>CM057381.1:5817500-7065000 GCA_030015415.1 Cynopterus sphinx
AAGTATCACATATTAGATCTTAACTATGTGGTATTTTTCATCTCAGTAGAACACAGAAATGGCTCTTGGCTGCTCTTTCTTCTGGTTATATTTTTTTCTTGTTGTTAACATTTCTATATATAATAGATATAAACTCACTTTTCACATTTGGGCAAAATATAAAAAATTCAGCCATTCAGTTGGTTTAAAATGTCCAGATGTTTGGCCTCTTGCACAAAAGTGGCCTAATTAAATTTCCCTTTTTCACTGAGATGTTTGTCATTGTTTTGACAAAGTGTAGTAGAAAGAGCACTGTTTGTAAGGTCGGGAGATTTAAAAATTCTCTTTAAATCATTTGCAGTCTGCATGACTATAGTTCTATGAAATGATATATGTTGGTATAGAAGGTCAATGGAGAGAGGAGCCAGTACTTTAAGTATGAACCACCTAAAATTAAAAAAAGAAATGGTTTCCCTTTCTGTTTCGGTTACCTAAACTTGATTTTTTTTTCTTGAAAATTAAGATATTTAATCTTAAGTGTATGCATTTTTCTGCAGCATCACCCTAATGTCTCCTGTCTGTAAGGTTTCATGCCATCTCGATATGTCTGTCAATGGCAGTTAAAGCAACTTGACTTGTTTCCCACCCCAGCCTGGCTGCCGCTTCCTGTGAGGGAGGAAGGTTTTTAAATATTTCTATATTTTAACAGTTTTCTTCTTTTCTGTATAGTGGCAGAGAATATGCACTATCAAAATCTTACTATCAAAATCTTATCATTTGTGCACACAGCCTCATTCCCCAGCCTTCTTTGCAGTCAGGTATAAGAAGTTAGTGAATTCTCTCTAATGAAATATATAGATAAATATTTAATGATATGTGGATGGAAGAGCTGAACAGCTCTTAACCAAGTTCCCTTGTGCTGTTTGTCCTTTCTGTTGACCTTACGGGTGACCTCGGAAGCCTTGTATTAGAGGTGGTAGAATGGCCATCAGCCTGGTGACCTGAGAGGCTGTTGATCAAGAAAACCTTGAAGTTCTCCTCAGCTTGATTAAACTTTCAATGGGCTTCTTCCAGACTCTAGGCTCCTGACCTCCCTTTTCTTAGGGCATTTACTTTAGAAAACTTGTAATTGCAAATTCTCTGTGCCTTTGAGATGTAAATCCTTTCAAAAGGTTCTTGCCTTACATCCAGGAATGTCTTTCTCTAGGACCTGGGGGGCAGTCCTTCTGAAATGGAATCTTAGAGGTGGAGAGCACTCCTTACTATCTCCTAGTTTCTATGGGAGGATGGGAGCCCTGTTAGGTAAGGTGTCTTCCTCCAAGTTGTCAGACTTCCTCCTGCCCTGAAGATAAGAACAAGTTTACTTTTTGCGGGTATAAAGTCTATTAACAGGCACCAATGGCTGATGTTCTCCTTCTCATCCAGTCCTTAACACACCTTTTGTTTCAGCTGAATTGAGTTCAGACTGCATTCTGGTCTTTTTCCTTCACAGTAAGAAAGATTTATTATTGTCTTTAATCAACACTAGGACTAAGAATGAAGTAAACTTTTAACGTATTAAGACACTGAAATTTTGGAGTCTACTGAAGATTAGAAGCTAGCAAATCCTAACTGTTGTAATGCTATTAATTATGTAAAGTAGAATACACTTTTTATTATAGTAAAGCATACAGAGTACTAAGCTGCATTCCATGGGCTTAGTGGTCACGCAGTGGGTGGTAAACGAGCACATCTAGCAGGCTGGAAAACTAGTTGCCTATGTGCCGTGGCAAAATATTTGGTAAAATTGAGTCTGTGGCAACTTGGAGGGTGATCTAACTATTTTTTGAGATGGTAGCTCTATGAAAGGAAGTTGGAAAAACCTAGAAGACTATTGTGGATTGATAACTTGCAACTTTTGGCAGGGTACTGAAAAAAAAAAAAGGTAGGCTCAGCCAGTAATCAATCAATTTTCATGCAAAGGTTCAAGAGTGTACAAAGTTCTTGAAGCCAAGAATTCCAGATCATTAGAAAAGCTGTTGACCAGTGGACCCCCAAATGTCAGGAAATAAAAGAGAAAAAATGACTGAGGAACAAAGGCCTCTGAAGAACTCGCAGTTAAAAAAGGAGACAGAGTGGTAGCAAGCACAAGAGTAGGTAAACATAAAGGTCTTCCTTTCACATTCACCTCTCAGATATCCCCAAGTTAGCCATGGCTGAATACATTGAGAGAATGAAACAGTGGTGGAACGTGGAGTAGAATTTGCATTTAATTGAGGATCATTTAATTGCCAAGGACAGGATTCATCTTGGAATTACCCAATGGGAGGCCATGTGTGTTGAGTCCAGTAACTGCTAAGCTTTTCTGATTTTCCTGTTGCAGAATGGACATTTTAACTATTCTTACTGTATTCTTCTTTCATTCTTTGGACGGGGAGAAATGAAAAGCTTGTGTTTTATATTATAAATGGTTGCATCATGAGGAACCACAACAAGACCCTATGGAAAAGATGGTGAATCACCCAGAGATTCTAGAATCTCATATGGATGGAGGTACTGGCAGGGACTTTGGCTTGTCTTCCTTGGGAGGGGATGAGCTGTGCTCTTTATAGAAAGAAGAGTTCATATTGATATGTGATGTCTTGAGGGGCTGCCTGTGACTGAGACCACCAGCTGCCCAGCAACTTCGGGGTCCTCTTTCTTCTGGGCACACAGCTAGACTGCCAAGCCCCTTGCAGGGGGGATGTGGAGAGTATTCCCCTTCAGAATGGAATGAGAATTGCCCAGGCCATGAAATATCCTCCCTAGGAAGTTGCTCCTTCAGGTTTTATTTATTTATTTTTTTTATTTTCTTCTACCTTACTGAATTCTGGATAATCACATTTCCTTAGAAACCAATTGCTGAACACAGTAGAGCCGCTCTGAGCATAGACCCTGAGTAGCTGGTTTTATGGAGGAGAGCTAGCTGCCCTGTTAACCTGAACACCCACTGCAGGCTGCAAATGAGTTGGAAAAATCCTGCTGTGTTAACCGCTGCGATGTTCCGATTGCTCATTGCTGCAGCCCACCCTTCCCTAACTGATGTAGCTCTAATGACTCCTTTTTCTGGTCGATGAATGAGGGTTTTACATGGACAGTAAGTGACTTTTAATTTTCAAACCACTTTAGTCACATTTTCTTAATCTTCATAGCAAGCCCAAAAGAGAGATCTCTAGTGTACCATGAACACACTACGAGAGGCCTAGAACTATCTGAACCCAAAGCTCCTGATGTTTCTAGTATTACTCTGAACATAGTTATGGTTAATTCTACCCAAAAAAAGACCCAAATTAAAAATTGCACTTGTTTTTCATTTCTTTCAAGATATATCAGTTTCTTATACCATTTTCCCCTCCATCATGTGTCATTTACTCATTCTAACTCTACTTCTCTATGTTTGAATTGCAGTGTTTACTTAGATTTTTGATTATTTTAACTCATTAAGTGAAGTAATATTTCCATATGCATCTGTTGTACTTGGGTTTCCCCCACTTGAAACAGTCTTAATAGGGGAACTTAATTATCTATAAGCCATGCCACCTTTCCATAGTAGCTTGTGGTGGTCAACAAGGTTGGTCAGTTCATCCAAGAAGAAAAGGTAACAAAAGCACAGTCAAGACAATGGATGCATTTTTCTACTGAGGACATTTAAGAGATGCCAGGCAGATAGCACAGGCGATGCCATGTGCTTTGTGTGCGGTAGGCATGTGCTAGCCATCAGGCCGCATCTACCCATGCCTTCTCCTCGTGTGCTATCAGCCAAGGTTCTGATTATACCTCACTGAAATGTCACCCTCGGGATTTGTCTTTTCAAAAATGGCACCATTTTAACTCCCAAGGCTCCATTTTAATTAAAGCCAAGCTTGCTTTCTCCCAGTATCCCTGTGCCCTTCATCTCGCATTTTACCATTACCTGGAATGCATTTAATTTCCTCCTGCGCTTTGCTGACCCAGTGAGTTCTTTTTGAGTGATTTCAGATGTAAAGTTCCTAACTGGCCATTTTCAAGCCTTCCATGTTTAGGCAGGAGGTTTCCTGAGACACGCATAGCTGCCGATAACAGCTAAAAATGGGTGACCTAAAATTAGATTTAGTTTGATTTAGGATTCAGTGGTGTTTGAGGTATAAAATAGAAGAAATACAACCTAGTGAGCTCTTCCTGTGTTCTAGGCAGTATATGAAATTCCTTTCAGAAGTCATAAAATGGATCTAATGTAATATATTGTATTTTAGAAAGTACATATGCAAATTTTTAATGAAGCATTTCGCAGCTTTATTCCATATAAATACTTGGTGAGCATTCTAAGAATATTCCAAAAATATCTGAATGCATGTAAACATGACTACTCTTGTTTTTCATTATAAAGCTAGTAATAATTGGGTTTCCACAATATGCAGATCACTATATTTCCTATAACAGTTTTATAGGCTGTAAACTTTATAAGACAGTTAAGCTACTTCTGATTGTATGTAGCAAAAAATAGGCCCAGATGGAACTGGTTCAAACCTTAAAAGTGATTTATAAGACTGTAAAGGTTGATTGGGTCAGTAAGATCCTCGCCATCTTTTTATAAGGTTCTCTAGACCCTGCTTTTGTCTGCATTTTAATTTTGCAATCACACACACACACACACACACACACACACACACACACACACACACACACACACACACAACTCTGATGGCCAAGGGATGCCATATGTTTATTGGCTTAGGTTACATGAACCAATCACTGTAGAAGGGAATCATGGTAACACATATTGGCTCAGAGCAGTTCTTCTCACCACTGGGATGGAGAAGGAGTCAGTCCAATCCACCCTGTGTGGCTGGTACACACCAAGGAGGAACTTAAAGGATGCAAGGAAGCAGCCAAATGCCAGCTATGTTCATACCATTAGTACCATCATTTCATTGATGAGGATCTGAAGGTTAGCACATTCAAATGATTTGCCCAGACTGTAAAGATCAGGGCTGGGACATGAAATGAAGACTCCAAAGACCACATTATTAATCAAATCTCTCTCTATTTTCATTTTCTCTTTATGCGTTAATTAGAAACAAGAACAACAAAATAAATTAATGGTAATGTGGTTTTCTAAGTATCACACCTAGTTCCCCTGCCTTTTGTGTCATGGTGCTGAGGTATAAAATGGATCTGTCAATATTATATGAGTTAAGAGTGAGTAGCTAATCTTGGGGGTTGAAGTTCTATTTAAATTTATTAGTTATTCTGAGTTCCTAGTATAGTAGCATTTTCTGGTTGCTTTATGGATAAAAAAATTAATACTAATAATTAAAGTGATTATAGCAAACATTTTATAGAATTTAGTATTCATCAGGTACTATTCTATATGCTTTACACATATTAGGGCGTTTAATTCTCATTACAATGCTTTGAAATAGTGTATTAGTTATGATAGAAACACAGGTTAAGAAACTAAAAGAAAGATAATAGAATTATAGTGCTGAAAGGAGACATAAATATAAATTTATTTCTCTTGTGTTCAATAGTTCTTGGTGGCGTTATAGGCTTTGTTCTACATCATTGTCCAGGGACCCAGAGTAGTGTAATGGCTCTGTCATCCTCAACAGGCAGTTTCTACCTCTGTGTCCAGTACCGTTACTTCAGTTACTGACAATTTCTAACTAGTGATAAGGGGCATAAAAGAAACTGGGCGAGCTGTTTGTCCTTACGGGGTGACCCAGCACTCTCATTGCTCTTGGCCACAACTGGTTGCAAGAGGGGCTTGGAGTTTTAACTCTGTAGGGTGTCCTGTGACCTGTCCAAACCTGAAGGTTTCTAAGAGGAAGAAAGAGAAAATGGATTTCATGAAATGAGGTTTTGCCACAGGTCACTAGTTTTGTTATCTCATTTTGCAGATGAAGAAACTGATGAAATGGTCTTACACCTATCAGTGGTGTAAAGTTATGGCGTGGCTCCCGAGACTGTGGTCTTAATCACCATGCAGTGTTGCCTACACTGATATTTTAATACATAGACTATTAAAGGGAAAACTACCCCCACCCAAAGTATGTCTTAGCTTTAAAGAAATCAATTGCAGTTTGACTGCATTTTTTTCTGTTTTAGTTAATTTTTGATACTTCTTTTTTCTTTTAAGCTCTCTCACACACATATGTTCTTTTAATAGCCTAATTTTCTTATTCTGTTAAATTACTTTATAGTAAAAAAAATCTTGAAATTAAATTACTTTAGCCTTCTAACCCCTTTCATTTATTTCGAAACTGCATTGTTGCATGTTGAAGTTTACTAAATGTGTAATAGACACAAGAGAATAAGTAGGTTAGAATTCTTCCTTATAATGTGTTTATTGTTGAACATTTGCATTCTCTTATAGACTGCAGAGCCTACAAACAGTAAAATTATCTGACGTATACTAATTTTCTCTTTTCTTCCACATGGTACTAAGCTATTAGAGACCAAATAAGGATCATATGACTAAATGAAATGTAGTTACACTGATTGCCTGCATGATGCTCAGTGATATGGTCACCATACATTTTTAGCACAGTTGGACAAATGTTGAATTGATCACAACTAATTTCTGTTGCATTAAAGTATAGATGTTGGTTGCATGTTTAAAATAAATATTTGAATGTCAAGACCAATGCATTCTCAAAATATAATTTGTCATATAGTTCAGCTTCTTAAATAAATTATGAGTAACAGATCTGAAAACTCACTTTGCATGGCTCATAGTGATGCTATGTGTTATGCTTTGTTTAAGGTTGTAGGAAAACCTGATACACGGATATGCCACATGAGAAAATGTAGGGAATTGTTAGGCCTCAGTATATTTTCTGCTATTTCTCTGTCTTTCTGGTTTGGTAATAGTTTAGTGGTATCAAGTAAAGCATTTTTCAAATGACATTCCTTCCATGCTTAAACTATTTGTAGTCATTCATTCACTTGTTTATTCACTCATTTTGCAAATCTTTGTGCATGGCATCACTTAGTATGCCTTTGTATGGAATATGGAAAATAAAATTGAGCACGTTCACAATTCTTGAAATGTTTAAAATGTATTTTGGATATAAGACACAAACCTCAAATTTAAATAAATACAAAAGATAGCTACCTATTTAATTTACTAAATAATTAAAATGTATTTATTTTCATGGGAAATCAACAACTAAATCAGTATTTGTTGGCATCCTTAGAGAATGATTGCAGATGACGGTGGGGGTCTCTTTGGTATATGGTCAAACACATTGGAGAGATACAGGAAATAGGAAGAGATATTTGAAGAGTACTCTGTGAACAATATTACAAGGGTAGAGAAGAGCAGACTTTGTTGCAGAATTAATGAATAATGAAGCAGGCTAGAATGGAGGGTCCTTTGTGGGTAGGAGGTGACATGATGGGCGAGGTGACTTGTAACAAGAATTCAGGGATTTGAAAAGCCTGGGAAACATATGGATGCTCCATTTCCTCCCCTATAACCTTTTATATAGAATTTATATATAAATGTATACAGACACACGTGTGTCTATACATATAATTCTAGCAATTTTTATGCTCTGAATTTTTTCTTGAAAGTTTCTATTTAAAAATCTGAAGCTGTTAAACTTTATTGGTTTTTCTGTTTTCAGTTGCTTTTCTATATTTTTATTTTGCTTCGAGCTATACTGTCTTGAGCTGTAATATTGTCACATATTATAAACTAAGCATTGTTAGGTACGATCAATATTTGGATAAGTACCCTGTAAGAAAGACTTGTGTGCCTCAGCAGTTGATATTCTTAGACATTTTGAATGCTTACTTGAAATTAAATGTGAACCACTTGTCAGAATGAGCATACATTTTTTTTTTTTACTTAAAAATGTGTTTTATCTATTGTATGCCATCCAAATATGTACCCAACTAAAGGTTAGTCATAACCAGAACTCACTTGTAGGTAGTTGCCTATCTTTAGTGATAAAGCAATGACAAGATTGCTTCTCTTGCTTATGAATTAGAGCTAAAAATGACACATCCCTAACAGTGCCTGTCTAACTGACGGCTTGCTGGGCAAGTATATTTCAGTTACTTATCTCATATCTCACCTGATTAGATCAAAAAATCCTTGAAAACATCAATAGTATCTCATTCATCTTTTATCTTCATCTAACAGATTGTAAAACATATTGTAAGTACAAAATATATGGAGTTAAATTCAATGGAATCAAATTGGATTGTGGAAGTGCTCATAGCTGAATGATTTAATCACTGTATTACAATTTTGCTATTGCTTTTGTATTATTAGTAATTTTTTATAATTAAAATCTCAGGTAGATGCTAGTATCCTGGCTTAATTATAAAATGGAATAAAAATTCAAATGAAAAAATTACTTAAAATTACATAAACATGAAATAAAATATACAACAGAAATAGAATTTTTATTTGATATATGAAATTTATTTGATTTATGAAATTTACTTCCATAAATATCACTGAGAACAGAAACTAAAAGATTGTTCATATTGCTTTCCTCTTATATCATAGATACTGCATGACATAACTGAGAGCACTTTAAATGTGTTTTATTTTTATATTATAAAGAGATTGTAAAAAATATCTAAGTAAAAGAGAATGTGATAGTCTTCAAACTGGTACTGAGGATTTTTTTTTTCAAAATCACTTAAGAGAATGGGGTAGTGGGTTCCATTTCAATATAAGCAGAATATTTGTTCGTACAATTGTTAGAAGAAAATTCTAGTCGAGAGAACAAGATGCCTATGGTGATTAAAAAATATAAGAACACACCACCACATCTATGAGACTGAAAACCTGAATTGAGCCATCACAGAGGAAGATAAGAATACTTATAGTGTGAATAAATGCAATTTTATAGCTAATGGAATACAATAAATTTTAAATTTGGTGATCTCTTTATGACATATGATGGACCTAGCTTAAGTATTAACTACTCTATAAATAGGACTCTTTCATATATATGTATATAAATGAGAAGATGCATGGGCCTTTACACACTTAAAAAATTGTGTTTTTTTTCTTTTTTTGCTTTTGGGTTTGTTTGGCAGGTAGATACTTTCAACAGTGCAAATATCATGTTTCTTATCACAGATTTGCTCTTTATTTTTGATATTTTTTGATATTACCTGACACTTTTATTACCATGATGTTTGTCAAACAGTGATTCTCTATTTCCATTTCTACATTTATTAATTGGAATTACACTAAGCATAGAGCTTTCTCTTATCCATGAATTAAGTTATGTAATTATATATTTACATTAATACATAATAAATATTTGTATTTTAAAAATACAATTCACATAAAATTTATACTTTCAAAGTATGCAATTCAGTGGTTTTAGCATATTCACAAGGTCATGCAACCATTGCCGCTATCTAAATCCTAACAATTTCATTCTGCCAAAAAGAAGTTTCCTATTTATTGGCAAAAAAAAAAAAAAAAAAAAATTACTTATTCTTCTCTCCCACCATTCCATTAATTTATTTTATTCTTCTCTCCCACCATTCCATTAATTTATTTTCTGGCTCTGTGAATTTGCCTCTTCTGAACTTCACCCTTGTACTCTCTCCATGCCAATACACACACAGACACACAGTAAACAAACATGCCTTCACATCATTTTTCCTTTAGGGATATTTATTTTCCATGCCTCTAATGCAAGTACTACTGTTCACATCGAGATAATCTTCAAAATCAAAATTTTCTCAAAGGCAACATTCTCACTGAAGCTTTCCCTCTGACCATTTGGAAGACAATTATAATACATTTCCTAATAGTGAACATTCTCACCCTTCTGAATATGACCACCTAGATGGTAACTGATGAGAAAGTCTTAGACAGCAATGTGTATCCACTTACATCTCTATGTAATTTTTGTGCAAAATTGTCTCTATGGTACTTTGGTTTGTTTGACAAGTATTACAGAAAAGTAGATTGCTGTGGATATTCTACATGAGGACAACAATATAACAAATTCTCCGTTTCAGTTATAGAGGTGCTGTTTTTATTGTTTTGAAATCTTTTAAAATGTAGTTATCATTTGCAAATGAGAGAATCATAGTTGCCTGTGTTTGAATTCCAGTTTCTTTGCTTACTAAAATATATGCTTTAAGAATGTAAATTATATTTTCTAAATTTGAAAGTTGAATCCCATAAGAGTGAATACTATTCTTTTAAAGAGAAGAAATAGGTAAACTATCTATTTAAAAAAATGTTGCTATATATTTTGAAAATTTGTAAGCTCTTATAGCTGATAAGCTTTTTCATTTTTTATATTACCTTAAAATAATTTATAATTTCTCACCAATGACAAACTTTTATCCTTTTCAATTAAAATATTTTCAGCAATAAAACCAGTTCACAGTGTTTTGAAATATTGAGTCGAATGTTTGAAATATTTTATTTTTAAAATATTTACCCAGTTAACAGTTACAAAAAGCATCACGATAGAATACGCTAACATTGAAAATTTTGTTGATGAAAAGGTGACTTACATTCACACACATAAAACGTGTGACTATGGACAGGCTTCCCAGACTTGATTATATGTGTTTCAATCAGAAAAGCCAAGATCAACTGCTAAGAGACATGCTTTGCATGTAAATTTCTCCCTTGGCTTACACACTATTTCATGGAAATATATCGTTTTGAGTAAACACTGCAATTTTGAATAATTAGTTTGCCACATCCATTGAGAGGCAGAGTTTTGGCCTCATTCAGAGAGCCCGGAGCAGCCCATCACCATTGAAAAGGGGCAGCAACAGACCCACTTCACGTGGGCCTCGGAGCCATGGATGTGAAAGCCAAAAGAGTGAACACAGTGGGTTTCGTGTGCCACTTTGGCTGCTGAGCCTGTCATCTGTGTTATGGTTTGAATTTCCAGTCTGAACAAATGGAAACCAGAACAAATGCAGTAACCCCTTGGAAGCAGGCCACCTCCTGTAACCACACGGCTCTGCATCTCAGTACTAAGCGGCTGTTTTGCTTTCCATTTAATAAGTGAATAGTCGTTGGCTTTTGTTCTGTTTTTACTCCTAACTTCACTATCTGTACAAGAGACTCTACCTCCTTTCTGGTCTGAAAGAGTATGGAATCTGTAGAGGTGTTCCTCATCTTGAATTGAACTTAGCATCTTCCGTCTAGGCAGCTTCTCCTGGCAGCTTCAGGGCAATAGTAGCATCATGGAATATCTTTCTAAATGTAGGAAATATAAAGGTAAACTTGATCATAGTTATTTAAGGGAATTTAAATGATATGTCTTTATCTTATTTTTAAGTATAAAATAGGACTTTAGAGTAATTTTATTTTTTTAATTTTTATTTATTATATATTTTAGGTGAGGCATCCCTTGGTTAACCTCACAGGTTGCAAGGACCTTGTCAGCTTACAATCCCTTATTTTTTATTTTTAACACCTACAGCACCTGGTCTTCCTAGGTGGTCTCCCACTCAAGTACTAACCAGGCCCTACCATGCTTAGCTTCAAGATCAGATGGGATCAGGCATGTTCAGGGTGGCATGGCCATAGATTAGAGTAATTTTAAATAGTAAAAATCGTCAATATAATTTTGAACAAGTTCTAATCATTTATCCTTTCTGAACTCTAGCTAAAGTGATCAGGCCTTTTTGCCACACGTACAAGTTAAAGTATATGCTAAACTTGTGTACTTTTTCTGTTCCCGAAACAAGTTTCTAAGGTGCTTGAGAAAAGAGTCTGGTTCTCTGTGAAAAAAGTAAAATAAAATTACCTAAGTGACATTCAGACCCTTGAAACACCTAGACGAGACAGAAGAATTAAATTGAATAGCCTATAGAATTTCAGCAGCACATACCATACTTTTCCAGTAATGAATCCAAAACAACGAAATGTCAGTGCTAGATTTTGTTTTTAATCTGTATTATAAATATTTTAATATACATTCAATAAATTTACATTATTTAGTAATTGGACTAATTTCAGAGCAAATAATGATAGGTCCTTGCTGATTATTTGAAAGGTTATCTTTGAGTTTACTCTCATGAACCCATTGTGAAGAACACATATAGCACTTTTCCTTATTTGAACCAAACTCATGTACGTTGTGTAGACTTTCTAATTTTGTTTTTATTGACAATAAATACCAAAAAGAAATAATAGCCTACTGTTATTTGTAGGCCAGTATTTAGTGGTTTAAAAAGAATCATGGTTTTAGGCTTTCCCATATAATCGCAGAGGCCATTTCTTACATTGCCAGCATTTACGAGAAAATCAAGGTACCAGAATCAATTTCCAATGATGCCAGTAGTAGAGAGGCATCGATGATAATAATGGTAGCCCAGTTTCAACTCTTTTTACATTCTTTACTATTTCTATAACCATGCCAGTGACAAGTTATAGTTCACTGTATACCTCCTGATTGTTTTATCTCACTGGGAGATGATGATTTTATATGTATATGAAAGCTTATTTCAGAAAAGGATTTTTACCACATAAAGATAAAGAAAATGTAGCCTGAAAATAAAAGAAATGAAGCATATTCTAAACCTTAACATAAATACTGATGTAAAAATGATATATTCACATTTCTAATGACAGATCCAACCATTAATAGGTTGGAACAAGTATTAGCTGATCATGTCGTACTTCTCTTTGGTGTCTTGATGAAGGTTGACATTTTTGACATTAAGGGTTAATTAGTTGCCACTCAGAATGAGGTCACAAATGGCTAATTGCACCTTCAGCTAGGTAATTACTGTCATGTATCAAATTCTCATTCCATGTAATTATACAGGATCAGGTGCTCTGATGACTCACCTAGGGATATGTTCGCCTTCCAAGTCCTCTCTGTGGGAATTCCAAAGTTTTACACAGAAGGTGAATTCACTTACAATTCGACCTGATGACTAATTTGATGTGCACAAGATTCCATGCCACCCTTTAAAGTAGTGGGCCTAAGCATGTCATCTAGTTGTGCCTTAATGTGTTTGGCTTCTCTGATTCTGTAATTTTGCTGCTGTCAGCTCTGATATTGCTGCTCACAGGGTAGATATTCATTAAATTCATCTGGGCTATTCCAAACCTTCATCTTCTTTCCCCAGAGCAACTGCTGAAGCTTAGCCGATCACCAACATTTATACAAAATGAATAGATGCTTTTTAAATAATGAGTCAGAAACAGGGCACAGGTATGTGAAGTGAAGATTTCTCCTGCAGTGATTCTCTTGGCCATGAGACTGGCCAGTGCCTTGGTCTTGTATTGTTGCTCAGATAAAAATGAACTAGCTCAGGTATTTTTTAAAGAAAAGGACATAACACCCCTCATATCACTGTACAACGCTCCTGGAGTAGACTGGAGAACAAATTTTCCAGGTCCTCAAAGGACATGGTGTAGGTGATTAACTTAGCTGTTCCTATACCCTGTAATAAGACACAGCAGTCCGTATTAATAGTTAGGAACATTAGATTCTGCACTAATAGGTATTCCTCCCTCATTAACCAGGCAATTTAAATATCCCATGGGGCAGCTGAAAATGTGAAGTTTATAGGTAGTTCAATCGGTACCCTCTCTGGCTTGAAGAAGAAAAATACCTTGAATCAGTCATGTGTGTGTGTGTGTGTGTGTGTGTGTGTGTGTGTGTGTGTGAGAGAGAGAGAGAGAGAGAGAGAGAGAGAGAGAGAGAGAGAGAAATTTCAGTGTGTCATATAAAGGTTTCATAATTTAATTGAGTGTGTCATGCTGTGGATGTGTACATGTACCCCTTCTTCATGGGAAAGTCAAGCACACTTGTAGTTGCTGCATGCACATGATCTTTGAGAATAAAATATTTCCTCTGGGTCTAATAATGCAGTTCTGCTACACTCCTTATGCTAGCAAAACTCCCAGGGAAGACACTGACAGTCTAGTAAATGTGTTTCAAGTCTATATCCACTGGGAACATAAAATAGAATGATTTCGCCTCCTCTCTTTAATGGACTCACACTCAGTGACTAACATCTGTATGGTATTTTAGAGTTTATAAAGAGATTTCAAATACGTTATCCCATTTAATTCTAACTATAAACCTGTGAGGAAGGACTTTTAAAGGTATGATATATTTTACAGATGGGATATAATAGTAGGGGCCTAGTTTCTAAATCTATAATTTCGAAATGTATAATTTTTTTCACTATGGGAAACTAATCGTGTTTAGTTAAAATAGATTTAAAATGTTCTGAAATTCCTGATCTAATAATGAAGCTATTGTCTTCTGTGTACATTCGTTATCCTAAAAGTGATGTAATGCTGTTCTCTATTATTTTTAATTTGATATCAGTGAAATCATCCCGAAATTAAGCAGTCAGCTATAAATAGAGATCATTTGTAGATTTTGATTTTTCTAATTAAGCACATAAGAAATGTATGTATACTCTCCAGGTAATAAACTCGGACTTAAAATGCAGGCACATAGGGAAGGTATCACTGAACCGAGGGTCTGGGGTACAACACCATGTGACTAACACCCAACTCCAGTGAATGCCCCTGTCATCTTCCCATCACAGCCAGCAGCACCACTGATCTCTTGCATCTGGGAATGGAACTTTGGAATTTATTATTCAGGCTTTCTGAAGAAGCTTGCATTTTAGTAGGAGAAACTGATAGCAGGCCTTTTAAACTCTGAGCTGTGCTCAAGGAAGGGCACTGAAGGGCTTTAATGGTGGAGTGGGTCTTGGCCCATGTGACTTAGCCATCTGGGCTTGTTAATTGGCACGTGGCAGAGTATTTTTATGAACGGAGGCAGTTGTGCAAGTCGGAGCAAGGCACCCAAATAAGTTAGCACTCTTCCCCCTCCTAGGTGGTAAGAAAGAGTCAGCTCCCTTCCTGGGGGTTAGCATTTTGAAGGGGCTCAGCCCCTACCTAGGTCCTTGAGGAAGCACCTCTGGGTAGTAGACGATTCACATCTCAGAAGCAGAGACAGGAGTTACAAAGGTGGCTTTCTGAGGAAGGCTTTTTGAGGAGGACTAGGGCCACCCTTGGGATGAGGCCTTGGGCTGCTAGAGGCCATTCTAGAGTCTGGTCAAGTCTCTCAGCTCAGAGATGTGGATGGAGTCCTTTCGTGCAGTTCTCAGGGCCACCCGATCCAGGTATAGAGGCCTGGGAGCAGCTTGACACAGAGACGACGCTGACACCTGCCTTTCTTACCTGAAGTTCTGGCAGCTGTTCTGTGTACAAACACTACTCAATTTGTTGTTTGCCTTTGTTCAGTTTTTGATTCTTAAAATGGTTGTTTTTGAGAATATGGTCAAGTTTTATACTTGTGTTTCAGGGAGATTTGCCAGCCTTTTCCCTCCGGTATAGATTGCTTGCTTTCAATCATGAATGAAAAAGTTTTTTCAGGGAGAAAATTTTTGTAAGAGTCTGTCTGATGTACTGGAAAGAGCAATGGAACATGAATGGAATATGAATTTATACTGCATTAAGGCTTGGAACACTCTTACTTCAATCATATTAGTAAATTTGTAGCCTTGAGTGAAAGATTTAGTCTTTTTAAGGGCTGTTTTCTCTTTTGTAAATAGTGATATTATAGATATCTAATATGTTTATTGGAGAATTAAATGTTGATTAGAGAAGGAAATTATCTAAAGTTTATTTTACTCCAATCTATTAAAATGTCAAATTTTTGACTATTTAGGCTTTGGCCTTATTTTAAATAGGCAATTAAAGTCTGGAAAATAATTTATGTATAAACATTTTACATGGTTTACCTTGAAATTATTCACCCAATTTTAGTTCCATCATTGTCCATATTTCTTAGGATTTTAGAATTTTAAAACAAGAAGCAAATTTATTATTAGGTTTATTTCTTCTATTGTTCTCCCACTTTATGAATTATTTACTATTTGTCTGTCTTTTTCAACCCAAATAGCTGTTAGACATTGACGTTACTTTCTCTTTGAGAAATAACTACAAATCTGCTTCAGTGTGTAGAATGCTCCATTCCACCCCTTGAAGAAAAATAGGGCTTAAGGGAAAATTTCACTTAAGTGTTATAGCATCTAAGGAGTGATGGCTGAATATAAACTACATAAGAAGTGTCCTTCAGGTATTTTCTACCTGCCATGGTCATTCTTCATGACTTAATTTCCCCCTCCCTATGATGAATGTAAGTAATGAGTGTTCATATTAGTAATATTTAGAACTTGGAGGAAAATTAATGATGTAAAACCTACAAAAGTTGTTAAACTTTTATTTTACTATGAGAATATACATTCTCATTTCTATTAAAACATCATTGTATACTATATCTATATAGAAAACCGATGATTGTAAAAAAAACTAAACATGAAAACTAATAATTACATCTGCGAATTTATTTTATCGATTTTAGATGGGAAGGAAGATGAGAAAATGTTCACAGATGTTTTATAATACATTCTATGCATGTCTTTTCTAGTGAATTCAAGGTAAATGGTATCAGTTGTTTGTGTTTTCCCACATGTTCTGAAGTCTGGCTTTGATCTCATACTTTATAAAAATGGACAACACACTAAAACTTTAGAGGGTATACCAAAGAATATGAATTTATAGTGCATTATCAACATTTGTACTTAACACTAGAAAGATAAAATCAGCATTTACTCTTACCTCTCCACAATCCTTCTCCACTTCTTTCTAAAGTATCATAATCCTAAATTATAGTTTGGTTTCAGACTACCTAAGCTGTTCTCAAAACAAAGACTGTCTCTATCCATTCTTCAGCAGTTATGTCTTTTTTCTTTTGTTTAACAAATCAGACAAACAAAACCAGTTACAGGAGAGGTGGAATGTCTGCTAGTCAGTGATTTTGATAGTCTTCACACATATGATAGTCATTTCTCAGTGAGGATTTGAGGAATTGATTAAGTTTAGAACAGAACAGCCATCAGTCCGACTTTCTTCACAAACTTGAGTGTCGTTAGCTTGCACAGATTGCCATATGCTCCTACCCTGTCTCTCAACATTAATTCAGTTCTGGTAGAAACTTCCAAAGTGTGATTTTAAGGGAATCCTCTGATAGTGTAAGGAAAACAAAAACAAACAAAAATAAACCCCCTTCAGGGGAGCATGTTAGTTCCTGAAGGGGAAAATGACTTTGTAGACCTTGTTATGCCAAGATGTGGCCATGTTTACATACATGAACAACTAGGGTCTTAACGTCTCATATACAGTTCCCTTCCAACATCATTGCTTATAGTAATGATTTCAAAATGACTGCTTTATTTTGGCATTTACTGTCTTTCTGCAGACCTGGAACTACAGTCAATAAACAAGTAGCTTCAGTCATTTTAGAATATAAAGCCTTAGATCATCTTCCTCTGAAATACAAGTCTCTAAAGATACTTGGCCCACTCTGAACTTTAACCCTGGCCTACTTTATTATGTTCGTAACAAGCATCACTCAAAAGGTGTTTATTCTCCCCACTTAATTAAAATTGAATTTCATTTCTAAATACCAGCTTATAGCAATATTTCTACACCTTAAAATATCTGTTTTACAGGAGCACTTATGTAAAGTTTTATGCAAATAAACAAATAACAAAATCTGCTATTATGTGCCACTCTGACAATTATTTAGATAATTCAATTTTGCCCTTTTAGCATGTTGAACAATTATTTTCTTGAGTAGCAAGCTGTACTCCAGAGCTCCGTGGCCCATGAGATGGGCATTTGCAATTAAAAAAAATCAGTATTTCAACAGTAGCTGCCACTGATATAGCTTATTTGTTCTTTATTGTACTATGATCTTGGGAATTAAATGAGAAGACACGGTAATGCAATGAAAAGCAAAAACACTGCATATTTATAAATCGCATTACATAATATTCAGCAAAACCTGAGTAAAGTAACCCTCTCCTTCTAGATGTCACTTAGAGGTATGTGTAGCAACCTAACAGCACTGTCACAAAGAGAAAGAACAGGGCATGTGGCCCCAAATAACCTTCGTTCTTAACACAAAGCAAGAGCTGCTGTGACATAAAATAATTTCTCCCATTTTAGACTACCCACAATTAAAATCTTCACCGAACTCTCTAGCTCAGAGGAGAGTACAAAGAGTAAATTAATTAAAAAGAGATGGGTTTTCTAGAATTAGAATATTTAGTATCTAATAATACCAGTGTCTATAATTGCATAATGTTTTATGGTTTTACTGCTGCTTTCATGGACGTCATTTGCTTCCCACCACCACTTTGTGAAAAGTAGGAATGGGATTTTTATTGATGAGACAATTTGCCTTAACATCTTATTTCAAAAAGTTACACAAATTATATACATATTAACTGAAACTTGAACCCAGTATTTTTTATTGGTTTTTAATCAAGTATATATTCATTTTACTAGGCCAGCCAAGCAAGAAGTCATGCTATGTAGCCCAATATTAAGAGAGGAGAATGAAAAAGCTTAAAAGCTTAGATATTTTAAAAACAAAACAACTGTCACAGAAACAGGCAGACACACAGATACACACACACCCGTCTAGAGATAGAGTGGGGACAAAGAGCCAGCCCCACATTCCTCTATAATATCAAATTAAAACAACATAGGGGGTAATATACCTAATGATTGAGCCTTTAGGGAAAGATAAAATGAGTCTTAATTTAAAAAAAGAGTAAAGTCATATTTTAGGAAGATTTTTGTATAAATAGTTATTAAAGATAAAATTTGAATGCTTTAACTGAAGTCTTCCTCACTCTGTCTAGTATGATTTTTTGCCCAGGTCATCAGTGATCTCTTGTGGTCAGGTCCAGTAAACAGTATTTTAGCTTCACCATAATTCACTCTTTGGTAGCATCAGATTCAGGTGACTCTTTCTCCTAGAAATGCCTTTTATAGTAGAATTCTCCCTGTTACCCTTCTGTCCTTCTGAACATTCTTTCAGCTCCCCCTCCCCACCCAATGGGAGGGCCTGCACTTTGACTACTAAATATTAAGGAAAGTGGGGTGTCTGTCCTAAACTATTACCTATCTATAATTTCCCAATTCAGTTTCACTTTTTATCCCATGTTGAGTGATGATAATTCACAAATTTGATTTCTGGGGAAGACTTGTTTTTGTACTTAGAATTGAATCTAAACTCTCCTTTTAAGGTGTTCATGCCTTAGACCCCACCAGACTTCCTAACTTATCCATGCCATTCTTTCTCTCTCTATAGTTATTCTTTCTTTCCCTGGGACAGAGTAAAATTCTTTCTCCCATGTCAGAACATTGTACTGACTTTATCACCAACATGCATCCTAGGGTCTTTCTATGGTGGGTCATATGAGTTTAAACCTTCTCCTTCAATAGCAGATTTCCCTGACCGCCCCTATGGTTGTTTGTGGTGGTCTCTATCACAGCACAGTTTATTTCTACATAGTACACACACACACACACGATCTAGAATGATGTGACGTGTTGCTCTATTAGATACAAATGTTTAGTCCATGCACAAGAATAACTTTCTCATTTTCCATTTAACTACCAGTGCCTATCTCAACAGTAGCTGTTAAATATATTTTTGATAAATAAGTGAATGAGTGAAAGGTTTCATGGTTGGCTAACTGAAGAATGTTGTGGCTCATACAAAAGAAAGATAGAAAAGACTGAGAAACTGAATGTACTTTCTAGGGAAAAAGTTACCCTCATTTGCAGCATAATGGATTTTATGTTTATTAGGAAAATACACCAGGGACCTCATAATAAAATTAGGACTAGAGATATGTGTTTGTCAATTTTTAACATAAATGATAGTTGAAATGCTAAAAGTAGTCAAAATTGGCAAGGGAGAGAAAACAGAAGAATGAGTTTCATGTTGGGGAAAATTCAGGTGGGAGGGATAGGAGTTTGAAGAGGAGTCAGGGAAGGAGGAGGAAGAAGCTAGCATTAGGCCCAGAATTTTATGGAAGGGGTGTTTGTCACCTTCATGAAATATGGTTTCTTACTTTGCCCACAATTAAATCTATGAATCACTGAGTTTTAATAGCAGCACTCTTGTTGTTAGTAGTTGCTACCTTTTAAAATTCTACCAGTATATCTTTATTCTCCACCTGTTCTATTCCCAGTACTGTATTCTCTATGACTTTCAGTTCGCTGCCTTTTTTAATTGTTTCTGATCTAGTCTGTTTGCCAGGTTAGTATGTGTAAAACACTTAAAACAACGACAGGCAGTAGTAAGCACAGCACATGTGTTCCTCGTTACTGTCATTGTTTTTGTTTAACTTCTCTACCAAGTATTTTTTTAAATTTAAGTGTCTTAAATTTACACTCATGGGCTTTCTACTTGATTTTTTTTTTCCATATTGGATCATGTCAATTTTTTTTTCTTATTGGATGTTGTTGTTTTAAAATTTTCTGGTTTGATATATTTACTTATCTCAACATTTTAGGTGTGTCTTATTTTACTTATTTTAACATTTTTAGGCCTACTTATTCTCAGGTACTTTATTTCATTAGATTTTAGGTGGTGACAGGTCAGAGTGTCCCAGTATCAACCCTTCCCTTCTTCTTTTTTGTTGATAAAGCCACTAACATAAGCAGGAACATGAGTGTTAGCTATAGACAATGTGTCTCAGCCTTCCTTTTATTTAGAAATTGTCTTTCAACTGAATTGAATTCATGTTGATGCGATGTAAAGAAAAGTGATGTGTGTTTTGGCCTTTAAACACCACAGTCTAGAAACTATATGCAGTGATGACCCTGTTTTGACAAATCAGGTAAGTGCAAACACCTTAGTAAATGGTGGAAAAACAAATGATAGGAACCAGAGTCTCTGAATGACCATGAGGAGAAGAGACTCTGGCAAACTGGAATACTCACTCGTTAGAAAGAGAGATACAATTTATATTTTACACTATTTAAGTTATTCTATTTTTGATATTTTATTACAGCAACTTCACTTTTATCATATATATTTATATATTTATATATATTATCATACATATATATTTTTTACCTGAACGAGGAATACCTGAGAGATATCTAAAATATATGGCGTAGCCATAGATGGCAAAAGCAACAGTAAATTATGACCATCTTAAGGAATTTTACTGTTTAAGAAGTAACTAGCCTGGCTGGTGAAAGCCTGTGATTATTTTATCTCTAAACCTAACAAGGACACCCTAGTAGGAAATGGTCTCTCAAATCCAGAGACCCACATCAGTGATTCAGTGTCAGCCACTGAGTAACAAGGTGGAGGGAACCCTGGAATCTCAATGTACATATGGCACAGTCATCTTGGTGGCACGGATCTCTCGCTCTGGGATTTCAAGCACTGCATTTTTAGTTTCTCTTTTTGATAGAAGCTTGGATTGACCTCTACAGCTACAGTGGGTTTCAGATGCCATGACTCGTTCAGTCTGTGCACTTTCTCAGCATTTTACCTTCTTGAAGTGCTTACTGTTTGTCTCTCAGCTCCCCATTTTGTAGGAGTTTTTTGCAGGGAGTCTTGGGCAATTCTCAGCTTAAAGAGCCTTGATCGTGGATGGCTTCATGGTTACTCAATGACTATGCACCAGTATTGATGTCTGTTCCTGAGTTCCCATGTTTTGCAACATGTGGGTGACACATTCTCAGATTCCGTGACTAAGTGCTGCATTCTGGGTTTGGAAAGTTCTCTATTTTAATACCTGTGTTAAATTTGGACAATGGGGGATAAAAATTTCAATTCCTGCCTATGGTTTATACTCCCTTTTCCTGACTGCTTTTTAATGTAGGAGACCACTTTCAATTTTCTACTTTTCTTGCATTTGTAACATGATATGGCCTTTAAAATTCTAGAGCCAGCATGTTTAAGCTGTCTTGCCAGTTCTGCCAGATGTGTGGCTATAGCTGCTGCTTACTAGTTTGTCTATATGTTTGCTCTCTGTTTCTGGACTGTGAAAAATTACCCCTTCTCTTCCATATCTTAAAGTATTCCATCCAGCACTATCAGATGTTTGTGGTAGAAGTGGGGGTTTCCCGTCTGCTAAGTCCACTCAAGAAGCTGAGAGGGAAATAATAAATAAAAGTGAAGGGCAAAGAGAAGTGCTCCAAATGTTCTGAATCTTTTAAGGAAATCTGAAGGAGTAGAGAGAAAGTAAGGATAAAATGCTGCATTTGACAAAATAAGAATTTTAAGAATGTTAGCAAGGCAGCCCACACCTTAACCCCAGCTTGATGAAACTTCAATGCATTCAGAATAAAGATGAAATGTACAGGGTATCACAGGGGAAGTAAATCACCATAAGGAAATAAAAAACAAAATGATACTGGAAACAACAGATACAGGAAGACATATGAAATAATATCTTTAAAGCACTAAAGAAAAGTAACTTTGAACCTGAAGTCTATCAGCCACAACTAATGAACTTAGAAGGTGTAGGTGAAATAATATGCCTTCAGGCATACTAAATGCATAAATTATCAACCACAGACTTCCTCCTGAATAAATACTAAAGAATGCATTTTTTCCAAGGACAAATAAAAACTAGAAGACATTAGTTGATGCAAAAATCGATAAGTTATACTGGTAAACTTGGCTTATTATGAGTATGTGTGTGTGTATATGCACACACATGTAGACATGCAATAGTTGTATAATATTCATAAGTTTAAAGTAATGGATACTGGGGAAAGGTTGTTTTGAAGTAAATATAAACCTGTTAAGATTTCAGCATTACTTGGGAAAATGGAGAAACTGATTAACTTATAATTATTAGTATGAAGAAAATAAAATTAATTTTGTATCTCACACCATGGAAAAGATTCCCTATAAAAATGGAAAAATAAAAATAATGAAAAGCTTGTGGTTATCTACCCTGGATTCACTAGATCCATCTCTGTCATAGATTTCGCTTACCTATCTGTCACCTTGATACCTGGCTTCACCTTTCAAACATTATTATTTTAATAGTGTGGATTTAAAAAAAAATATCTACCGTATAATAACCAAGTTGTAGGTATTCTTGCTTTAAAGGTCTGAATAAGAATCCTGTGACAATTGTCATTAGGCCTTAAGCTAAGGCCTGAGTTATCAGATCCGATGCTACTTGTGTTATGTTATAAGACAGGTAAGGATGCCTATCTCTGGGTTTTCAAGGATTTCTAATATCCTATTTTCAATAGTCATTGAAAATCAAAACCCGCCTCTTTCATTTTAAAAGTTATCACTGAACAGGAACAGAGCTTTTGACTTTAAGACCTAAAGGCATAATGCCAAAAGTCTACTATCTGTCTCTCAATGAACATACTAGGCAAGAAAGTAGATATCCTTTTATTGAAAATTCTGTATTTTTCTCCGAAGTAGGGTTTCTGCAATGCCTATCATTTAATGCACTTTGGTTTGTACTAATTCAATGTGATGAAACCCTTTGAGACTGCGACTGTGTCTATGAGAGCGTGGAAAAATCAAATTAGACCATAAAATTTGGCCCATTCAATTTACATTAAAAGAGAAAAATGTGCTAAGCAAAGTTTTCTGTTGAATGTTTTATTGTGTTGAGGCTTTGCAGTTTTTGGAGGAGGTAATTGGTGAAGCTTTCAAAGATAGCTACCTGACTATGATTAAGCAAATATGAAATAATTGAGTTTTTAAATCAATTCCGATAAGATGCCAATAAAGTAAATAAAGTAGAGGAAAAATAAGCAAATACTCTGATCTTAAAGCCTAATCAGTGATAGAGAAACCTGATCACCTTTAGTTTATGAAAATATAGTGTATGGACATTGGTTGACCTTGAGAAATCATATCAGCTTGTCTGCTGAGAAGTTGAAATTTTTATTTCTACCACATGGCAACATCAAATCTTTTTTTTTTATGTTTGATCATATATTTTATATTACGTGTTGCCCTCACCAAACATCTTCCTTTGAAAAACTTGAAACTTTTTTCTTACATAGGATCTGCTTAATATATATTAAGAAATTTGGGGAGCCAAGACATAGCCTGAGTGCCCAAAAGAAGCCTAGTGAGACTCTTTGTTCAAGATTCGTTGCAATGTTGGGTCTGTCAGTCAGCAGTGGAGTTAAGAATAAGATGTATGTCCCCCAAAAGGAAAATCTTTAACTGTAAAACCGAAGAGTATCTTTAAGGGCTCTGTGACTAATCATTATTCTCTTTGCCGGCATTTTTAAATATTATTCTCCAGGATGAATAATTATTTAATAAGGATGTATATGTGAGAATTGCCAGCCAATTCTGTTTTTGCTTATTATTTCAGAAAGGTATATAACTTGCTAGGAAGTTATTTTCTGGGAGTGGACTATAAAATCTATTTTTCACGCACCTGATGAAATATTCCACCAATATTAAAACTGTAAAGTCAGCAAAGAGTCACAATAAGTGAAAGATGAATATTTATAAATTTCTAAGACCATTTTATCCAAAGCATAGATTTAAGATAATTAATACATCCATGAATACACTATATTAAGGCAGACTATTCTGACCATCAGTCTTATATTCTTTAAGAAAGAGATTTCCTACACCTATTCTGCTTCCAGATCTGTAAAATCTGTATCCTTCCCCCAAATTTATTGTTTACAAATTATAAATGAACTAATTGAAACAAAAGCTTTGATGTTTTAACACTTGGATCCTTAATTTACTTTTATCCTAAATCTTTCAGCTGAGTTGTCAGCACATTCAATTCCAGTCTTATTTTAAGGTGACATATTTATTCTTCAGATAATTTGATGTGACTTCTACAGAAACATATGTCATGGTATGACATAAAAATAAAGAAGTAGAAAAAAAGGAGAGTTACCTAAACCAGGATAAATTAGAGCTGTTCATGACACAATGTTTTATTCAGTTGCTAGGGGTCAATATCAAGTTTGATTCTCTGATCCCAGGCTGCCAAGGAAAGAAGAAAACTTGAATAGCCATAAGATTCAATGTCAGTAAAAGCAAAGCCATAGCAGTAACTCATGAGAGGTAAAGCTTTCTTTTTGGAATTGAGGATAAAAGGAATGAAAACTTGAGCTTTTCATAAAGATGACACTGAGCAAGAGCCACAAAAATATATTCAGGAAAATATCTAAAAGAAAAACATATGACTAGAGATCTGTAACAAGTCTCAAATTTTTAGGTCTCATTGCACCTAAAATGTAGACTTGGCTCATGATGGCCCAGTTAAATAGTAATGCCACATAATAGTTTCAAAGACGGTATTTCAGCTATTTTGAAGAAGTTACCAATTATACACTCTTACACACATACTTATGAAAATTTCTTATATTAAAACCAGAGTGCTTAAAATAAAAAAGGTGACTAACGAGGTACTAATCTGCATGAGATAATCTTCTCTAAGGATGTGAGAAGTGATAGTTGATATAGCTATCAAATATAGATATAGATAAAAAATATATAGACTATGGAATTCTAAATCACATCCTAAAACTACACTAAATAATTTTTGACCATAAAACAATTTTTTTTTATCTTGGTTTAACCACTGGAGAAGTTGTCATTAAAGATTTCATTCCATGTAGATATTTATTAAAATATAAAGTCATTAACTACATGAGTATGAGCATGACATCTCCCTATTACTATTAATTATTTGAAGAATGCTGATAATTTCCATTAATCTTATAACATTTACCTAAAGACAGCCAAATTTATATAAGCTTGAAATACTTTGTAACTCGATAAAAATTAAATGACCTTTTGTGTTATTTGCATGTCATTACAAAACTGACAATTTGAGAAATCAACAAAATGTGTGTTTCAGACAGAATGATACCCCCTCCCCCACAAAAAAAATGCCTGTGTCCTAATCCCTGTGACCTGTGAATTTTTTAAGTTACATGGCAAAGGGGCATTAAGTCGGCATATGGAATTAAGGCTGAGAACTAGCTGGCCTTAATGGAGAGAGTGTTCTAGATTTTCCCCGCCAGGCACACCAGTCAGCTTTAGAGACCTTGAATGAGGGACATGGAGGTGGAAGTAGTCAGAGTGATGCCACATGAGAAAGACTCACTCTGCCATTGATATTGGAGATGGAGGAGGGTAACTGTGAGCCAGGGCTGTGGACATCTTCTAGAAGCTGGGAAGGCAAGGAAATGTATTCTGTAGACCCTCCAAGAGAGGAGCTCAGCCTTTCTGATAACTTGAATTAGTCCTATGGGAGCATTGTTGGATTTCTGGCCTACAGAAATGCAATACAACATATTTTTCTTTGTTAAGTTAATAAATTTGTGGTAATTGGTGACACCAGCCTTAGAAAACAAATGCAATGTGCTTCGTAAGATATGATGCTTGTGTTTATGATTTTCATATCTGTCTGTGACAAAGATCTCCACGACAGGTAACATGAATTGTGTGTGTGGAAGGCATAACGTACAGATAGGTCCTTTGAAACCCAAATTATCAACATGTTATATCAGCTTCGTTTTGGATTGTTGGAAAACCAACTCTTTCAATTGACCTCCAAATATTCTCCTGTTAAAAATAAATAATAATCATTGATCATCTATCACAGGATTTAAATTATTTCCTTGGAGCCTTTGGATATTTGAAAACTAGGTTTTTTAGAAATGCCTGAAGACCTTCTGTTAGTTTCAGGAAGCAACAATTTTAATAACTGAAGTGTTTGAAAAGAAAACGTACGTTTTAGAGTTATTATTGATTTAGCGTTCATTGATATCTCAACAACAGGGGAACATTTTTTCAGACATGAAAAAGAAATTGAATAATATTTAAGGATCTTAATTCACTAGAGAAATCTATCTCATTGAAACATCCTAACTTTTACTGCTACCTGGCACTTGGGTGCTGATGTTTGCCCGTACTGATTTATTTTTTAAAATCAAAATGATAATTGAACTTCTTTTTGATGATTTCAATATGTATCCATAAAAGAATTGAGTGATTTGGACTAAATAATATGTTATTACGTGGTAAAACTCCAGAAACTCTGAAGAGACTTTTTCTTATCTGCTGTGCCATTATTAATCTTGAAATTTGCATGATAAAGAAAATTATAATTAAATGAAAAATGTATCACCTTTTTGCATGATGATTGCAGTAAGAAAACAATCAAGGGAAAACAAATCTGACAAAAACAGAACATCAACAGTAAGGGGACAAAAAAGGTAGGGAGATAATTATTCACAGACAGATAAATAAAATAAGGAAAGCAAATGAGCAGATGGGGAAAAAAACGTCCAGCAAACAAGCTAACAAAGCATAAGTCCCAGAGATGTGCTCTGCCTCCATGGAGACAAATTATCATAACTTTTTTCTTAGATCTAAATGAAGGCATGATTTAATCTGTGAAGTTGTTTTTCTCTCAGACAACTTTAGGAAAGTCTTTCTCCTCTTTTTACAAATCTATCCTGGGGAAAAAAGGAAGTTGTGTTACTTAGTATTTTTCAACCTTAAACTTAGCAGAATGTATTCTTCACTTAAGTGGATGTGAATATGATTTTAGATTCAGTCTGTGGAGCTTGCAAAGTAAGAATAATCCATTACATTTAAAATTGATTAGAACTGATAAATACAATGCTTCTCATCAGCTGAAATTTAATTTCAAATGTGAAATTCCAAGCAGCTTTCTCAAATGTCAGTGATGCTCCTCTGTAAATGACAGTTTGTTTAGAATACCAAGGATTTACATTCTCTGAAGGGGATAATTATGCCACTTTACTTTATTCGCAGGGATAGAAATAGCTGCTTTCTAGGTAATATCTTTCTGTCCTTGATGGTACACGTTATCAAGGCTGCCCACTCTGCCTTTACCCGGGGACTTACCCATCTTCCTTAACACCGTAGCTGTCCTCATTCATCCTCAACAATTCTTGCCTGAATTATTCTAATAAATACCTTGTGGTCTTTGTCTCTATTTTACTCCCAAGCAATCATATTTTCATACTTATTTCAGAATAATCTTTCAAAAAGACAAATCTGAATGTTTATTCTCTCTGCTGCAAGGCCGACAGTGGCCCCCACTGCCTTCAGTTTCCACTGCAAACCTGGTGGCTGAGCCATGTAGAAGCCCATGTTCGGTACCTCCTCCCTCTTTTTTTTCTCTGCACCACACTCCAGCCTTCCTCCAGCGACACTGGCATTTCTGCGGTGCCATCCTGATTAGGAAACTCATTCGCTCGCCACTTATTTAACTTACTGTCTCATCACCACATGCCTTTCACATGCTCTTCATTCTGCAGCATGTGCTGTGTCTTTTGTCTGATTGACAAGTTCTCATTCTTTAAGCTGAGTGGGAGCATCATCTCCCTAGTGAGTATTTCTCCATACTTATCTTTGCCTCCAGGCAGTGTTCATACTAATTTATAAGGAATTTAGGTTTAAAGGTAGAGCTGAAAGGGTAGGGCCTTGGTTGCCAAGTTTCACAACTGTGTGATCTTATACATCGTGCTACACACATTTTGTGGAGCCAGCTGAGCTTCAGCCCTCTCACCTTTTTTTTGAACTAGCTGTCAGGTTGCACCATTGCAGCAGACATGGGTTTCATACAGGGTCTTGCCCCAAACTTCCAACAGTTAATCGGACCAGGGCTAGACTCTTTATCCACTATGGGCCAGTAGGATTCCCCATCCCCCAATGTGGAATTGTGACTTACTTATTGTTGCTTTAATTTCTTCACTATAAAATGGGAGTATTAATAATTTATCAGTTGCATCGTGAGGATTATGTAACAAGTAGAAAATAGCTAACCCAGTAGATATTTGGTGAATGGTACCTGTCATCACATCTATCTTGTAGGTAGTTTCATCAGGTAAGAACACTATGTCTAAGGCCTTTACAAATGAAGTAGCATATGAGTAGCTATTTTATTACTATTTATTTATTATTATTTATTTATTATTTTCTGATGTGTCATTTCTGATGCAAAATCATGCTGACATGTGTGAATTCCTGGCTCTAAAGTGTACAGTATTGTAGGTTACAGGTCAAGGGAACCAAGAGACAATACTGGTGCACATTCTTGTGATGAATGCAAATGGGATGATGACAACATTTCCATACACATTCATGTTAACGTACACGTATATGTATAGATACATATATATTTTTTTGAACTTGAATTTTTTTTGACAACAGACAACTGGAGTTTTTCTCACATTCCCAGATGCCTTAAGTTATAAATCTATTCTCTCCTAAACAGAACCTTGATGGGAAAAGTTTAAAATAATTGCCTAAAATGTTATGAAACGAACAAATAACACGCTAGTTGAAAAGTTGCCTCAATTCCTCAAAACTTTGAGTCATAGATGAGAAGAAAAAAAAAAAAAAGGAAGACTTCTGAAAACTCACATCACGAAAAGGGAAGTCAGTTCCCTACACCACACTTATCTTGTTCGCTTTCTTGTAATTTATATTCCAACAGCCTGCAAGGTTTTATTTATTCTCATCCTCAGGGGTGTAGAGTTAGCAGTCTCCAACATGCAGAAGTGGGTCAGACCAGGACAGAGAAAATAAATCACAATGCAAGGTCTAGGAGGACCTTGGCTCTGTGTCTTCGGAAAAGGAGGATGTTTCATAAAAACATCAGGCAGAAGGTATAGGTAAATATCAGGTATCTGATATGGGATGTTGATGCAACTTTAGGGCTTGAATTAGATATAGCTTTCAGAGGCATCGGTATGAAATGCGACATTTTTTCTAGAATGGGATACTATGATTTAAGGTAACAGAAATCCTATGAACATACACCATTTACTAAGATATTTAGAAGAAAACCATAGGCATTGGCTACATCAGAAAAAGTATAAAAGTACCTTTTACTGTCACTTTAAATTTATTTATTTTTGATTAAGCAGGGCTGTCCCATTGTTCAGAAGTTGAAAGATATTCAGTGAAAAGTCTTCCTGCCATACCTGTGCCCCAACCACTCACTCCTCATCCAAGGGAACAACCAGTGTCCCCAGCTCCTCGTGTGGTTCTTTGGAGATATCATATACTTGTACAAGCAAATCCGCTTCTGTCATTTTTATCCCTCCTATTTTACACCAAAGTGTCATTCCATAATATAACATAAAATGTTTCCATCCTTTGTAAAGGCTGCAGCACAACGCCTGGTAAATGGAATACTTCTGTTTTTTTTTTTCCTTCTCACTAACCTTTCAACTCACATCACCTCAAAAGAGAAAGACTAAGAATTTGCTGATTTGTTGATCACCCCAAGAAGGCCGGTTCTGTACTCAGTGCACATCAGGGTCATGCGTTATCCAAGGTCTAGGGTTGGGGAGGAGAGAAGATGCTGAGCTTTCTCATCTAAACCTGTTATGTCAGGAGTAGTGCTGCTGCCATGTCCACACCAACCCTCTCACTCATCCTTGTGCCTCTTCACAAAGCAATTTCGCTGTTGACGTGGTTGGATGAAGCTTCCCCAAGCCCAAATGAAATCTCCCATGAATTATCACATTTTTTTCTTTTGCCCTCTACAGAAGATGTGGTAATACAGATTGAACAGTTCATGCTTTTTTTTTTAGAAAAAGAGTAAATTATTTTATTTTGAGGAGCAGAAAGTTCCAGAAACAATTTCCTGATGATATTTATATTTTAATATTTAAATTATCTTGAAGACAAATATATATTTATCTTATTTTCTAATTCAAGTTCTAATTTACAACTTTCTGAGATTTTATCAGTCACCTATGTCAATAGAAAGCTCCAGATAAACCTCTTGGTATATGGCTTTGGGAAAGACCATTTCTCCTCATTTATGAGTCTTAAAAAAGTTTCCCAGTTATCGGTATAGAGTCATCATTTACAGAGAAAATAAAAACTACATGTAAATTATGAGTGTAGAACTTCAGTAATGACCATTGCTGACATGTGTTGTTTGCTATATGCCACACCATGCATTACTTTTTGTAACTTTTAGAAAAGCCCTAAAAAGAACTATTATCTTTTCAAGTATACAGATGAATTTTCTCAGAATTAATTAATAAATATCAATAGCAGAGTCCAGACTTGGAAAAGAACTGCTAATTGCAAGATTTTTGCTTTTGACCCCGTGCTGTCATTTTCTCTAATATACATAAATGTTTCCTTAATCTAGTTTTGTGGATCAAAATTATTCTTAACACAAGGCGCTAATTATACTGTTGCTTTTATGTCATCTCAAACACTGGTATTTCCTATTATGTGGTATAGAAATTAAGCGAATATAAGCGGAGTGTAAGGCAATTGGCTGGCTTTTCAAGAGGAGATAGGAACATCATTTTCTCGGCCAATAAGTATACGAGCTCATCGTTGACCTGCTTCTTTCCAAGTGTGCACTTCAGTAATCAATCAGTGCAAGCTATCACCTATTGATTACACCCTCTTTGCAGACTAGGATTATTGAAATTAATAATTATGAGATTTGGGAGATATTTCTTATATATATATGTGTGTGAAAATAATATAAATCAGGATAACAGCTAACTGGGAGCATTTTTTTTTTTTTAATATACCATTAGGAAGAAAGATGCAGTGAGAAAGAGTTCTGAAAAACCATCAGCTTGAGAAATAATAAGCCTGGATTCAAGCCCATTGCTAGCCTACACAGTGCCATCAGCTGAATTAGAAACACTTTCTCATTCCCATCTTCCTCTCCACCTCCTGCTACCACTAGCTCTTGAAGACCCACAAGTGCATCGTAAGTGGATGGAGCTTTTGTGCCCCTTTCTCCAGATGATGCAGATCTGAGCCTTGGCGCACAGCTTGGCTGAGATACAGGCTCCCTGGTGTATTGCACAGTCTATGAAACTGAACGTGCTGTCCTGCTCCGAATCGAATTCTAACTCTGCTGCTTACAGGCTGTGTGATTTAGTGTGAGGCAACAAGTATCTCTTGTCCTCGCTTTACTCATCTGTAAAATAAGTCGTTGGAGTCTTTTATTCCCAAAGCTGCTTCTAGATTAACTTGTATGAGTCACAAAGCATTTCAAAGCACAGACAGATTAGATGAGTGTTGACAATATGTCTGCAATCAGCCTGAATATTGTCAAGGAGCCTAAAAGAAAAAAAAAGTATATTGGGAGGATATAAATTAAATGTAAACGGTGTCATTCCTTGTGTGGTGAATTTATAGAATTCAGATTATATGTGTATATATGGAGTATGCGCATAATAAAATTAAATGTATTTTTATTGTGTTTTAATATTCAAATTAATAATTTATTACATTTAACATTCAGAAGTGAAGTAATAAGTATAACCAAAGAGCTAAGGATGGAAAGGAAATAAGTGCCATAGGGAATACTAAGCTTGGTCTTTAAAGAAACAAAAATGGATTTGGAGGTAAAGAAATAAAGGAAAGACCATTTCAGGAAATAAAAGTCCGGGCCAAGATAAAATAAAATAGGTGTGATTAAAATAAAGGCCAAGATATTCATTGTACGACACACTGTAGTGACAAATGTCCAGCACAGGAGGGAGCCAAGGTGGAGACTGGAAAGGGCCATGGAATGTGTCTTCTTTTTCTTCCTTTGAACTTTTGTTTTAATTTTTTAAAGTAAATTTATTTGGATGATGATGTTTCATAAAATTACAAAGGTTTCAAGTGTTCAGTTCTGTAATACATCATTGTTCATTGCATTGGTGGTGCGTGTGTCTCTGAAAAACAGTCGCAGAAGGATGGGGATGATGAGAGGTTTCACCACCAGCTTCCTTGGACCAAGTTAACTATAGTTTCTCATGCCCTGCTCCTTAGGTTCAGTTTTATCATCCCCAGGAACTATGAAGCATTTGTGATGACAGCAAAGGGGATGGAGAGCAAAAAAGCAAGCACTTCCTAAAACCAATTCACCCTGAGTGAGTGGCTTTGTCACTTTTCTGAGGTTATTTTGAAGGACACATATAGGATGAGGCAGCATGTTAACCAAGGGATGGTTTTGGCATCCTCTGGTGGTTCCAGAAAGACAACTAATATATTTAAGAGAAAGGTCTTAGGCAGCACCTCTCAGAGCACTATCTGGTTGGTCACCTGCCATGCCCTCGCTAAAAATGGACTCGATGATCTTTAATGTACCAGTGGCACATGACTGAGATATCTGCAAAGTGGATAATGAAGAATTTAATCTTCTTACTTAGCACCAATTAACTGTTAAAAAATCCAGTGATGATATTGTCATTTTAATATTTAATCTTGCTAAAGAAACTCTAGGCAGCCAACAAGGAATGCTACATGACCTTAGGAGACACTGAGCCCTGTCATTTCTGTTTTGAAATTTTTCACATGCATTGGGATGGCCTCATGGTCTCCACAATTTAAATCCTGCTCGTTGCATTTATGTGTCACACTCCTACTGTTTAGAAGAATCTCAAGCACAGTTGTGACAGGTGGCCTTGTAATTCGAAGAAGCTGTGGTAATTTTCAGGTCAAACAATGCAGACTTAACTTCCTGAGAGTTCCCTTTGAAGCTGATGTTGTTTTGTTTTTTATTGCCTAAGCTTACCTGTGGAAACTATTTTTGTTTATTTTCTACAAATATACCTTGAGGCCATAGCAACGGGGAGAATTAAATCTTTATTTTTTACTGTCAAAACTGATAGCCTATAAAATATCTAGGTTATTTTTTCCCTCTTGAAGCAACATTCAGACAAATCCATGTCTTCTCTACCATGGAATCAGGGATGATAGAGTAGACAGGAAAGGCCCATATGTTTTTAGTCAAACTGTTAGATATTAAACCAGTTAGAATTTAAACCAGGATCAGCTAGAATGTGCTGTATATACTTAGCATCAATTTTATTTGAAAAATTATTTTTGAGAACATTACATGTAAAAAAAGACAAGCAAGGTTTAACAATGTATGTTAATTAGTAGAATTGGTAGAAAGAAACGTTTTATTTCATTCTATGGAATTTTATTTGCTAAAGGGGCAAATGACATTTTTTTCCTATAAGTGGATTCTAAACAGTGGGGGTAGAGTTTATTTCGAGGGCACGTAAGAATTAGGGTAGCCCATTTTAAATACACAATACAAAACATGGAAATTATTGGAGGTGGTAGATATTAATTAGCTTGATTGTAGTAATCAGTTCAAAATATACATATGTATCACAACATCACATTATACATCTTAAATACATACATTTTTTTTGTCAATCATAATTCAGTAATGCAAGAATAAAATAAAATAAACAAATGAATTTTAAAAGTAAAATTGAAGACTTAGGGTAATCAATTTTGCCCAGGACTTTCGCAGCTTTAGCATTTAAAGGACCACACCTGGGAACCCCTGAGTCCTGAGCCAAATGTGAAGGTCTGTCTCCTGTTTCTATTTCCTTTCCCCTTCTCTGCTTTCACCTCTTTTTTATAAAATTCTTAACACTGCATTTTAATCACTCACTGAGTACCTGACCGAACTGGATTTGTTTTTGAACATCTGCCCTGAGAGTATGCTGTGATACCCACCCATTTGCTAAGACCCTTGGAAATATCAGTTCAAAGAGATGTTGACCTTTCTCCAGAATAACATAGAAGCTGCTTTTCATCCTGAGAAGCTCCAGCTTAAATCTACAAATAAATAACTTAGAGTATAAACTAATGAGTCTGGGGGAAGACAGTTGCCAAATCATGAGCTAGCATGCTAGAAGGCTGTTTAACAAGAAACCTCCATGAGTCCTTTTCAGGACTTTACAAAGTGAAAGAGCCTAAAGACAACCTTTCTGAACCTGTTTTAGCAAAGCCTCATTCCCAGAGTGTGTATGTAAATTCTGAGTTCAAGGAAGGACACTCTGAAGACAGCAAGTGACTCAGTCTCTGTCAATAGACAGAGCCATCTGCAAGCTTCCGAAATCCTTCCTCCAGGTCGGAGTTGACAGGAAAATCTGTGGGAAAGTTCCCATTTTACCTGGGGAGCTGCAGCAATTCAAGAGGCTCTCATAGTTTTCGGTATGAATTTACAGCACAGCAGCAGTCGGAGATAGATGACTTGGTAGGGGTCCAGCAAGTTCAGTCTGAATATCTCAGGTGCTAGGAAACTAGGAGCTAGACAAGCACAGATGCTGTTTCTTAGGTGACTTATGCTGACAGAATTTGCTTTTTTATTCCCAGTGTTGAATCAGAAAAAGGGCATTTATGGCAGTGTGGGGGAAAAAAAAATCAAAATAGCTCCAGAGTCAATAAACTTGAAAGCTTTCATTTTAGACTTGGCTGTTATGGTGCATTTAAAAGCATAGTTTTTTGTTTTTTTTTGAAGGTTAACATGCCATATTAATGCTATGGGGAGATGCTTCTGCATATGTAAAGCAAACGTTCCCATGAAAACAAATCTCGGGGACTAAAGTAAACTTCTCTTCATATTGTTTAAAGGAAAAAAAAAAATCAACAAAAGCAAACAGCATGTGTATTCAGGACTGCTTTTTTTTTTTTTTTTTTTTTACCCCAGAAGACTTTTGATTTAAACTCCTGGGCTCTAAAATAAGCAAACCATTTTAAGCAGATAATTGCCAAAACGATGAGAAACATTCCTCCTTCAGTACAAAAGCATAGATTGACTGACTTTAACTCTGCTTTCTTAGAACCTTGCCTCCTTCCCGCTTTAAAACAGTTCTTTGAAATCAGCTCTCAGAAGAACTGTTCTAATAGTTGCTTGGATGGGATTACACCCATCATCCTCACCAAGGTAACTTAGATTTCACCTGCAGAGAATAGGTAACTTAGATTTCACCTGTAGAAAATAGTTTACCCTGGGAGATGCTTCAGAGCATCTTTCTGCCACTACCTACTCCTCGGTTTCAGTTACTTTTCTATAATATGGTACTGACCCTTAGAAGCAGACTGCAGAAGAATATTATTAATTAATTCATCTTTTACTGTAAAAAAAATAAACTCTGAAAGGAATAACAAGATTGTAAATTTTATTGTTATTACAATTGCTTGGGAGAAAAAGGGAAAATGTATACTTTTCTTTAGGTAAACATTTTTTTCTTAGAATTATGGCACTGGTGCTTCTATTTTTGATATACATTAATTCTCAAAAGAAATATAATCTCTTACAGTTTGAAATTGTGAGAAGGTGATACTAGAGACTGAGTCAAATCCCATGTATAACATGTATCTTAGCAATGGTTAAAGATAGAGGGATGTTATAAGGTCAGGATGAATGTTGCATACCCATAAGCAGGGACCGTGTCCAGAGGAACATGGAAAATTCAAATTTGAGAGGAAAATAAAAGGCAGCACTCAGATGATTTGAAACAAGTATACATAAGAAAATTGCAGCCGCTCTGTCCTCTTATCTCACACATTCTCATGGCCAGTAATTTAGTTTTAAATTATGTGTCTAAGCCATCAGCCATCCACTGGCCAAGGATCATATAGATGGCAGTGCAGTGGACTGTCTCACTTATGTCTTATGGCATCCTAGGACAGCAAATTGAGATGAAGCAACAAAATCTATCCTGTTGAAAAAACGAGGGTAATGTGAGTTGAGGATATACAGATACTGAGAAATTCAGAGACTGGCAAATAAAAAAATAGGAAAGCCCCAGATTTTCTTAGACATGTCAATATTCTGTGTAGAACTGTTAAAAATTACATTACACACACACACACATATGTTAAATAATTTTTCTACAGATTTGGCCATACTGAGAAGTTTTAATGTCATTTTCTAAAAGATTTGTTGCTTCTGTTATTTTTTTCTCCGAATAAAGGCATTTTAAAAATTGACCATAATTATCTCTTTTCAAAAAGTTCTGTAAAGAAATTTCAAAGAAATGGGGGCTTTTTGAAAAAAAAAATAACTTGAATTACTTAAGAGAATATAGAAAACTCAAAAGAAATATAGTTTATATAGTTTCATTTCTATTTTTAAATTGGAATTTAAAAATAGAAAACTCAAAAATAGAAAACTCAAAGTAACCTCTGTACCTAAAAACATCAAGAAAACTGTGAAATTATTCAGAATTACATTTAAAGCAGAAAGCTCCATGTATATGTTCATTCAAATCTCTCAGAATCAGACTTTTTTTTGTCATTTAGAATATTCTGGCATTTTAAAAGATTGTCTTTGCCTAATGGCCCTAACTTTGAACAAAATCTTACACATGGAAATTAGCCATGTAAGGAATTGCTAGAGACAAATATCACATACATGAAGATTTAAAAATTCAGAGCAAAATATTATTCAATGAAATCTAAGCATTCATGAAAATCCTAAGTGAAACGTAGAAAGGAGAGTTGATATTTGGATGCGATTAGCATCTGTACCCGTCTTCACAAGGTCCCTGCTGTGATATAGAGAAGGAAGAATGACTATGTGGTGGTGGTTTTCTTTTGTTTTGTTTTGTTTTGTTTTTTGTTAATGGCCATTTTAACAAGTGTGAGGTGATGTCTCATTGTGATTTAGATTAATATTTTTCTGATGATTGCTGATGTTGAGAATCTTTTTATATGCCTATTGACCATTTGTATATCTTTTTTTGGAGAAATGTCTATTCAAGTATTTGCCCATTTTTTAAATTGGGTTAGTTTAGTTTCTGCCATTGAGTTATAGGAGTTCCTTACATATTTTGGAAATTAACCTCTTATCAGATGCATGTCACAAATATTTTTGTCTCGTTCCATAGCCTGCCTTTCTATTCTATTATTTCCTTTGCTTCACAGATTTTAGTTTGATGTTGTCCCACTTGTTTAGTGTTGTCTTACTTATCTGTGCTTCTGATGTCACATTAAAAAATTATTTCCAAGACCAATGTTATCAAGTTTCCCCCTATTTTTTTGTATCAGAGTTCTTCAGAGAAACAGTTTTAACAGGATAGATGATAGATAGCTGGATAGATAAAGAGAGAGAGAGGGGGATATTTATTTTAGGAATTGGCTCACAGGATATGGAGGCTGGGAAGTCCCAAAATCTGCCATTTGCAAACTGCAGAACCAGGAAAGTCATAAGTCACAATCTGAGTTCAAAAACCTCAGGACTGCCAGTGTTTGAGGACAGAAGACGACGAATGTCTCAGCCTAAGCAGAGATGGCAAATTTGCCTTTGCTCTGACTACTTGTTCAATGCGCACCCTCTACAGATTGGATGACATCCACTTCTTTGGTAGAGCAATTATTTTTTTCAGTCTGCTGATTCAAATGCTAACCTATTCCAGAGAAACCCTCCAAGACACACTCATAAATAATGTTTATCTGGACATCCCCTCGTTCAGTCCAGTTGATACATAAAATTAACTATCTCAGTTTTCTTCTAGGACTTTTATAGTTTCATTTCTATTTTTAAATTGCAATTCATTTTGATTTATTTTTTGTGTATGGTATAACGTGAGGTCTAATTTTATTCTCTTCAACATGAATGCTCATGCTTTCCAGTACTGTCTGTTAAGGAGACCACCCCTTACTCATTTGCAGTTTCGGCCACACTTGTCGAAGATTTGACCATATCTACATGAATTTATCTCTGGGTTCTCTATTTTCTTCCATTGAGCTATACGTCTGTCTTTATATATTAATATATCTATTTTGATTGCAGTAGTCTTGTGATATGTTTTCAGTCAGAAATACAGAATGGAATTTCCTCAGAATAAAAGAACAAATAGAACTAGCATAAGATCCAGCAATTCCACTCTGGATACTTACATAAAATAATTGAAAACACGATCTTGAAGAGGTTTTTACACCTCCACGTTCATTGCAGCATTAACTGTTAACTATTTACCATAAGCAAGAGGTAGAACCAACAGATGAATGGGAAAAGAAACTCTGGTATATGCATTCCATAAAATATTACTCAGCTTTAAAAACAAGATAACCCAGCATATGCTATAACATAGATGAACCTCAAAGGCACTACCCTAAGTGAACTGTGCCAGTCTCAGAAGGACAAATAGTCTGTAATTGCACTGATAGGAGGTATCTGACGTAGACTCGTGGAAGCAGAAAATTAAATGGCGTTTGCCCAGGACTGGATGGGAGAGGGAGGTGGGGAGTCGCTGGTCCAGGGCTATAGAGTTTCAGTTACACAAGATGAAGAAATCGGGAGTTCTGTTATAAGACAATTTCCATTTCGTAAGCAACGCAGCACTGTATACTATAAAAATGTATGACAAGCGTAGATTTCATGTTTTGTGTTTTTCTTTATCACATTAACAAAAGGGAAGGCTTATCATGATTCAGTAACAAAATGAGTCATAGAGGGACAGTAAGCAGTATCTCGTGATGCTGGTAAAAGCAACGAGAAACAGTTAAACATTTGGGATGGAGTAATAGGGTTGATTGATTATATATCAATACCTGAAAGTTTTTGTGATCTTATAGCATAACAATAATTAGAAAATGGAATGAAAAAAATGTAAAAACAATCTCCCTCATAACACCAAAATTCTTAAACACTCTAGGATAAATGTACCAAAGTATGCATAATAGCCATTTAAAAAAAACAACCACAAAACTTCCCAGGAGAAAGAAAAGATTAATTGTATAAATGGAGACTGATATATACATATTTCTGAGAAAATATATATTAATGACTTTCCTCAGTATTGAAAATATGTCCACTTTTATTGCAATATCATTGCATTTGTTTCAGTACAGGCTAAAGATCTCTAACAAACATCAAACTATAATGACTTGAGTATGAAAGAAATGTATTTCTCCTTGATCTAACAATCCAGAGGTGAGAGGCCCAGGGATGTCAGGATGCTTCTGTCATTTTTAGCATGTGGCTTCCAAATTTGCTCTAGTGTGTTGTTTCTCATGAAGCTAGAAAAAGGAAATAGAGATGCTAGGACAGCTAATCTTTAAGGATCTGTCCTGGATTTGTGCATGTCTCGTTGGCAGGAACTTCATCACCTTGCCACATCTGCCTACCCAGGAAACTGTCTGTAGCTCTTCCAAAACATGGTGGAATCTCTACCTAGTAACAAACCAACTTAAAACTTAGTGGCTTGAAACAACAGCAAGCATAGGATGATTTCTCAAACTTTCAGAGGCTCAGGGACTTAGAAATAGTTCAGCTGGTGGTTCTGTTTCAGTGTCTCTCCTGCAGTAGTGCTGAGAAAGGATGGGGAGTCGGAGTAGAGTTGTGGGGTGAGGGAACAGCTGGCTGCTGGTCAGACATTTCCCTCTCTTGTTATTTCAGAATTTTCCCATGTGGTTCGTTCACATTGACCATCTGGTGCTTTCACCAACGTGGTGTCCTTTGGGCAGCTGGACTGTTTCCATGGCCAGTCAGTGCTCCTTAGGGAGAGCTGTCCAGGGAATGAGGCCAGGAATTCATTAGGAAATCACTTTATGAAGCCTCAAGAAATCACCTAGTGATGTCCGTTGTTTTGGTGGACACAGATAAAACCCACCAGATTCACGAGGAGAACACATAGAACCCATCTTCTGGTGAATGAGTGTCAGAAATTTGGGGCCAAATTTTAAAATGTTTGTCATGCCTAGTAAAGGAAAAATGAGAAATACTTTTTAGTCTCTGTCCAGGCATTTCTGTCCTGTAAACAGACAGACAGACACACACACACACACACACACACACACACACACACACACACACACACTTTATTTAGGAAGTAAACCCAAGGTCCCATTTACTTTCTGCAACTAGCTCAGACCTAAAAATCGAGTGCTCTTTTATTTGCATTAATTCTAAGAATGAGTTCTAGGGGTTGGGAAACTAAGGCTGTCAAAGACCAGTAACAGCAATTCTCATGGAAGATTAGGAACAAGAGAGTTTAAGTAAACTGCTATTTGGGAAAGAGAAGGTTTGGAAACATGAGGTAATCCATCACAGATATCAAATCCTGCCTGAGGAAGGCTCCTTGCCTCGAGGGGGTGATTTCCTTGGATAATCCTGTCCTGCTCTTCTCTACAGAAGGAACTTTCTTCTCCACAGTCCAGGCCTCTACTTAGCCCTTTGCAGGCCCTCTCGACCTAGTGCCCTGTGGTCACTCTATTGATGGGTTTGGAAGAATGTGGAGCTCAGATACAGTTCCCTCCAAAATATAGTCATCTCTGGTCTGCTTGCTTCCAGTCAGTTCTATAGGAAATAACCATTCATGAAGCTCTCTCCTGGTTGCAGTTTCTAAACTTGCTGTTTTGGGGGGCATGGCTTCTGAACTTATTTGCTCATTCCTCTCTGCCCTGTAATGAAGGCTCCCTTAAGGGATTTGCAGCCAGGAGTTCATGTGGGAAGGCGACGTCCTTAGTCTGAGTTTGGCTTGCAGTTGCTCTTAGGCAGTCTCATTACTTTCTGCTATTTCCACACAGAAGCATTTGGAACTTCAGCCTATTAAGGCCTCACCATTCTGGTTATTCATTCAATTTACATTTCAGGCCACTGGCAGACAGAGCCACCCTTAAGCAGAGCTTGTTTTTTCCATCTCTGCTTGCAAACTGGCCACTTTTTAGCTGAATGTCTTTCTTACCGTGTATTGCTAAAAGCAACCAGAAACAGCCACCACCAACTAGCTTTCTACATTTTCCCAGCAGTTCCCATGTGCCTACAGCCTTGATAGATAATGAAGCTAACTTCCATGGAACCACAGCAGAAGTTCTGTTGAATGCTTTACCTTGCCATACAATGCGTGACTAGACTGTAGAACTACAATGATATGTGTGTTCTTTATAGTTATTAAACAATTGCTAAGGCAATCCGTCAATTCTAGTTTTTTGTCAATATCCCACATCCCAGGAGGCAATCTGTTTGTTCTCCTGTACACTGTCTTAAATAAAAGATAAGTTATTTTTTTCCCTCATGTTTTCAATTCAAAAATGAATGGTCTAGGGCAACGGATTTTAAGGAAATGACTCAGAAGTTGCACTCATCACTTCTACTCACGTACCTGGACACTAATTTAATCATGTAGTCATAGTAATTTGTAAGGCTAGGCAGACTGTGTCCAGCTAGCATTTTGGGTCTTCTATTACATAGGAAAGAATAAATGAAGAAGATAATAGGAGAGTGTTAGAAGTTTTCACAGTATCCTGGTTAAAAAAAAAAAAAAGAATGTAAACTTTCTGTTTTAACAACTTAACCAAGTTATTCTAAAATCGATCTGAAATAATAAACATATAATAATAATTAAATAATTATAGAATTCCTAAAAACAAAGACTAGTAGAGTTGGAGGATATCGGGAAAATAATTTTCCCTAAAATAGATTTCAGTGTATGAAATAGAAAAAAATGTTGCTAAAATAGAAATAGACAAATAGCCTAAAGGATATAATACAGAGATTTATATATTATGTTTATAAAAACACAGCATATGATAAAATATTGTATTTCAAATAAGTAGTTGAAAGAGTCAGTATTAAGTAATGTTTATTAAAAATTAGGCATATAAAATAAAACTATAAAAGCTCTAAAGTCTGTAGAGTTGAATATTTGTTTAATAATGGAGAAATTTTCTGAGTGTTTAAAAACCATAGCAGTAGAAACAATAAAGGATACTATCAATGTAAATGACTGACAGTTATAGCAAGTGAAAAATGACCCATAAACCTTCCTAATATGCAACTGGAAATCTGGAAAAGCCATGTAGTTTATGTAATAAATAAAAGATTTATATCTGTAAAGAATGAACAGTTATTGCAAAAGAATGAGAAAAAGATCCACACTCTTATAGAGTAATGGCCAAGGACATGAGTCACACAAGAATAGATAGACTGTTTAAGAAACTTAAGGAAAAATGTTAAGCCTTACCAGTTATCAAAGATACAAACAATGAGAATATTTTTCAGTTATCAGGAAGTAATCAATCAAAGATCTAATATTGTGGTGACAAAGTTTTGGTGAAATGGGAACATTCCTGCAAGACTGAGAAAAGCTTAATGTTACAATTACTTAGAATAACATAACATATATCAAAATCCTGAAAACATTCATACCTTTTTAATGATCGTTTATTAACCCTTAGAGAATTATACAGATAAATAGAATTGTGCAAGTTTATAAAAATATACCTATAAAAATGTTCACCAAAATGCTTTTAACAACACCAAACACTACGACTTTGTAACAGTCCCTGAGAGGCATCGCATGTGTGACACATGTGCACACTGAAATCCAACATTACAATTTATGCTATACATATACATTTATTTACACCATTGATTTTTAAGTGAAAAAAATTACTGGATTATATATAGCGTACATATATGCACATATGCATGTAGGAAACATATTTATATTTTTTTCTAAGATGATAAATATTTGAAGAAGTTTATGTATTAGGAAAAATGCTTAGGCAGTTGAATTAACTAGCTGAGTTCATTTAGCAGTGCATTAGAAATTATCAAAAGGGTATCATTTTGCTGTAGATCAGTGTTTTATTGCAATTATACTTAGTTATATTGGTTACATTTATATCAATAAAAATTTAATCATTAAGCATGAAAATTAACATGATTTATTGGTAATCATTGATTGTGTATAGTTTTACATGCTTTAAACTTTCATTCTGCAAGAAAAATTTTAAAAATTCAGAAATCATAATATAGGTGTGTATATATATGTAAATACACACACACACACATATATAAGTAAATATGTTCATATAATTAAGTTTCAACAAGTATTGAGTGACTTCATTTTTAAATACAAGTCAAGGCTGCTTCTGTTACCACTCGATAGTGTGACTAACATAAATGCATGGTGTTACTTAATTTGCTACGTGTAAGGTAAGTCACTTAGGTGGAAGCTTCATAGCCTAATGTAACAAGCTCGAACATCAGAAATCAGCTAAAACCTTTTATGTGACAATTGGCTCACGAATGTCTGCCTGGGCAGATGGTGTTGGTTTTAAAAGAAAGACATAGTTTGCCTGGAGAATTTCAGAGAAATCTGGGCATCATTTTCTGACTCTGGTACAGGAGAAAGGTGTCATTTCCTTGACAGCCCCAGTGGTTTCCCCGTTACTGTTTGCATGACAGATGCCACGAACAGATTGATGTGTAAAGAAAGGCGAGGTACAAGGACATCATACATTAAAACTCATTAACTAGTGACACACGCGCTGCTGGGAACCACTCAGAAGCATTGTGTTTTTCTGTTTTTCTCATTCGTTTGTTTTTTGATGTATAGAGAATGCTCAACATTCTTAATATATGGATCCAAAGGAAAATATCATAGCATAACGACAGGTGGCTTTCCAAAAATGGGCACCAGAAACGAATCGATCTCAAATACAACTTTCAGTAGAAAATGCACCTGATTACTACATTCTTTGGCCTGGTTCTGTGGAACTAAAGCCTAATAATGGAACTATCCATTACTGTCCAAAGTAAACGAAAACAAAAGCGAACATCACTGAACATATGACATACATTATGAAAACTGAAAACCGTGTTTTTTGTGTGATCTGTATTTTTTTTTACTTCTTCTTTCTCATTTTTTAAAGAAGGTGAAATCGAGAAGATCTGATTTATTCGTGAAAATAAAATACTTTTTTTTTTTTTTTGCTATGATGGTTTTGTTGACTGAGGATGTTTTATAGAATTTTTTTTTCCTAGGGAAATGGCTGCAAACCCAGAGTACAGTTTGACACGTTTACAAACGCACAGATTTCTGGTGTCTTCACCACACTTGAATGAGCACTTTTCACTGACAACATGAAGCAAGTTCCAAACACTGAGTGATGCGCTGCTGTCAGTCGTGATGGGTGCTATTTAAAAACCCAGCTTCCTACTGGCAGTCAGTTTAGCGCCATCGGAAAGGTGATCACAGAGGAAGAACTGATGGAAGTGCCAGACCACGGTCACCATGCACCAAACCCCAAGGCTCATTTGTCTAAATGGCAAGTAGATGTGCCCCATTATTTATTCACAGGAAAAATGAACCCTCTGCGAAGAGTTTCTACAAATTATTAATAGAAACAGGCCAACTACAATCTCAGGTTGACTAAGGGAAATGGTAATGCACAATAGCAGAGGATAAAGTGATCTTCATCTTCCATTTCCTCTTTATAACTTGCTTCCATTCACAATATCATTCTCAGTGGAGAAAAAGGAAGCTAAAGAGGGCATGCTTCTATCTGCTGCTTTTCTGTCATCTTTTCAAAGCACAACACTTTTCCAGAAAGTAGATGCTAGGCTTCTTAGTTTTCCTTGATGGAGATTGAATTTTCTGTTTCTTATGCCATTTTCCACAAACCACATACCTGCCCATGTCACTTTTTGTCCCAAACTTCCCACTTTTACAAAACCGGTTCCATTTCTGCATCTCTTTCACCTTCTGTGACACTCTCAAAATTCCTTCTTGTTCTTATTTGCCAGTATCCTGACCATTCCCTTGTTTGTTATGGAATCTGGCACTTGGCTGCGCTGCTACGGGCATTTGCATGTTTAACCCAGGAATCCAGAATTGTTTGACCTTTGCAACACTAGTGACCCTTGTCATCTTTGCCTATATCCTCACCCTGGACACTGTCATCCCTTACAGCTGCTCTAACTTGAATTTATGCATAAAAATGTCTAACCATGGCCTCCTTCCCTCTGTCTTGTTCGTTCCCTTGTTCTTCTGTACAGTTCCTTGATGTCATTCGGATATCTTGTCCCTTGATTATTAACATTATTTCTCATTGATTACCTCCTTAAGGCTTCATTTCCTTCTTGAACATTCGGCTAATATCTCACTTCTTGATCTTGTTTTTCTGAGACAGCTCCCTGAAAACTCTGAGCATTTGCCATGTCTAGTCATACATCCAGACAGCTGAAAGTTGCCTCATGAAATTGCATAACTGTTCATTTTAGTGCCACTAAAAAATAATATCAGTTTCCTTTGGATCTACAATATTGATCAGCTATCACAGACCAGCCCACTCTATTTATCCAAGTTGCTCAATTAGTAAGAGCTTTCCAGTGGAAAGAGACAGAAATGAGGTATCTAATAACTGATGTATTTGAAAAAGTCAGGGCAGTGACTCTCATCCTTTAAAATTCTGAGAATTCCCTACAGGGCTTGTTAAAATTTCTGGGCCCCACTCCAGAGTTTCTGATTTAGTAGGTGCAAAATGGGGGCCGGTAATGTGATTTTCCAACAAGATCCCAGGGCTGAGGACCAGTAGTCTAGAAACAGAATTCTCTTTAAACATGTTAGGATACAGGCGCTCAAAGACATCATAAGAATATACCTATTTTTGCTCTTACTCTCTTTATTACTCTGTATTGGCTTATTGGTTCAGGTGATGTCTTGTCTTATGATGGAAAAAATGGTATCAACAGCAACAGGATTAAATGTACATTTTTTTTTTTTAACTCATACACCTAAAAGGAAAGAAAAATACTTTCCCCATAACTACTGTAAAAGTCCCTGGGGCAAAAAAATACTGGAGGGTGTCAGCTTTACTGTAGGTAAACAAGGTGACTTATATGACTAGGGACCAAGAAAGGAGCAGACCCCCAAAGAGAGGTTGTGAGTTAGGCCAAGGCCCTATCAGAAGACTTTTTTTTACTATGCTTTTAAAGCTCTCTCACAGTGCTTGCTGCCTCTCTCTTAGTAAGGGATCTTCCTGAAGATTTAACAAAAACAGCTGAAATGATAAAGGAAGCCATCTCTTACCCTTGGCCCAAACATGTAATGAGAAAATAAGTGTTTAAGGCCTCCTGGGTATGTGTGGCAGAAAGAAAACAAAGAAAAACAGGAAAGAAAAGAGTAGAGGAGTAGTCTGGGCTGGAAAGAAAAAAAAAAGACACACAAAAAAAACTAAAGTTGTTTATTTTTGGAGTTAGGATGTGATTGGATCACATGATATATCCTCACCTCCTTTATTTTAATTTGTGAGGAAAATATTTCCTTTTTATCACACTAATGCCATGAAAAGAGCTTTTGTTTCCAGAGGGAATTTTATTAATCAATTTTCCCTTCACATTTCTCTATTTGTAGCTCTCATTCTCTCACTCTAACAAATTTAATGAGTCTATAAATTTAGTCAGATCTATCCAATTTACCATATGTGATTTTATGTTTATGAGTTCAATTAAAAATTAGCTTACACTGTACCAGCTTTTGAAAAAACTAAATGCCATGTAGATATTTACACAGCAATAAATATTTATTTTATCGTTTTAAAGTCTGAACACCATTTCACTCTAAAATTACAACATAAAATATTTAAACATTTCCTAGTCGTTGAATATTTAGGTTGTTTCCAGTATTTTGTTACCATCAACAATGGCACCAATGACATCTTTATTTATTTATAGTTTTACATTTATCTGTTTAGTTCTACAGTATGAAATTTTAGATTTGGAATTGCTGGGTCAAAGATTATTTGGTTTTCAAGCTTTTATGTTCCTGTCAGAATAAACATGTGATTCACTTGAAGCTTTAGTGCTCATGGTTTCACCTGTCCGCCTTCCCTGGCATTGCCATTCTTCTAATGTTGGCCAATCTGCTAGGTGTACATTATCCCTTGGTGTCAATTGACTTTGCATATCTTTGAACACTTGTGCAGTCGAAACATTTGTCAAATGTGTACTTATTTGGCATTTTTATTTGCACTTTGTCCATTTATTCATTAGGGTGTTCCTAATAACAAAAATTGTTAACATTTATTGGGACTTACTTGCAATGCATCGGGTTTGCCATAGTTTTCTACAAGCAAATTTTACATAATCATCGTAGTAATTTTCTACACATGTGCTGTAATTATCTCATTTTACAAATGGAGATCTAAGAGGAAAAATGTTGAATCGTTTCTAAACATCATACAATAACCAGCAAATACAGCCAGTACTCAAGCACAGATCTGCCGGAGGGCAAAAGCATGAACCCCTTGTCATTCTATTGATGTTTCAGTTTCAGTCTTTCCAGCCTACTCTATTGTCTTCTCTCGGACTGTCTTTCTAGCTCACATGAGCTCTTGTGGCAGTCTTCGTTGATTCTAATCTTAAAGGACACAACTGTATGGAGCGCTATGCATCTGCATAGATCTTTCTTTAATATGTCTGATCCTAATTCTCCTTGGGCTAAAATCCCTTAAATGGCCCCACTTTCTACACCGCAAAGCCCAAATTACTTACCAAAGTCACCAAATCTTGCATGATCTGGCCCTCATTAGCTTCAACTGCAGCCTCATCAGCTGCATGGATCTCTTCGCAATCTTATTCATTCTATTCTCCACCATAACAGAGCAACTTATATTCAATATCTTATAGCCCTTAGTATAAATATTCACCCTTGCTTTTGTATTAAATACCCACTGCCCTGACCTACCCCACCAACCAACCCCAATGAGTACATATAGTCATTTCATTTTGCCAAAATGCTTTTCATCAAACATGCAATAACCTTGCAATTTAAAGCATTTTTTCACTCTCCACCCTTTTTTTGCCTGTCAAGCCCACTGCCTCTTAACCATTTACTACCTCAAACACTTTATTTAATAACTTATGTTGATTTTATTATACTTGATTTTAATTTTGAATAAAAGAGATCATGTCTGATTAATTCCAAATCCTGCATATCTAGAAAGAGATCTGGTATATATAAATATCTTTGATAAATAAATAAAAATAATGAATATTATAATATTCATTATTATGAGTTCACCTCCTAACTCACTTCTAAAGGTCAAAATATAAAACTAATTTATCATTTTAGAGCAGACATGAAACATATATTTATAGTTTATAGGTTTGTACTTCATGAACCATTCTATCATTTAAAAATATTTTTGAATAGACAGCAAAGTATGTCATTTCTAGGTAACTTTGTACTCTAAAATAAAAAGACACTAAAAGACTCCCTCCCAAATTAAACAGTAATAACACCAAAATCATAGGAAGGAATTTTTTCCTTATATGAGTTTCAATGTCCAATTATAAATAATCTAACATTTTAAAATGTCCATCATTTAAGCATAGTTTCCCATATAATATATACTAGTAAAAATACATATTACTTTTCATAAATTTTCTGTAAAGTTTTTAATTACAAAAGTCAATTTTCAATATATTGGTCATAGAAATAATTGTTTCATCTATATACTTTTATTATTTAGAATCCTTAAAGCACTTTTTAAAAATACACTGAAAAACATGTTTTAGTTAAAATATATAAACATTAAGTTATTGAGCATCTATGCATAATTTTGATAATTGCTTTTAGAAAATATTGTTTGATAAGAGTCTTAAAAAGATTAAATCCTCTGTATTCTTAGATTTCCTCTTCCAAAGTTTTTGGCATGTTGTGATAATTTGCATAAAACTATTAGGCCAACTTGCCAGAGCCTCTGTGAAGAATCTATGAGCTGCTTATGAAAATTGTCCCATATCTTCTTCAGATTCCTGGAGAAATTGAATTATAAGTAGTCAACTTGTACATTAAAAATTACTCTGTGCTATTTTAAATATAAATGGAAACCACAAAGAGGAGCAGAAAGCAGAGCTTATTCCATATTACATAGTATCAAAATAATCAGCCAATTTGAAATAAGTGAGGAGGAGGGAGCAGGTAGAGTGGAGAGGAAGAGATTGGTAATGGTGTTTGCATCTGCAGACAGCAACACTTAGTACACGAAACAGTTTTGAGTACTGAGGTGAACGTGTATAAAAGTAACCAATTTAACAAAAAAACTTTAACATCTTTAGGTCTGCAATTTGAACAGTTGAGGCAAGATGAATATGGAAATTTTGATCCTTTCAGATTTTATCAACATAACATGGAAGACATACTTTATGATATATAACATCTCAGTGGGGACTGAAGCAGCATCTCATAACTAAGCACATTATTACTTATTCATATAACATATGCTTTTTCAAATCCAATAGAATAAAGACCATAATTAGTCACATAGAAGTTTTGATTCAGTTTTGCTGGTAAATGAGTTCTGAAGAAGTTAGATCATGCTGCTAAATGAGTTTTTTTTTTTTTTTTTAAGTAACAAATCCCACTGCTTTTTTTTTCCTTCATAATTCAGATCTCAGGAGTATAGATAAAGGATTATGGTCCCATACTGTGTGTTTGCATGCAAGATATCAGATGTATACTCATTCTTATTGAGGAGAAAAGATCCATATATCTGAGAAAATGCAGACTGTTTGTGTCATAATAACATAAAACCCAGGGCTTCATTATGCAGAGCACGTAGTGTGACGGCAAAGGTAAACTATTGAACCAATATACTTGGAAAGGGCAGTTAAAAAATCATGTGTTGAGTTGAGTTTGGGTGGATGAGCTGTCCTCCATGCAGACTGCCTAAGGACTCCCAGTGTGCCTTCACGTGTGGGGAACCACGAGAGCAGACACACTGCTCTTGTTCATGTAGGACACTGGTGACTGACACGTTGGCAATAGCTGGATCTATGCACCAACAAGACTGCACAGGCCAGTGTGCAAACCACACCACTTCTGGTCCCAGCTGGGGTTACCTCACTGAGTGCAGACACTTTATTAATTAATTGTCTGGAGTCTGTTTCAGAACTTTTGTAACATGCTCACTGTGCTCTTACACTTTACCATTCTCCTATTTGCATTCACCTGCATGTTTAGGCCCTGTCATATAAAAGTAGATGACTTAAAATTCTTGAAAATGTTTTAAAATGTATATTAGTGTTTTATGTAATAACACAACAGCTGTGTAAGAAATATAGAAAAGAACTGTGATAAAAATTGTTTTTTTTTCTCCACAAAAAATACAACTGAGCAAAGAGAAATTATGAGCCGTAGATGAATATTTCAGCTGTAGATGATACAACAGCTTCTTGTCAGTGAAATAGAAGGACTCGATATGGGCAACAGTCATAGTTAGGTTGGTTGCCAACTCCTGAGCACATAAAATAATAACGGAGGCAGTCATCTCTAAAGGCTGGCAGAAAGGTTTAGCTGAGCTAAAACAGTGAAATAAGACAGTTTGTTTGTTTATTCAAAAGGGGTAAAAAAAAAAAAGAAAAAGAAAGAAAAGAAAAGGAAGAACCAACCAGCTCATTGGCTGAGAAGAGAAAGTTCAGTTGGGAGCCAAATAGGGAACAGAGTAGTTCTGGTCTAATGGCCTGAATAAAACATAACAACATCAACACCAAAAATTAAGAACTAAGTTAAAGAAAGAGAAAGAGATTAAAAAAAAATAGTAGAAAGACAGAGACTCTAAGACCTTAAATAGGGCGACAGCTCCTAAGGCTAAAGGGATTTTTCCAGTCAAGATGACCTTTAGAGTGTTTCCATATCAGAACAGTGTAAAGGAAAACATCTTGACAAACGAGGCACTGAAGGCTCGTGGTTAGATTTAGTGAGCCCTCGTTCGATATCTGTGAAGAGGATAATGAAATATTTAGTCTGTTCTGCAAGAAAAAAATGCTTTAGACGTTTCTTTGACAGTTGGTAACTCTATAAGTTGTAGCCTTATTTGCTTTTTTTAAAAAATTTTTTTAGTTACACTGCTGTAGCTTAATAAATTACTAGGTAAGGTGCAAGCGATTGTTTTGTATTGGTCAATCTAGGTAAAGATGCTAGTTCTTAGATTTTTGAGTTAGTGATAGTATAAAAATAGGAATTAGATCTAGAATGTCTACATTTCATTTGACATGAATTTAATAATGTTAACCTTTCATATTTTGATTCATTGTTAATTTGATTTCTTTAAAAAATGAGACACATAAAAAATAACACTCAAGAATTCACAAGGGTATTTACTCGTAAATTCATATATATATATATATATTAAATGACCCTGGTATGTTTTTCTTAAATGTATTCACTAAAATATTTAATTAAAGTGTATTCATTAAAAAGTTCTACAATTTCAGTAAATTAAAAACACTCTTATTTACTGAGTAAACTGAGTGAACAATATAACACTTTTGTCCTCATTTTTTTTTTTTTTTTTGCTATTAAAAATGAGCTTTGAGTGTCTTTGGTAAAGCTGCCAAAACAAAACCAGATCACAGAAGATCCCTCACCAAATTCTGACAGATCAGTCAGAGTGGAAATTAGCAAAAGTTTCTTTTTTTCTTTTCTTTTTTTTTTTTTTTTTTGTTAATGATCGAACTATGGTTATTTTCCCTAAAATGGTGGATAAGCAAAGAAAAAGAAAACTACTGGTCAGATTGGATCTCAACTCTTCATCTTAATCTCCAGATACTGTACTGGGGAAAGGAGCAAAGCAGAAAAAATCTTCACAATCTTCACCAATACATTCCTCTCCCTGGAAAAAGTGATCAGTTAGAAGAGAAATGGACTAGAGAAGCAGATAGAAAATCACTTAAAAATAGAATATCCTACTAAATACTGGGGATGTCATTATCTCAGTAACTTCCTGTTTCAGGAGTGTGTGCAGGGCAAAGTAGTGGAGTTTGCCATCTCCAGGGCTCCAAGCTGAAGAGAGTCTAGGTTGAGGGGTAGTCTCCTTAGCAAATGGGTATACTTCTATGTTTTGTTAGCACTCTTCTAGAATATTTAGCAGCATCCTAAAAAAGATATGAGGCTTTTTTTATTCTCCAAATAAAAAAGGGGCTGTACATAGCCTTAGCTCACCATTCCCTACGCCTCCTCTTCCCATTCCCTCAGATTACAGAAAGACAAGAAGCTAGAACAGGTTTCTAGTTACAGGTGAGAAAGAAAGAGAGAGCGAGAGCGAGAGAGAGAAAGAAGAGAAGGAAGGAAGGAAGGAAGGAAGGAAGGAAGGAAGGAAGGAAGGAAGGAAGGAAAAAAGGAAGGAAGGAATTCTGATAAGGTGGGAAAAGTCAAGGAGAAACCAATCAAATTTTAAAAGATAAGGGGATCCCTTGTTTATAAAAGGTATAGAAGAGAAGATAAAGAGGAGGAGGAAAAGGGAATCGATAGTCCAGGGAAAAGCAAACCAGTCAAGAAACAGAAGGAGTCAGAACAAAACCATGAATTAACAATAAAATGTCATAGACAGGCTAAAACAACAGCGTGAGGCTGTGTACAAGAGGTGTGTACACACAATGTACCTGTGCTCACGTACGTGTACACACATGTATGCGCACACACTTAGTGTGCACATTCACACGGCGGATACACATACAAACGCAATAAAATCAGCAATACAATTGTTCGTTTCCTTTTAGAGCAAGAAATTATTGATTACTTAAAAGTAAAGCAGCAGGTAAAAGCAACACATAATTACAGGTCCTTAAGGCTTTTGATATTTATTCTCTTAGCCTTAGAGGAATCCTTCTCCTCCAGAGGCTAAACTGCCAATTCTCTTTAAAATAAGTAAAATTCCCCCTCCTTTGATCAACATGACAGGACACGTGACTACTACCAGTTTTGTCACAGCTTTACCCACCAGAGACTCTGGCTGTCTTCATCACCAGCCCCAAAGTCTCCAGGGAAGAGGTCACTGTCCCTGCTTGGATCAGTAGTTTTTTCCTAGTTCAGTGACCACATGTGCACAGATTTCTTGCAGCTAAATACACAAACCCGACCTACCTTCTCCTTCTCCCCCTTGCCCAGCCTTCTCCCTGCCCTCTGCTTCCTCTTTACTCTGCCACTCCTACATTTCCCCTCTTTTATTCCTTGCCCTGTTCTCTAGAATCTGTCTGTCATTATAAACATACCCCTGGAATCCTAAGCCTCTGCACACAGCTGTCTCTGAACGTAGTTGACATCATTTACCTGTGGCTCTCAGCCTCAGCATGCGAACCTCCCCTGCAGCTCTCTTAAAGGGAACGTGGTCTTCTCTTATCCGCCTACCCTAGTGAGAGCATGGGGGTCTGAGATGACACTGGCGCCCTCCCAGTTCCCAATTTCCAGTTTCAGATGGTTATTCTGCATCCCTCCCGTATGAGCGCTAGCCTCCTGAGGTTCATGACATCCCACTGCCGTACCTTCTCTCACGACTTGTAACTTCTACATAGTTCCCATCCCTTCTGCACAATGGGTGTTAGCATCTAATGCACATTATTCTCTACTCCAAGGACTTGATTCACCAGAATAAATCTAATCCTCCACACTGAAACATTCTTTACCAGGAATCAATCAATTTAACCCCCTCATCGTCATGTCTTTTGGGAAATCCTGGGTTTTGCCAGCAGCCCAAACTATGATACCTCTGTAAATTTAAACTCTCATTTATAATCTCTGATCACAGCTAAATTTATCATCATCTCTTTCAATTCATTTTCTAAGTAAATCTCTTTGATTTCACTGAAGGCTCAAGTTTCTCCAATCTAACTCACTCTTGTCCCTATCAACTTCCTAACTAGTGCAGACATCATGCAGCAACGCACCTGTCCTCTTGTCGCATATTCAATTACTTTGTACCCTGTTTTCTAATATACTTATTGTAACCTCTTTCCTTAGATCGGTGTGGCCATTCAGCACTTCTTATCTCACACCTGGGCTACTAGTTCTGTAGGAGAAAGTTGTGGGGTAAGGGGATCCAGAGCCACTTCAAATTCAAGGTATTTACTCTTGTTATCATTCTTTCCAATATGGTGCAGCAACATCTTCCATATGTTTACCACTTTTCTCAACTCCCTTTCTGGAACCTCATGTGCAGCACTGAGGCTAATGATTTTCCTTTAACTGGGACTGAAATAAATTTAAGTCATTATAGCTATCAGTTTCAAGAATTTCTGGTGATCCAAACAAAGCATTCATGATATGGTTGACCTGGAGACATTTCATGTATCTTGAAAATGCTTATTGTAATAAATTACCAGCTTTAAATTAAAATACCATATTTAATTAAAAAGGACACGTGCAAAGACAAAATAAATTCAGAGGCAGATTTTCAAGAATTGTACCGTCTAAAATTATATCAAATTCTCATTATTGGTGGATTACTTATTTGCAAATTTTTCTACTTTCTAAAATTTATTTGTACTTTAAATGCATGCCCATAATGCTTTTATAATTCAAGGAACGCACAGTAGGACAAAAAATTTGAGTCATTGGACATACATGTGGCAGGCTGAAGAGGAACAAGATGACACTGCCTTCTTCTTATAGCTCCAGCATATGTGTCCTTTCTAATCTTTAGAGTGCCATATTTTTTTGTGCCTTTTGTTGGTGATTTCACTCATGAGGCCTCCAGTCATAGTGCTGAAGTTTAGTCCAGGGGTCCTAAGCACAAAAAGGCTGTGATGAGGTTTGCAGAGAAAATGCATGTGTTAGATAAGCTTCATTCAGGCATGGGCAATAGTGCTATTGCCCTATTAATGATTTATCATTATATATTATCAATATATATTAAATTACATATCTTTAAACCAAAATACACATAAAACCAGATTATGTATTGATTGGTTGATGAAAATGTTACGACCAGAGGATTACAAGAACCTAATCCCACATTTCCCGTAGGAGCAGTGCTTTAAAATTTGCTAATTCAGTTTTAATAGAACATGATTAGCTGAATAATGAAAATCTACCATATATAGGTACTGATATTATAGAAATTTCAGGGCTTGATAAATGGCCTACTCTTGTATTCTTGGTAGTGACACAACTAAACTACTGCCTAGTCACATACAATACCTTTGTGAGTTGCTAATAATTAATCTAAAAGTATCAGATGGATGAATTTTGACCAATAATATGTTTACGGGGCAATCAATTGAAGTCTTCTGATGGTTTTCTTGTCCATTTTCTGTAGGTCAGTCAACTGGCCTACCAGGGCAAAACAGACGTCAGTCTGTCTTTTAGTAGATCAAGGATGCTTAATGAATAGCACTACTCAGCAATAATAGTCTCTGAATAAAAGGCCCTACATTATGAAACTGGCTAACCCCCAAAATAACACAAATAAAAGATATTCTCAAAGCACCAGTGGGGAAAGTGCAAAATAAGTTAGAAATAAAGAGTTCAAATTTGAAATGATCACTCTATGTCAGATAGTGTGCTAGAATGTTACATTATCTCGCTTGATCTTATAACTTTCTTTTGATATTAGTATTACCTTCATTTATAGATGAAGCAACAGACATGTTAATTAAATTGTCTAAATTCATCCAGCTAATAGATGGAAGAGCACAAATTAGCAGTATTCTTGTGTGACTCCAGAGACCATATGCTTTTAATTTAAAATTCTGAGATTTTTATCGATGTGCTTTTTATCTCTCTTATTTGTCTGCAAGGTCTTCAAACGTCTTTAAGACATTATTAAAATCTTTATAATTTTTAAATAGTATTCTGAAATATATGAAGAGTTAATAGAAAGTAACAGGATGATTTTTCTATGGGACTTCCATTAGAGAGGTGGTCCTCAAACTTTCTGGGACCAGGGACTGGGGCTCCAATGAGAATCTAACGCCTGATGATCTGAGGTGGAGCTGAGGGGGTGATGCTGGTGCTGGGGAGCAGCTGCAAATGCAGATGAAGCTTCCCTTGCTCACCAGCAGCTCTCCTGCTGTGAGGCCTGGTTCCTATCAGGCCACAGACCAGTAGTGGTCTGCAGCCTGGGGGTTAAGGACTCCTGTGATTAGAAGACATCTCCTTTGTAAAATTTTGTTGGAACCCTTGTGCACTATTGGTGAGTTTGCATTAAAATATGCATAACTGTACAAAAAAACCCCCCACAAAACTTTCCATATGTAGATAGTACATTTATGATTATGTATATGAATATTTGCAAATTCAGGCAATGTCAGTGAAGAGTCAGTGTGTGCGAGTGTGTGTATGTGTACACACCAAAGAGGAAAGTTTATATATAAAAGTTACTGCTCTATATGGGTTAGGTGCAGTATTGTCTTGCTCTCACACTAAACTTAAAAAGTTTCATAGGATAATTTACTCTCTAGCATTTGAATAGATTAAAAGCAAAAGAAATCGATCTCTCCATCCAATATTTAGCTTGCAATATTGACTAGTGCAGCTGATGTATGATTTTTCCACTGAGAGGGGTATAGAGATCTTGTCTAGAACATAACAAAAGCCAACTTCTAAAGAAACTAGAAAGTTTCTCCCTCTTCTTCTTCTTTTCTTGGCTTTCCTTTTTTAAAAAGTTAAAGTCATCTATTATTTAAAGGAGACAGTTGTCAGAGCATAGTCTAACAAAGAGCAGTTCAAGAACATTTGTACTTTCTGTGTGTTGGTTTTTAGATAAGGGCACCTTTTTAAAATCTTATCCATCATTTATAATTTTCTAACATTCCATGTTAGAAGCCCTATGTGTAACTAAGAGAAAATATTAAAAGAAGCACAACTAAAAAGTTATTCTCCTGGCTTCGACTCAGGAGTGTATAGTGATTAGTTATTCTCTATAAAATTCTTACCAGTGTGGAGCAGTCAGTGAGGCAAGTCATTTTGTAGGGATGTACTCATTCCAAAAACAGGTAAATGTATATTCCTACTGCAATTCTGTTTTATCACTGGTGGGGTCGATAACTACTAAAAGTATTTAGTTGTAGATAGCTATAAACTTTACATATTTATTGATATTTAGGTAATTCTGTATCACCTTGCACTAACCAAATAATGTTTGTTTTTCTTTCCAAAAAAGTATATTGATACATAGATTTTGTGGATAGATGCTATTCCCAAGGTGTTCACTTTTCAGTGAAGAAATAAAAAAAATAATTATAGTACCATGAGGTGGGATTAAAATAGAGGTAATACTAAATACAAAACCATGATAGGACAGGAAAAGGAATTATGAAAACTATACCTTAGAGGGAGACATAAAGCTTCATTAGTTTTAAGGAATGCATATGGAGTTCCTTATATTTTCTCTTTTATCAGTGTTATCCTCAAATTTAGTAATATGATAACTTTATTTACTTTCTTTCCAGAATTATTGAGCTCTTGTGTAGCATAAATTCAGAGGATGGTTCAACAATTATTTCCTTAAAACTTTTAATATACGAGCTCTCCAAAACTTAGTTTTAGAGTTTCATACATAATTTAGGTGAAAACAGGTTATAAGCTAAGAAACAGGCCATTTTTAAAACTTTAAATATATTTCTATATCTAAGAAGTCCCATTATTAACATTTCTTATTATACTCACTAAACTACACTCCATTACTCCATATACTCACTAAACTATAATTCATATCCTATGTTGACTATAAGTTTTTCTTTTGTTTTATAGATAAGCATTATCTATCTGAACCTAGGAAGGAAAGCTTGCCAGTGACTTTTATTAACAATATGTCTCTTTATTTTTAAAAATAAACAACAATTAAGAACAGACAGATATTTATGTAAACTGTTACCACATAACTAAAAGTTAAAAAGTGCCAGAAAAATAATCTGAGATCAAACATGGGGTTCCAGTAAAAAAAAAAAAAAAGAACTTTTAAATAAACATTCTGCATAGAAGAACTGTTGAAACACACACTAACATAGATGAAATTCAAGTGCATTTTGCTAAGAGACCAGACTCAAATAGCAATGTACCATATGAATTCATTTATATTATATTCTGGATGAGGCAGAACTATAAAAACAGAGAACATATCTGTGGTCCTCAGTAGCTGGGGCAGCAAAATGGAATTTTTGGAGGGATGATGAAAGTGTTCTGTATCCTGGCTGTAGGTGTGATTCTAAAGCTCTGTCATATTTCAGAACATATAGAACTGTAAACTACAAAGAGAATTCTGCTATATAAAAATATAAATGTAAATTTTAAATTTCTTACTAGTATTCTCACAAGACTAGAGAAGATAGTGTATTTCTAAAATATAAGAATTACTAGAATAAAGGAGCAGTCTTAAACAAGAAAAAATATAAGCTACTTAAAATATTACTACTAAAATTAAAAAAAAAATAGAAGACTAAATTTCTCTCCTCTCTTTCTGTGTGTGTGTCTGAGTGTGTGTTTTGTTTAAAAGGGACATTTCAAGGAAGAAGTATGTTAGGTGAGGTAGCACCATGATGGTGGAAATGTTTAAAAGAGAGAGAAGAGAACAAAGACAAAGAGAAAAAGTTGGATAATTTGAAAGCAAAATTAGAAGATATGGATAATCTTATCTAGGATAGACAAGATCCATATAAAATGTATTTTCAGAAAGCGAGAACAGGAAAGATGAAAAAGAAAACTAATTTATTAGGAAAAAGAAAATCAACTCAGACAGTTTTCAAATGGTTGTGTCAAGTAAGTGCTCAGGGAGAGGAAATAGCCAGAGCTTAAACACATGGTGTTGTGAAAATGTTAACACAAAGGGGGAAAAAATGCTTCCAGGTGGGAATTGGGTTCTGAAGAAAAGGCTGGCTAAGGGAGGCTTGGAGAAACATTTCATTCAATTTGAACTTCATCAGACAAATCTTTCTTTCTGGGGTGGATACCATGACTGACATAAAAGATCAGCTATAGTTTCAATTTCCAGAGCTAATAATCTTTTCTGGAAACTTAAAAGGTATCCAGGTATAGGAATATACTTTTTATTGACAACTTTCTGAAGTAAATTAGTCTGTCAAAAAAATAAACATGAGGAACCTATTTTTGCATCCAAATTTTATGCTAAGCTTTAAATCTGTGCCATGTAAAATCTTTCCCAATATGTCATTTTAATAACTAACAGTTTAGAAGATTTAGTCTGTCATTGAGATCAAACACTCTTTGAATATATTCCTTTGTCATGATAGGATCTTGTCATATAAGCAACACTGTGTTTTAGCCTATTGCTTTGAAAAACATCATAATCAATGAAAATGATGATAATTATATATTTTTTTTAATCTATTTTTTTTCCCCTGACAAAGAGACTGTAGGCAAAGTTTCTGGTAGAAGCTGCCATAATTAGCAGGTGCATTGGGCTCTGTACTTCGGATACTAATTCATTTTTCCAGGAAATTTTACTCTAAAGCAAAATATAGAACATAGAACAATATGTACTGTCTTCAACTTATACCAAGTATAATTCAAATTGTGCTGGTATTTACATGTATTTAACTACAAGTGGCGTGAAGAATTTTAAAAGAAAATCATAAAAATAAGTGACTTTTAGTTCCACATATGTATCCAAATAATTGGAAATTCTCATAAAAAAATGTGACTTGTATTTTATCAAACAGTTTTTGGCATTAATTACTGGTTTTTCCACAGTCTCTAGCACAATGATATTCTCATAGTCTTAAGAAGGCCTCCAATTATTCTGAATCATGAGAGAGATTAAATGCTTAGTACACATCCAATTAAGGCATTTTAGCACAATAACTACAGAGTTTTTCACCAAAGGTTGCCAAGTGGCAGCTTATAAGCCAAAAGCAGGATGCTGAATATGTTGTGTTATGATATACAGTGTTCAAAAAGTGAATCGAATTGTCAACATTTAAAGACTAGGATATTTTACCTAAAAATAAAATAAAAACAAAATTTGCTGCTTCTTTTGCCAAATTTGAAAATCCTTGATACTGGGCCCATCTTTCTATCATAGCCTGTAGCTGAGTAGCAGCTGACATTGTTAGGAAAAAAAAAAAAAAAAGACATATACTTCACAGATCACCCCACTGCCATCACATTATATATGACTCTCTTCTCATTTATTTTATATTTGGCCCCCAAACCCTTGAGTAAGTGATGTCTTATGTTTTATTAATTAATAGGGAGGAAACAAAGGCATAAAGGAATCGTTATCTTCCTAACCTGATTTTATGCTCCAGAAAATGGACGATTCTTTGTACTGTCTTTCTGGTTGTGATTCCATCTTACCTTCCTTCAATTAATAAAAAAAAATGGGGAATTGCTGCATTGTATATAATTTGATAACCAGTCATATCATTATTCTTCCTGAAGTTATTGTAAACAAGAATTTACACTAATGCACTACAAAGATAGATGAAAATGAGCCTTGACAAGAAAATTATATGGGAAATAGTTAAGTATTCTATCAAGTACTTATACTCATTGGAAAGTCCAAACAAGTATAATAATAATATGCTTTGTTTGTGTTTTTACAAGACCTTCATCACATGCTATGAAAATGGACAATTCTCGCAAAATCTTTTGCCTCCATTAATTATAAAAAGGTGAGAAAAAAACATTTTTCTGAATCTAAGTTCTATGGCATCTAATTTTTCCCCAAAAAACTCAAGATTTATGAGAACTAAGTAAATTTATTTTTCATGTAGACTCCTTCCCAACCCCCACACAAACTATAAAATTAATAATCAGTCTATGGCCATGCCACCCTGAACAAGCCCAATCCCATCTGATCTCGGAAGGTAAGCAGGGTCAGGCCTGGTTAGTACTTGGATGGGAGACCACCTAGGAAGACCAGGTGCTGTAGGTTAAAAAAATAAAAAAAAAGAAGGGATTGTAAACTGTCCTTGCAATCTGTGAGGCTTGCAATCTGTGAGGTCAACCAAGTGTTGCCTCACCTAAAATAAAATATTTTCCCAGCTATCAAACAATATTTTCAATATACCTTTTCCCAAGGTAAATAAAAAATATAGAAATAATTGTTTGAGTTTTTATGTATATAAAAATAATAAGAGTTATAACTTTTAAAATGAAGAAATAATTGGGAAAAAAGCATGTGGGTGTAAGCCAGAGTCAAATTGTTTTAAAAAATGGTAAGTGGAAATGAAAAATAGTGCAACTGCTATGGAAAACTGTGTGGAGATTTCTCAAAAATTAAAAATAAAACTACTATATAATTCAACAGTCCCACTTCTCCATATTTAACCAAAAGAATTGAAATCAGAATTTTGAACATAGAATAGCTGTGTCATGTTCATTGTGGCATAGCCAAGATGTAAAAATGACCTAAATGTCTTTCAACAGATAAATGGTTAAAGAAAATGTGGTACATACATACAATGGAGTATTATTCAGCTTTAAAAAGGAAGGAAATTGCCACAGCATAGATGGACCTTGAGGACATCATGCTAAGTTAAATAAACCAGTCACCGAGAGACAATTACTGAGTAACTCCATGAGGTGTTTTATATGAGGTATCCAAAATAGTCAAAATCTTAGAATCAAAGAGGAGAATGGTGGTTTCGGGAGATGAGCAAGAGGGAGAAATTAGGAATTAATAATCAACAGCCATAAAGTTTCAGTTATGCAAGATGAATAAGTTCTAGAGATCTGCTTTACAACATTGTATCTATATTCGAAAATACTGTGTTAGACACTCAGACGTTTGCTAAGAGGGTAGATATCATATCAAAAGGGTAGAAATCACATCATATCCTTCCAGTACAAGGTAAAGAAAGACTAGCTCTCTGGATTGCCAAATGACATGTGAGAACACTTGGTTAAAATAACACATTTTCTGGGCCTTCATGTTTATATTCTTACTTAGGAAACATATACCTTACCTTTACTGTAACATAGTCTGGCTTCTGTGAACTGAGTGTTCGTGTCCCCCAAATGTCATGTTGAAATTCTAAGCCTCAGTATGATGGTATTAGGAGGTGTGGCCTTTGGGATGTGATGAGGTCATAAGGTTGGAGCCCTCATGAAAGGGATTAGTGACCTTATAAAAAGAAACATGAGTGTTGGCTCTGTTTCTGCCTTCTGCCATGCGAAGATACAAGGAGAAGGTAGCTTTTTGGAAACCGGGAAACAGGCTGTCGTCACTAGATATTACATCTTCTGGCACCTTCATCTTGGACTCTCCAGCTTTTAGGACTATGAGAAAGAAAGAAACATTGTTTCAGGCACCCAGTCTAGGGTAATTTGTTATAATATCCCAACCTGACAGAGACACTGGCTAAATACATACCCAAGTGACACTGGCTAAATACATACTCAACTTAGATTTATAAAGAAAATGCCTAGCATCTCTGTTGGAGTCTCTACATGGTATTGTCTACATTGTTCTCCAGGAAAGATGGGTGAATACAGTACTTGTTTTACTTTTGTGTTACTAAACATTCCATTGCATCGTTTTTGTTTTTGTTTTTAGTACAAAGAGTCTGTGAAAGTGAATTGGTGCCACTACTCCAGAGAATAGGAAAAAAATCATTTAATGGAATACTTCCTAAATTCTGAACTGAACCCCACCCCCATTCTCATGGCACTCCATTACATTACAAACAAAGTAGAGCCTAGGAAAAGGTGTTAAAATAAGTTGGTTGTACTTTCCCCAAACGTGTTTGCTGCATTCATCTTCAGAATAAGAATGGATTTCTTGAGTACTAAATCTGATTCATTTATTCCAGAAATTTATTTAGTGCCATCAAAATGCTAGGCCCTATAGAACATGGAGCCAGAGCTAGAAACAAATCAGAAGTCATCACTGCCCTCCTGAACCTCATAGTGTCGAAATGGCCTACGAATGCTGTTGTGACATTATATGAGTGATTTAAGGAATACGACCAAGAATTCAGGTTCTGAAACTGGATGTAATAAGAACAGAGATGAAAAATTGTGACTTAGACTGAACTCACTAACTCATACTTGTTGAGTATTGCTCTTGTGGGGCAGAAATTGTGCCACATATATTATCTGTTTATTCTCACAGCAATATTATTGGTTAGGTCAGATCATTACTCCTGCGACCAGATTAATAAAGTGACAGCTTCGAGAGATGAATTGTCTTGCTCAAGTTCATAGAAGATGAGATGTAAAAGTTGGAACTTGCATGTGATTTTCTAGTTCTGTGGAAAATGTTTTGACTCTGCAACATGCTGAGAGTAAATCGTACATTATCAGCACTATGACCGTGGAGTTACTTCCCTTGACTCAAACTCCAATTAGGGACCCGAGAAATCCATCCTCATCAGCATCACAAGTCTCCCCTGACTCTTAACCACCAAGTGATGAGAACCAAAGCATGGCTCATGTAATAACACCTTTGGTTTTGCTAATATTCACTTTCTTATTTTGAGAGCTAAATATAAAACTAAATCTAATAAGTGGGATGATAATCACAAAAGAATAAAATGGGCAGATGAGTCACTTGTTCCCTTAGTGGAATCTGTTTTCTTTTTTTTTTTTTAAGTCTGTCTAAAACCCCCTTTCCCTTTGTTCTGGTATAAACCTTGACTCACCTCTCCCCAAACTGGGGAAACCCCAGTACCTGATAGTGCCAACAGTTCTCAGGCAAACAACCCACAAGAGGCAAATCGAGTCTGTTCTTTCAACAGTTTGAACCCATGACCTGGGTTATCATTTTCGCTTTGATGCTGTACACTATTCCGGATCTATTTTTCTTTTTTGAACAATTTATAATCCATTTTTATTACTTTTATTTAAAGACCTATAACTAAGATAAACACCCAGAATTCTATCATTTAATTGAGAGGAAAAAATGACGTATATAGTTTAGTTTACATGAAATTTAATGAAAGAAGGCTTCAACTTGCTTTTTGTAACATTTTCACTTTTAACTTAAACATGAGAAAAAGCTGGATGATACGAGAAACTTCTACCTTTTACCTAGTCTTTTATCTCTCTTCAAAGAGAATGGGAGGGAATGAATTAGGTAAGGTTTTAGGTGAAACATTTTATTAAATATTTCATGCTGAGAGAGAATAATCAGAGGCTAGTCAAGTGAATTTTCATCAGAGATATTTTAAGTAGATGATGTTATCAGTCTGAAATTTAAATAATTCCCTCAAAACTGTGTAGAAATCAACAATACTGTTCCTGGTGAACTATTAAAATGTCAATAAAATATCCTCGTGGGAAACAGCAAGTGACACATAGTGACTGAGGTCCCCATAGTAGGCTAAGATCACTTTCTTGTGGAGACAAAATTGAGCTGCTCATTGTGAGATACCATAATCTCAAGTATATCTGCTACTCCCTGCATACATTGTTCTCAGGTAAGCAGGAGGTGACCTTGTAGTTTAAAGGTATGTCACGCAAATGCTCTGCAAGTTTCATCTGTAAATAGAGTTGTCCCATGCCTGATTGCCTGATTGTCCTATATGTGATCCTGTTCTGAAGTTAAGAGGTAATTTCAGGTAGTGGTTTGTATCTTATCAATGGGAGCATTACATAATTAAGTTTGTTTTGAGTCCTAGCTACAGTGCTTCATAACAGTGTTCTGAACTGGCTGATAGGACTTCTGGATGAGAATATCAGAGACAAAATAATTAAATAAGCCAAGAAACCAGAATCAATGAGATCACTCATTTCTTCATACCAACAGGGGTCTTTGATGTAGTGAAGATTGCATAATTTGTTTATCATCAATGTCGTTATTGCTTTTGTTGGTACATGTTATTACTATTATAGTGATTTTCCTTTCTATTGCCTGGAAAGAATGTGCTGGTATTGCAGAATTCGCAGAGCTGGCTGGCAAAGAAAGACAGACTTCGAGACAGGAAACATGCAGGTGGTACAATGAGCAATGAGTGCAAGGGAAGTATTCTTTCAAAAGAAGTGAAGATGACAGTCATGCAGTAAAGAAGGTCATTTATAAAACTTCTGAAGTTTTATTGTGTTATAAAAATTATATTTAAAATCAGGTGTTTTTTTAACTCATGTTTTGAAAAATATGAAATAATGTGCAATCATCACAGTTATTCATAACACAAACTTTTTACAAGCAGGAATTCTTTTTAGGCTAGCAAAGTGCTAGAATTATAATGAACCTTTATGTGGGAAAAGTAACAGTTTAATGAATCTATGCTAGAGAAATTATACCTTAAAATATTTATGCACACTTTTAATTTTTTAGTATATATGAACTATGAATCTTGTTGAATACTTTGGGGTTTTAATTCATGCTATATTATAGTAAAATTGTTTTCTTAAAGAGAGTCTAGTAAGTAAAAAATTAGTGAACTGTGGAATTAAAGGATTTTTGTGACTTTTGTCAATTCCCTTTAACTCTCCAGGTTTCTTCATTTGTAAACTGGGGATGGTAATAACTATGTCAATATAGCTGTAGTCTAAAGTATATTATAAACTATGAAAACAATTCTATATGCCATAGTCTGCTCAAGGATTGCTTATTCTAATTCCACTGTAGGTACCTGTACTAAGACTCAATGAGGAAGAGTTCCACACGTCCTACATCACACATTACTAAGGATGTAGATATGAATATTATATACAATCATTTGCCTTTAAGGAATTCACAGTCAGACATGAAAGACAGATTATATACAACTAACTACAATGAGTTAAGTACCATATTAATATTAGCAAGAAGTACTATGAGAGCACATAGATGTGAAGTAACTTCTGACTGCATTGTCAAGTAAGGTATCATGAAGATGGTATTTTTTAAACTATGTTTCACAGGATAAAGTGAATTTCCCTAGTCCAGAATGAGAAAGAACATTTGAGGCAGAAGGAGAGTATTGACTAAAGAGATAAAGACAATTTAGGAAGAGACTGGAATGCAAATGACAGGATTTGATATTGGAAATGCAAAAACATATGAATGTCAATTTCTATGCAAAAAGCACCAAAAGCTGGTTTTCTCATAGCATATAATTTAACCATGTGATCATTATTGTTCTTTAATATGTCAAAGTACAAAGTAACATTTTTTAAATGGCCTACAAATTCACTACCCAGGTAGATTCCTTTGAATAGAAAAGCTAATAGTACTGCAATGAATGTTCTTTTATCTATATTAGAAACCTTTGTGTTTTTACCATGCAGAAAAACAAAGAATATACTTTATGAAACAAAGATGTATGTATTTAGATTTTAAATACAACATTTTTAATAAAGGTAGGCATACAATTAAGTGTGTTGTAGGAATTGAAAAACTCTGGTAGAATTGATTTGTAGAGAGAGAAACTCAAGATGACAATTAATTCAGGAAAGAGATGGTAGAGTTCAGTATTCCAAAGGTAGCTCTGTGAATGAATAGTTGGGAGTATATTTGATTAACATTTAAATGGAGAATTCATTAGTCAGAATAAATAATCAAATGTGGGAATCTAGGAAATGGAGAAATAATCAATAAATTTTCTTAGCTTAGTAGACTGATCAAGCATTAGAGGGACAGAGTTTGGAGAAACAAAAATATGTTGGGGTTCACATGTTATTAGACACCTTCAATTCCAGTACCATGTGAATATTCAGATTGAATTGTTTAGCTGGTAATGGGAAATTTTATTGCTTATATTACTTTGAAATATTTTTATTGAAGTAAGAATATCTAAAAGATATTATATCTCTTTGTAACAACCTACTCCCAAAGTTAATGTCTTAAAACATAAACACTTATTATTAATCAGTAATCTATGAGTCAGGTAGTTTTGCTCATCTGAGCCAGGTGGGTTTTCGCATGCAGTTTTGATTAACAGGTCAGTTAAAGGATGGTTTTTCTAGGATAGTCTTCTTCACATTTGTGGCATTTAACTAGCACCAAGATGATGACAATGACTTAGATCATCGGGTTAGCCTGTTCTTGTTTTCATGGTAGCTAAGCAGTGTTCCAAGAAGATAGGTGTAGGTGTGAAAAGCCTCTCGAAGCATAACCTTAGATCTGGCAAATTACTTCTACTATATTCTATTAGATAAAGTGGGTCCTAAAACCAGGCCTGGATTCAAGACATGAGAATCTGGGTTCAACCTCTTGATGGGAAGATTGGCAAGACCACGTTGCAAAGTATGTGGTGTAGGGAAGGATGGAGAATTGGCAGCATTTTTACAGTCAGTGAACCAGTTACCAAATACATATTTAAGTGCACAGTTACTTAATGTTACAGAAATCCTAATAGTTAATCATACCTTTAAGAAAAAAATCCCGAACCATTTAATCACATATGTGAAATCCTCAGTACAGAAAGTTTACTTAAAGGCCACATATAATTATTTGATCGGAGCCATGCGATAAAGTAATTATGTAATTATGCATTACTCAACAGAGAACATGATTTGTGTTTATTTTTAAAATTCAGAATTAATCACCATTTTTTTAAAAAAAATCTTTTTACTGAAAGAGAGCTAAAGTTCAACAGTACTTCAAATGGTGTCACAATTTATCCTTCATTTTAACTAGGGTAAAATGACAAGATTTATTTAGTCCCATTAGTGATTACAGCAGGTAAATAATTAAGGATGAGCCAAACTAATGCATCAAATGTGGAGAGTAGCATACTTATCACAATTCAGTGTGTTCCAAGAGGGCGTGGACAGCATACTAAATGGACCCAAGATTAAATAAACAACAACAAAAAACTCCACACCATCTAGCCACATGAATACACCCAGAAACAAGAAGCACTCCATGACCATTCCAAGTATGATGAACACAACCCCGCAGTCATCCACATGGGACACTTCTGAGAGTGAAAGTGGAATGATCATTTGAGTGACAGGGGGCAGAGAGACACAGGCAGACCTTGGGGATCTTGCTAGTGAGCTGGGACGTATACCAACCCGATAATGAACAACTCTTTCAGCAAGGATCAGTGGAAGTTTCTCAGTAAATAAGACATATGTTTGCTAATTTCCTTGTCTGGAGCCAACTGTTTAATCCTTTTGGGCCTCGATTTTTATCTAAGTGTTGACCATCTCTTTGCTATGTATCGTCTTACTCGTTTTCTTTCATCTACACTTTTACACTCTAAAGGTTATTTGCTCCATCCGGCTCTACCTTTTAGTGAAGCCCTAAAATTTAAGACAACTGAAGAAAAACTATCTTCTTTAAAGCACAGTGGAAGAACTGATTCATTCTTTCTTCTTCTTCTTCTTCTTCTTCTTCTTCTTCTTCTTCTTCTTCTTCTTCTTCTTCTTCTTCTTCTTCTTCTTCTTCTTCTTCTTTTTCTTCTTCTTCTTCTTCTTCTTCTTCTTCTTCTTCTTCTTCTTCTTCTTCTTCTTCTTCTTCTTTCTTCTTCTTCTTCTTCTTCTTCTCCTCCTCCTCCTCCTCCTCCTCCTCCTCCTCCTCCTCCTCCTCCTCCTCCTCCTCCTCTTTCTCCTCCTCCTCCTTTTTTTTTTTAAATCTAGAAGAGTCTAGATAAGAGGCTCAGGGGGAGAGAAGGGAAAAGGATGGAGGACAACTCAAAACAGAAAGAACAAAGTGGAAGCGGAAAAGAGGGCTTAGTAGGAGAGTGAAAGGAACAAAATGTAGTGCCCTTTGTTTAATTTGTTTTTGTTTTTAGATTCCACATATAAGTGAAATAGTATGGCATCTGATTTCAATTAGATTTAACTTACTCTTATTCACTTAGCATAATGCCATCTAGGCTTATTCATGTGGAGATCATTTCATAATATATACAGATATTGAATCACTGCGATGTATACCTGAACACAGTAGACTATTGTATGTCAATTGTATGTCAATTGAAAAAGAAACCTGTCTTTACCTTGCCTTTGCTAACTCAATGTGGGTGGACAAATGCTGTCCTCTGGACATGAAAGTGTTGCTGAGAGTGTTTAGGGGGTTTAGATAGTCTGCTTAAAGAAGAAGGAGCCCAGGAACTGAGCAGAACCTTTAAGCATAGTTCTCTCTTGGTGGGACAGCACAAATTATGAGGATGGGGGTGGTCATTTTTGAAGGTCTGAATAGATATGGAGAACCTGGGTCTTTTTTAATGCAAAATATCAGGAATAACATACCACATTGGACCTTAGCAAACACTCAGAACAACAAAGTGATGTAGCTATGAGATTTGAATGTATAATTGTTACAACTCCGAGGCTGATGTATTCAACTCCATGATAATTATATGCTTGTGAAGAAATGTGTACATAGAATCCATAGCAGCCTCAGATGCTCTCTGCCTAGAGTATTGCTTGAAGACATGTCTGTGATTCTTGCTTTGATTTCCTTTTAATTTCCTTTGATTTCCTTTCCTGACAATACTCCTTCTGTGCCCCTTTTGATTAATATAGTTTTTCTCTAAATTGTTAACATGTTCAATCAGAAAACAGATTTGTTTCCCAAGGCCCATTTTCCCCATTATATTAAATATCTGTATATTCTATACACTATATGTTGCTTTCATAGTTTGATTTTCAAAACATAATCTTACTTTCTGTTGTTTAAGTTGTTGGGGTGGGGGCATGGAAACTGCCAAGCCTGTCTGTAGCTTATATGAGCTAGCAAGTGTACCTATATTCTCACAAAATTGCTTAAGTGGAAGGAAGAACTAGTTAATATACCCTGTACGGTAATCTTTACTTCTTCCATACTCTATTTCTGTATGAGGGAGAAAATGGAGATGGGGAAAAATATGTATCAAAAGGAATTCCAAGAAAACCTCCCTATGTACTTTATGAACTCCTTTGAACAATGATCAGTATGGAGCTAAAGACAGTCACGTCTTTTCCTAAATTAAAATCAAAAGAAACATCCTATGGTATGTAAGTGTTTGAAGACAGGGATTTTCCCTCCTCTGTGTTCACTATCCCTTGTGCCTAGAGCATACCTAGCAAGTGCTCAATAAATGTTTATAGACATGATTATTAATTTATAAAATACTACATTAGGTTCCAAGTATCACATTTTAGTTGGAATGAGAGCAAACTGGAACCTGTCAGAAAATGAATGATCAAGACATGAGAGAGAATGGATGCTCTCTTTTAAGAGACGTGGCAATTAATCTGAGAGAAAAAGAATACAAGGGACAGAAACATAAACTGTCTTAAAATATGCAATGAGCCAATCAGGAGGTAAGGTGGACTTATTCTGTTGCCCGAGGGGATGATGAGTAGCAATTATGGGAGATTTCAGGTTTTCATAAGCAAGAACTAATTTGTGCCCATGTGTCAGTTTCTGTTGGTATTTTACTGTGATCAGTGAATCTGAGCCTCTTTTTAAAACCTGTTCTCAAAATTCTACATATAAGATTTGATTTATTTAGCCATTAAACTCTTTTTCATTATTAAGTATTGAGCATATTCCCTGTTGTAGTTCATGATTACATGCCTGTTTCTAGGGTAAAAAATTGGATTCTTTTTGTTTCAATATTAAAAACCATTAAGAAAATGTGTGTGGGAAGATTAAATATGAGGATATTAATAATAGTTAATATCTTTATTCTACCTTCACCAGAGAAGTTCACTTATATCTCTATGATTTTTCAAGGGATCAAAGTCTTCTTTTTTTAAATTTAAAAATATTATTTGATTAGCCCTTATCTGAAATAGGAAAACATAACACTAATCAATAATAGAATTGGGTTCAAATTTAATAGCAAATAAATTCAGATAACACTGAAAGTTATGTGCATTTATCAAGGCTAAATGCACAGTGCACATAAATGTGGTTAGGTGTAGCAATTTAAAGAAAGCCAGATAAATAAAGAGTTCTCAAAGTCTTAGAAGTGAGGAATTACTCAAAAGTAATCAGTAATTTGTCAAACATTTACAGTCATTCTTCTGTTGTATCTAAAACATTTCAACAAAATTTAGATCTGCTCTTACTTTTGAAGAATATATCTATAATGTAAGATGAGTTGCAGTTAATTGGAAAATAAAATAGTTTTATTTTAGTAAACACCCACACACAGCTGCTCTAGTACCTGTGTTTAAAGACTTCCTTTAGATATCCAAATTCTGGCCCTTTTCTCATGTTTTTTTAAACTTTAAGAATTTAAAGCCTTTTATTTCTTTACCTCTGCACTCACCTCTATCTGGCATCCATTCTTATTATTCAAATAAAAAAGTTTTATTTCAGATCACTGACAAGAGCTGTGTCTCTAAGTCCAAAGGTCACTTTACACTACTCATCTTACTTGACTTCTGTTGACCATTTCTTTCTTGATGAAACACTCACTTTAATTGCAATAGCCTTAGTTACTGATGTTTCAGACTTCTTGCCCTGGACATTAAATGTTGAGGTTTCAGACACCTTGACTTCTGGTACAGTAAATATTTCTGGAAAACTTGATGCTTAGGCAGGAAGACTTTGGCTTAGCCTTGGAAAAAAAAATGGATAGAACTTAAGGATAAAGGAGAAGAATGAGATTCTCAGAGGATCAAACGTCATAAACAGGAAGAAGGGAGAGCAGGGTTTAGACGTGGGTTAAGAAGGTAAACTTTTTGACATAAAGAATTTATTCTGAAGAGTATTTTGTATTTTTTTAATGTATAAGGAGAAGCAAGATAAAATTTCTGAGTGAAAAACTATGCCTAATTGAAAATGGTGAAGTTTTTTTGTTTGCTTTTTACAAATAATATACTTTTTCTATTATCACAACACAGTAGCATCTACTAAATTTCTACTGTGAGTTCGAGACTGTCTGGGTCCACGTGTCATTTTTGTCAGATTCAGGAAAATATATGATATGAATAAAAAGGAAATGTGTTGACTTAATAACGCATTTATTATCTTATACTTTTTGAGCTTTCTGAAGCAAATCGATAAAAGGTTGTAGTCTCAATGAGATCAAGAGTAGTGTATTCACACTTGTGAAACTGGGATCCCCAGCCAGGGTCTTGGGCAATTAAAAAGTGACCAGGTTTCCCTACTCCTTTTTATTAGGTAGTGGTTACAGAAATCCAAACCATGGAAAGGACCTCAGACTTCCGTAATAAATATCAGGAGCAATCAACAAGGAGACACTAGTCGTTGTCATTAAGGAGAATTCACCAGTTAACTGGAGAATGGAGGAAGTCATTCTTAGGGTGGTGGATTCAACATCCACGTTCAACAGACAAAGACATCATAAAACCTTGACTGAAATATGGGATATGGAGGAAGAATTGGCTGGGAAAAAAGAAAAGATTTCAGGGCAGAGTGCATTTAATTTGAACATCTCAGGAGAACCAGAGGCAGGGACGTTGCTGGGGTTGCTGCTCCTTGGTGTTGGCTAGGAATGTGTTGGCGTGTTGCCGGAGGGGAGGGATGCAATGTGCAACAGTCATTTTCTCTCTTTGAATTAGATTTTGGAATAATAGGATGTTTTTTGATAAACATACGAACCTGGGTGAATCCAATATGTTACTGCTTCTTATCAGGTATTTAGTAATTGCATTCAATCAATGAATAAAAGAAAAAGAATGAATGAATGAATGAATGAATGAATGCCTAGCAAATTCCATTGTTCAAATGCGGCTGCCAAACTAGTTTTCTGTCCTTTCTTAAATTCAGTGACAGCTTACTGGAACCTAGTAGGGAAAGTGTACCTGCAGACAGATGCCATTTATGTGCACTTCGTGCCTGGCACTCTTCATCGAGGGACATTCAAATATATGTCACTCCAAAATTGTGTTGGTTATTTCTAAATGCAGACCCCTGGGCCCTGAATGCCCACTCGTACTTCTCACCACTTTAAGGATAAATTTTGAATAGCCAGTGGAGCCAACAAATGAGTTCAGGCCTGTCTAACTGTGGCATCTACTGATGTTGCTCCTCACCAGTGCTTCCAAGCTCCTGCCAGCCTGGTAGTTTCTAAGGCACATGACAGAATAGCATCACTGTTAAGAGTGGGAATGCTGGAGCTGGAGTGCTGGGAGGGACTCCTCTCCCACAGTTTACTAACTAGGCAAGTTGCTTAATGGTGCCTCAATACTCTCATCTTTAAAATGGGGCTAATAATATTTTCTTCAGTGTGTTATTATGAAAATTAAATAAATTACCTATAGAGAGGTTGGAAGACAACCTGTCCCTTATCTGCCCCTATTACATGTTGCTTAATAATAAGAAACTAATCAAAACTACAAAATTTCTGTAAAATAAGATAAAATCACAAAGAAGCAAGGCGCTTAGTCTAGCCTAGAAGGTTTGGACAGACCATTAAGAAGTAGTGACAACAGAAAGTCCTGGAATGGGAGGGGTGGTGGCAGGAAGGTAGAATAGAAGGTGAGAAAAATAAAGACCTGTTTTGTTTGGTTGAAACATGGGATAGACTTGAGAATGTTTATAGAAGAAAGCAAGAAGCAAGAGGGAACCCAAAGGAAGAGATGGGAAATGTCAGAGAATGGATCAGATGTAATTTCCTCAGTGCCATGGGCGGGATTACTGGCTTCGAACGGAAGCATAATTGCTGGGGGTTCTTTTGTGCCCCGTTATCTTTAACTTGTATTTCTGTTCAGAAACTGTGACCTATGTTGTGTGCCTTACTTAATGAAAGAGACAGCCTGTATAACTGATTTTCACAACAGTGTCCTCCTCTGTATGCTTTTAGCTTGATGTTTAATCCATACACTTGCTGCTTTTGGGTGCTTAGGATGCCTTTTCCTTTAAATTTTATCTCTCCCATACTGACTTTTCAATTAAGTGACTATTCAGCTATTAAAAACAATTTTTAACTCTAAGAAACTTCCTTGGCATTTCCAGAAACATAGTAAACACAATTATTGCTTACATTATTGTTCCTTCTTCAGTGGAACGTCATCACTTGGTCCCAATACTTGCCAATAATTGCCCGATGGAGCAAAAGTACTGTCAGACCAGTGACTATGTCCATGTAATCTACCTCTCAGATCATAGCACAGTTTCATGAGTTACATGGGAACTTATGTTTCATTTGGTAATGATGATGACCCATCATTTTTGTACAGGAAAGCTTTTAAAATTGCCTTAGCAAAGGCAGGGCACATGAAATGGACTATTTTGTCAGGCCATCTAGAAACTTCAATCTTAGAGATGTTAGTTTATGAACAGTCTTCTAGGATTTTTCAGATTAGATTTAAATGCCCAGCCTTCTTATTTGAAATCATTTGGATTTTTCTGTATTCTGGCTCTAGAACTAAACTAAATTCATGATAAATATAGGTTAGTCTCTTTGTATGTTTAAAATAACCAAAGTATATGTACACCCTCTGGACATGCTTTGTTTTCATCATAATATAAAATCCACCTGAGAAAAAACTTCCAAAGCATGTTTGGGTATTCTTCCTCCCCACCCCCCACAAATATGTGTATTTCTTGTTCTTTTATTTTCAGTAAGATGGGAGAATGAGTTTGCAAAAAAAAAAAAAAAAGAAGAACTCTGGATTTATTATCAAAGAGGAACTTAGGATTCTAGCTATGACATACCCATTAAGCCTACAAAAGAGAATGAGTAAAGCCATGTTCTGACTTTATGACTTTAACCATTAGAAATCATCAAAACACTGTGAAAAGTGATTTCAAGATTAAAGCAATACATTGCAACTTCAAAGATAGATAGATAGCTTAGTGCCAAAAAAGCAGCCTCCTCATCATGTAACCCCCAACATAAAGTTGTAAGAGATCAGGTAAACAAGGCCTGGATCTGACATGGACCTGAGAACATCTGCAGCAACCTACCAAGTTTTTATGTCTCATGATCTTGCAATTACTTTCAAAATCATTTTCTGCTTCATTCCATAGAAGACGTGCAAACATGCTTGGTGAGATCAACTATCTTTAATCCCTTAAGCAGAATGACAAACAGACCCTATAATTTACCATTTAAACATGTACATTTTGAGAAAGATGATGCTGTTGATACTTATACCTCAAAATTAGTGTTGATTTGGTATGTCCTAGGCAAATGGAGAAGTGCTCCACATTGTTACTATTCCAGAAAATAGCCTTGTTTAGGATGAAATGTTATTCTCTTCACTTTAAATTAACATTTTTTTGAAATATTATTCATTTCTTAGCTATATCACCTTGTGTGGCTCCCATTAACCCATCCTAATAATCACAAATGTAAGAGGTCTGTTGCCTTTTAATTATGAAAATACTTTATACCAATCTCAAGACAAATATTATATTCAACAATGTTAACACTACTATCATATCAAAAAATTTTTGGTAGAAAATGATTGTGACATATTTTGTAACTCATTCTCTCTCTCTCTCTCTCTCTCTCTCTCTCTCTCTATATATATATATATATATATATATATATATATATATATATATATATAAGATTTGCTCATGGAAACCATTTTATTTACCAAATTCTTAAATCCAATATCATCAACTATAAAAAAAATACCCAATGAAGAACAATGAATAACTATAAAACTGGCTAATTTTAGCTACTTTTAACATAGTTATATCAACATCACATAAATGTTGAAAAATAGAACCACCTTTAATCTTACAATTTTAAACACAGCTGTTATAGATCTTTGTTTTATCTGTCTTTATATTTCTATATAATTGTGTATTCATTTTAAAACCATTCCTCTATTTTTCTACAGCAGAATATATACAATTGCAGTCGAAATTTATATCAAAATCTTAGCCAATTCAAATTTATTTCTGTGTTGTCATACAGTGTATGTACATTTGAGAGTATAAGTTAAGTTGGGATTGTGCCCTACTTTAAATTATCATACTGTGGCATTGGATGTTTCAAGGGACTCTCATTTTTCACTATGGTAACACTGAATTAAATATTTAAACAAATATAGCTTTTTATAACTCTTAAATTTTTAAAATATATGCCCAAATGTGTGACTACTGGGCCAAATAGTTAAAATGAAAAAGAAGGAATAAGTTGTCTATAAGGGCCAAGCATGTCTACACAAATTTAATTGTGTCCTAGGTGACTTATTAGAAATGTTCTTTATTTATGTCTATTTACCATGATTAGTGTGATTTAAAAATGTGACTCATTCACGATGTTCAAATAATGAAAGACCTTCTAATCTGGTTACTGAACATTCCAGTTCAGCTCTTTTATTATTGAATGTAAGTATCTGACTTAGGAATCTTATAGCTTTAAGATTAAAGCAAAAAAGAAAAAAATATATTTGGTTCACTAGAAGTGAAAGGATACACATAAAAACTGTAGGTAAATGGATAGGAGAGCAAATAAAAAGTGACAGTATTCCTTAAGCAGAAAATATGTAGTAAGTACTACAGTTCAGCCTCAAGAAAGGTAAACTATGCCAATTAAAGTATGTTTTAGTCAATGAGTCAATAAACTAACTCACCAATTATAGCAAAGATTTTTCTATTATAATATTTGCAAGTAAATAATTTTGTCATTTTTTTTTACTGCAAACGGCAGTTTATTATTTTGTCACAGACTTGATCCAGAGGAAATTATATTTAAACCTCTTTCTTTACCCCCCCTGTGTTGCTTCTCCATGCCCAAGCTGTCTTCCTGTTTATCATCTGTCGACCTAAATAGAGGTACACAAAGGACTATTTAAGAAAAGGAAGCAGGGAACCTGTTCTTTGACAATTGATTATTGGAAAATTTTGTCCTGTAAATCTTCCCTCAAGTTGAAATATTTTTGCACAAAAAAGTAAAGAGAAGTAAAATAGACTTGTTTAGTTTCTGACTAAAGTGTTTGATGGCTACTTTATGTGTACAATTCAGAAAATCACATTTTGTTACTAGTATTTTGATTCACACCAAGAATTATAAATACACTCAGAGGAAATTATACACCAGAAGGAATCAGAGATGTGAAAGATAGAAGAGATAGATTCAAGTTTATAAATAAAGGAACCTTGAACAGCAGTATTCAAGCTGTCTTCATCAAAAAATAGTTAATAAAAATCAGCAATAAGTAATAGTTTCTATATAACAAAGGATGGAATAAATTAATTTCTTGTATTTATGTAGGAATGGTTGCAAGAAAGCCAAACATGCTTAATACATGGTCATCAAAACCTGACAAAATGACATTCTTCCTGTAAATTAAAGGGAAGACTTTTTGAAGCAATCATTTAAGCTAAAATTTGTAATAAGGTGAAATTACATTAAGTAACTGATATTTCAAGAGAAACAGTCTTAAGCTAGATGAGATAAATGCTTTCAACTGTAAAGAAAAGTCTTCAAAATTTTAAGCAAATAAAATGAATTCAATTCACCCAATATCTTTTACATAGCTTACATTCATTGTTTTTTATTAGACCTAATATTACAAAGACGAGTGCACAAATTCTAAAATATCACTTCAATGCAAGACATTTTATGTAAAATGCAATAATATTTGCCAGGTTTGACTATATGTTTTAAATAAACATGGTAACTCCAGATGATGGAGCAATTCTTTGACGAAAGGGATTAAGTACTGTTTAAAGAAGAGACATCACCATTTTTAACCTGACACTAATCAGTAAATAAATTTGCACAATAAGGGAAAAGAAAGAGTTGGAGTAACTGGATGGACCTAATATTATCTAGGACACAGATCCTTTTGTCACAAGATCACCCCCACATTTCAGACACAATATTGTATATTTAGTTAACACTGTGCTTTTTATCACATTAAAACATTGCTATTCATAAAATTTTTCTATGTAAATCTCTCTTTTAAAATTATTGTGTTCTTCCTCATGTATTTTACACGTTTGGATCATGTGCTTTCTATATGAATGGAATTTAAATTTTAGAAGAGTCATCAAAAGAAATGATTAAAGTTTGAAAATTTATCTCCCGGGAAAACATTTACATGTGAAAGATGTTTGCACTAAATATTTATACTATATTGAATGGAGTCAAAATAACAAAAAATAGGAACAAAACCTCTGTTTTTACTCAAATTTTTCTGCCTTGCTACCTTTTTCTTCCATGGTTTCAATAGAAATATTATGTTATCATGCTTAGTTTTACAAAAAGGAAAGGAAAAAAGAGATAATGGTTTAAAGAGAAAAACCCAAAGATGTCCCTGTGTGTTGATTTCCTTGATTAGAGAAGTTAGAACGCCCTCAGATGCTTACTCTTGGACTTGATATCACCAAATATGAAATCCCAGGTTTCAAAACACAAAAGGACTTTTCCCCTCAAGTCTCAAGAATACAAGAGTAGAATTCTTATTCATTATTCATTGTATTGATCACCATTTCCCCAGATATCTCCACAGAACTTGAGTCTTTTTCAGGAGTAGAGAGTGGCTAAGTGGTTGACACATTAAGGATGTCAGATCTGAAAACTGCATGAAAAAAACAACTCCCCCTCCAAAAAAAAAAAAAAAAAAAAAAAAGAGAAAAAAAAACACACACAAGAAAACTCCACCATGACACAGTTGAGTCATAAAATCAAACAGAACTGACCAGCCTTTGGACTTTTTGTTTACTGAGATGATGAGCTACCTTATATTTATTTTTTAAGTTTTTTTATCAACACTTTAAACTCTCATTTGTTCATACTGAGTCTTTCTCCTGCAATTTGGCAATTATACTTTATGCTTTCCTACTCCTGCACTAGTTCTCAGGCTGATTTCTGATTGTTTGTATCTGTACTAGTAAGCCACGAGTCCCTGAATCCTTCCATCTGTCTCTCCAGTCTTGGGGGGCAGTGGTTTGTTCTGTGCCCTCCTCCCCTTAGTGATCCAAAGAGAATTCTGATTTTTCACTCCATCCAGCTTTTTACTTGCGAGGACAGTGTGGCAGCTTGCAAGCTCTGTACATAGAGAGCCAGAAACCAGATGTCCCCCTATCTTAATTTATAAGCCATGTTAAGTTGTGTTTTCTGTTCCTTGTGACTGAAAATACCTTAAATATGGCAAAATTACTAACACAGCTGTAAAATATGTATCAGTATCATTAATAAGTTAACGAACATGTTAAGAGCCATTAGATGCCCTGATGTAAAGTTACATACTTTCATTTATGCCAGTAGTCAGTATATTTCTATAAATACACAATCCGTTTATCCAATAATACATATTAACATTCAGAGGAACATATTTTGGAAATACTGTCATACCTCTATTAACTGAAACAATAGATTCTATGCAAAGAAAACTAGTGTTTGAGATGAAATTGCCATATTTTTCTATTTTCCGATTTGCTAAACTTTATTAGAATTGGTCAAAGATACAACATAAAGGAATGAAGACTTTGTTTTCTCACTTATTCTTCTTTGTTTAGTCTCATGTGATGCATACAGTCTTTTGTACTGGTGGGTTTATTAGTAGTATTTTATTGATGAGATCATTGACAAATGAAGTGACCAAAATTCAAATCAGTGGTAAAATCTTTTTAAGAGCAGCTACACTTGAAAGCTTTTAATGAAAGTTGTATCATCCACTAGAATTAAATATGTTAAAGATGTCACTTCTGTTTCTAAGGCTTAGAAAGAATAGAACTTGCACTGATCATCTGAAATTATGCCTAAATTGTTCTAGGACCAGAGGCAGACAAAGAGATTCATAGCAACAGCAATAGGCCATTCTAACCTTTTGAAAGCATCTTCCAAGAAATTCTGCTGAGCTCTGGCCCAGGTGGACAACACATAGGCCCTGTTCAGAAGCAAGAGGCAGTAAACATGTTGTTACTCTGCAAAACTAAGAGCATGGTAAAGAGGCTATGGAGAAGGCCCTTGCCCAGTCTGTTGGCAGCCTGCTTGTTCTTTTTATAGCCCATACTCCCAAATGACCCTTGCTGTGAGCTGGGCCTCCAAGGGGCTCACTGGCAGACATGAGAAGGCCAGCACATCTGGTCAGGGACCAGAGGTGTATAAGAAACATCTGTTCCTTCCATCAACCAACCCAAGTCACCGTCTGGCCTACACATGGCCTCCCCTAAATGCGTGGGGCTTGGGCTCCACATCCACCATTCAGCATGGTCCCTTCTCATCCCAGAGAGCCAGGAGCTCCTTTTTCAGCCCTCAGCTCCTTCTTGCATTCTTGTTCTCCAATCAGACTTGTGGACTGGAGCAGACATCTCCCCCTACCACACCGTTCTGCCTGGACTGGTCACGGTGGTCATTTTAGCCTCATTTAAATTTGAGAAAACTGAGACTCAGAGAGGAGATCACACAGCCAATAAATGACAGAGGCAGAATTCAGACCCTCAGCTGTCTGAGATCTCCAGAAACTGAGCTCATCCCATCAGTTTAAGGCTGCCATTTGGCTTCTTCCTCGACAAGGATAGATGCCCGGATAGCAGAGTGGAAGGGTCGACCAAAGCATCCCTTGGCACGCTGTCTGTGGGTTGCCCAGAACGCAGCATGAGGATACAGAGAGAATTAGACATTGTTTGTACCTCAAGGAGCCCAATGTGTCAGTGAGGGCTTCTTAATCTTCTGTACTCAAGTACCCACAAATGATCTGCAGAGCCCCAAGGGGCTGTATAGAATCCTGTGCATTTGCCTCAAGAGAGAAATTTCTCACAAGTCTCTACTTTTACAATGATGGTCCAGTTTGAATCATGTAATTTTTTTTCATCTTTATTTTAAAAAGATTTTAGTGGTTATAATTTTTATTTCTTTTTAAAAATAAATCTGTTGGAACACCATTTAAATATGTAGTTAGGGCAGATTTTGAAATGGCTAATATAGAGGTAAGCCAGCACTTCGAAATGTGGTGTATTGATGAATTAACCCAGCATTTATCTGCTAATTTCAGGGCAAGTCAGTCCTGGGCAATAGTTATGCTGTTCCAAATCCCACAAAATAACAATGCATTAATATCTCATTTTATTGCACTTTATTGTTCTTCAGAGATTTTTAACAAATAAATTGAAGGCAAAACCCTCCATAAACAAAAAGATTATGATTTGCTTTGTTGTGGTGGTCTGGAGCCATGTCCCCAGTATCTCTAAAGTATGCCTGTAGCAGATATTATTGTCCATATCATTTGTTAAATGACACAACTTAGAGGACAATCTTCAGGCGATGGAGAAAATATAAAGAAAAACAAAATTCATTCTGATCACTTAGAGGTCAAGATCTGCAAGAGACTTTAACCTAGGATCTGGTTAACCTTAAAGAGGCTTAGTTCCATCACAACTAACGCCATGTCCCTTCTTTCCTGTACTTACCAAGCAGTCATCGATTTTATCATGTGGTGACTACCATAAGCACTGACCTCTGTTGGCGTTACTTTCTGTGTGACTGTCTTTTCTTGTCTATTGAAATGTAAGCTTCTGAGAAAGACCATCCGCAGCTCACATTTCCTTTATTCTACGTGTGGTCCAGCCCACACATAGTTGGCCCCGTCTGTTCAAAGCACCTCACAGAAACCCAAGTAGGTGCATTTATTGGAAACAGAACCTGCTTTGTAAGTGAGAGTTGCATTAGGGAGATGCAGGTGCTGGTCCCTGTACAATATACCTGTGCCTAGCCCAGGCCCTGGTACACAAAATATGTTTAATCCGTAAATGTAAATGAACTAATCTTGTTTCTGAATTCTCCCATTGCCCATCAGAGTTGTCTTTTTATTCCACAAGACAGCTCACTTATTGTTTAACTGTCACAGAATTATTTACACCTCACCTAAATCTTTTGTCTTGTGATTAACATACATTTGTTCTTGTTTTATACACTGAACATAAAAGAATAATTCTTGTACCTATTAATATTTAGGTAGCATTTTACCTCCCAAAGAACTCTTGGCTATTACCCAGGAATTGAGGCTCACCACAAAATATTTTTCTTGTTTCAGAAAATACATTTATCATTTTTGCTAAAATTCTACCAATTCGAAAATGTAAATATGTAGTTAACTATGGGTAACTATGTATATAATTTAATGGTTCATCGCTTTAAAGCTACACATACATTTTCAACAAAATATTGTTATTAACTTTCAAAATTGATACATGAGAGCCTTGAGGACATAAAATTTAGATTTGCCAATGAAATAAGAGAAATAGAGGCAATGATGCAGCTTGGATTTGAAAAACTTGTTATGTAATCGCTTCTCTCTGATATATATTATTGTAGATCAAACAGTTAAAAGGACTAATTTTTTTTCAAAATACTATAAGACAAACATATTTTATATCATTAATAGTATGCTTAAGTGATCTATCTTATATATATAGAATTCTTCAACTATAAAATATTTCAGAGACGAATAAACCCATTTTGAAATGCATTTAATAGGCAATTTGAGATTCCACACAACGAATGGGAAACAGAACCAAAACCCTGAGACACAATATGCAGGTTTTTATGCTCTGCTTGGCCTTTGTGCATTTGAGCCTTCTCAGCTGCCCTGAGCATCCTGGAGACTCAGATGATGGAAAAAATCCAGCCCAGAAGTCACTTCGAGTCACAATCTTCCCTTTCATGGTTTATTTCCAGCTTAACCTCCCTTTACAAGCAAGGAGTTAAATAGCAGCTTGCCACAGAACTCTGAAAGCGTTTGCCCATGAGAGGATTTGTCTGAAAAATGGCATCCCTTTCAGCCATGGGAGAGCCAGGGATACATGCAGTCAAGAAAAGGACTGATGACTTAACGACTTCCCATGTGGTCATCGTCTGTACTCCTTCACTGAGGCGAATTGTTCTTTCGACTTGTTTAAGATTATGTTTTTGGTAAAACTGTCATCTGAAAACTTAACCTCAAAGAAAGATAGTGCCTATAATATGTAGTTAACGATGTAATCATTCTTCAAAGGAAATTTACACATGAGAATTAAAAATCTGATCAAGTCAAAAAGTATATTTATTGCAAATCGACCCCAGAAGGCTTTTCTTCTAACTCATTAAGTTTCATAATACTGAGATGCATATCATAGTATTTACGTAGCATGTTTTATTGCAAAAGCTTCAGAATTTTTATTCAACATTGAAGGGACCTCCACTGAGATGTTAACATTTTCTTTTGCAGCGTCACTGATGTTTTGAAAATGGACTCCCCCATGGAACCTCGACTCAGCTATGCGTCTAGCCTTGATTTGGTGAGTGAAAATGAATAAATGTGTTTGCAATTTATAAAGTTTGAAACTTATTTGCTGAAAGTAAATGTATATCATAAGATAACATTTCAAAACAGATTTTGATTTGGCTAACGGCATTTATTACTGCATGCTTTCTAATTCACTTGAGCCATCCTTTCATGGGGAATTCTGTTGAGAAGGTAGTGGATAATCAATTCCATTACCCTAAATACTTCTGAATTTGTGAGACCCATTAGCACTCGTTCACATTATAATGCCGTATTTAGTGATAACCTAATGGATGGAGGTAATGGTTATTTTAGTTTTGATTCTATAGCGTTAAGCATGCATCGATGATATTTCTGGTGGAAAGCTTCTAATGCTTAGTTATTTTGCAATGTCTTTAATCATCTGTATTAAAAAGATATGTTATGGCTATAAGGCCCAGTTTTTGCATGGCTTTTAGCATATCAGTGATCATTGCTGAGCTCTGGGAAGAGAACTATCCTCATCTAATGCAGACGGCTAACTACAGCCTGGAAGCAGAACTGTGTTAGAAGTAAAAAGGGGTTGAAAACAATCTCTGGAAGCCTGGAACTTCCAAATGTTTTCAGTGTAGCTGTACAGAAATTCACTGCGAAATGTAGAGTTTATTACTGTGAAGTGCCTTAATATCACCTAAGAAAGGAGGGTAAAAAGCACCTCAGGTATTTAATTTTGAGTCACTGTGGTCCCCCTTCCTAAATTTACTGATTTTGTATACACATATATAATCAGTAAATTATATATAAAATTATATATATCATAAAATTATATATATATCAGTAAATTATATATATCAATAAATTATATATATCAGTAAATTATATATACTGACATATATGTGTATATATATAGTATATATATCATCATATATATATATATAGTATATATATATCATCTATATAAGGTAGATATGTGTTACTTTTTTGGAAAATAGTGTTCTGAGCTAATGACATATGAGAGCTACTATGAACATTTCTTGGTCATTTAATTGTTCAGCAGAGAGACCACCCTAGATCATATACATGTAACCAGAGATATCAGAATGGGAAAACTAGCTGCTAGTGTTTTTGTCCTACCCCCTTGTCTTTTATTGGTCGAGGGACACTCCTAGAGGTGAGAATTGAGCATATATACAATGTTCATTAGTTTGGCACATCTCAACTACTGACCCACTACCAGCACTGATGACATTTTATGACGTGATTCAATTCAACCTAGAGACATCTTAACAAATCAATTGCACTTTAGATATGTCTTTGTCTGCCATCTGTTCATAAAGAGGTAGTGTGAACTACTGGAGCCTGGGACCTTTGGAGGCAGCATGTGGGGAAAGGATACCCAACAGTGATGGTGCATGTGAAGGCAGACTGGGGAGTATGACCCCCAGATCTGTCACTATCACTTCTTGCTCTGTGACCTGCAGCAAGTTATTTACCTTGTTTGGCTTCAGTTTCTTTCTTTATAAAATGGATGTGAGCAATAGAGGAGTTAATGTTAGCAAAGCTCTTAGAATATTTTCCGGCACATACTAAACATCATTAAAGTTTTTTTTATTTTTTTTAATAAGTAAAATTATCACCTTAATGAAACAGCACTATTAAAAATAGAAGCACAAGAAACAATGACACAAACGTGACTATGTAGCGGTCGTATTTGGTGCTTTGGCAGATGTGAAAGTAAAGGTTCTCAATGGGTCTATCAGTGCTTTAGTGCGTAGCAGTGACAGTCAGTGGCATTTGGGAGCATGTCCACTTTCTCAGCCACGTGTCACCCTGCATTTAGCCCATCTCTGACACTCCCTGTACCAGTGAGGTCATTTATTTCGGGCCTCCCCAGAAGATTCACTGGCTGCACTGAACATGTCTGCTCGCCTCCTGAGTGGGAGAGGACTACCAAACACAAAACACCTGGGCTCCCAGGTGAGCACCAGTTCAGTTTCTTCAGCCCATTTAAGGTTTTGCTTATTATTTATAATAATCTGAATGTGTCGGGACCTGATTCTTTCTGAAAGTACTGCATCCCCCCACTCCCTGTCACAGCAGTTGCAGATGGCTGGAGTCTTACCTATTTTTAGATTCGAATTTGAAGCAGGATATTCTCTGTGGAGAGCTCTTGCATCCTGAACACGCCCCCTCAGTCATCTATCAAAGCGCAAATATGACAGTGCTTAGGTCATGATTTATGAGGCCCTCAGTCTTCTCAAAATCTGATTGATTTTGGCCATCTTTTTCTAGGACAGAAAACAATCGTGTGTTTAATATCACTTATTATCTTTAAGTTATAAAAAGATTTTAAAAATATATGTCCACCAACCAATTATTTTGAAGCAGACGATAGAATAGTAGCGATCAAAGTAGTGTTTATAAGTCAAAAAAAGTATACCTACTCAGATGTCTTTCAATCCAATGGAAATAAGTCATCAATAAGATTTCTTCAGCATCTGCTATCTAAGGCAGTGTTTTAAAAAGTATCCTCAAAGCACAGCCCAACCACAGAAACCTCTAGAAGCTTTTTCAGAAGCAGGAACATGGCCCAGTGCAGACCCACTGACTCAGAATCTCTAGAGGTGAGGCCTAGAAATTAGAGTTTTAACAATTACCATGGTTGATTTCAATCTCTGAGACTCTGATTCTCAAGTGTGAAAGTGTTCACGTTTCCAGCTTCTTTAGTTCTTCATTTGGTTTAGACACCTGCTGGCCAGGTAGGGTGTGACTGGCACATAGGACAGAAACTGCTTCGGTCCACATGTGTGTGCTAATTTATCATCCCTACTACCTGCCAGTCACCCCGTGGGCCTGTTTGCCAGGATCTGAGAATCCACAGGGAGCGAAGGCATAGGTTTTGCTTAGGGTTTGACTTGAAACACCCAAATGGCTGCCAAAGGAACCAATAATTCGGGAAATCTTTCTTGGCAGTCAGCACAGCACACCCCAGAGAGTACAGCTGGCCCAGATTCAAAAGTAGAATAAGAACATCTCTCCATTTTCATCTCACTCCCTTCCTTCACTTGTTCAGCTGAGTCTACCTTGTTACACCTACGTCGTGGTGAACCTGGTGGCCAGGACTGCCCATCTCCTACCAGTTCCACTGCCCATCTGAGAAGCAATGTCCTATCTCTGACTAACCTGCCTTTGTGTTCTCTGCTGGTTTCATTTTCTTTCCCCATCCTCTCTGTGCAGCTGTTTAATGAGTGTTGCTCTCAACTTGCTTCTCTTTCTATACTCCCTGTCAAGGAGAATCGATCTATTTCTATAGCTTCAGCCAACAACTCCATGTTGGTGATGCTCAAATGTCTGTTTTTTTTCTTTTTTTATCTCTAAGAAAACCAAGATCCTCTTTTTACTGCTAGAGACGCTTTTACTTCTACGTCCAATTGTAGCCTGACATTCTCCGAATCTGCAATGGAACACATTTCCTCATCCCCACCCCCACCTCCCAAACGACGATCCGGTCACAAATGCCTCCTCTCACATCACTGGTCTCTCTCCATCTTCTTCGCTCCAGAGTTTAGGAGTATTAATCATCTTTGACTTCTTTAGTCCCAGATGAAACACTGAATCGATTTACTACTCCATGTAAGGATTCTTCACAGAAATCACAGGAATCCTGGGGCCTCTTGGATGGAGAAAGTTCTTAACTCTAGAGGAGATAATCGTTACAGTGATGTAAGCAGGACTTTGAAACAAGAGATTTGGGGTTGAATTGTATGACACTTGATGGTGCACAAACATAGATATAATACTTAACCTTTCTGAATCTATTTTTCTTAATTATATGAATTTATTTACTTTTAAATCTTCTGGGGAACTTCGTAAGTCGTGTTACACTACTCTATCTTGTGTGCGATGTCAGACAACATCTCCTCACTCATGGGAAATACTGATGAATATTTTAATGTGACGAAAAGCGAGGTAATATATTCAAAGCACTTGGCACAAATTAAATGGTCTGAAAATGTTAATTACCTCGGTTTCCCCTGCAGTCTGTTTTCTAGCCCTTAGATAACGGTCTTATATTTCAGTGGGCACTGAGGTGTTTGGTTATTTTTTTCTTTCTTCATTTAATTGACCATAGATAACTCACTCCACATCACTGACTTCTCTCCATCAAGGGGACTTGAGAGTAGGATATGGTGGCTTCATGTTCTCTGATTCTTGCTCTTCTCAGAGAAGATCTATCAACCCTCTTCCTCCCCCAACCCCCACCCGAGATCTAATTTTTTATCTTATTTTTCCTTGAGGGCCATTAACATTTTTTAATTAAAGCAGCGATATAGTCAAATTTACAAGATAGATTTTTGTAATTTTTCCCCTAATATTAATGGTGCGAGAAACAAGTTTTAAAAAATGGCCACTAGGTTTCCTTCTTGGCTGGCTGGTTTGATAGTAGTGCCACCAACTGAGATTGATACAGGAGGAAGAGGGGGGGAAAGGGGAAATGATTATATAATTATTGGGAAATGGTTACTTTGAAGTTCTTGTGGACCTTTTAGGTAAACAGTTTAGCAGAAATTCAGACAAACAAATATGAAAATTGGGAGAGAGCAAGATTTGGGAAATATCAACTTGAAGTTGGTATTCAAAAATATGGTAGTTGATGAATTCATTTGTTTTTAAAATATACATATATTGTGCACTCATTGTATGTTAGGGATTTGCTTGGAGCTAAGGATAAAACATTGAATAAAACTCATATTGCCCCTGCCCTAAGGGAGATAATACTCTATCAGGGACCAAAAAAATTGAGTAAATAAATTGGGAAATATGATAAATCATATGTCTCTTATGGTAAGAATACATGCTTGATTCCTATTAAATTAGATGACTTGACAGAGATCCTGTCTTGAGTGAGAGTGAGAGGGGCTTTGTAGGCCACTAGAGAAATTTTGATTTCAGGCAAAATAAATGAATAAATAGAAATTGTTGAGAACTTTTAGTTTTTAAGTCTTAAGTGGCCTTGTGACACATTAAAGAGTAACATATTGCTCTTGTTAGGTGGAAAACAGATAAGCAAAGGGCAAGGATGTTGCCACAGCCAATTTCTGAGCTCTGAAACCACATTTTGGTAAATGTGACTTATGGTAAAGTGACCAGCCTCGGGGTAAGTGTATATGATATATGGGAAGAAGTTGAAACTCAGATAATTCACTTAATGGGCAAGTGATGGAGCTGGCATAAAAATCCAGCACTTCTGACCCTTATTTCAATGATTTTTCTCTGAAAAAAGCTCTGATTTCTGTCTATTTCAATATTTAATGTTTGTCCACATGAAGAAAACCTTCTCTTCACTTGAATACTTGTGCTAGAATTTTGCAACACAGTGATCACTGCCAAGAGACATTTTTTCTAAACTTAGGTCCTATGTAACAGGGATTGTTGGCAAAGATGGAACTTGAACTTCTGCAGTGAATTAAGAACCTTTCAGTAAGATGTTCAGAGTATGATTTTTAAAATTCACAATCATGAGTACTAATGACCCAAAGGTCAGGAGTATGAAATTGATGAATATTGACCATTAGCTGGGACACATCAGTTCAGGGTGCAGTGAACTGAGATAAATCATCAGCAATTTGAATTAAAAGTGTTTATAGCAACAGAAACAATAACAATAATATTGTCTTCAAAGAGCTATACACATGCAAATGTAATAATTACAACAAATATAAATGAATGTTTTATGTGTTCTATCACTTGAAACACTTTATATGGATCACTTTCATTGACATTTTATAATTAAAAAAAAAAGAGATACAGAATGACCAAGTAATTTGTTCAAAGTTCACATAGCTTGAAAGCAGCATGTCTAGGATTTGAACCATAGCTGTCTGGGTCTTCTGTCTTTGTGTATGTAAAACACTGTCAATGTATGACACTATAAATGGGATTTGTCTTTATGTTTTAATTATTATAAGTTATTAAAATTCAGAACCCCCAGTTTTAAATGACTGAAGTTTATTTTTTTTTAGTTTAACCATCAAAAATTTTTAAATTGTTTTATAGTTATATATACAAAGAATTATAAGACATAAAGGGTGATTGTAGGCTGAGACCACAGGACACTATTTTTCATCTTCAAATACATTGATCAGTGTTTTGTATTTAGTGCTAAATATTCCCTATCTTAATAAACATCTCTTGGTGTTAAAGAACATAAAATATTATGTTCATATTGTGTAAAATTTTAGGTTAATTTCCTGTCATTACATTGCTGGCTTAGTTTATAACCGGTTGCATGAGTTAGAAAGTGTGACAGTTGCTTGATTTGGGAAATCGGGGAAAAAACAGTGTTCATATAAAGCTGTACTAGTAAGAAACAAATCAAATAAATAGTATAATGAATTTTTCACATAAAAATGATACAAAGATTTGAAAGTACTATAATGACTTAAATAGACACATTACCCATGAATTAGGAACACTTTATAACTTTATTTAAATAAGCAGATGTATCAAAAAGCTATAGTAAGAACCCCAAAGGAAATTGTTCCATTTACTGCCTTGTTACTAAATCTGTATGAATTCTCTAAAATATGCGATAATATAAATGTTAGTTTGTATACATTTTTAAACATGTTTTATTATATTAATAAAGATTTTAAGGTGGAAATTTTTTACAATGTCTGAAAGGAGAAAAGTAATTTTTATAATTTTTTAATTTATAGTTAATTTTATCAATTCCATTTTATTAGAGAAAATAATTGCTAATATTTAATGAATGGTTCCTCCAGGCCATTGCTTTACATGTGTTAACTCATTTAACATTCACAATAACTTAATGAAATAAGTATTAATGTATTATAAAATGATGAAACTGAGACTTAGAGAGTCAAGACAAATTTTCCAAGTTTATATATTAGTAAATGGATGAGTAAAAATTTTAATTTAGGCTATTTGTTTCCTGAGCCAGATATTTTAACCTATATATAACTCCATTCATCCTCAGGAGCTAATGGACATTTGCTTTGGGGAAACTGATATTTAAACTATAAAGAAAAATCCTGTTTTAAACAATGAACACATATGTGTATATAGCTATGCTTTTATTACATTCTAGAATATGCATCACAGTTAAAGTATTTTCTTTTTCTTCTTTGAAGGAATTCTAGTAAATGAAAAATTCTGCCAAGTAGATAATATTCCTCAATTCTTATCTGTCCAGAGGCAAATTTTATTAAGAAAGGTCAATTCACACCAATCTGTTTGTCAAAGTGAACTCTTGGAAGTAGGATTATACTGGGTGACAAAAGTGAGGGAGACCTCTGGGCGATAATGTTTTTCATTTGTACCGTTTACATTTTCACAATCACCGTTTTGACTTTCGTAATTAAAACAAAAGGTAATAATTCCAGGCAGAGCCTTTGGAGAGTGACACAGATGGCGGTTTTATTTCATGAGTGAGAAAATGGATTGCTAAGAGAGGGTTGGTAAAGTGATCAGGGTCATCTAATTCCAAAGTTCAGGCTCCCCATTAAACTGAAGAATTAAACTTGGGAAAGCAAGCAAGCAGCGCAGACTTGGACATTCAGCCTTCGACTCCGTTAGCTATATAACTTGTGTCAGAACCTATGATGCCACCACAGTTCCCAGCATAAGTGAGTTTTTTAAAAAGCAGGAACTCTGTCATAGTTCTCTCTGTCCCAGCACAATGTCTGAGTTGTTGTTGGGATTTAGTAGTTATTGGATTTTAAGGAATCGAACAGAATATTTGTATCATCAAATCAAATTCTTTTCCACAGACGTGTGTTTAGGGATCTCTTAGTTTCATCTCACATCCTTAGGATTAAGAATCAGACATTTCTTTAAAAAAGGAATTGGGTAGCTCATAACCTGGCTGCTAAAACTCAGTTAAACAAGCACTTTTAATAAACATACAGACAGCTGCCTTTGACCTTGGAGGGAAGGAGCAGTGGCCCTCCTCTCTCCTGTGGCACGTGCAAGTCTCCTTATGACCCTGACAAGAGAGTCAAATGTCTCAGTACTATTTTCTTCTGATTATTTTTCTCTCTTCCCATGCCTCCTTTAGCTCTCCACTTATCTCTGTTGCTCATCTATAAGGCTCAATATGAGAACAGAATTTTTGAGAAAAGAATGGGATTACCATGAGGCAAAAACATTCTAGTTTCCTTTTCCTATACTAAGAAGTCCAAACATTGACAGTGACTGCAAGTGTCTCGAGTTAAGGCGTATGGCATGTTAACCCTCTGAATGTGACTTGACATCACAGTAGTGTTTCATTCTTAAATAATTGCATATGGAAAGGAAGAAAATGTAATTTAAATAAACAGGAAAAGAACACAATCTGTTAATAATGATCTTTAAGAAATACTTTAGCAGCCATGGCAATTCCTAATGTAAAACTGAGTTAAAAACTAGCAATTTCATACACTGTATAAAAAAATTTAAATTATACTATTATAAAAGCTGCCTAAGGATTCTAATTTTTTTGTAATTATCTTCCTCTTTTAATATCCATTATCTTTGTATGCCTAGGGTTTATGCTTAAAGAATCAAGCGATAGCCATAAAAAGAAATGCATTTTTAGTAACTGTTACGATTATACTAAAAATACATTTGGATCTATAACATTTCACAATTTCAGGACTCTTTCTCAATACCAAATGTCTTGAATTTCCTAAAATTGAGCAAGAGAACAGTTTTGCATCTCTTTTCTAATTAAAGTGCAGGAAGTTAATGGCTCTGGACATCTCTGCAAAATGAGTAAATGTATGCCCTGTCTTGACATTTCCTCCAGCATTGATTTGAAAACACTAAATGTATTTTATTTTGTAGAATGAGAACACAAAAATCCACTTAGTAATTATTTTCCATTGATATTCCCTTAGTGAGTTTGCATTTATAGAATCAGAATTGGCATTTATAATTCAGAGCCAGTCAAATTATAGAATTTGTCAACTGAAGAGCTTTCTTTTTATTGGTATAAACTTGCAAAGTGATTGGATGGTTTCGCACAGCCTATTCATTTATCTCATATTTCAAAATTGATTAAAGAAATAATATCTTTGCCTATGGAACAGAAAAGGAAAAATTTCTTGAGCAATTTCATTTAAAGTACGTATCTTAGAAAACTTATTTTGACACATTAGGATCAGAACACTAAGAAATCAGCTTTACCTTAAATATTTTATTAGAGGATTGTCTAAAAGCAAGGGTTTCGGTCTGGTAAGCAGAAGAGCCCCCCTATCCCCACTCCCTCCAATTGGTGGTGAACTTAGGAACTTTTGACTTTATATAAGTGTTGAAAACACAAGTAATATCCTTACTATCGATTATGTGCCAGGAGGAAAAAAAATCAGAGCAGAGCATCTGTGGGAATGAGTGAAGCAGTGGCATAGGTCAGAGCTGTGGATACTTGAAATATCGGGTCAGCAGTAATGTGCTCTTCCTTTCCAAGATTTGGAGTACAGACCAAACTGAGACATACTGAAACCAGAGAAATCCACATTGCATCCATCCTCACAACTTTCTAGAAACTATATTTGATATATAGATAAAAACAGGCTAAAAAGAACATGAAGGTCTTTTACCCTTATAGAAAAGGAGAGTTAAAAAAGACCAGTTCAGAATGGTGGACAGAAGTTGGCAAAGGAGAATTCTATAAACTTTGCTTGACGTTCTGGTTTTGATGGTGTGTGGTAGTTGGAATTCTCCCTTTTCCTTTCTATTAGAGTCAAATAGAGTGAGCCCCAAAAGATAGGATTGTAGTAATTACTCCTTTTAATAGATAAACACAAAATGTGCAAAGTATCTAAAGATAATTCTTTAGAAAGATAACCCTGTGTTCAAGTTGAAAGAAGAGACTTGAAGCGACGAGATGAATCAATAACTTCACAACCTGAAATTCCTTTAGGTCAATTGATGGAAGTGTTTTTATTCTTGTTGTTGTTGATTTGTTTAATTCGATATGTTGCTGAGAATGATTTTATGTTTTGTGACTTCAACATAAGGATATTTAAAACAGAATATATTTCAGAATCTGATCACTGTTGATAGCAAAGTCTCCTGGAGAACATGTAGGTGTCTTTCTTGGCATGAGTGGACAGAGGGCTGATAAGAATGTCCCCCAGCCTATCATAAAATAACAGTAATAGTAGAGGTAAGTACTTAGAGTGAGCTCTGTGTGTTCACTCTACCAAGGTGTTTTCCATAGACGATTGCAGTGAATCTTTACAGTAACCTTATGCGGTAGGTACTGTTATCCTTATTTTACAGATGAAGAAGTTGATTTTCAGAGAGAAGAATTAGGTTATCCAAGGTCTACCACTGGTAAATTTTAGAGTCCAGGTTTGAATTCAGGCTTATTCCAAAGATAACTAACTAGACATAGACTCTGAAACCATCTGCTAAAGTTCTAATTCCTCAAAATTTATAGGACTTGGGTTACTTTTATTAAGGTCTTTGTGCATCTGTTTTCTCATCTGCAACATGAGGATAACAATATCTCTCTTATAGGGTTGGTATGAGGTGTAAATAAGTTGGTTAATGTTTAGTTTCAAGAATAAGGGCTAGCTCATGGTGAAAGCTACATATGTGCTAAGTTTTTCATCTTACTGCCTCCCTATCCATCCCACATTTATAAGTTGGGCATCAGGTAGAATTGCATACATTTAGGTTTTAGAACCTCTCTCTACTATTTGCCAGAATCAGGGGAGCAGGCAGAGGAAAGGGGTAATGGAATAGGCCCTGTCATGTTCCTTTAGATAAACTTGTGCCCAAATCACACATTTTTAAGAGTTACATCTTGTAGTTCACTGACTCAGATTCCCTTGAGTTGTGTAAAGGATCCTTAGAGCAGGAATAGGAGCCCAAGACTAGAAAACCATTCCTTGAGATCTGCCATAATAATTATTACCACAGTGTGCCGGGCTGATCATGCTTGGTTCTCCAAGAGGACATCTGTAGGAGAGAGGTTTTGACCTCTTAAGACCAAAACTTTTTGCACTTTTTGCATGTAATCACATGTTTGAAAGTAAAATGAAAATGTTATCCAAAAGCCACAGAAAAGAAAAACTGACAAATTCATTAATCAGAGTTCTCTCTAGTATAATAGATAAGATGCTCCTTGAAGCAAATTTTCATATTGTTTCTGGTTTGGGCATATGAATATTTTCATTCTTTGTGTCCAAATTCAAATTGTATTAGTTTTTTTTAAAGGAAATATTGCACGCAATATATTTATTATTTCAGATGACAATAATGATAGATCTTAAACAAATGATTTAACCTAATTAAAGGAAGTAAAAATTTATTCTAATTAATGAATTCTCTCATTCTTTCCCATGGTCTTTAGCTGTGACAATTAGAAAAGACCTAGTAAAACAGTGAAAGTTAATCAAATGATCTTTGATTATTTAATTTCCTGAAGTGTTTAATGTAGCCATTAACTTTTGTACACAAAAAACACTGCATTTATAGGATTAGATTATTTTTAAAGGATAATGAAATCTTGACACTGAAAACAGTTTCAATCTGAGATCCAGGATACTTGAATTTTCTTCCTCTAGGAAAACTCTCTTCCTCTTCTAACTGGTTGTGAATGTCACTTAGTCTCTCCAAACTTCATTTTCCTCTTTAGGAAATGAAATCTCTGCCTGCATATCTTTTTCTATGGTTTACTAACTCTTCCACATTTTAGCAATCACTTTCCTAGTTGAAATTCTATTGTTTTAACTTCTGATTTCATCTGTAGTTTCCCTTGAAGTATTTAACATCACTTCAATTTTGTAATTATTTATTTGCTATCTATTCTGCTAATGGGTTATAAACTCCAAATGAAGATAAGAACTGTTTCTCCTCTAAGGGTGATAATCTAGAATAGTAACCTAAATATTTTTAGTCTGAATATAAGATACCATAGAATTTAGGAACTAGGTAAACTGGGCACTGTCTGTCCCCTATGAAATTATTATAATTTTAAAAAACATTGTTTATACAAAACAAAACTCTTCTAGGACAACAATTTTGTGACTTCTAGTTTCTAAGAGTAGGTCATTCAAATTCCCAAATGACATTAAAACAAACAAAAAAAATAAACAGACAAGAGAAGTTTGTGAGATGTATTTCATCAGATGAATTAGTAAAGCTTTTCTGAATTGTGTATTTTTGTTGCTGGCTGTGGCATCATCAGTTCTCCTTTCAGTAATCTCAGCTGGTCCCTCTGCGGAACCATCCTCACGAACTCTGCCTGATACTACTACCTGAAAGTATTCTTACCTCCCCATCAGTAACTGTACATAAATGGTCCCTAAGTTAAATAAAGTCAATAGGTCAAAAAATGCATTTAGAAAATCATAATTAAAATTGATCACCTCCTTATGAAATAACACACTTTTAATTGACAATGGGTTCTGCATTGAACTTTTAGGATGTCTGTCTACTTTCAAAGAGAGATTCAACTGTATGGATCAAAATTGTGCTTCATAAAGAGATGAAACTGTTTTTTATTATTCTCCAGTTTCTTATCACAAATATATGTATTCAGTGTACACTGAACACTCAATAAATATTATTGACCAACATTGCAATACTTTTAACCTCGCTCTCAAATGCCCTTCAGTGAAAAAATTTAAATAACATGAAATGTAAATTAAAGCTATGAGCAGAAAACTAAAACTGGAAAATATTTGTCAAAAGAAAAAAAAAATCCAGACAAAAGGAAATTAGTCATTCAGTGCCCTTGACTGTGAAAACCCTTCATTTCTCGTTAAAAAACTGGAGGCAGCATACAAAAGTAGAAGTAAAACTTTGAACCTGTACATATTTTTTTAAGCTAAAGATATTCTTTAACTATAATGTTAGGTTTCGTAGAGAAAATTTTTCTTTCTACTGTACCTAATTAAAATGATTATAGAAATAGGAAATGCATTGACCTAGAATGAATAGTTTAATTTTTTCAAAACCTTGATTGATTCAGTCATGAACTAAATGTGTCATTAGTACCTGTTCGCATGTCTGTTAGAATTAATATGCACCCACTACTATTCTTGTCACTAAAAATAACATATTTATTATAGCTTAATCTTATGCTGAATTTAGTTTTGTTCATAATGTATGTTGTCATAAACATAATAATCATTAATAAAATCCTGCCACTTGTAAAAAAGCTATGAGCAGAAATTGCAAACTTGAAATTGTTTATCAAAAAAAATGAGCTATGCATTTAAAGAAATTCTGGAAATCATGCAAATAAAGAAAATGCTTATTGTGAGAGAGAATATCCTTAAAGATTAGAATTAAACATAAAATAGAATATCTAAATAAGACACAAATACCCAGTTTCAAGTATATGTTAAAAACTTCAAGACCCAAATAATTTTGTAAGCAACTTCTTAAATTATGTCTAATACTAAATGATAATTCTCAGATATAATAGAGATTTCAAGGTTGCCTGAACATATATGAAGTTTTTACATTTTTCTAAATATAGAACTAGAATTTTATCTAAAAGTAGAGTTAAATTTTTTCTAAATGTACATTTATTACATAAACGTACCATGAAGACATAATCCCACAAATGCAGAATTCTTTGTCTTTCTTACACATTCAATGGCAATGGCAGTTGTTCATGTTATAAAATTCATAATTTTTCCAGGAACAGATCTCTAGCTAATAATTTTCAGTCATGCTGATCTTAATCTAATAAATAATCAAGTGCTAAGCAAAAATTTTTTGAGAGAGAACTTTTAAAAATAATTTTTAGTAGTATTCCAAACCCCAAACTCTTGTAAATATAAAGTCTAATAAAAAAAAATTCCATCCCGTGTACTGTTTTATAATGTGTAAAAGAAACAATTTTATTTCGTCGTTAACCATGTAATTTTTGATAAGTGCTATGCATTTAAAGAGCTCCTAGATCATTACCCCATAACTGTATGATGACAATAAAGAAGGAGAAGGTTATGATAATGATGAAACATCAAAGAATATGGAAAAAGTAGTAGAGAGGAAAGAATGGAAGAAAGAGTTATAGAAGGAGGGACACTAAATAAAAGAAAAATAAGTCTTTATTATTATGAAGTAAAACATTATTGGGAAAAATAGTTTTCTCTTTTTATTTATTTTCTATCTCATCTTAACAATATCTATCCACTATACCCTGAAAATAATATTGAGAACAATATTGTCAATTATCTCAAAGAAATGTTTCTGTTTGTCTGTCTTGCTCTACTACTGGTTTGTCATCCATCTATAATCTATCTATCTAATCATCTATCTATCTAATCATCTATCTATCATCTATTTATCTATCTATCTATCTATCATCTATCTATCTATCATCTGTCTCTATCAATTATCTATCATTCATCTATCATCTATCTATATATGTTACTTTTATAGCATTGTGTTGTTCAGAAAAGAAATAATCTAAAATCAATTTCTGTCCTATTCTTGAATAAATTTGAACAATAATTCTTATCCAACACTTTGTTAGTGTAACATTGACTAACCTAACATTGAGATTATAACTGTAAAAGAAGAAAAAGTTTTTCTATGGGGTCATAGCTCTTCATTTTGCAAATCCTTCTGCTCTAAGCTGCTTTCAGTGAACTTAACTTGTAAGATCCAAAGTAATGTCATAGTTTAATTGTGTTTCTTCTCATTAAAAAAACATGATTTTATTTCAGCTGACTATAAGTAAATAATCCAAAAATAATTCATTTAAGCAAAAAATAACTATCAATATTAATCTTTTGCTCTTCTAGATAATTTTGCATTTTAAAAGATAATTTGTTTTAACCTCAGTAAATTTGTAGAAAATTTGAAATATAGGCATTGTGTAGGATATACACTTAGAGAGGAGTCTTTCTGGAAATTTATAAACCGTATAATCATATACCCAGACCACTCTACTGCAGCTAAGCTCAGGCATAATGAATGAAATATTACTTCCAGGTTAAACAAATTTTTCTTCCAATTCACCTGCTTATTCTTACCATTATAGCTAGAACATTCATTCACCTGTCTTCAAATCATTTTTCTCATCTAGTTTTGTTCCTTTATTCTTCAGTTCTTTATGATTTCTGCCTTTTCTCAGAAGTGACCACATCTGTTTGCTCACTGTTGTATCTTATACAGTAGCTAAAAGATAACAGGCACTCCACAAGTGTCTTTCGTTTGAGTGGACAGTGTATGGTTAGACCTCAGTGTTGAAGGAATGCTAGAGCTAACACCATTTTGTGGAAAATATTCTTCCTTTGATCCATAATATTGTTTTTATATGGACAACGAAATATGTAATTCAAGGCTTTGCTCAGTGAATGAGGCAGAACTGAAGTCAATTGATATTCACATCCGATGAGGTTAACAGAAAAAATAAGTATCTAAAGATAAATAACCAGTATAAACAGAAACATCAATAATACAGATTTATTCTCAACCTTTGGGTGACTAAATTAATGTTTGCTGCTTTGACGCAAATAAAAATTAGTCTTTGGATACTTGAGATAAGCACGAAATGACATGTTAATAGTTTATCATTTTAATTCAGATGCGGCATGTACTAGTCTTTGACATCTCCTGATAGAGTGCCTTTATTCTTTTCAGTGACTTGATTTTCTGCTGCAGGTATTTTTTTTTCCCTTCATGTCATTGCCAAGTCACTATTTCCATACACAAAGTAACCCACCAGCGTATGCCTCCCCATTTCCAATCTCTCAGGATCCTAGGCGGCATTATTGCAATTCCTTTCTCTACCTCCGACATTGTGAAAGGCATTAGTTGTAAAGTATTGTTGAGTTGACAGGTCTGGAGTTGCTGCTGACACTGTAGAAAAAGACTTCCCCAAAGGTTAAAACCTACATTTTATCAAAGAAAACAGCAACGAAAGATTTGAACTATTGTGTCTTGAATTATGGCTGGCTGAGATACTCTACTGAATCACTTAATCCTTTTAATACCCACCTATTTTAGCTTTTATATAAGCATCTGCTCATACAAAGCCTGCATCACACTCCAAATCCAGGAACTATTAGAACTGCTTGTAAGACTGATGGACTGTGCTGTGAGCTGTGAAAAGATTTAGAAAATGAGGGAATCGGTATCACTGGAGCCCAGGAGGTACAAGCACTTAGTTACCCAGACTCTTAGCCTCTTGCTTCTAACTTATTGGATTTCTTCTAATATCAGGCTGTTTCTAACACCTAAGAACAAAATGGTGTCAAGAAAGCAGATATGTTGATGTAATTATTTTTGTTAAGCTGCCGGGCCTATCGATTGAGACTATCATAGGAAAAATACGATAGTGGCCATTGTGCCACATGACTTTGAAATCAATCACAGTTGAGTTCATGTCTCATGTGACAAATCTAATGGAAAAAGATTGATCTGTTTAGTGCAAAATGAGTACTTCCTATTAAGATTTGATTTTGTTATGCCCTAAATAGGATACATGAGGAAGAATAGAGGCACATCATCCTGGGGTTGCTTTACTTCTCAAGCCTGGGCCAGCCATAATAAAAAAAAAAAAATTCTAACTACTTCCTCCCACTTCTATTCCCATCACAGAGAATAGTAAATGAGAAAAGGAGAGAAGTAAAGAGAATTGAGTCCTGTGACAGAGGAAACCTTTCTACTGAAAAGAAGGAGGTAAAATAATCTAAAGGCCAGTGCAAAAATAGTCATCAAGACAAATCCAAATTAATTTTATTCATTGAAAAACCATGTAGCTCAAATTTTGAGTATTTGATTCAACACACACACACACAACATACAACAAACAAAAATCCCATTACCAATGTATCTTGCTAGAATCTAAAAGAATGTTATGAAGAATTAATCAGGTTAAGAAGAAATGATTAAATACCTAGTAATTCACTCTTCTCTCTGTATAGGTTTTCACAAATTTAAATCTAGGGATATGAAAACAAAAATCGTCAGGTGAAGTCAGCAGCTCATGGCTGAGTAAATAAGTTCTGTGGGTAATCTGTGAGGTTGTAATTATAAAAGCAGGAAAAGTTTTCTTATGGGGAATTAGCTCTTCATTGTGCAAATTTTCTGCCCTGATATGCTTTCATTGAACTTAACCATAAGATCTCCTAAGCGATGCCATAGTTTAATTGTGTTTCTCCCCATTAAAAACCATTTAAAGTAAAGGACAGAGTCTGAGTGTAAAAATTCACCTCCAATGTATAACTTATACCTCTGCCCTCAAAAGTGTTAGTATTTCATCAGCAAATGTCATTTACAATTTAGAAATGTTACTATATCCTTTTTGTAACTGTGACCTAAATGTTTTTCTTTCTATCTTTTAATAATTGACTTTTATTAGCCTTTTTTTGTCACGGTCCTATTAATATTTCCCATGAGGCTGCACTGCTTAAATCTTCAGAACTCTTAGAACACGGGAGATACTTTTATCCTTTTTAGTTATCTTTGTTAATTTCATACTGCAAATTTTAGGTAAGCAGAAATTTCCAGACTTTTATTCATAGAGAACCAGAGTTAGATATTTAAGCAAGATAACAACATGCAGAAGACAGGCTAGGAGTCTTCTGTCCACCATATTTTCTTCTAACTCACAGAGTAGTAAAAACCCTTAATTAAAATAAGCTGAATAAACATACCAAGTGTAAGTGATATTACACTATATTCCCTATGAATATAGAAGGGACACCAAGACCCTACGTAAAATGAAAATCCACTTAGAGAGGATTGTGTACTGGATAATGCAGACATAATTTGGACATTCCTTAGGAATCCATGAGTCTTAAAAAGTCAAATAGTCACAAATAATTCGTCCTGAAATGGAAGTAGACATTGTGCTCTAAAAACATATGGAAACGTTAGGTGAAAGTGAGTGCTGGTAACTAGTTAACCTAAGATGAATACAGGTTTACCTTCAAATGAAATGTGGCAGTGTCTGAGTCTTCCCTCTGGTGTTTCAGAAAAAGATGAAAACGGAATCATCTTCCTTCAACTTAAGTGCTGCATACTCACAGCAGACTGGTAATAGAAGTGCTATTGAGACTTATTATTCTCAATAAAAGGCATGTCAAACTGGGCGGCCGTTTAAGCATGAAAGTGATAGATAAAGAACCTTTTTGAAGTGCAAAGGGTTTTTCATCAAATTTATGAAGTCCTTTCTTTGAAAATTATTTTTAAAAAAGGACTCCATGTTCTGATGACAGAAGGAAAAGTAAATACAGTTGAAAAGGTTTGTGACTGATCTCTCCAGTGATACCTTAGTAGGTCCCGTTTTCATAGTTCAGTGTTGACCTGTGGTGTCCAGCGCCTTTACTGTGGCTTTCCAACCTCACAGGGAGGACAGAGACACAACGCTCCCTCCTCCCTTCCAGTCCTTTGCATTTCCTAATTACCCCCCCCCCATCCAAATCTGTAGTTTATAAATGTGGACCGAACCAATCCATTACAACCGAATACCTTTTTCATGCTTGAAACATATTTATCATCAATAAAACTACATCAATTGAATGACTTATCCTGTCTACATAAAAGAAATTTTATAAAGTTTGTGTGTGTGTCTGTGTGTGTAAGCATGCACACACATGCATATGAAAGAGCAGGGAGGGGTGAGGGGGAAGGAGGCAGGGAGAGAGAAAAAAGATCAGAGACAGAGACAGAGAAAGCCAGAGGAAATGTTTGTGTATCCTGGGGACACTGCAGCAAAGGTGTTGTGTAGGGTGAGAGCATGCGCAGGACTTGCAGCTTTCTGCGATGCTGGCTGGGGCTGAAGTGCAGATGATTAAAGTCAGCTCAGGTTTCCAGTGAAGACAGACGTTATTGTGACGCTAGGACAGACCTTTCTTTCTTTGTATTTTTGTAGCTTTTGTGATCAAACGGGAGATTTACTTTTCCCCTCCATCTGAATTTTAAAGAACTCTAAAAATCATGATTCTCTTGTATGAGGATGTCACAAATCCTTTTAAAAACTGCCTAAGTGGACTCTGTAACATATTGAGGGGATGATGCAGAGGATAAGACATCTGGAGGGATGCTTAGTTGCTAGGAAGAGGGGCTTCCTTGAGTTTTGTTCTGCTGGGTCATCCCGGGAGGACCTTAAACAGGTTAGGTGATATCCATCTGGACTAGCTGCGATGTCGTTTCTTTCAAGGACAAGAAGTGGCCCATAACTCAAGCTCTAGACCCGAAGGGCTATTAACACAGCACCGCTTGATAATAATGATGATGATATCTCATACAGTATGGTGTTTACAGTTTTCAGGTTGCTTTCAGAAAAAAAAAAATGGGTTCAATCTGATCTCTGCAAAATCCCCTTGTTCCCTCTTTTTATCAACAGATAATCTGTCAGCCAAATTAGCACGTGTGTTGTTGTTGACACTTTCTTCCCAAGGCCCCATGTTTTCAGAAGTGACTGTGGAATCTTACTTTCTTTCCATTCCCTCTATCATTGCCTCAGTTTGGCTCTCATCTCTCTCACAGAGGATTTTATTGCACCATTGCTGGCCCAGATCTCCACCTCGACATGCATGCTCTGTAGCAAGTGTCCTAGTAAGTCATGGCCGGGGACTTGGAACAGCTTGCAGGGACATCCGCAGTCATTACTAACACAGTCCAGTCCTCTCACGATCTAGCCTGAGATTCTCTGGTTTCTTCTTCTTTCTGTTCATCCCTTCATCTGTCCCCTCTGGTCACACAGAAGCTTCCCGATCTTTGCTACTCTAACCATGTGGTGTTTCTGCCGCTTTACCATGCACTTCCTTCTCTGTTGTTGGGCTAATGGTCTTTGATCAGGGACAACTTGGATGGGGCTGGAGGAGGTGGAGGGTTTAGTCATAAAGAGACTCTTAAACCACGTGAAGGAAATCAGACATTGTGTTCAGGGAGTCAGGAAACTGGAAGGGTTTTTAGGGTGGTGAGAGCTATGTTTGCATCTAGGTGAGGATCACTCTGCAAGAAAATGGCCAAGAGAGCAGGTGAGCTGAGGGCTGCAGTGGGCAGCAGGGATGGAGAGATGTGTGGGTGAATTGGAGAGTTTTAGGGAAGTAAATTTGGCAAGATTTGAAAACTAACTTAACTTGGGGAGTCGGAAGAGTACAATCTAGTTAGGTGGTTGGGTTTCCATCCTCCCACCTTTATGGGGAGTTTCTCGAAGGTAGGTATTATAGGCATTATCTGTCTTAGAATCTGGGAAATCTGACCTTTAGAAGTCACTTGAAAGTGGAAGAAGTTGCTATTTTTATTCAAATTCAAGGAAGTAACTTAAGGTCAGAGTTACTACTTGACTTATGCAAGATGACACGGTTAAGAAGTCAGATCTGGAGTCATGCCATTGCAAGTCGTCTGACAGCTATTTTAAGTTATTTTCAGCAAAGAAAACAGGAATTTTTAAGCTGTAAATGAGCTCTTTATACAGGTCGAATGTCACAGAAAAAAGTGTAGGGGGGATGGCATATAGAGATGAACAAAGCCAGCCAGTCCTGTCCAGGGGGCTGGCTTTTGATGGTCATGGGTGTAGGTCACTGCGTGACCTCACAGCCTGGCAAGAGTGAACTTTTTTCCCTCCGTGGCCTCAGTTTCCCCATCAGAGGGTCACAGGTGGTGGTCCTCAAGAAAGCAGCCACAGGAAGGCTGGAGCCTGTCCTCCCCCACAGGCAAAGGTGTGGGTCAGTTCAGTAGCACCCAAGACTCTTGGGACCAAGTGGATCCAGAGACCTGGAATTTCCCATGCAAAAATGGGAAAGTGTCTCCTCCTGAGACCACAAAGAGGTACAAACAAAATGTCAAAAACAGACCAGACTGAGACATCTACAGTGAAAAGCCCTGGAGATGCCGTGTGAAGATTTAAGCAGTGCGGCATCATGGAGCTAAGTTGCATCAGCCAAGAAAATGACTACATAAGACAATTCGTGACGTGAGAATAATATTAAAGGCCAGGGAGCTTGAGGAAGAAGAAATCTGTGTCTTCTTTCTCTGTCTGGCAGCCTCAGGCTGGTTTTTTCAGAAACCAAGTCAAGGCAATCATGGCACCTTAGCATCCACAGCCAGCCAGTCACCGGGGACTGTAGCTTCTCCATCCACATGGCTCACAAGGACAGGGAAGATGCCACTGGTGTAGAGGCTCAGAGTGACTCCTGTTTAGATTCAGGCACTGTTTCAGGAAAGGGAAGCATTTAGAGAATGATTGCTGACTTGACATTGGGGTAACTTCATGTGTCCTGAAAACAGCTTACTAAGAGGTCATGAAACTGGAAAATAGAGCTAGACTGATGAATCTGAGGCAGAGGTGCCTGAATGCTATTTCATCCCTGAGGTGGTTACTAGGTCCAGTTCCTCTGACCCAAGTAGATGTCCCAGGGGAAGTAATCCCTTTGGGACAGTGTGGGCTCCTAAGAGCAACATGACAGAGAAAGACACTGTCTTTCCCAGTCATACTGATAACATAAATCCTGTGAATGCCAAGCTACCACGGTATTCAGTAATCCTGTCCACTGCTGTCCACATAAAATACATTTCCCCTCTCAGATTAAGGGATGAGAGTAGGGGGCAAAGCTTCCATATGCCTCTAACCTCATGAAAATGTGTCAAGTACTTTGACCTTTCCCCGCCCCCCCAAATTCTGCCAGTTTAAAAAAAAAAAATAGAAGTGGGAGAAAAAGGGAGGGAAGGAAGGAGGAAAGGAAATAAAGAAAGGAAATGAACTGATAGTGTAATTACAGGGGAGGCTGCTAAGGAATGTAGTGCCATAATGTCTATAAAAAATTAATTTGGTCTTTAAATAAACTCCCATTCCTTCGATAATATGTGATATTTTAATCAGTTGACTTCCTTAATTCATGTAGCCTGAATCTGTCTTTTTCATACAACTTTGAAATATTTATTAGGTATTTACCACTGAGAAGTATCCTTCAGCTTTCTTTCTCACCCATTATATTTTATAAAGAAAATTTATATTTACCCTCAATTCTTAAATTTCCATAAGTTCAACATTTTCTTATTCTTTCTTTTTTCTTTTTCTTTCTTTCTTTTCTTTCTTATTTTTTTTTTTTTTGGATGATGATGATAATTATAGCATTATCTTCTAACTGATCAGAGAATACTGAAAACCTCTGGAATGTTTTTATATAAATGCCTTTAATTTTTCAGTATGTCAGTGGTGATACATAATTAAAATGCCCGATGACGCTTGCTGAACAGTAAAATTGGAGGTGAATATAACCTGAGTTTCTGCTTAACATGGGGTTCCTGATGTGTACCTCTGTCCTTAAGATGAGCCTTGAATTATGCATTATCTCGAAGAAATGTGGGTTGCATCAGGCAGTGAGTTCCGTGTCACTGAGACAGTAGTGGGACAGTCTAAATTAAGCTGAGCAGGGGCTCATATCCAAAATATGTAAAAAAAAACTAATACAAATCAATAGCAAAATAAAAATAAAATAATTCGATTAAAAATGGGCAAAGGACCTGAATAGACATTTTTCTAAAGAAGATATGTGAAAGCCCAAAAGGCACATGAAAAGGGGCTCAGCGTCACTGGTCATTAGAGAAATTCAAGTTAAAACCATGATGAGGTATCATGTCAAACCTGTTAGAACGACCATCGTCAAAAAGATGAGAGATGACAAAGACTGGCATGGGTGTGGATAAAAAGACCTCTCATGCTCTGCTGATGGGATTGTACATCGGTGCAACCACTATAGAAAACAGTATGGAGGATGCCCAAAAAAATAAAAATAGAACTGTCTATAATCCAGAAATTCCACTTCTGAGAATATATCCAAAGTAAATGAAAACACGAACTTGGAAATATATTAGCACCCCATGTTCATAGCAGAATTATTTACAATAGGAAAGACATGGAAATAACCTAAGTTTCCAGTGATGGACAAATGGATAAAGATGATTGGGGTGTGTGTGTGTAATATTATCCAGCCATAAAAAATGAGGAAATTGTACCATTTGCCACAACATGTCTGGATCTTGAAGGCATTAGCATTGTGCTCGGTTAAAATAAGTCAACTGAAGAAAGACAAACACTGCATGGAGTCTAAAATGACAAGCATTTTTTCATAAAATGAAAAAATCATCAGAGGCAGAAGGTTGGGGAGGGGGAATGCAGGAAGGTGGTCTTAAACTTCCTGTTATAGGACAAATAAGTACGAGAGGTGTAACATGGCATGCTGACTGTAGGTCGTGGTGCTGTAGGAATTATAGGAAAACTGTTAAGAGAGCAAATTCTAAGAGTTTTCTTGACAAGGAGGATATTTTTCCTTTTTTTCTTTTATTTTTATGGTATTTATGTGAGAAGATGGATGGTAGTTAAACCTATTATAATCATTTACCAATATATGTAACTCCAACCATCATGCTTTATACCTTAAACTTTCACAGCGGCATCTGTCGGTTATTTCTCAATAAAACTGGGGAAACTGAGAAGAGCAGGGAGAAGGCTTTCAGACAGGTGGTGAGAAGTAAACGATCGCTATCACATCATCTTGGCAGAAGAGAGGCAGCTGGACTTGGCCATGGGACGGAACAGAGGCAGGGACTTGGGGAGAAGGCAGCCGATAATAGCTCAGGCCTGTTTTGGGGTTTAGAATTAACGCAGCTGAATTATTCAATAGACAGACGAAGAGAAACTTTAGAGGGGGAAGATGCAGAGAGTCAGAAGCATACTGAACTTCCTGTGCTGTTGAGTGCTGTTTTTACTTTGCATTTCCCATGCAAGAGGGCACCATGATCTTTTCACTGCTCAAGTTCTCTAATGGTTTTACCCTCTCCCGAGTTAGAACTTGAGCACACATTTTCAGAGCAGGGCTGTTGAAGGTCAATGATGCAGAGTTACTGCAAAGAGCTAATTAAATTACCTCGGCAAAGGTCAGGATTTAGCTTCCTTGAGCTGAAGACAGAGGTTAGACAGTCCAGTCATGGAGATTTGAGGGCTAGAGGGCAAGCGTAGCCTTGCAAGGCTTAACGAAGATTGTACACATCAATGTCAAGATCTGTGAGGGGTTTAAGACTTTACTGTACTTGCGGAGTAAGAGTTTAGCCTGCCACAGTGCTGCGGGTGCTGTCAACGGCAGGAAGACTCCTGGGTCAAAACCAAGGGTTTCATGATGCACAGCAACAGCAGTAGGAAGCCTGTGCGCCTTCCCTGGGTCCCATTCCCACGAACGCCACCACACGGGCCAGGCCATACCTGCTCACACAATAGCTTGAGCTACAGGAGTGACACCACGAATTTAGGGAACCCCAAAACTATTAATGTGCAGTGAGCATGGCGACTGTCGCTCAGGCGGGAGATGCTGTGGCTGTCCTCCAGGGCTTGCTCTCTACAAACGGAATTGGGAAGACAGTTGAACACAAGCTGTCACTGCCCTCACTCATGACATGTGAAGAAACACTACAGATCACAGTGAACTGAGTCCCAGCCATGTACTAGCTCAAGCCTTTGTTTTGTTGTTTAGGAAGCAGAAGCTCTGAAAAGTGAAGTGACCCTTCAAGGAAACTGTGAATTAATGTACGATTTCAGGTTAGAGTAGATGCTCAGGCTAATGGCAAACCCCACTATGTAACATCTGAGTATCCCTAGGTTTTTCCCACAGAATTCCTGTTGGAGGCATAAGGTACATATTTTCAACTAATTGAAAAGCAGTGGTGATTGATACTCCCTGGTCCCTTCTAGTTCCAAACTTACCAGTAATGCCATCGTCTAGAGCATTTGGTGAGGAATTATCCAGCTTGGATCACTTGTTTCCTAGTGGATGGGGAGGCGTGTACGGAGTCCTTCTCCATAGAAGCTCACAGTTACTAATCCAGTAACCATGGTTCGTGTGTGACATTAGGACCATGACTTGGTGACACGGTAACACCCAAGAGGATACCTTAGACAAAGAGCTGACATCAATGGCAGTGACTGACTGCATCAGGTAACAGAAGGTGAGCAGCCCTCAGAATCGTACAAAGAATTTGTGGGTTTTTTTGGAGATAAAGTTAACATCTTGATTATTTTACCCTAAAACGAGGACCCACACTTCCCTCAGTGTTATTGTGGGGGTTAGATATGACGATGCTGTTTGCAGAATTTCATCACAGACTGTGCTCTACTGAACATTGTGAACACGTTCTCCAAAGCTGTCATTAATGATGATCATGAGAACAGTCAGCTGATCAATGTGACAAAGTTGGCATATGGTTTTTCTAAGGTAAAACTTCAGATTGCGTGAAATTTTAAAAAATTATCCAAAAGATACAAAAAAGTAAAACCAAGATCAAAGGAAGGTAATATTTAAAAAGCCATATTTTCACATCCAAACTCATTTTTATGAAAAACAAAGGACTCTCAAAATAAACAAGCTTTTGTTTTTGCTCAATGTAGGGCATGTTTTATTAACTTGTCACGAATTTGCAATTTTCTCAAAATGTTGAATTTGTAATGACTAAAGGTGTTTTCTTCCTTTCATTAAAATTGCCATTTTCTCTTTCTGCTGTTTATATATCTTCCAATTGTCATAGTCCACTTAGTCACTATAAAAATAGGCTAAGTGTTAAAGGTATTCAAAGTCTCAGCTGTATTGAGTTGCTAAATCAGCATAAAATTGGATCATATTCATGATGTTGTAAGAACACATCACCACCTTTCCTAAAGCCCAGATTTCTCCTAGTATTTTTACTAAGGATCCTCTCATTTATTCCGTCACCCCGATTTGGCCCTCATCTGCCATGCTTTCCCACACGCTCTTCCCCTCTCATATAACCAGGGGTCACATCCTCACCATTGCTCAGCGATGTCATTTATTAATGTGGAAACTGAGGCCCTGGGGTGTTACGATTCATCAGTGCTATAGGAAGAGGTGGTATCATATTTGAGGCTCCATCTTGCATCTTGCCAGTGTGCTCTGGTCTCCATATCTCTAGTCCAGACTCATTCTTATTCTGTCTACTTATTCTATCTTATTTATTCTATCTGCTCTGGTTCACTCTACATGTCACTGCCCCATCCTAAAGCACATATGTGGTCAGAGTCAAATATCACGAAAGGATTCCTATGAGCTACTAAGTAAACCCACATGTGTTGGCATGGAATTCAAGAACTTCTATGCCCCACTCCCAGAATACTTTTGCAATTATGATTCCATTTTTCTGTAACAGATCCCCGTGACAACTTGACATTACCTGTATTTCCCATCTCTGAGATATGACTCCCTTCATCACACAAAATGCTCTTCTACTTACTATCAACCTGTCAGAACTCTACCACTACTTCAGGGTCAGCTCAGAATCGTATTTGACTCTTCAATCATGTTTTCTCACTTCCTTGAAACTTTTCATAACAGTTTTGTATCCCTTTTATTGCAACAAATAACTTCTGCTTTTAATTGTATTTATGTTGTTACTGTCTGTCATCATCTGGTGACTCGAAAAATGGCATCCTGGTAATTTTTAATTTTCCATTCATTCACATTTGGTATGATGGATATAAGAGGTTTCTTCATTAACTCTCAAGAGCATTTCTTTTCCATGATGTTAGTCCTCCCCAGTCTTGCATTCAGTTGCCCTCACCTGAATTCCTCACCTCTCTTTGTGTGTGCTGCACACTGAGACAGGATGGGCACAGCTCAGAAATCATTCTATAAGAAATGCTGCTTATGTTCCCCGAGTCTCTGAAGGATACATCTTACAAAGAAAGCATAAATAGTATAAAATAACAATAAATTATGGGACATATTTCAGGTGAGACCTGGGCGCTAAATTTACGAAGATCAAATATACTTGAAAATAAAAAATAAATAAATAAAAAGTCACAAACCGTAAATGAGAAATAGGTCACAAGCTGTACCAGTGTGTAGACTCTAAGACTCCACTGAGGAAATTCAGAAAACTGCAGCCTGCAAGGGGCACTATAGCAAGAAAGCATGGGTGTTGGGTGACAGGAATCAGTCTGGCTGTGAGGGAGGTTAACAGAGAACCCTGAAGACTTCTGCCTCACCCTCTCTGCTCAGAGTTCATCTTGTGCATGCAGAGAATCATCTTAAAATCACCCCTGAGCATCTGAAATATTAATTTAAGTATCAGTATCATTTACAGCTGTCAGCAGGGATAGATTTGATGGTAATTTCCCCTCTCCGGTTCCCAGAGCATTGGAAAAAGTGACAGCCGTGAATAACAGGGTAATCTCTGATCTGGTTCTCATCACGTTTTTCTTCTTCTGTCCTTGGATATGAGTGATGGGCTAGTCCTATTCTGTGCCTCACATCAGTCTATGATTCACACTAATTCCTACCAAATCTGGTGAGAGAGCAAGAATTCACACCTTCTCTGTCTGCATCCAACGTTAAGTCAGACCTGCATGAAGCTTTTCGTTAATAGGTGTTCAGTAAGAGTTGCTTCGACTCCCATTTGCTTGTGCAGCAAACCATGAAAACACAGAAAATGATTCCTTTAACCCAACAAGGAGAGAGAGAGAGAGAGAGCATGTATGAGTGTGAATTCCATGTTTGAAATTTTCGCCCAAGCTTTTTGCAGGAAAACAACTTTGTTCTGGGCAGTATCTGGGGAAATATTTCTCACTTGACAAAAACCCTCTATCCTATGGTTACATCCAGGAACTCTTGAGCAAATGATACCCCCAGGGGAAGCAGCTGTGGATTAAATGGCCTGTTTGCTGCTTCTCGTTCTTTCGCTGTCTGCTCCATCATCGTTTGGGAGCTTGAACAGCTAACGTATTACCACTGCCCCTCAGAAACCCATGTCTGCATGAGAGTGACCCTTTCCTTTGTAACAGCTGAATTCAACTTTCTTTCAAATGGGAGTGATGAATTTGGACAGCAAAGATTCAGAATTCAGGAAATCATGTTTTTCATCACTTTGAAAATTGTTCACCCATGCTCACGATGCAGGAAGGAGCAATGAAGAATGGAGACATGGTCGATGTGGGAAACTGAGTCAGAGCTTCCCATCAGTCACCTTACTATTCTGTACAGTATTGTGTATCTTCTGCTCTGAACTCTCTCGACTTTTCAGATCATTTTGGGCATTGGTACGTCTGTCAGATAAGTCATTGCAGCAGAATGTTGCCCTTGGCTTTATTTGTTTGACCTGCTATATTTCCGATATCAAGCTTCTGACCAATAGTTTACAGAATAAGAATTAAGATAATGAGGGCTTTCTCCCGATGCTAGGTAATTATTGATATTATTTAAGTTTGTGCTCCCTGAGTGTATTTGTAGGAGTCATAAACGTCACCTCTGTATTAAATCTATTTTCACATTTCAAATGATTCTTGCCATTTATGTCATTCCTGTTGTTTTTCCCAGTGTTCATACCATTTAATCAGTCAGAGAAGAAGTCGTGGGTGGTTAATAAGTTATTTACAGGAAAAGCGAAGCCAATAAGAATTAGTGGAAGACACTTAACTGGCATCGCTAAAGAGAACCTGACAAAACTTACCCACTCAAATGGTCTTCATAGTCATCAGCTTCATACAGTGTTAGTTGTTATTTGATAAATACAATTAATTTTGTACTCTTCAGTGTTTTAAGACTTTCTAATGGAAACTTTCAGCGAGGAATATGAGGCGGTATTTCACCTTCCACTGCTTGTTTTTGCAAATGTGTTTTGAACAGTCAATCTGACATCTTCAGGAAAAGTTGGTTGGGGCGACATATGATTTATCATCGAAACCAGGACACTGTCAAGAGTGTCGGGGTGTCATTAATATTATTCTGGGGAGTACCGAGGGTAAACCAGACTGCCCTGGCAGAACCACAAATCGTGGACATCCTAAGGTTGTGCCAAATAACCAGAGGTGTAAAAAGATACAATTAATTAGACCTTTGACTTTTTATGGAAGAAAAAGCAACTGAGAAAGAAAAAGAGAATAAGGTCTGGAGACTATGTCATTTGGTTAAAAGTTGATTTTTCCAAATCGTAGCTGGGTGACATTGCTTCACTTACCTTCATCTCCATTCTCGTTTGAACTGTAGAGTTTTATACATCTTGTCTTGTCTTGGGAATTATTTAACACACTAGTTTGTAATCCCCTAGAGCAGTGCTGTCAAACGTATTAGCCACTAGTGACATATGGCTTTTCTTTTACAAATGACTTTCAACATGTAAATTTGAAATAATTAATATTAAATAAAATTCATTTCCTCAGTCTTATCAGCCACCTCTAAATGCTGAATAGTCCCATGTAGCTAATGGCTACTATATTAGATAGTGAAGATTAGAAAATAGTTATTATTGCAAGATGTTCTGTAGCCAGCACTGTGAAGGTCAGAATTATGATTATTCCTCACCTAGAGTTCTTCTTATCCTAAATAATCAATGTCCATTCCTTTAGGCATCTCTGGGACCATTCTTCATTCAGCAACCAGAAGATTCTTTAACAAAAAAAAAGATTCTTGTCAATTCACTCACCTATTAACATTATTTAATGGTATCTTTCATCTCTGCCATGCCCTGTATGACCCGTCTCCTCTGCTCCTCCCAGAGTTTATGGAACCAGGCCCTCGTCTGCTGTCCACTTCCAGCCCCATGACCTTATTCAGTCCCCTTGCGTTTGCCAAGCCTCCTCCCTCTGTGGGTCCCTTTTCTTCACTGCCTTGAATTCCCTTCTCTCTGACCTTCACTGCATGCATCTTCCTACAGATCAGCCCAAGGGTCTCTTCTGCAGAGCAGTCTCCCCAAACCTCTGTGATAGATTAAATCCCTCCGTAACTCTTAAACATCAAATGGTAACCATCCAGAGTGAATATGTATTCATCTTTATTTGAATTTCCTCAGTAATGGCTTCCACAAAGTCTGCATGTGTGAAACAAAGGAATGACCCGAGGCTTTGCATGGGCTCTTTCTGGGTTACTATGAAAAGCTATAGCATGGGGCACAATCGATGGGATTGATCTGAGGTTATCAGCTTTCTTCTATGGCTTCATGTTGTTTCTGTTTTGTTTGAACTAGAATTCATTATAATAGGAGAATTATTGATATAAATGTGAACTAGAAATCTGAGTCTCGACTTCAAGAATTTTAATAGTTAATATAAAAAGCAATTATTAATTTACACTGCTTGCTGTAGGGAGGTTGTCATACAATGTCCATCTTCTGAGAGCTTAAACAGTTCTCATCCCAGGAGACCAGGTTCTTTTCAGATGATCTGATCTGCTACCAAAAGAGAACATTTTTCTATTTCCCCTTTAGGGCATCTGTAAGGACAGCATTTTAATAGGCTTGACATTTTATACTTATGGTTAATGTTTAAAAGGATTTATAAATCAAATTTATATGATTAATTTAATTTATATGAGCATTCGGCTTCGTTATTATATATTGCATATACGGGTGACTTTCAAAATATTTTTCGAAAGGATTTTGATGATCAGTTTAATGACCCACCAGTGTGTTCTATGTCAGATAGTACAGGCCATCAAATTCTAGATATCAGTAAGTACAAATAGAATAAAAAAGGAAAATAACATGGCAAACACTTTCTTAAACATATTTGTCTGTACCTGGTTTAGAAAGAAGACATATTAAATTGTAAAATTAAGGCCAGTATCACTAACGCAGGTGGTGTCTACTTAGATATAATAGGACCGTTAAAGTTTTCTATTGGGCATTATGTTTCCTTTTTAATGCTCCTTAACATTTTCAATAATAAAACCTTCCACTCTAAAATAAATATACAGAATCCCTAAATACCTGTACGTGGTACTGAGATTTCTTTATTATACGTAGTTGCTTTCTGCCTTTTGTTTTCTCTTTTGCTGTCCTGCTGCCTCTTATTGATACTTTTGGGTTTGATGCGACGCATAAATAAGAATAAGCTCTTCTTCGTTTCTCTCTTTAGTGTCATCGCTGGCTAGTGTCACCTTAAGAGTTCTTGTGGGTGTTCCCAGATGCATAATAATGATAATGGCCCCCACTTATTGAAAACTTGGTAAGCACTTTTAAAATACTCTCACAAAAGCATTATTTCTCTTTAGAATAGACAACTGGGCTTTAAAGAGATTAAGGAGCCTTGAATTAAGTCACATTTATGGTAAGGGACAAACGCAAGATTGGGCCCTAGGCAATCTTGATTCTAATTTTATACTCTCAGATCTTAAGCTATACTGCCCGCTAGGCTGTACCAGCTAGTGTCACCGTATTCTGGTGAGGACAGTCCCACTTCTGCGTTGTGTCTCTTTTCACTGACACTCAAGATATGTTATCACACAACTGTAGCTCATAAGATTCAGTGGGGCCACATTCCTGAGACTTGCTACATTATGAGTCATCAAAGAAAATTTGGGGAAAACGCTCTGCTTTGCTTTCTCAATGCTGTGGCAACGGACCCGCCTCTAGTGTAGAGCATGGTTAATAGCACCACGTGGTCAGATGCCCCAGGTTTAAATCTCAGAGCTTCTTCTCGCTTTCAAAACCCTAGGTAGAATATTCTATCTTGGTTCTACCTGTTCTGAGATGGGGATAATAATTCTACCTTCTTTATAAGATTGTGATGAAGCTTAAATGTACAGTTCTTTGAAAAGTACATGGCACATGCTTAGATCCTGTCTACCATTATTATTACTATTATTGGTTTCATAAAAATTCCTGATAGCTGTTCCTCAGGAAGAAAATAAGAACTAGATCGATATTTAAAATAAAATGAGTAGTTCAGAAACAAGAATGATAACATAAAAGTGCCTAAATGACAAGCAATATGTTGGCATTTAAATGTAAGAAAACTAAGACTCGGAACAAGTAAATTTTTAGTAACTGGATGTGGAGTCAGGCTGTTTCCTGGACTTAGGAGGCCTTGCTGACAGTGAGCCTCACGGAGAGATGGGGAGTACGGCCAAGTACGTTAAATCGTTTCCCAGTTCCATCCCACTCCTCGGTTTGAGTCAGTTTTTTCAAGGTGAGCCCTAGTCATCTGTATTTTCACAAATTCCCTACGTGATTTTAAGTATATCCGAGCCTCAGAACCCTGAGACCTGTGAAATACTTCAAGGGGGTCAGTTGACAGAGGGAGGTGGGTTGCAGGAAACAGGATGAGCAGAAGCCATGAAGACCTCCAGGGAGACACACTAGGCAGACCAGAGAGTAAATTTAGAAGTCAGGCCCAACATCTCTATAAAGGTGGGGCTGAAGTAAAGACCCAACTTCCCTGAGCCCTGTGAGGGGTGCTGCCTGTGAGGCTTGACTTCCAAGTGGGTGTGCTTCTCAGTTGGCCTGGCCATGGAGTCAAAGCCCTGGGCACTGGAAAATGCCGTTTCCCCCAACCAGCATGGTCACTTCCAGAAGAAAAAGCTAATCATAATTTCCATGTCTAAATGATTTAAATAATTTGCTTAGCAAAACACCTTAAGTTAAACCCGTTTAAATTTCTATATAGGGGTTCTCAAAGCAAGAAGCAGAGCATCAATTTTTTACTCACCAAGAGCATTCTGGGAAAATCTGCTTCAGGACATCGATGGCAAATGGTTAAGAACAAACAAACGGCAACAGAAAATACCTCTATCCCCCAAGTAAAACTGGATTATGGATGTTTCTCACATTTTTCCTCTGAGGGCCAAACTCTCAGCCTTTCCTCCTTTTTATTATTAGACTCTTAGAACTCTGCAGTTAATAGAACCTCAGGAATAACCATAAGTAAGAATATTTTCTAGAGAGAGGGTACTGGCTCAACAGCATCAGGCACTTCTGCTTCTATCCCTACATCTATGCATTTTCAGTTAAAACAAGGCATTCTTCCTGAGGCTGACGTTCTGTATTTGTCTTCTCTGTCAGAATCTTTCTGTAGGAAGAAGAGACAAAGAGAAAATACACTTGAGTAAAACTTTATTATTTATCTAACACAAGGCCAGTCATCTTTCCCTAATCCATCTTTCTGTTCAGATTCATCCTTGCATGTTTGTTTTTGTTTTCCACAGGTACCCAGAGATACACTTCTTACCTCTTGACTTGTGATCCCAAATCAGCAACGCTGTTCTGTGTTTCCAGCAGCCCCTCACCTCTGTCCTTGATGTGTGCTTTTGGGAGAGCTCCTTTGTTTTAAACAGTTGCTTCCAGTTGTTCTGCTCACCATTTAGTAATAAATGCATCTGACCAGCTGGCATGAAAATCTCTGTCTTTGCCGAATGCATTAAACATTATGCTGTTTTGCCCTTTGACCCACTCTGTCCTTTCCCTGCTTCTTTAAACCATCTCTGCATATCCAATCTGATGCTTAAGGGCTCTCAAGATTCATAAAGACATCTTGTGCTTGGGCACTCTACCTATTTACACCGTGCTTTCAGCACATTCATATAAAATAGGCACAAATAGCTCACCCCAGAACCACTTCTCATAATTTAGCTTCACCTTTACATCCTTGTTTATACTTAGTCGAGGTCTATCTTTTTCTCATTTGGCTTCGTTGTTGGCTGTGGGTCTCTAAGCGAAAAATGCAGCCTGGCTCCGCTACCACCATTCTAGTTGTAAAAATTCACACATCTGCTAGTTAGTCTCTCTCAGTTGGCCTTTGGCAGAGAAGTACTTTGTAGAGAGCGGATTTTCTAATAGATGTGTGCCAAGATTTTTTTAGTAACAGTTAAAAAAAAAAGGTCTTCTGATTGCATTTCCTCTGCAAATCATATGCTGCTCTTTTTCTAAAGTTTCTGAAAGATTAAATGAACGAATCAGTTTTAATGCATAAGGAGCTTTCTAAAAGTTAGCCATCAAGAAGAATCCAGATATTGTTTCAATCGATGATGATTTAAACCCTCTTGAGGTGAGCAGAGATTCTTACATGCAATTTTTGATGGAGGCTATGGGGACATTTTCTCTATTTGATTACAGAGGCTGTTGGGTACTTTATCCATAACTATGCATTCATCAAGGTGTGAAGCAAAAACTATTTAGCAAGGTGTTCTGCCTCCTGACAAAGAAGACCAGTGCAGCAAGGGTAAAAGGTACCAGGTCCAGCGTAGTATGCTTGCAACATTTCTTCCATGTTCTGCTAAACATTGGGAAGCTGAGAGCATCTTTGAGGCACCCACTGCAACACCCACTCCCACATCTCACAAGATGCCTTTGCACTCGCTTCTAACATAGTAACATAGATCTTGACAGGATGACAGGTAATATTCCAGCTGGGCTTCAAAGCATTAGTAAGAGCTTACTAGGTATTAGCAGAAATCAAGGAAGAACATTCTAGGCAGAAGTAACAAGAAGCACCAAAGGAGGGGCATCATGAAACATGCTTATGCTTCAAAGTCCAGGATTCATAAACAGTGGGATTCCGCCTTGAAGTAGCAACTCAATTGCTGGCTTCTGGAAATTCACATGGCATAATGTTGCGGCCACGGAGGGATCCAGTCTGTGATTCCTTATGAATTCCTGGGACTCTGAACAGCTGGAAACATGGATAACTAATTCTCAAGCGAGGCTTTTGGTCTTTTGTCTGGGAAATATCAAAATAAGTCATTCATTTTAGAATATTCTAAAGCTCTCAATTTAGAGGGCTTTATAAATTATGAAGACATTTGTGTGGATAATATCACCAGTCCTTGCCATAATCCTATGAACGATAATACTTTTATTATGTACTTTGAGGTTTGGACAGGAAGGATTTGAAAATTGGAGGTATCAGCTGATTTCCCTCAGATCACATAAGTAATTCATCTCAGAGCTGTGCCTGGAAAACAGGTACTGAGCCTCCTCGTCGAGTGTTCTGAGAAGTAAGCCAGCTTGTGACATTTCTTTGCTGTAAAATTTCATGAATGTAAAAGATAAACAAAAGATAATCAGAGAAGGAAACCCGCTATGGCAGATGGGTAAAAAGGTCACGGTTTATTTTCTCCAACTCAAGATTATTTGTTTCTACACATATCAAATATCCTGGGTGCTCTTCCATTGATATTTTGGTGGGCACTCGTCTGTTTCTTCCTGTGGAGACACAGGGGTGCCATACCTGTCCTTGGAGCCTAGGACCTCCTGCTGTTCCTCACCCTGATTCGCTGCCCACTGAATGCCATCTGGTGACACCAGACCATGTGGGACATTTATTTCTGCCCCACTGAAATGCACATCTCTATTCTCTTCTTGGACCATGATTCTGTGTCTGAGGCCTCACCTGGCAGGGTGAGCACAGATCCTTGTTTGCCTGAGAAAATCAGAAATAATGGTGTCTACACCACCATAGTCTAATGAGGTAGCCCCTTTCACCTTCAGATCCATTGCAGTTTTTTGAAATGCCTGGGGTCGCCCTATACCAGATGATCAGATAAATTAATCTGTGCTTTTGAGAGAGACTAGGGACTGTATTAAAATTTTTAGAATTTGTCTAGTCAGTGAGCTTTCGATAGCACACAGGTGTGTTGAATATGAAAAAAACAATGAATCTCTGTGTGCAACTTCAACGCACAAATTTAACAGATCAATAATGTTTTTCCGACTTATATCTAGAGATGAATATGTTTTGAAAAATTAGAATGGCTCCTGAAGTTTTAAATAAAAAAGTCAATTCTCTGTTGAGCATTTTCCTCACTTAGCTCCTAGGAAATCGCACGCTGCTTATTTTTGATTTCCTTTACTTCCTGAACATTCTCAGTTTTCCTTGCCGGAGAGTCCTCTTATTTCTATTAAAATATTGGATCGAGTGCCCTGCAAAGCAGGCCTTGGAGTTTTTTTCTCGGCCTATTTGGACTCCTAACATGATCTCATTCAGCCCTGTGGTTTTATAAGAACCGCTGCATTCTTTCAGCTACTAATCATTTTAAGAAACGAATCTGTGTGCTATCCCAGTGACTAAGCATCGGTGCAATCATGGAGTTCCCTTTCTGGGGGAATTAACAGGGTCTCGAATGTGTCCCAAACCAGAGCCCTTGATTCACCAGATGCACACCCACACGTGCACACACCCATGTCCAAGCACAAACCTGCCTCCCCCACGAGTCCACAGCTCCCCGCCCAGATGCTCAGACCAAAACCATGGGAGTCATCCCTGACTCTCCTCCTGTCCTCATACCCAGTGTCCTGTCACCTTGACACTCACCACGTGTTCTGCATCTCAACGCTTCCCACCGCATTCCACTTTGCCCTCTAGGCCAGGTCCTTTTCACCGAATTCCTCTGAGAGTTTTCCATGAAACCTAGAATAAACCATGGCACCTTTGCCGTATGTGTAGCTCCTGATGGGATGCAGCCAGGGCCTCTCTAACCTCTCCCTTTACCCATGCCCTTGCCCACTTCTCTCCAGCTGCCCTGCTGACTCTTCCTTGAACATATCAAACTTACTCCCAACTTGCTGCTGGTACATGTCTCCCTTCCTGGCCTGAAATGCTCCTTCCCCAGATACTCACATGGCTCCTGGCTCCTCTTAATTCAGGTCACTGTGGATGTCACCTCTGCAGAGAGGCCTTCACCAGTTACCTGGCCTGAAACAGCTTCTCACTCCCCAAGTGTGTCTTATCTATTCCTACATCCTGTTTAACCCTTGTTCCTAGTCTAGAACTATCACACATCTATATTTGTTATATTAATCTTCCAACACTTTGCTAGAATGTCGCTGCCATAATGGAAGAAACTATAGTGCTCACTGCTTTATCCCAAATTCTGGAAAAGTGTAGGCCATGTGAATAGTGTCAGCTAAGGTCTGCTGGGTGAATAAACGAATTAATTCGAGCGATCTCAATGATATCTGCCTCACAAGCCCTCAACACAGAGGAGGCTCTGCCATGAGATAAAACCCTAAGCTTGAATACAGACAAACGTGAAAAAACAACTTCGAAATGTCTTTCAACACTTTCTTTCTGGTCTCCAGTGATTGGGAAGGGCAGTGCTGTGATGTGAAAGCTATGGAAGGTAATAGTATGATTTCAGATTTTGTGACCTGAAGACATTACTTGCCTTCCCTCCCTCTGTCTTCATTCCCTCAAAAGTTCAGTCTGCCTCATGGAGCCGCAATTATGAGAATTACACGATGCAATATCCATAAAGTGCTCCGAACAGGCCTTGACACGTCATAAATATGTACTCCACTTCTCTATTTCTTCTTTTTAAAAATACGTTCCTCACGGGATTTAGCAAGCGATACACCAGAGTTTGCTTTATCCTCCTGCCCCATCACTCATCTTGAGTCACACTTGCTGGATGAGGCCGAACGCTTTGATGGTGGATAGCATCACTGTCTCAAATGCCATGTGACTGTTCTAGTGGAGAAGATCATGTGTGGCCCTGATCTGATCCTGGGGACACTGGGCACAGTGAGGCTTAATCCTGAATGGCCCACAGTCCTCTTGCACCCAGTAGGAAAGAAACACTGCTAAGTGCTAGGTTGACTGTTTAAGTGCGCACTGAGTCTCTGATGGATCAAATCAGAGAAGCCACAGTCTTTTTCTGCCTCCAGATACACAAACATATGCGGAGAGGCTCACCATAGGAAATTTCTGGCTTTATTCTCTTATCTCTTGCCATTCTCTCTGTCATCTTTTCTTCTTCACCTTTTCGCTTTGGAGGCCTGAAACTGCCACCTCAGCTGCTTTGGAGCAGGTGGATTACTGGTGGTTTTATGGAGCCTGTGGCTCATGGTGTTTTTATTTGGGGGATGTTTAGATTTGTCTAAAAGAGGGATGGCTGCTGCTTTTACTACAGCTGTTCCTCTTCTCTGTTTAACTTCAGACACCTCAGGAAGAAGCAGTGGGGAGTAATAATAAATTACTTGATTCTTTTCATCTCAAACAGCAAGATTTTCTAACAAGCTAACTGAACTCTACCTTCTCCCATCCCATCTGGAAGAAAAAAAAAAAGAAAGAAAGAAATCGGATGAAATCAGATGAGTGTTTGAGGCACATAAAACAGAATTTTTATTCAGATTTTCCACGACCTCGCACCATCGTTTGGAATTGAGTCATCACTTATTTGCATTGCTCTGTAGCAAAAACAGAGGTGGTGCAGTAAAGAATAAACAGCACACGTGGAGCAGGTAGAGATTCAAATGCTAGTGCTAGTGTATGGCCAGGTCTGGGGGAGCCACAGTTGAGTCTTCCTACTTTTCTCCTTCTACCTACTTGGAGAAGAGTCAGTATAAGAGCACAATTTATCTTTGATTCTATGTCTTTTCTGCAGGAAAACTAGAGGACAGTGGCAGCTCCAGAAAGGTTCACCTTAGAGAATGTGATAGAGATTTTTAGGGATGGATTTTCACCTAAGGTGCCAAGATCCCAAACCGTTTTCCCCTCCATAATGGGGATCTAAAACATCACAGTGACAGATGAAATGAGTCGGTCTACCCAACTTTGGTTCACCAGACCAAGAGCTCCTCACAGAATGGGATTATTTATGCCTTTTCTGTGTTTTCAGTGTCTAGGATATCATCAGTAAAGGTTTAAGAATGAGTGAGTGAATGCATGCACGAATGTCTGTCCTGGTCTTAGCCCTGGCTGTGACCCCTGTGTGACCCTGAAATGCGTCCACTCTTCTCCAAGTCCACTGCCAGGACTCTAGCTCAGGCTGCCATCGTCTCTGGCTTAGATTGCTCTCTCAGCTTTGTGACTAGGAACTAGCCCTTCGGCTTTGGCCCCTGTCTCTGTCTGAATCCCAGCTCTATTTTCTGTACTGCAAATAAAATTACATTTTCTAAAATTAAAGTTCTTTCAGGACAGTTCCCCACTTAGGGCTGCCCAATGGAGATTTTTTTATCTCTTGGTTTTAAAGTCCAGATTTAGTTAGTGCATTTGGCCTGTGATGTCCAGCATAGTGCCTCCTGGCTAAATCAGTGGCTTTGTCTCTTCCCAGCACCATGTTTGTGTCAAGTCATCCAGCCATACAGAACAGCCTTAGTGCATAGGTTTTGAGACACTATTTCTCCCCACATTTTAACATCCTCAATATGATGAATCTCAGTCTATGATATAACGGCAGCATTTTTCCTTTCATATGATTCATTTTCTGTTTGATATCAATCTAGATTTAATTGGTGAGATAGCATTTTAAACTTCGACTTTCAATTCTGGCCCTCGACATAGATAGGCAAACTCACAGAATATCTACCTGGTTAACGTCCTTCTGAAGGAATGTCTCCTAATTTTTATTGTCCCAGCTTCATAGAACGTATGTATTTCTCAACAGAATGTTTTCCACCAATGTTTATATAAGACAAAACAATTTATTTCTGTCCCCAAAGTTCAGTGACACACTTTTTTAACAAAATGGCTTGCAGGAAAATTCTTGAGTTATAATTCAAATACAAATGCTAGCATGCCAGAGTCACTTTTCTGCAAACTGAAAAGTGTGCCACATGTCACAAAGGGTAGATGGGAGAATGTCGCCCTTATGTAGCTCAGTGTCTTCACTGTGTGAGCAATTCCCTGTCATCGTGTGCCTGTCCTGAACGTGTTTCCCCAGTGGGTTTCATACTTACCCCTTGTGCTCGCATATACCTTGTGATGGCATTGAGGAACATCATGAAAAAGTAAGGAGACTGAGAAAGATGATAAAAATAGAAAACGTTTCTGCACGTACAAAACGTGTTAGAAACCATATCAAAAGCACGTTAATTGGTGATGAGAAAAGTTTCAGCACTTTACATGGTAGCATTTTTTATGATGTAGCCATATCGCTGTGCTTTAGGTATATTTTAGGAAATTGCTTGGGATTTGGGATTGATGAGCAATAGATTCTTCAATATCCTGTTGAAGTAGTACCGAGCCTTCTTTTTACTGTGGCCTCATTGTGTATGAACATAGGCTAGTGACTTGCTTTGGCCAATGAGACAATAGCAAATGAATAGCAAGCAGAGGCCTAAAATGTGCTTTGTATTGTGTGTGGGGGTGTGTGTGTAATTTTTTTTTCTGTCCATTAGGGTGTTTTGGCATCTTAAAACCTTTCTGGCTAGGGAGAGACTGCCCCACCCCAGTACTTAGAGATAGATGACAACGAGCTCAGCCTGAAACATACCTTTGATATACAAACTAACCAATCTAGAGCCTACCTCCTCCTTGAACCTGCACAGACCCAATAGGAGGCCATGTTCCTCTGCCTTAAACATCCCAGGACTGGGCACCAGGCAACTGGGGGCCCCTCCTATACAGTAGTCCCCCCTTATCTGGGTTTTGCTTTCCCAGGTTCTGAGTCAACTGTAGCCTGAAAATATTACATGAAAAATTTCAGAAATAAACAAGTCACAAGTTTTAAATTGCACAATGTTCTGAGTAGCATGATGAAATCTCATGTTTTCCCGCTCAGTCCTTCCTTGGACCTGAATCATCCGTTTGTCCAGTGTTCCCACACTGTGTATGCTCCCCACCTGTTAGTCACTTAGCAGCCTTCTTGGTCTTCAGATCGATTGCCATAGTATTGAAACCTGTGTTCATGTAATTTTTATTTTACTTATTAATCTCAGTCATGTCACTGTATCTCATCACTTAGGCATTTTATTATCTCACGTCATCACAAGAAGAGGGGTGAATAGAGTGCGATAAGATGTTTTGAGGGACAGAGGGCCCACATTTGCATAACTTTTATTACAGTATGTTGGTGTGATTGTTCTCTTTCATTTTTAGTTGTTGTTAGTCTTACTAAGCCTACCGTATGAATTATTGTAGCTGTGGACGTATAAGAAAAAACAGTATCTTTAGGGTTCAGTGCTGTCTGTGGTTTCACGCATCCACTGGGGGTCTTAGAGCATATCCTCACGATGAGTGGGGACTACTGTAGTTTAAAGCCTGTCAAAGCCCGCAGACTAGTCAGTCCACATATGCTTACCTGGGTCTAGCCTCAGTTTTCTCCTTGCTCCTGCTTTCTGCCTCCAGAGCAGCCCAGGCTGGTGTGCTGTGTCCAGGCTTTTGGGTTCTTGAAACTCTCCTTTGTCTCTTGAGGCCACACCTTGCTGACTGTCACATGAAAGAATATAGAATAGCTCGTGTGATTGGGCTTGGTCTCTTGCACCCTGCCTTCCTTCCTCTAGCAGAGTTGATGTTCTAAGGACCAAGGGAACCCTCGCAGAAGTCTGGGAGTCAACCACCCCTTGCCCATTGCAGCCCAGATGAGCCAAACTCCAGTCTCTAGGTAAATGTGTATGAGCAAGAAATAAATGCCGTTTTTATAAGCTGACAAATGCAGAATCATGATGGAATAGCAGCTGACCACTGCCATGTGGAACCTCATTTACTATTGGGGAAAAGGGGTCTTCGTTGGAGACTTTGTTCAGAACATCTAATTTTTGAAAATAATTGGTGATGTAAGCAGGAAACAGACCAAACTGTTTCCGTTTGGGGGTGAACTGAACTCTGGTTGCTCCAGTGGCATAGGGTGGTGGGGAGGCGAGTAAGGGCTCAGAATTGCAATTAGCATTTTTCCTCAGTTCTTCCCCGCTGACGCAGCAAAGAATTACAGATTGGTGAGATTTAGAAAAAAGACATTTATTAAAGGTATATTTTAGGAGACAGGTCATGCCAAGGAAGACTGCAACCCTGTAGAATCCGGGAGGTGAAAAGGTAAAAGAAATAAAAGACAGAGTACACCCCAAGGATGGGGTAGGGTGAATTTTCAGCCAAGAGAGCTGTAACAACACAGAAATGGAAAGCTCTGTATTGTATTTGGGCCCTGGTAGGTGGTTCTAAAGGCTTTCCTTGGTGACTGGCCTGTGAGGTCATTTCAACTGACACTTAGCTACTACATAACCCTTTGCCTAGTGCACATCTTCTTACCCAGAATTCAGTCTGTTATAATTAGATTCATGAACTTCTGGGCATAAACATGATATTATAATGATAGTATAATGAGGCTGAGGTTGTGGGCAGGTTAGCGTAGTACCTTCTATTCATGTATCTGTGGCCAGATTAAACCAGCCATAGTTTATGGCCCTCCCATCCTCTGTCTCTGAGGGTGCAGGAGGGATTCTTTAACTACCAATGAGTTGTTCTTTGGGAGGTCTCAGGTCTGGGCCTTCATTCTTTTGTTCCCCTGTCAGTCATGTCTGACTAGCTACCTAACAAAATCATCTCATAGCCTTGCTATTAGGCTGAGTAACTCTAACTCATCCTGTATTGGTATATTTATCTTCTAATCACTTGACCTTGGCTAAGGGTCCTTTGCTTATTCTTTTATGGCATCCTGTCTTCTCCTATATTACAGCACACATCAAATGTCGATGTAGTTGTTTAGCTAAACTCTTCATTAGATTCTCATCTACCTGGGGGATGAGAACAATCTGTATTCCCAGCATGATGCCTTGCACATAAAGGAATCAATAATTATTTGCTGAATTAAATGAATTATCTCATCTTAACTCTATCTCTAAATAGTATGCGACTTTAAACAAGATATTTTGTTTTTATGATCTCAGAATCCTTTTATATAAATGAGAGGGTTGGTCTAAATGATATTTAAGATTCTATTTCTGGAACACATGTTCATGTGCTAAATTTTAAAAAAATAATCATTTAATCATAAAGTTTATATACCTATATGTAAACTTTCATCAGAGTTAAACATAAAATAAAAATAAGATTTCCACAAATAAGATTAATATCTGTTATACTTCGCCATAGTTTCTTCCTTTAGCATGTGTGTGTGTGTATGTGTGTGTGTGTGTGTGTGCAGCTTTTTTTCTTACATTGGTTTTTATTACTAAACAGTAATTTTTTATCATTAAGATCTCAGTCTATACATGTTTGTATCTTACATATTATTTAAGATATTTAATGTTCTAATATTTAAGTAGAATGCTTGTTAGTTTATAAATTTCAATTAAAATTAATTATAGCTTCTAAAATTATGGATTTTCCATTAATTGTAGCTTTGGCTGCACCCTGTCAGTCTTGGGATGTGGTCTTTTCTATTACTTTTTTAAATAAATTCATCTATTCATTTATTAATTTAACAGATTAAGAACTCACACTTTGCTAGTATGCTTAGTACTGTTTAAGCTCTGGAATTCCAGATATATATGACAGAGATAAAGGTCTTGTTTTAAAATGAAACAGTTTTTACTATCTGTATATTAGATAATGAACTAAGGCTCAGACATGAAAACCAAGTCTCCCTGTCTATGCTGGTTCAGCTTTCTTTTAAATTCTCAACTAGGATTTACTTGTGCTCCCATCTACTGGTTTGAAGAACCATGGGAGTGTTAAAGAGGTTTTTCTAGGCTCCTATAGCACAGGTCAATGAACTAGAAAATGTGCATGTTAAGTAAAATAATTAATATCCACCAGTAAATTCACATATGATATAGACATTATAGACTAGAAAGCTAATTTATCAATTTCCTAGGCCTTCTTAAAGCCAGAGGTGGACATGTGACCCTCTCGTCTGCTGAGAGGTGTGTGATACAGCCTTGGCTTTGACACATGGAGCTGTAGCAGCCTTTACTCTTTGCCATTCTCTCTAACTGGAGCTGGAATATGACTGAATGTATATCCACCATCTTGTGTCCATTAATAAGAGAGACAAGATGGTAAAAATATAGAAGAAGAAACAAACTGAGTTCCTGAAACTCATATTTGAGCCACTAGACCAGCATTAAACTGGCAACTTCTAGATGTGTTTTATGTACAAAAAAGTAAATTAATATTTGTTCAAATCACTTTTTTAAGCTTCACAATTAAGGATGTTATTCAGATGTTCTTCCCTAAGCTCATAAATTTTATATATCTGATCTTACAGTGAGAGATTCTATAACTGCCTTTCGATTTTTGTAATAGTATGTTTATTTATATATTTTGATACCATGGTATTCAGAATATGTTTATCATTTTTAAATCTATATTATGGATTATGCCCTATATCAACATAAAATGATCTCATTACTTAATTTTGGCTTAAAATTGTACATCTCATTCATTCATTTATTTATACATTAGGAAATAGGAATTAGGTGCTTTAATAATCAAGGTTTACTTTAAACCTTTATTATATATTCTTCAAAAAAGTACCAGAATGATACTTTTAAAATGTTTTATGTCATTTATTGTCTAATTAGAATTGTCATTGTTCCCATCATACATAGGAAAATAACCAACGTCCCGGGAATTGCCTTTAGTACCTCGTAACCCAGTCTTTACAGGGCCACATTACTTTCTCCTCAACCAGTCTCCCCAAACCCACTGTCCTCTCTTTACTTTTCATTGATAATGCTATATTTTTCATTTTCCAGTGAGTTTTACACTTGCTGATCCTCATGAATGAAATGTTCTTCGTCTAATCATTCCTGTATTTGCCTCCATGCTATCGTCAAGTTCATATCAGTTATTTCACTGACAAAAATCCATCTCAAATGGTTTAAATTCATTGAATTACATAATTCAAGAAGTCCAGAGGTAGATCAGCCTTCGAATCTGATTTAATTCAGCCACTATACTTCCGAGATGCTCTGAGATTTAATAGTCTGAATGTATCTCAGGCTGGTAGTGACATATCTGGAATATTACAGTTCTTAATTCTGTAGATGACAAAGAGTCAAAGAAAAATGGTCTGTTTACGTAAACTCTTCTTAACAATCCAAGAAGAAACTCCCCAGCATCCCATGGGCCTCCTGCTAAAGTCCTGGAACGGGGCTGCCTTAGTCCAGTTAGACCTGCCCTGCAGCTGGATGGTCCAGCTCGTTTTGTATGCACAGGGTGTGGGGGAACCCTGAACAAAACTGGGGTTTGTAAGGAAGGACAGAAGGGGAGAATGGGTCCTGGAGAGGCCATGGACAATTTTAGTATCGAATTTCAGTACAAATGTCACTACCACTGTCCAGTTGCTACAACTACCCTTAGTTCCTTCATAATACATTTCATTATCTGTAATATCTTATTTTTAATAATGTGTGTTTATTTCATTATAAATTTGATGTCTTTCTCTTGTTTTAAAAATAGAAATTCCTTAAGGACAAGGACCTTTACTGTGTCATTCACTATCATAATTCAAGACCTGAGAATAGTAGTAATAATAACAAAAACAAATAGAAAGATAAAAATAAAAAATTAATCTCAAATGAATAAATGATTCAACCAATCATTTAGTTGTCTTTCAGCAAAATGTTGATTGAATTTGCATGGCAAGAAAATGAGCATTCTATTCTTTAATTCAAATTATTATAAACCAAGATATGTGATTTATTCTATAATAATGATGCATATGACATGTGTGAAACTTCTGAGGAAAATGTTTCTTATAATGGGGACATCACTACAGACTGCACTGCATGGAGACGGTCCTTAAACACCTTTAGTTATTATGAAAATACAAATTAAAGCCAAAATGAGATGCCACTATGTACCCACTAGAAGAGCAAAAACAAACAAACAACCTCATCCAACCACCCCCCCCAAAAAAAAAGTGTGGCTATAAATGTGGATCAGGTTGGGCTTTCATATGTCGTTGGTAGAAGTATAAAATTGTATTCTCACACTGAGAATTAGTCTGCAATTTCTTATAAAGCTGTGCATATGCTATCTTTTGAGCCAACAATTCAGTTCCTAGGTATTTATCCAAGATAAATAAAAAGTCATACAAGGGTATTCATAGCAACTTTATAATAGCTCAAAACTGGGAACAGACCAATTGTCATCACTAGGAAATAAGCAAACTGGGGTGTGTTCATATCCTGGAATACTATTGATGATAAAAAATAAACAAACTACAGAAACATTCAATAGAATGAATACATATCAAAGCAGTATAATGCACAAAAGAAGCTTTACACAAAAGGTGCATATGGTATGATTCCATTTATATGACATTCTTGAGCTGGAAGATGGACGGGAAGGAACCATGAGATTTTCTAAGAGCTGCAGGCCTCACCTTTTTCTATAAAATGCCACTTCGGAAATATTTTAGGCTTTGTAATTCCGATAGTCTCTGTTGTAGTTACTGGACCCTGCCATTGTAGTGCAAAAGCAGCCAGAGACAATATGTAAACAGTGTGTGTGGCTGTGTTCCAGTCAACAGAATACATTTTGTGTTTCAATAAAAGTTTATTTATGAAATCTGTTGAGGGGCAGGTTTGATCTGTCAGCAATAAACTGCTCCCCTGCTCTGGAGTGATGATAATGTTCTATATCTTGACTGAGATTATACAGAGGTGTATGCCTTTGTCAATACTCAGTGAGTGAACATTTAAGATCTGCGCATTTCATTATAGGTAACACGTGTTAAATTCTGAATAATGATGTGCGTGCTGAAGTATTTGGGGAGAGGTATATGACTCTGTAATTTAGTTTGAAAAGTATTGAAAAATAGGTTGAATATTAGGAATAGAGTTAATATAGGGATAGGTAGATGGGGAGAGATATGTGATAAAGCAACTGAACTAATGTTATTAGAAGAATCATAGTCGTAGGTATATGAATGTTATTTTCAAATTATTAGTTTTGAATTGTATTTAAATTTTTAATAAAATGTTAGAAAAAATGGTTTAGGGAAGTAGCTCCGGTGGCAGATACAGGCATTGGGAGCGAATATTCATAGAGACCTTTGAACTGGATGTCAAGTATCTCTGGACTTCATTCTAGTCTGGCCCTTGGGTGAGTCGTCTTGCTTCTCTTTATCTCAGTTTCTGCATCGGCATTTAACAATAAATTCTCAATCCATGACTTTTGATATATTTAAAAATTGAAAGAAATGGATTAGATGATCTCTCTGGTCTCGTCTAGGTTTTTACTCAAGTGCCAAATCTTTACTGAGTGTCTATAAAGTCATACATTTCTAGCATGATGTAAAATATTTTAGTAATTTATGTTTTTATTGTAATTATGTAATTGTGTAATTATGTAAATTCTTCTAGTAGTTTATAATTTTGATTGAAGAATTAATATTTGTTTTTGCAAATGATAGCCCTCAGAAGTAGACCCCTGGGAAAGGCACATAAGTCATGGTAAGAAAGTCACTGCGGTTAAGAACAAACATGCTTCAGGTAGCAGATAGAAAATATCTGTACCTCCCTAACTGTGATGCTTCCAGAGCTGCTATTGTTTGACAGGATTTATAGTTTTCAGAATTTGAAAACTATCACATAAAATTAGATGCTGCTGTGATGGGAAACTCCTTGTGAGATCAGACACACCTTGTTCAGATGAACAGTGAGTCTGTTCATTTCTTCCCCCCCCCAATTTCTTGGACGCTGTTTCCTGTAATCCATATGAAAGTACAGCCTGAAAAAGGAACTTATACTGTTGAGGGCAAACTTCAACCAACAGGCTTGTGAACCAGTGGACAAAAGCTCTAACCTCCTGTCCTTCGGAAGGAAGGAAGACAAAGGATGAATTAGACTTTCTTTCCTTGAAAGTTCCACAAAACTGTGAAAGCACATACAGAAGGAGAGGTTATGTTCGTATGTCCACAGTCAGGTGGCAAGGACATTCTGTACACCTGAAAGTTAGTAGCATGCTGCACAGGACCAGGACAAACTGTGCCATCAGAGGTAAGGCTGATGGATGTCGTTTCCTCATGTAGTTTATGCAGCAGGCAAAGTGGCATCTTCTTTCTTTATTTCTTTTTTTTTTTTTCAAGGGAGATAGAAATAGAAAACCACAGGCAGGAGAAAGACAAGCATATGGAAGGAAAGGCCAAAGAAAGGATATGGCAAAGAGCGAAGACATGCAAACTGTACTTGACAATTACATCTGGAGTGACATGGAAACATGTATGATAATTTAGGCAAAAATAACTTTCCGATGAGCTTAACATTTTAGAACCTCAATAGCATTTGTTTGGAAGTAGAATTTCTCCACTTTTTTGCTCTCTAAGGGGGGGGATGTGACTCTGTGTTTTGTTTGTAGGATAGATATATCCTCAGCGCCAACAGCATGCTCGGCGTGATGCACTGGTTCTTAAGTAAATGTTTGCTGAATAATGAATGAATGATGTGTGGGCCATGAGTGACATGCTCCGTTAATCGGTTACTTTTTCAGAGTGGCCAACACATTTTCCCAGATATATTTATTAATTACTCTCTATCCCAAGTGAATAATATTACACTAATTCCACTTTAGCCTTTTCTCCCTGACAACTGAATTCAAATGAGAAATTATTGCTTCAGGAGCCATGGAATACATACTTTTAATAAATTTGCCACAGTTATTCATTAAATGAACAAGCACTTGCACTTTCATATACGTCTCAATCTAAGTCATTGTTCAATATTATAGTAAACAGAACCGACCTACTGATCTCACATACTCATGGGTCCAACTATAAAATTTGGCCTGGCTTTAGGACTGTGTTCCTTGATTTATATTTTAGTAAATAATGAAAATGAACTTCACTTATTCTTCATGTTCTTTATTATTTGATTTTATTAAATTAAGTGCCTAATATATTGTATGCATGTGGTTATGTGTTGGGATGTACAAATAGATGAGATGCAGTCTCTGCCACAGTGTGGTGGACGTTGTTACTCTTTACGACCCTGAGACATCTAAATCCCCTTTGTATAGTTAGGAACATTTCGCCATATGATCTCATTGGGAATAAGGGCCTATTCCCTTCCATTGGCACTCAACATGACAGAGTCTTGCCTTCTCAGACTTCCTTATAACAGAGACTCAGGCATGTGGCCTGATTTCTTCCAATCAGTGACACTTGTGTCGATTTGGATCCAGGAGCTAATGACACTAGAAAAAGGGACCATGGACCTCTCTCCTAAGTGGAAAACAAGAGTAGTGACACCTTACAAAACCAAGTTCCCCATGTAGTAGTGACAACAGAGGAGGTAATAACACATGGCAATTGGTAACTAAGGGTGGCAGTGTTTCCTCGCCAGATGAATTCTTCACTTAGTTTTATAAGTTGATCCCGATTCCATAGATTCCATTGATCTAATTTTATAGATCTCCTGTTGAATTATGCAGCTATATAAAATCTATTCGGTAAATTCCTTTTCTGTGTCTGTCATCCAAAATGAAATTGTTGATTATAACTAGGAAGCCTGACTGATGCACACACACACACCCAGTTCTTTTAATGTAGTCACAGAAAATAGACACACACCTATTAGGATTTCGGTTATGCTTATTCATTCTTGATAATAATAATACTTCTTATGATGAATAATCCACTCATGATAGTTCATTGAAAACCCACCACGTGCTTGACATCCCACTTCCAGGTCTGTGCCACTTAACAAAGGGGATGCATTCTGGCACATGCATCGTTTGGCAATTTTGTCATGTTGTGACTATCGCAGAGTATACGTACTAACCTAGGCGGTGCAGCCTAACACATTGCTCGGGGGCTACACATCTGGCCACTGTGTTACCGTAATAAATACTGTAGTCAGTGGTAACATAGTTGCATGTGTGTGCCTAAACACAGAAAAGGACAGTAAAACTACAATATAAAGGATAAAGACTGATTCACCTATACAGGGCACTTACTGTGAACGGAGCTTGAGGACTGGAAGTTGCTCTGCCCGAGTCAGTGAGTGAGGATGAGTGAGCGTGAAGGCCAGGACACAACTGTCCACTACACAGACTTTAGAAACACTGTACACGTAGGCTGCACATAATTTATTAAAAATGTTTTTCTTTTTTAATAATAAATTAACCTTAGCTAACTGTAATTTTTTTACTTTATAAACTTTTAAATTATTTTTTAACTTTCTGAATCGTTTGTAATAACACAGCTTAAAATTCAAGCACATTGGTTAGCTGTAGAAATATTTTTTCTTTATATCCTTATTCTAAATGAATTGATGTGAGTAACGCGTTATGCTACAACATTGCGATGGCTGCATCACTAGGCCATAGAAGATTTTCTGCCCTTACAGTCTTATGGGACCACCATCCTATTTGTGAGCCATCGTTGATGGAATGTCTTTACGTGGCATGTGATTATGTTAATATTTTGTCTCATTCATTTGGCTATAAATTGGACAGCTGCAAAAAAAATCTGCTTTGTCTCTTGCTACTAAAGAATATTATAAAATTATAGCAAGTACCTACATGTAGTGTGCACAACCTAGTTCTTGGTGCACAGTGGATAGTCAGGATATGCTAGTTCTTCATATTTACATATATTACCATGTTTTCAGAGCAGCTTTTCTGTGGTTTTCTATGGTAAGTGATGTAAAAGAAATATGGGCAAGGCTGAAATTAAGATAGCATCCAACAGGCTTAATTTGAAAGTGGTGAGATTGATTTTTTATTGAAAAATATGGACATTATATAGTTCATTGTGTAATTAAAAATTAGAATCCATAAAAAATAATTGTAGATATGTGTGCCTTATTTTAATTGGGAAGCATTTGTCCAGTTTTATTGTATATAATTTTATCCAGACAGTTTCAAGCTCAGGCATGTCCCCTGAATTTAGGCTCATAAACAAAACTACCTTGATTAACTCACTTTAAGTGGTGAGCATAGGCCTGTTTAGTTCTCTAAGGCCATCTTAACAAAGTGCCACACTGGGTGACTTAAACAACAGAAACTTAATATCTCACAGTTCTGAAAGCCACCAGTTTGTGATCAGTGTTGGCAAGGCTGGTTCATTCTGAGGGCTGTGAGGGAAAATCAGTTCTGTGCCCTCCTAGCGCATATAGTTTGCTGGCAATCGTGGCTGTATCACACACATAGAAAATCTCTGACTTCATCTGTAGGTGGCATTCTCTGTGTGTGTATTTCTGTGTCTAAATGTTCCTTTTTTATATAAGGACTCAGTTGTATTGGGCTGGGCCCACTCTCATGGCTTCGTTTTAACTTGATCATCTGCAAACACCGTAAATAAGATCGCATTCACAAGTACTGGAGTTAGGCCTTTGGCATCTTTTGAAAAGACCTAGTTCAACTTATAATAAATCAACCCTCAGCCTTAGCATATCCAAATGCAAACACTTGCTTTCTCCTCTCCCTGTCCCATGTGCTACCTCCCACCAGTCTTTTCCTCCCAGACTTTTCCCCATGTCGGGGAAATGGTTTCCCTTTTCTTTCACATTCTCAGACTAGTAGGCCAGAGAGACAAATAGGGGACAGGATAAAACACAGACTATGGAGCCAGAGGGCTTTGGTTTGAGTTCTTGCTGTCTCAGTTAAAATCTCTACAGCACTGGCAGGATATTTAACCACTGTCTGCCTCAGTTTTCTCATCTATTGAAATAATAATACTGACCACAGGTTAGAAATCAAGGATCTGTGCCAGCCGGTAAGTTGTGCATGGATCAAGTTAATAATTTAGCTTTTGAATTCAGATTCTCTCTTAGAGGAGAATCACTGCCTCACACACAAACACTAATTCATATAAATATGTATACATACACATATATATGTGTGTATATTCAAGATAGAAATCAATAAGAAAATTATGTTTCCTCCTTAAATATTAATGAAAGAAATCTGCATGAAAATAAGGTAAAACAAATACTTGTAAGGAGAAAAGTGTGCAATGCTTAATAGTCTCAGCAGTCTAGAATTGTTAAAAAAAATTTAAATAGCTTATTTACATATAAATGAAATAAATACTGTTAAGTGAGAGCTAAAAGAATAATCAGCTTAAAATCAAACAAAAGTCAATCTAGGGAATGTATACTCAGGATTGATATTCTAAATTTCTTCTTTAGAAATGACAGTTTTATTTTTTATGTACAAGCCTTGCTGCATTCAAAAAGTGTGAAAAGCCAGCAGGATTTTATAGTCGTAAATATGTAAATAGATGGAAAATTGTAATATCACATGTGGAGAATGAATCATTTCTTGCTAATAGTGGTAAGGTCCACCCAACATCTGGACCACATAGTGGTAAGTTTTGAAAATAAAATGAGTTTGAAATTATATTTTTTAATATAAAAGGAAAAATTACAGATTAATTATCATTTTATATAGACTTTCTTTCTTTAGATCCTTCTAGGATTTATTAAAAATCTGAACTTATATTTTTAACTCTCAGAACTTATCACTCTCATCATGGACAGAAGTGGCGATTCTAATTCTCTAATTTATACCCAGCAAGACTGATACAGACAGAGCTCATGCAGACTCAGGTGGAGTCATTGCCTGAAGCTTGAATTGGAAGCCTGGGGTTTCTTCCTGTCCTGTCCTGATTTCAGCTTTTACCTGCAGTCACCATGTGCTGTTTTATGAAGCCATTTGATAGTAAATGCAAAAGCCCCATTAATATATTCAAATTAGAACAGAATTGCAGTTATGTCAATAAACCTGGTTAATTCAGGTGAAAGTTTTTAATATGACTTTCATTACTTAAAATATTACAATTTACTATTTACAGATATAGCACTAGCTGATAATGATTTTATTTAATTTTTTTCCTCCCCAGTAAAAATAGTTGTCATTCTAGCTCCACATTTATTCACATTTAGTGGAAGATTTATATCAGATAGGGAAGTGTATTTGTCACCAAAAATACTAGTTTTATTTTCCTTATGTAAAACAGTTCTCAGGCTCTCCTTTTTAATTCTGCCACTTTTAATAATACCAATGTCTGTGAGTAGAAGTCACTTTCAGGAAGCCTCTCTGATGCTGCAGGCTGTGGGAATGTAATTTCTGAACTCTGAAACCAGCCGAGTGCATTAATTGTTTGGGTGGCAAATGGGTTATTTTCTCTGAACTCTCTTCAGAAGGAAAGAGTGAACTTTTCCTGTTATAGATACTGAGCGCTGTCAAGAGATTATCAGGGACCCACCATATGGTTGACACACTGGCTGTGGTAGTGGCAAAACGCACGAGAAAGTGCTGGTGTTTGTTCTGCTCTCAGTAGATCTGGAGTCACAAAGCCTGGGCCTGCCTGGAGGAGGCATTCCAGGTTCATGAAGGGCTACCAAGTTGTGCAGCTTTGCCTCTTGCTGTTGGCTTCTGAGGTGAATCTATCTGCTATTTTAGTGGAAACCGATGTCTTCAAAATCATCTATTTTTAAAAAAATATAGAGATGAGGTTTGCATAGATAGCAGACCTTAATTAATTTATAAAATTTCATAATATAATTGAATCTTTGATGCAGTTGTATTCAATACAAGTTTATGTTAGAACATGCTGGGTTGCAAAATTTTAGAAAGGAAAGTCTTATAAATGGGCATATTCATAAAAATGCTGTTGTTGCCTTCAATGACACTTCTTATACTTTCAGACAAATTGTTTATCTTCTGGCTTGTTAACAACAAAAAACACATTGTGCTATTAAGAAAGAAGCACCGCAACACACAGTTGTATTCATTCCCATAATCCATGTATGACAATATAATTGCTGTTTAGTTAATAAGCCTAAATACCAGTGATGAATGTAAGTTTATGTATGGCATATTGATGATAATATCTGAGTACGATAAGCTGCCAAATGAGAGGCAACGAGAAAGAAATATTGCAGTCCAAATTGCATTCCAAATAACTATTTTTCTGTCTGTGCAATCAAAATTGTATAGTGTACAGTTATTTCCATAAACACCCATTGGTGCTGTAGAATGAAAATAATATCTCCATGTGATTCACAGCAGATGCTGGTAGCATAAACCTACACACCTGTGGTGAATAGGATTTAGTAATTTCCCCACGATTAAGAAAATGTATGCTTACTGTTCTGCAATTGCAGTGGGTTGTTTATCTTTTCTATTAGCCCTGAAATTAATCATCAAGGCCCGAACTGCTTGATGCCAGGTAGATTTAACACTCCGGAATGCAGGTTAGGGTTGGATATCGAATGTGTTGCACCGTAAATGAAACACAGAAAGTGCTCTCTGGTATTTCTCTGTTTGCCAGAAACGTCGGGTAAATGAGATGTCGAGAAACCGAGGGTCTAAATCATCAGTGAAAAAGCGGGCCTTACTTAGTTCAAGCCGAATGGTAGATCTTCCTTTCTGACACTTCTAAAGTTTCAATAGATCTATTTGGCTATTGTTAGCGAAAGGAAGAAATGGGTTTCTGATAATGCAAGTGGGCAAAGTACACTTTAAACGATAACAAGATAATAAAGCAGAGAAAACATTGTCACAGCCTGCATGAGGAGAGGATCAAGCTGCTGTAATTCAGGTGTCCACTGAGCAAGCTAAAGCTCTTAGCTGGCTCTAGTAAAATGTTCTGAACGGACTCTTTATGCAGCTGAAGATGCATATAAAGAACCCTTTACCTCCTGGTAATATCAAGAGAGGAAAAGAGAGGTAGGCAGAAACGTTAAGGTCAGTGTATTGTTGGTTTATCCTGCTATGAATAGAATGAAGACACACCTTAAACTGTATGTAAAGGATGAAGCTTTTTTTCCCCAAATCGTTCTTTACAGGTTGTTTTATAAATTTGCCTCAGTATTATACCTTCATAATTCTGTTCTGTTTGCATCAGTACTTGAATAATTTATAAGGGTGAGGACTGTTTTCAGAACTCTTTTAAAGATTAAGAGTGGGTCCAATCCCTCAGAGTCTTGTATTGAGCTGTTTATTGACCACTGAAGATAAAAGAAAACAAACCTGTTCTGACAGCTGTAGCTCACTTAGACCACTAATAATAATAATAATTTTAAAAAGACAAGAAAGCATGTGGGAAATCAAAATGTCCATCTTTACAACCATTTTATATGAAAATACTAAGCCATCAACTAAGTCAAATAATCGGATTTTTGATGATATGGTAAAAGACTGGTTGTGATACTTTAAAAGTATCTGAGATAAAAGTCATTTTCATCTAAAGTTATCCAAGATTCTATTTTTTCAACGGAATAATTTAATTTTAATCATTCTGTTTTAAATCTGTGGCAGCTTAGGGTCCACAGTTGAAATGCAGCCACTGCCTGTTTTTATAAAGTTTTATTGCCACCCAGTTAAGCCCATTTGTTTATTTATTGCCTATGGCTGTTTGTGATTACAGTAGTGATGGAGTTCAGTGGTTGCAACAGTTGGCCCACAAAGCCAAAAATACTTACCATCTGATTTTTCACAGGAAAAGTTTGCCAATTCTAGATAAATCATTCGAATTTTACCTTTTGGTGGTTAATTCAACTGTGGGAAGTGGCAGCAAACCCAAATGCATGTACTCCCTCCAATGAGCAAAGCAATCTCCATAAACTTTGGTGAATTGTTGATGTAGGACTTTCTGAAAGATTAGAATTACCTTTACAAAATTACAGAAAGTATTTTTTAATCCTTGCCTGTACTTGAATGACATTAGTGCAGAATTTACTTTTTTTTTCTAACGCTCACAAAATCCAATGGGAACTGTTGATTAAAAAAAAATAGGAAGAATTGTAGTTTATAATAAGGTTCTTCAATTCACTCTCTAAATTAATACATCCTCAGCCAGTTCCTTTTCATAGTCTAAACTGTTGAGTTGCAATTTTTAGGCAGTTTTTTCATAGAGCAGACTTGTTTACAGTTGACTAGCCCTAGGATAGTACTAAATTATTCGAATAATGCGCACCTTTGGGGCTAGTAAAAAATCTTCTTGGAGAAAAACAACTACTAAAGCAAGCAAGGGCATATAAAAGTAGCTTTTTCTCCTGGAAGGTTCTTCAAGTTCATAAGCCTCGTAGGCATAGGTAAAGGAAAATCAGTTGAAAGCAATAGATAATGATAGGACATCCAAATACATATACACAGGATTATGCTCACACTTTTTAATAAATGCATCTCTACTCCACACTGACATCAAGAATGATGAACACCTAAAAGGGAAAATCAATCAAAAAATATTTATCAACGACAGTGTATACTGACCTCTATGTTCATTTGATTATGTTTCGCTACAATATACATATATCATGTAACAAACATGTTTTAGATTATTTCTCATGACCAAAAAAATTCTCTAAAAAATTCCGTGCTACTTACCATTGATCTTGACAGACAATGGAGAGAGGAGGTTAAAATGACTTTCTGAAGAAACAGCCCACAATGCATATTTAACATCTTAAAATGCCAGAGCTGCTGCTTAGAACTTTGAGATGTCAGAGGTGTGCGTAACTGCCTCTCATTTAATAAACTGTCATTTTTTTTTTCTAAAAAGAATCTAAAGTTAAATCTGTTCTTGCCTTCTCTCTGCCTCCTCAGTTCCATGTGTCCCTGCCATGTACAGTACATGCTTCCGCCTCTCTACTCATCTGATTCTTGCCCGACTTTGAAATTATATCAGAGACAATAGAGAAATAAAAAATCTAAGCTGTTTTAAAACTAAACGATGAGTTAGTTTACTCAACAGGAATATTCAGGATGCTTGTGTTTTCCCTTCTGCATAATGTTGATAATCTCCTCTGGCTCTTGTTGGCACAGAGTTGTCTGTAATCTTTCCCAGTTCAATATTTAAGCAGTCTGAAAATGTATTGTATTTTCTTGTAACAAATAAGCATTTTAGAAGTCTGCTCCAAATCTGTATATAGAGCAAGCATCAGATGGAATTTCCACTCACAACTGTGAAGAACTGTTCTTCACACATAAAAACAACAGTGCAGATGCGGTGTCCCTCCCCACATATGTTTCAGCCACGTCTGGAGCATAATACCTGCAATTCTGCATCCTTAACATAGTCAGTGTTTAGAAGTTATAACCAATGGGCCATTTAAAATGCAGGAAGTAGATGTTCCCTCTTATTAGTGTAGAAGCATGTGAGTGAGAGATTACATCCTCTGGATAATTCATTATTCATTTGGGCAATCATTAAAGTTTTTTAAAAATGCCTAACAGTGCATTCTTCGTTTCATTGACAAAGAATCCAGAGAAACACAGAGAAGGTGGACTGACAAATAACATAACACATAGATCTGTTACCAGTGGCCCTACCACGTACTATTTCCGAGTGGGACTGATTTTTAATTACATTTGGAGCACTTAGAGACGGTTCCTGTCTGTGGAAAGCCTGTCTTAGAACTCGCTGGTGCATAGGGACTGTGATATGGAAGACTAATGACAAGCATGTGTTCTGGAGAGGACATTACTTACTGTAAGACTGAAATATAGTAATGTGTGGAGGTAGCACAGTGCCTGGCACAGAGCAAATGCTCAGTAAAAACCCACCTTTTGTTGTTGTTGTTCCTAGTATTTCAATGACTAATGCTGCTCCTTTTCCTTCTCCCATTAATTTTCCTACAGTAGAAGGATGAGTTTGGTTTCGAGGGCACGTATTTTTTTTTTTTTTTTTTTTTGCCAATTTTGCTGTCATGTTTGCACTTGGGAATTTTCCATGTATCTGAATTTACTTATGGTCCGAACTAATGCCTCGCGACTGAGTGTTCCAGAAGACACCTCATCCCTTGACTTTTGTGATGATAAAGTACAGATGCACTTGCTTGGGATTAGTAGGATTAACACATCATATTTCAGGAAATGTGAGGGAGTGAGCATACAGGTTAACATTAACTTAAATGATGATTTTTCTGCTCATACATATAGTTAACTCCGTAGCAAAGATGTTAGATCCACTGCCGAGAGTTACCCCTCAAAAAGGGGTTTCGGCTATGCACACTGGGTTAGTCATCCAGTATGGTTCAGTGAGCAGGTGTGTTTCTCAGTCCATAAACTAAGATGTGAAGATAACATGACTTTACAGTTTACTTTCTATTGTAAAGTCCTAAAACATGAGGATGATAGCTAAATTTTATTTTGTTGTAGTTTTCGAAGTATTTTTGAAGGATTCTTTCTAATTCCAGGGTGTTTATAAATCAGCCGGTCATTGCTGGAAGTGGGAGATGATGTGAATTATGTGTTTGATCAGGCCTTGGCTGATATCATCATGATTCGTTGTATGCTGTTACCTCAAAAGTCACTGTTCTCTTTCAATGTGTTCCTTGTTCCTCTGGGCGTGGACTCTCAGAACTGGAGCCCTATCTGATCATGTCCTATGAAGTTCTAGGTCTGTCTCTGGATTTGCATTTTTTATATAAAAAAGCTAGACCCATGGTGTTCATTGATTGGTTTTCAACCTATTGCATACCTCCTTTTGGAAGGATATGACACCTAATTTTATTTATTTATTTTCTTTTTTTTTAACTGTGAGGAAAGAAAATATACTAAAGGGGAACAAAAGTTGGTATTTCAAACATTGTCCTTACACAAGAATGAAGGCACAGTAACCTTCACTGCACATTCTCAGACCTTCTCCTTGTCTGACCAAGGAATTGGCAGGGGGTGGGGGGAAGAGGCAGGACAGGGACTGGCTTGAAGATCCAAACCACGGATATGGTAGTACATGGAAGATTTGTGTTTATGAGAGAAAGACCCCCCTGGACTCGGGTAGAGCCATGGGACTTTGCTCATGTTCTCTGCCTAATTATGCAAAACCTCTTATGCATAAGTTCTAAATGGAGAAGAGAAGCATGCAGAAAATATTTGAGATTCAGAGGTAGCATTTCCATTGCCAGGGCTTAGGCCCTGAGTATTTTGTGAGGGATTTTTTTTTATTTGTTTGTACTTTTTTTGGTTTAGCAGCGTTGAGAACATGAAAAACAGGTCCCTTTTATGACTTCCTACCATGTTTTCCTAAAAATCTGAAGTTATAAAATAGGCAGACCACAGAAGGGAATTCAGTGTGAAATGGAAGCTTTTTGGACTACTCTTAGGTGGGCTAGTATATAAGGAGGCCTCATATGAAGCTAAATCTTGTGGGTACATCTAAATCTTAGCCACTTTAAATCATCCTTAAATAGTTATATTGAGTTTCAGGCTGAAAGACTTTTGATAAAACACTTCTGATAAACCAGGTATCAGAAAAATCCTGAGGCAGGAAGTTTGCAAAAGTGTCGGAAGGGAATTAGAAGACTATGGATCTTCTGTTTTGTTTTTTTTTCCTCCTCACCTTTACATGTGTTTTTAATAAGGGATAAGTCATTGGCTAACATGAGAGACACAGAAGATTTAATATGTACCCATCCTCCCATATTCCTTTCTCAGGTAAACCTGCAGATGCCATAATCACTATTTCCCATAGTCAGAGGAGATCCAAGAGATGATTCAGTGCAGTCACATCTCATACACCCAGACTGCATTCTCCTCCAACCTGAAGGCATGACATTCAAATGCTGGCACTCCCTTTGCCCATGTCCAAAACACCTCATTACCGGGGCGAACTCATTTCGTTGGCTGACTTTCCACTTGCCAAGACCCATTTCTCATTTTTACCCTACAACATAGGTCACTTAGAGTATATTGGACTGTTCAACAGACATTTGGCAGAAGATCTAAGTAGAAAGTTTGAAATATGTGTGCAGAATCTACTTTACTAATTTTGATCTCTGATCAAATAAATGAAAAAGTATATAAGTACCTGTGTTGGTTTGCTCCTGTTTGTACCTTCCCCAATGTTGACATATGTTTCCTCTATATATTCTTTTTTCGGTACTATTTCACAAAAGGAAAATTTAATAAAATATAAAGTCAAAATGCTTAATAAATTTCATCCATATCCTAGGGTATGAAGCTTGCTCTTCTGAAAAGTGTTCTAAAGAATATTGTGTCATGACTTATTTGATCAGCTTCTCACGAGAGCAGTACTTTCGAGTAGCTCTATATTTTTCCTACTATTTTTCCTATAATTTTGTGCAGACCTCTACACACAAAAGTAAAATGTGAACCAGAATTTCTTTCCTTTACAAACAACTCAGCCTGATTCAGAAAGCGTCTTGCAATACTTAAGAAAACTTCTCACAGGAACTTCATTGAGTAGTTTCCTCCTATTAGGATGAATTCAACAAGTACAATTAATGCAAAAATTCAGCCAAAATGGAGCTAGAGGTGATTCGTAGGTGGATTTTGACAGCCTGGCCATCGTGATAATTGAGCTAAAGCTTTTATGAAATCATGTTCTCTTCTGAGAATTACATCACTATCAGGTGTGATTTTTTTTTTTATTCCAACCATCATGCAGGAATTTCCAGTTAAAGCAAAACATTTCAATTTAGTGATTTAGATCACTAAAACATTTAAGAAGATAAGAGTACAACAAACAAAATTTTTTATTTTACCCATTATAAATAATTACTTCTAATATTTCTAAATAGTTTCAGAAGCCACAGTAGCTGCGAACATTCGGATTTCTGTGTACTTAGGTGAAAGGCATCAGTACAGAACTAGTATACAGTAAACAATTAAAATGATAATAAACGACTTAAAAAACTCTTGAGTTTTATATAGCTGTCATCTGCAAATAGTGTATTAGTTGTCTTCAACTAAAACAAAGAATGTTCATTTCCACTTAGAATGTAGTAAATCACACACACACACACACACACACACACACACACACACACACACACACAATAATTCTCACTCCAGAAAGTATAAAGAACCAGAATATATAAAAACCAGAGTACATAAGAACTTTTAAAACTCAGTAAGTCAACCCAGTTTTAAAAATTAACAAAATATTTGAAATGACACCAGAGAAGCGATATGAATGGTTGGCTGATATACACATAAAAGGATACTCAACATCATTAGTCATCAGGAAAATACAAATTAAAAAATCACAACAAGATTTTAATTAGCTATTTGAATGGCTCCAAACAAAACCAACAGACAAGCAAAACAAACAAAACAGACAAACAAAATGCTGTCAAGGATTCAGAGTAACTTGAACTTGTTAGCATTGTTCGTGGAAATATAAATGGAACAGTGGCATTGGGGAAGAGTTTTCTAGTTGTTTGTAAAGTTGAAGATGTCCTTACCATGAGACCCGTCACTCCCTCTCCTAGGTAATGACCAGGTAGAATGAAGACATAGGTCAAGATCAATATCTGTAGGCAAATCTTTATAGAAGTTTTATTCATAATGACCAAAAAGACTGCAAACAACCCAAATGTCCACCAACTGAGGAGTGGATAAAGGAATTGTGGTACATCCACACAACGAGCTAATATTCAAGCAGTAAAAAGGAGCAAACTTCTGATACACAGAATAACTTGGGAGCATTTCAGAAGCGTTCTGCAGATGAAAGATCTAGACAAAAAGACTATACTCTGTTTGATTCCATTTATTTGACAGTCTGGGAAAGGCACAACTACAGGGGCAGAAACCAGATTAGTGTTCGCCAGGGCCTAGGAATGGGGTAAAGGGGTTTGAATACAGAGGGGTATGTGGGAACTTTTTGGTGTTGATGAAATATTCTGTGTACTGATTATGAACTTTATAGGAGTTTGGGAGTAATGATGTCACGTGTCAGGGTATTAAGAAACATTAAGGAGTAAGAGATTCTTTAGTTTTTAGAGAACAGTTTGCACCTGAGCCCCCATGGCTGCTTGCTCTGCATTTATGAGGAGTAGTGTGAGCAGAGGATGCACAACCACAAAGTGGAAAAGGAAATGAATCCCAGTGTAATTTAGTTTTAAGCATAAAATGCTGAAGTATTTAAGTTCAAATTTAATTGGGGAAGCAGGTTGTATCTACTCAAACCAAGTTTAATATGACTTGTTTGTTAGAGCACAATTACTCTGAGGCTTTATAGGTACACCATAGAAATGCTAACGAGTTGTTTTACAGATTTTAATCAAATTATAAATGTGCGTGTTTTGAGGCTAACGTGAATTGATTCCATTAAGCTCCCAGATTGACAGAAACAAACAGATATCATGCAACATGATGGCACATATTAAAAAATTAAGAACAGCTACTTATTTTGTCTTAAAATTTTATTTCACTTTTGGGTTGAGCAATGAAAGAGTTCGTAAAAAGCCTGGCAACGCCGGCTTGGTAAATATGTCTTCTAAAGGGGATTATTCACTCTCCAGTCTTGCATCTGTCACTCTGATAGAACACAAAAGGACTGTGCTGCTTTGGGGCAGCTCGTTAGAGTGCTTTAAATGTTTATTTTCACCAATATCCAAATGTGTGAATCTAAGAAAGTTAATGTTTTAGAAAACAGTTTGTCTTTGTTCTTTTATAGTATGCATGCATTTTTATATCAATCTGTTTCAAAATGAAGCCTGTTTTACCCAGCAATGGTATGCTTCAGAGACTATGGTGTTGGTCAGGGCATATATTTCATTCTTATTGTTTCAAGATCATAACATTAAGCAAAAAAAAAAAAAATCTGCAAAACGTTTTGTGTTACCTTATTTACACTACTTAAAATGAGAAAGAATGCCTTGCATATTTTAAAATATTATATATAGTAATTCTATCTTTGCCTTGTAATGCGAATATATGATGACTGAGGGTGTATAGTTGAAATCACTTCTGTAACATTTGAAATAATTGTACTGTTAGCCCCCCATGCAGGTATAATTATATTAAATCCTATTTCTTTGCTTTTGGCTTCTATTGGCTTGTAAAAACCACAGGTATTTCAGAGAATATTTAGTTGTTTTGGTGTTAAGTTCTACTGACTAAAAATTGTTCATCAAAGCCATATTAAATATGAAGAACTTTTCAAAGTTAGCTCTGGGAATGTAGTAAATGTTGAGGCATTTCCTATTCAACATTTAAATGGGAACTGTTCGCTTTTAAATAAAAGATGAGAGGAAAAAAATGGAACTCAGCCTCCAATGAGAGCCTGCTTTCTGGGGAGAAAATGTATTGATTTAACATGGTCTCATGAACATGTCAAGTTGTAATTAGGTATTTGTGGAGCAACTTTCACAGGATGATTGTGCAGGCCCGGGAGCCAGGGACTCTAACCTGCTGACAGGATGCAGACCTGCATTTAACACCTGCTTCTGAATCGGAAACAAACTGAACCCCAATAGACTTGCCCATATACGTGAAATTTTGTTTTCATCTAGAGCCTTATTAATACCATATGAGCCTCAGACATTCACATTCGATTTGCATCTTGCATGGATTGTGTTAATTGTCACACTCCTGGTGGCTGTGACTGTTCCTCTATCTAGTGTTCTCACATTGGCTTCCTTAGCATGTCTGTCCTACACCCCATACCCTCACAGCAACCATGCTCACTTGGGCCAGTCTGCATTCCTATCCACATGGTTTTTTAATTCATTTCACACATCTGTGCTTAGTGTTCATTTTGTTTTTAAGCTGATGTCCTCCATAATCCAGAGAGGACATTTTCTTCATTGGTAAAACAAGATTTTTTTCACTTTGAGGGAATTGTAGTAACATCATTAGTAACAGACTAACTTTATAAAGACCTAAAAAAAATTCAGTGCATTGTAGCTCTTACTTGTTTTACAAGTGGAAAGCTATATGGTGATGGCTGCTGAATTGATATGGATTTTGTCTGATTTCTGGGGGAAACAGATTCAGAGTGTGCTCTAGGAGAATTGCTTTGATTTGATCTATGTTTTCAAATCCTCACCTGGATCATTTTCTTGGTGTTCTAAGCTGAATGATTTGTGAGCTCCAAGAACACAGTTGCCTGTAGCTTAAGTCTAGACTATGAGCAGGCCTAAACAGACTGCTCTTTGCCTCCTTTCACCCCTGCATCTCTCTGTTCACACTTGACCCATTAAAGGAAATGGCGGGGCGGGGGCCTGTGGCATGACCTCACTCATGGATAAGAAGAAAAGATCCAGTGGGAGGGAGTGGGGAAAGGGCCAAGAGTTTTTAAACAATTCATTTCTTCTGATAAAAGATATTATAATTAATACAGAAATCGAGATGGGAATATCAGATTATCAGGAAGAGGGTTGGAAGACTGTCAGTTTATAAAAGTTTAAAAATGCTTCTTATGAGATTTTTAGATCTCTCCTTTTGTCTCCCTTCCACTCCATTTTCGCAGAGGAACATGGATATAGAAAATAAAGTCATTTAAAAAAGGATTCTAGTCAAACTTCTTTGAAAATGCAACAGTTTTTTTAACATAGCATTTTCGAAAGAAAAATGTGCTCAACAAATGTTGTAAAAATGAGATTATTTTCTCATTTAGTTTGAAAAAAAAATGATACTGATGACTATCTGAATGGTTCTCCTAATTTATAGTTGCCAAACCTGGTGGTACAGCTGGTTAGTATGCAGACCCAAAAAGAGAAAGGCTTCAAAAAAATTAGATATCACAGAAAAGACAATGTATGATTTATGAGTGCCGAGAGCCAGTGCTGTGTAATGTTTAAGACCTGAGGCTCTGGAATCCATGCGCTTGGTTTTAAATTCAAGCTTAACCATCAGCCAGCTGTCTGCTAAAGGACAACTGTGTTAACTTTCCCAAATCTCAGTTTCTTCCCCTGTCAAATGGAATATTCAGAGTTCTTAGTCTCAAGAAAGGTTAAATGAAATGATGAAAGTAAAGAATCCGGACCAAGGCTGGATTCAAAAAGATATCAGTTTTCTTTCAGTTTGTCCACGTGAAACTAGAACTATATTTTAGCCTGTTATTAATGTGTTTTTTCTTCAAAAATATGTTATTTATAAATTAATCCTAGATAGTATTTCTGATATGTGTTGAATTATCTAGGTGGTTACCCAGAAAATGACATGAAATAAAGTGTTATTGAAAAATAACCGTAAGCCCTGAGAGTAGGAAAATGGAAGAGGCACACCACTCTTTTCTTGTCATTATCTGCTCTGATAGAAAATATCTGTCCTCAAAACCTCATATGGTGCATATGTGTGAGTTTCGAATCAGTGCTTACTGAGTTCCTAAAAGGTGCAGAATACATGTCCAGATGGAATGAGAAATAATAAAATGTGTTAAAGTCCCCAATCCTTAAAAAACAGTTTTTTTAGCATTTGGGAAAGACGAGACCTGAAGTCTAGATTCTTTTTTTTTGGTCTGACTGCTCAACTCTACTTCAAACTCCATTTGACGAAAATGAACACATTACCTGTGGACAGATGTAAACACCTGGCCACATAGAGTAGCTAAGAGCAGGCCCTTTGGATTCAAAGGCCTGGATTTGAGTCTTGGCCTTTGGCTCTGGAAAAAACTGGCTCTGGAAACTTTGCGCTCTGTTTCCATATCTGTTAAATGGGATGAAATGTGGTCTCATCTCACAGGGTTACTCGAAGGATTAAAGAGAAGTTCTTTGGTAAGGGCTTGGCACAGAGACTGGAATATAATAAATGTCAAAATATTAACTTAGCTGACTTGATACCCTAAGGCAGTGGTCCCCACCCTTTTTGGCACCAGGGACTGGTGCTCCTATGAGAATCTAACTCCTGATGATCTGAGGCGGAGCTGAGGCGGTGATGCTAGTGCTGGGGAGCGGCTGCAGATAGAGATGGAGCTTCGCTGGCTCACCTGCTGCTCACCTCCTGCTGTGTGGCCTGGTTTCTAACAGGCCATGGGCTGGTACTGGTTGGTGGCCAGGTGCTTGGAGTCCCTCCCTTAAAGGTTCCAGGCTGTGGCTGAGCTTCTTCAGTAATTGAAAGAGTGCTTCCAACTTCTATTAAGCGAGATTGAATAAAGATCCAGGTTTTGTCAATAGTGCGCTTAATTAAGCAGCCTAGATAAGAGTATCAATAAGCACTTGCAAGAAGCCTCGATACGAATAGACTTCGGGACAGCTAAGAAGGCAGGGAGGTAAATGACTAAGCATGTGCTCAGCCCTTTCACACGATTATCTACAGACGCGTGGCCACTGTCTCCCTGAACCACACACGCCTTCACATCATGATATCCTGCCCCACAGGCCCTCACCACTCCTTTGTATTGTCCTGCACAGTTCGGGCCCCCATTGGTGAATATACTGGAAGTTCATCTTCATGCTGTTTGTTTGGAATGGAAAGATAGTTTCAACAGGGACCATGTTGTGAATGGTAGTTCTCAGACTAGCTCATGGATTCCATATTAACTAAAGAATCGTATTATCCCAATTATGTTTGACTCCCATTTATGACATGCATTTTATACTTCTATTTAGTATTCCAGAAACAAACAGCTTTCTACAGCAGGGATTTACTTGGCACAAGAGGACAGGCACACTGGTTATTCTTGGGAGCCAGTAAATTATTAATTCCCCGTTTCTTCATAAGATAATTTGCCTCCTTCTTTCTGCACATTTGTCAAAGAGGACGTTTGACTAGTATAAGCTCAGAGTTCGAAAACAGTTGCTATTCCTTCTCGCCCACATTATCAGATATAAAGTAAACCTCACTTTATTTTTCTTCCCTCATCTTTTCTGCCTCTTAAACAGTACTGGAGATAGAGAGAAAGGAAGGGGTGCACCCTGCAGAGGAGTGTGATGGGTTGTCCTGCAAAAAAAACAAGGACCCTCAGGCCAGTGACGGCATTTTTGTGCATGCCCTCACCTCTTCTGGAAGCTTCCAAAGGCTGCTAAAATTTTAGTTACTATTTTTGTAACTGCCAGTGACATTTGTCATATCGGTCCCCTGTCCAGATAGAATACTTACTCACCTCCTCATTCAAGTCTCTTTTTTCCACCTCTCAGAGAAATATAAAAAATTCCATCCCCATGGATGATTAATTTCATCACTCTTTTCTCTATGGGTCTAAGCATTTCCAGGATGTCAGTTTAAATTAAATTTTAAAAAATAATAAGAATAACAATACAAACATAAAAGGTCTATAGCAGTGTTAAAATCAAATATTCTCTTATTGACAATTAAGACACTATTTCATGACAATGAAAACTATTTTTCAGCTTTTCCTTATTTTAATTTGAAAACACACATGTGGCAAAAATAATGCACCCATGTTGTTGGATTGTGCTTTTTAAATGCTGCATTTCACAAAGCATGAAAATGGATTTGTTATGAACATCCTAAAGACTCTTGCACTAAACAGCACCAAGATATCAGCTGTCATTACTGTGTCATGGAAATTCACACAAAAAATCTCACAGGAAAGTGAAGGACATATTCACGGACAGCTTTGTCATTTAAATATCATCTCATGGCACATAGATGGATCCTACCTGCTGTACTCATTATGAAATGATTCCCCAAATTTGGGGAGACTAGATTCTCCAAATAGATGCTTAATATCTATGGATGCACTAGCTTTGGTGGTGAACGTCTCTGTGGAGAGCTTTGTGATCCAGTGACTTCCCCTTACCTTTCTGCTTTTAAATGTTTGCTTTTGTACTTTAGCTTCATATTGTTTATTGGCAACAAAAGCAGCTTAGTGTCAAGCGTGTAATGCATTACTCAATACCTTAGCTTTTATAAACTAAAGAATCAGTGCAGCTGATAGTTTCACCTTTGACTTGCTGTGTTTGACCAAAATAATGTACATAAAGTATTACATAATGGAATTGTTTCTACCATTTTGCAGCAGCTGGCAAGCCCTGGTGATTACGAATCTTGCTTACTCCTTAATGTCGCTCTGTCCTCGCTTGAACTGGCTGAGCTCTGGGGTAGGGTAGCACCAGGTACCCCCAGCTAGCACTTTCCTCTCTCCTCATACTAGCCCAGATTTCTGTCTTTTTCCATCACCAATCCCAACATTTATTCTTTCATTTTTGTTCACTGAGTTATACCTTCATATTTTGAAATAAGATGCTAAAGGTTCATCAATTACAGAATGGTCTAGAGAGGGCTCTTTAAAAATGCCATTTGTGTGCTTCATTTCAATTTTTCCTCCCTCTCTTGTTGCAAATTATAGTGCATTCTTATTCTCTACTGTTCAAATAAGATACATAAAACAAAACAAGCCAGTAAAGCAATAATATAAGATTTGTCGTGACCCGGCTTCCTTATGCCCACCAGATTTACATGGAGTGATGTGAGGGTGGAGAAGGAAACATGACGGAGAGATTACACAGTTGGAAATTTAGAGATATGGAGTCCTGATTGAATGATTCCCTTGTAGATTGGGAATTTACCTAGGGCATTGAAGACCAGTGCTGATTTTTGCTTCCAGGTTGATACCTAGCAAGACAAAAAAAGATAACCTTGAAGCCAAGCCACCTGGTTTAGAGTCAGAAACTTAATCCAATATAAATGCTATAAAAACTTAAGCCAGATGCGTATGTCTGTCTGCCTCCACCGCCCCCCATTCCTGCCACTCACGAGAGTTCTATGAGATAGCCACTTTCCAAACCTAAATTAATCTCTATTTCTTTTTATTCCACCACAAAATTAATCTTCCTCAAATGTTACTTAGATGACACTCCCCTGGTCAGATATCCTGGAGGTGGAGAAACTTGGCTGCTCCCTGCTTAGGTTTGAAGTGTAATATCATTAGCCTGTCAATGAAAGATTCTAATATTTCATCAACTCTATTAATCATTTATCCACTCTTCTCCATTACTGATCTTCTGCTACAAAAAGACTGAGCATTCTCTCTAATTGGATCCATTTAAAGGTGTTTCCAGACCACATTGATTTTCTAAGAGGGAATTCTTAAGGAGTAGAATCCAAGTCATTGGAATAAATCCCTTTCCCACTGAGCAGACGTTTTATACCTCTTATCATACCATTTGTGTGTCGTCATGTATTGGCATAAACTGCATTAATGTAATTTCTTTCCTATTTAAAGAACTATGTTTTATGTTCAAACAGCTCTTTCTCTCTCTCAATCATCCTCTTGGGTCAAGGTGTAGTCCCAAAGGAGTAACTCAAGCATCACTTAGGATTTGTGAAAAATACAAATTCTCGGGGCTCGCCCAGGACCTAGAACTGGAATCTCCAGTGGGGGAGGCCAAAAATATGGTTTCAGCAAAGTCATCCACATGATTCTGAGACAGAGCTAAACTTATAGGACCACCAATGCCCACCTGTTCTGAGTTCATTTTTCAAAATAAATTGAAATTTGTTATAAAAAATATAATACTCTTCTAGGCCATACCTACTACAGAAAAGGGCATGTGAATTATCAATATTACTGTCAATAGTATGAGACACGATCTGAAATTTTTGGAAAATGAGCCCCCCCCATGAGACCTAGTCTTTCAAATAGATGTATGTCATCGTGTGCACATACGTGCATCTAATAATTCAGTATCACTGTTCGTATCCAGGCGTATATTAACTCCTTCAAGCTTCAAAGTCAACTTGGGAGGTGTTATTAACCTCACATTTCACAAATGAGGAGAGCAGGCCCAGACAGCTCAGTAACCTTCCCCAACATGACAAAGCTGTTTGAAAAAACACAGGGGTCTGAACCTGATCAACAGTCCTCCATAGATTTAACCACTGCTTTCTGTTACCTATTAAATAAATGTCCTCTTATCTTTCCTAGGGTTCTTTTAAAACTATGTGTCATCACCATCAGAATTTTGAACACTATGTAAAGTTTATAGTGTTTGCCCATTGTTTTATTTCATCTTTATTTACTTTCAATTTATACTAGCTAAATTGAGGCTTAGTTATATGACTTTATTCCAGATAACTATTACACCCTTTGAGCATGTCTGTTTTAGAGTAGAATGTACTTTCTTTTATGCATTCATTAAAAAAAAAGTTCTATCAATAGGTTACTATTTATTTTTAATGCATATCAGAAGATAGAATGCTGCAGATTTTTATTCTATGCATACACAGTAATAAAAAATTATTTCAAATGTTAAATGTAAAAATCATAGTATTTACTGACTAGTAAATACTGGCAAATACAGCATTTTCTCTACTAAGGTTAACATACAAAATCTTCCTGTATGATATGTTTAATATATTTATTGTTTGTAAAAATACTAATATCCAGTTTATTGGAAATAAATTGCAAATTAAATTATTACACAGATTTAAAATGTAATCTTTGTTAGCTACATGTGTTAGCACAAATTCCTTTGCAACGTAAAACTGATACAAATTAACATGAATAGACATTCCCTAGATTGTCTGGACCAGTTATCTGGATCTAGTTATTTTAAATGTTTTTTTAAAAAATGAAAATAGAAGTAACTTTTCTCATTTAGTAAATATTAAAATGAGGGAATGATTTTTTAAAGAAAAGTCATCCTTCCATCAGCCCACCTTCATTTTAACATGGTATTAAGAACATCAGTATTTTTTTTCCCATTGTCCAATGTAAAGACATTTGAAAATCCAACTCAGTAACTCGAAAGTGCTGTGAAGGGAAACTGCCTCTTGGGAATTCAATCACCATTTGATTTAATGTTCACTGTTTAATCATATTATAAACTTCTCCAACAGGCCTGCGTAATTGCCTCCTTAGCAGAAAAGAGTAAACAGCTTACCTTGCAACTCCAGATTCTTAAGAAGCCCATTACGTTACTGAAAACATCAAAAGATTTGTCAGCACTTCTATTATCAGCCTCCATTTTCGAGAGTTGATAGCTGGCTGTTAGATTTTTTCAGGGCTTATATTTAACATTTCATATTCTGACCATGGAGTGAATATGGGCACACCCTGGCAAAGAAGGGTGGGGTTCCTTTGCTAGCTATGCCTTTCAAATGAACTGAACTGTTATTTGCCAGAATATAGCAACTCCTCACAATAATCGCTGCTATTTATTTGGCACCTCTTTCCTGCCAGGCATGTGGTATCCACTATATTGCATGCTTTTCAGCCAATTCAACCAAAAAAAGATATTATCATCCCCAGTTTGCAGATGAGGAAACTCATACTTAAAGGAGCGAAGACTTTTTCCAACTTTAGACAATAAGCAACTGAGCTCAAACACAAGTTCAGAGCACCTTGGGCTTTCTTGCTGGGGAACTGCTGACTAGCCTCACCTGTGCGACCAGGGAGTGGGACAAGCACCACCAACAAAAAGTGGGATCTTTACAATTCAGCAGTCAACCTATTTCACCTCAGTTGCCAGAGGCGATTGTCTCATTCCGTAGGCAATTATAGCTCCCATGGATAGTTTTGCTGCCTATCTTGAAGGGAGAAATTATACTAATAAGTCAGGATCGGAAAAAGACTTACTATTCATTTGACAGCTTGCCATGTTCCCGTAACAAACAACTGTTTGATTAGAGAAAATGAGGTTTGGATATAATCACTTCAATCCAAAGTATGAATTCATCTGTGGAGGCGTTTTTATTAAAAGGAAGTTCACAGTAGTTACACTTTTACTATCTTAAATCACAGTCCTCTCCCACATGTGTTCTTTATGACTTCTTCAACAAAAAGTCTGTAAATACTTTCTCAGAGAGAAAGTTTGGGCACCTGACATTTAGACTAATGTGACAGATCACATGGCTCAGCATGTTGGAAATGTATTTTAACTTACAAATACGTCTAAAATTGTTCTGCAAGTCAGTGCTGAATGGTATTGATGGTTATGCTAATTCTGTGGCATCTTGACTTCTTTTAGGGCTGAAAGTAAATTTTAGAGACAGGAAAATTTTATTCCTGTTTTTAAAAAAATAGGTTATGTTAGCCTGACTAAAAATGTGTGTTCTACTCATTACGTTGCTACTTTTCCAATTGGGCCATCATTATCAAATATTTATTAGGTACATATCTACTAGGTTTGTAATACCCTAAGAGTTGGCCTCAACACAGAGTTAAGGCAGACCCAGATCTCCTGAATGGACTCAGTTTGGCCAAAGACTATTGATTTGATCTGTTTAAACTGTCTCCATTGATTGATTGTGAAATGATCAATTAGGAGGACTATGTGGTAATCAAAACTAAAAACTTTACCTAGCTATGTCCTTTAAAATTGTCTATATTTGACTTCACACCTAGGCTCTAGCATGTTTTAAGTCTGTTAGAGAGGCAATGCCATCACATAAATAGTTTGTCACATAGATACAGGGACAACCAGGTCTCTGTGACACTGAGACTAATTTTCATCCAGGGGAAAGCCACTTTTTCAGTGTTTGATTGAGAGGATCACTTCAACTGATTAGAAATCTTTAAATGATATTTAGAGGTTAAGTATAGTCTTGATTGGCTTTTATTCCCACAGACTGCCTCTAATTCAGTAGAGGCTGAAAGGGAATGTGTATAAAAACACAAATCTAACAATTATTTTCAATCTCCTGAAACTGGGTGATTTGACTCACCCGAAAGAGTGCAATACTCAAAAACATGGTACATTTCAAAAAAGGACAGTTGTCACTGAAAGTAGCAATGCTCTAGCAAAGACACTTCACCAGGAAGGCAGACTTAATCTTCTGGTCAAACTGGGACACTTGTCAGCAAGTAGACCAATTCTCATGGCCCTAACAGCAGATGGAACCACCTTTGAATTTACATTTACATTTCCCCTGAGTAAAGACATACCCCAAAATTGTAAATGACTGACTGCCTATCTCTTTGTACTTTATATTTTACCCTTATATAGATTTTTGATAATTTCCAGAACCCTATAGGTAGGTCATGGACCTCCTGGGGAGTGAGTGGCTTGCCTAGGACGCCCCAGGTTGCTGGCTGAAAAATGAAAATGCCCCTGATCCTGAAATCCATGTCAGGATAACTTGTCTTGTGCCGTTTGCCTTGTCTGTATCCGATCCTTTTTTTTTTTCTGCTTTACATGACTTATGAATTCTCCTCAGTCAGGATTTCACCTTGACTACAGAAAACTCACACCTAATTTTTAGTTGCCTTAATTTTTCCTGTTTTTGTCTGTCTCAACTTTCTAGTCTTAGAGAACTGCCTAACACAAATTGAAGAGCAAAACTTTAGTGCAAGTATATGCAGTGTCTGTTTCTTTCTGGCTTCTTGTTACACCTGACAAGGTCTTGGTTGCCCTCTGGAAGGCCAGAAACTGAAGGTCTAATTCCTACAGGAGGTCACAGAGTTGTCTGGCCAGAAACGGTGATGGCCTCAAGGAGCCACAAAGGGGCAGCAGTGGTCTATCTCGGTGACCCAGAAGCCTCCATTCAGCTCTCACATGAAGGCAGTGAAGTGCATCCTGAGGTAGGTTATAATACTGTTTAGTATCACAGAGACCCAGAGGCAGGCTAATTGCTCACCACACCCCTTCTTCTTCCCAGGCACACATCAATCTACATTTCTCAGTCTTTCGCTGGTAGAAGGGACCACAGGACTGAATTCTAGCCAGCAGAATTTGAACTGATATAATATGGGATGTTTCCGTATGTGACACACAAAATCCTCCTGTGCAATTTCCTACTGATTAGTGATGTTGAGCACTTTTCTCCAACCTGTTGACCATGTGGATATTTTCTTTGGAGAAATGTCTACTAAAGTACTTGGCCCATTTTTGAATTGGGTGGTGGTGATTATTGTTATTATTAATATTATTATTATTATTTTGCTGTTGAGTTCCTCATATTTATTTTATATATTAACTCCTTGACAGATACATGGTTTGAAAACATTTTCACCAATTCATAGTTTGCTTTTTTATTTTGTTGTTTCCTTTACTGTATGGAAGATTTTTAGTTTGATATAGTCACACTTATCTATTTTTGTTCTCGTCACCTGTGCTTTTGGTGTCATATCCAAAAAATCATGCCTAAAAACAATACAAGAAGGCTTTCTTCTATTTTTTTCTAGAAGTTTTACAGTTTTAGGTCTTATGTGTAAGTCTTTAATCAGCACAAATGACCAATAAAATAAATACATGTAAAAATGCCCAGCATTGTGAATTATCAGGGAAATTCAAGTCACAACCAAAGTGAGATAATATTATCTCACACCTGTTAGAATGGCTGTTATTTAAAAAAAAAAAAAAAGATAAGCGTTGGAGAAGATATGCAGAAATTAGAACAATTGTGTGCTTTTGGTGAGAATGCAAAATGATATAGCCACTATGGAAAATATTATGGAGTCCTTTGAAAAATTAAAATAGAATTACCACATGACCCATCAATCTCACTTATGGGAAGATATCCAAAAGAACTGAAATCAAGATTTCTAAAAGGTATTTTTACTCCAATGGTCATTGCAACATTATTTATATTAGGCAATATATGGAAATAACTAAAGGCCCATTGACAGATGAATGGTTGAAGAAAATGGTGTATGAGCATAAAATGAAATATTATTGAGCCTTAAAAAAGGAGGAAGTCCTGTCTAATGCAACAACATAGATTCACCTGGAAGACATCATGCTAAGTGAAATAACAAATCATGGAAGGACAAATACTACATGTATTCCACTTATATGAGATATCTAAAGGAGTCAAACTCATAGAAGTGGAGAGAAGAATGATGGTTGCCAGGGCCAGAGTGAAAGGGGAATGGAGACTTGTAGAGCGGGTGTGAAGTTTCAGCTGTACAAGAATACTTTGCAGAGGTCTTCTGTACATCATGGCACCTAGAGTTATCAATGCCCGTTGTACATTAAGAGTTTGGTAAGAGTGTAGATTATGTACATGTTCTTACTACCTTAAAATTAACAAACAGACAAATAAGTAAAAACAAAAATTCTTCTACACAAAATTCTCTATACTCTTTCCCCACTCCATAGACTTGTGTCAAGTTACTGATGCTGATTCTGGAAGCTACAATCAAAGATTAGAAATATATAACATGGAAAAAAACTGAATCCCTGTATTATCATTTGGGGAAGAGATTTGGGCCCATTGGGAAAATCTATGGCAAACTTCATATGAATGAGAAAAGTCTAAGAATGCTGAAATTTTGGGTGCATATCTTTAAACAGCTGTCATCACCTGAAGTAATATAGCTATTTGTATGTCAAAATGGGGGTGTGGCCAAAACAAGAACTAAATTGCGCGGCATGGGTTTAATAGTCAAGGAACTGATGAGAAGGAAATGATGTTAGAGACTTGAAGGATGGACAACATAAGACATTTGGCAAAACAGTTATTACCTGTGATAGTCGGAAGGCAGATCAAGTAGCTAGAATCCTATAGACCTAGAGGGAGTGATTGGAAAAAGGCAATGTATTGGCTTTTACTTTGTTTATTGAAACATGTTATAAGAAAGAGGTAAACTCAGGAAAGAATTAGCCATTTTACAAGTAGAATTGAAAAGCAAGAGAGAACCCAGAATCTGGGGTCCAAAATGGTGGCCAAACAGATTATTGCTAAATTCCCAAAAGTAATAGAGAAGATTTGAAAAAGCTTTGAGAGACAAGACCAGAAAAAAATATCTCAGATGTACAAAATGACTGAGCCTGTGGCCAAAATCAGAATAGCAATGAATTTTCCATGCATTGTTTTAGGTATCCTGAAATTGCTAGTTAATCATTAACTTGGGGAAAAGTAGGATTTGGAGAAGAGTAGCAAATAAATTTGGCTTACGCATTATGTCTCAGGAATGCTAGTTTATGTATTGGCACATGGACTTCAGTGGAAACGAGTCAGAAATCTACTCATACTTTCAGTGAATTGTATTGCCAAATAAATTCTGAGTTTACTCCAAAAATGGCTTTGACTGTTTGGCACTTTAAAAAAATCAAGTCCCCAAAATTGCACAAAGAAGAAACAGTGTGTAAAATGTATTTCCATGCAAATTTATTTCCATGAATTGCAAATAGGCATACTTGTTGACATATCCCAACAAAAATTTAAACTACGCTACAAAAAATCATGCCTCATACCCCACATTATATATGTGTGTATATATACACACGTATGTATATACATACATATATGTATGTGTATTTGTATATGTATGTATGCAAGTTGAAAAGAAAAAAAACAAAATAAAAACACACTCTTCATAAAAATTCCAACTGGCTCTCATTTTGGATCTACAAAACTACGTGCCTGAAGACACCAGAGCAATGGATGTGAATCAAGAATCTAATAGCCAATGTTGTATGTGATGTGTGAAGGCAAGAGTTTTCTCAGATGCACTAGAAATTATTCACTATTAATCCTGAAATATTTCATAATATGTACAGCATAAAAATAAGAGAAAGAAAAACAAAGTTAATTTGTCAAGAATAAGGGAGTCATGGTTTTAATGGAATGTCAATGAATATTAAATCTATATAAAGATGTTAAAATAATTATTCAAAAATTTTGAGATGAAAATAAAGTTAAAATTAATTGAAGAATTATTGTTATCTTGATGTAATAATAATTCAGATCTACCTCAGATATTTTATTTGTAATGGTCAAAACATGAAGAGAATAAGAAGAAGAAGGAGGAGGAGGAGGAGGAGGAGGAGGAGGAGGAGGAGGAGGAGGAGGAGGAGGAGGAAGAGGAGGAGGAGGAGGAGGAAGAAGAGGAGGAAGAGGAGGAAGAAAGAAGGAAGAAGGAAGAAGAAGGAGGAGAAGGAGGAAGAGGAGGAGAAAGAGGAAGGTGGAGTGGGGAAGTAAAAATATATGCCTTACTATTAAAGTGTACAGCTGAAATGTATTAGATTTCGTTAACCAATGTCACCATAAAATAATTAATTGATTAAAAGAAAAACTGAAGTTAACCCCTGTGACTAAAAGGTGAGACTAAAAATACTGTTACTCTAATGCTAGAAAAAATTTTAATGGGTGCTTTTGAAAGACATAAATGTTAATTATTAATAAGGTTAAAAATAGTTTGAATGATTTACAATGTACTGGGGGACACGAAAACATTTGTAGTTATAGTCCAGATACCATGGACTTAACAAGTTTTTTTTATTATTATTTTTAATAATGAAACAACACAGTGCAAACAAATGTATTAATATTGATGCCTTGCGTAATGAAATAAACAATCCTCTTCAAGTCAGACCCTCCACCGGTTAAAACAATGCAGCTCTAAATTTTTATAGTAAAACTATAAGCTTAAATGTAATAGGGTATAAAGGTTTCTGGTCAAGCAGTGAACTGATCACATGTCTTTATCTACACTCTTAAACTCTACTGTATTGTCCTTTCTCACTCCTGAGTCTGGCAGAGAATTAGAGAAGTTTTCTCCAGGAAAATGGATCAACACAGAGAATTTTAAAATAAATGTGTGTGTACACACATATGTGTGTATTATGTATGTCAATCTATGTGTGTATGTATAGTTATTAGCATATCAGTCAATGTATATGGATAGATTTAATAGAAGGATATAGAGCAGAAAGTAGCACTGAAAGAAAGCAATGGGGAATACTAGAGAAAAGAAAATAAATGGATCAGTCCATGAAAGCCAACATATGAATATTTTGAGTTTTGAAACAAAAATATCTCAAAATTTGTGGGAGAAGTCAAAGAAACAATTTAATACATTTCTTTTGAATTGAGGACTGTGAGTACTCAGATTAAGAGGATTCACTGAGCACCCAGCACAAGAACGAAAAAGACCTATTCCAAGATATATCACTGTGAAGCTTCAGAAGAGGCCGGTGGGGAGTAGAAGATAGTTTTCAGAGGGAAAGAAAGAGAAAAATCAAAAGGCAACTAAGCTAGTAAACCGTTTTTCATTTACGAGATTAGAAAACACAACGGTGTTGGATGTTCAACAGCATCTCTGGATACTTGAAAATAATGGAGCAACGTGCATAGAATTCTGGGGGGAAATGGTTTCCAATCAAAACTGTTATTCCAGAATTCAAAGATGATTAAGCTATAACTGAACAGAGGAAGAGGAGGAACCGTAGGCGGGAGGCTGAAATCCTCAGAATGATACTTTGTTCGGCATAGAAGGCAGAGGCTATTCCCTCTGCCCAGGAGAGTTCATAGTTGAGGCTTACTGAGGAGAGACACCAGGCAGCATAAGGACAAGCGCAGATGAGGAGTGGGGAGAGAGAGAGAGAGAAGGAAAAACTCTGCCTGCTAAATGCCCAAGGGACACCTTCACTTCATTAATCCATATCTCTATTGGTACAACAACTGAGCCATAAGTGGAATTTGGAGAAAAACCTTAATGTTTTGATTTTAATGCTCTAAACATTGCAAAAACATTACTTAGGTGAATCACATTGTACTTGATGTCTTTATATAGTATCTTATATTTTCTTAAACTTGCTTAGAAGTTCAAATTACTCTATTTCCATTCCTGGAGTACTACCTGAGGTGTTTTGTCACTCATCTCAAGTGGCCCACTGATGTCTGGCTGTAATGTGCTACAAATAGTTCTTCCTGACTCTAGGTCCGTAGGCTCTACTCCCTCCCACACCTTTTACCCTTAGTAGGCTTTAAAGTTTTTTACCAGCCATAAATTGATTAAGGAACCGTATAAAATTATGTTTATTTTATAGGTAGAAAATGGTAAAATGTTACCAATTTAGTATTTTATCATAATGTAATAAGTATTATTTGCAGACTGGAAAAATAATGTTGGCAATCATGTGTGTCATTATTTTCCAACAATGCTATTATGATGAATAAATATACACTCTGTTTTCAAAATATTAAAATTTAGAAGAATATATATACAGCAAAAAGTCAAGTTACAGTATTTATATTAGGGGAAAAAAATAATTAAATTTCCAAAAGACGGAACATTTTACATCAATAAATAGGAAGTTCACAATGAAGATGCAATTATCATCAGTATTTAAATTAAATGCCACTTAGAAAATTATATAAAATATAAACATTGAATCTAGAGAGAAACAAAAAAAAGGAAAGCACAGAATGAAATATTATCACATTTGATATTTTTCTCTCAATGGATGCGGGTATACTTTAGGAAATGTAAAGTTACTTTAACATTTAAAATAGACTAATATACTTAATAAAACATCTAGGCAAAAAGGAAATAGAAATATGGTATGTTGGAATAATATAATTAGAGATTTATTTAAAAAATCATGCAATAGCCTGTGCCAACTATTATGTTTGGTGTTAGGAGACAGATTCTACATGTAAGCGATGTAAAAAGGCAGCTCGTGAGCAGTGTGTGCATTGAAATCTTGTAGAACGCGACAGGTAACCACTTTCAGAAATGTAAGACTCAAGGCATATCCACTAAAGCTAGGGATGAGACGGGATCTTTCTATTTGCAAGAATTGTTTAGCTTTTTTCTTCCCCACATATAAAAATTTCAATTAAGAAAGAAAGGAAATAATGAGGAAAGAGAAGGGGGAGGATAGAGGGAGATAGCTGAATGGCAAATATTAGTAAGGAAACAAATTTTTATCATTCCTAAATTTACAAGATTGTTTTAGTCCTAACTGCATTGATTAAAAAGCATTTTAACCAAGTTCATTAGAAAGCCAGTTACAAAGTCAGTATACAAATCTTAGTATCACTTCTGTATTTCTGGAAAAGAGCAGTTGGAGATTATAGTTGAAAAAATTTTCCATTCACAAGAATGAAATGTATATTACACCTAAGAATGCATTTTACGACAAGTAAGTCATACATGTAAAAAAAAAATAAAGCTAAAAAACTGTTTTTAAGTTAAAAATTTACAAAATGCACCAAAAATCACCATGCTGAAAAATAGATTAATTATTATAAAAATATATAAATGGAGTAAAATCACTTGCCCTTGATAAGTAATCTTAATGTTGTGAAGAAGCTAATTTACTTCAGATATTTTAATTTACAATTATTTTATTCAAAATACCATTTGCTTTATGATATTCAAATAAATTATTTAAGTAAATGTGGAAAATTAATTGTAAACCTTATTCAGAAAAAAATAAAAAGAGTCAAATCACCAACAAATCATGAAAAAGAGAGATACGTAAAAGACATAGTTTTGTTCTGCCAGATACTAAATTTTCTTATAAAGCAATAACTATAAATATTCTGTAGTGATAAAAGGATTGGCATACACATAAATGAAACAGAGTCGAATGTTCCGAAAAAACCATGGAGGTATCATAAGAATATGATATGAGATAAGAATTGTATCAGGAGTTGAAAAAGTGGTGTCACAACATCGGTAATGAATGGGGACGATGACCCACCTAGGGCAGATAAGGAGTTGAGAGAAACCTTATCTCATAAACTGCCAAAGGGGTATGTAAGCTGCAATAAATTTTCTGGAGAAACGTTCATTAGCACATTTCAAAAAAAAATGTACAATTTGTACGTGCCCTTTGGGCTCTCACTTCCCACTCCATCTCAACATTTTGTTCCTAGTAATTCATGCTGAGGAAATAATCACAGGTTTCACAAAGATGTACCTGTAAGGCTGTCCATCTCAGCCTGAGGTTAGGAATATTGGGACGAATGACAGACAAAAAAGATCTAAATGTGCAACAGTAGGGGTTTGATTTGTGGTTATTAAGATCGAGGGGAGAAATTTGTATCTGCCAGGGAAATTCTTCACAACACGTGTGTGTGTGTGGGCATAGATACATAGACATGCACACGTATGCACATGTGCTGTGTCTTATAAGATTTACCTTGTGAAGCAAGGACTTTCCCTCCCTCTCTCTCTTTCTCTCTCCAATCTTTTTTTCTCTCTCTCAGACAGGTGTGAAAATGTCCTTTATCAATTTTGGCCATTCGCTTCCTCACTCAATTACTCAATGTCTCATGGAATTTTAGAATTTGAACTCAACCCCTCTGTCTAAAATTTTTTTGTTCATTGGGATTTTTCTCCTGTCTTTCGCAAGGGAAGCCCCTTGTCATGCTTAGAGCCCCATGGCCTTGTGTCTGGCAAAGAAGCTCCTGCCTCACTGGGGACACTAGATTGGGAGCCTGTCCTCTCTTTCTGATAAAGAGGTGACATTTTTCATGTTGGTTTTACTGTGATATGCCATATGTACGTGGCCTGGCACGATATGTCCCTAGATCCACTTCACTTTCTGAAAGTTTAGTGTTGTGATTTGTGTGACACAGAATGTGTTGTTGCAGCCTGTGATGCTCTGTTATCACTGAGTGAGGTAATTAATTCATGAAATCGTTGAATTGAATTGGACTTTTCTGTAGCTAACTGTAAAAGGTGTCCAGACTGCGTAGTTTTCAATGTTGCATCAAACCCAACACCTTTGTTCATGAGAGCCCCCAGTGGTCTTTGTTAGGAGACTTTCCTTGTGCTGGAGTCAGTTCGGTGCAAAGAGATCATGTTTGGTGTGTGTCGCCCTTGTGACAGGACTTTGGCACTGCAGACTTCGGCTCTCAACAGTAAAACACACTCTTACAAGCAAACAGTTAGTAGTAACGCATTGCTCAGTAGTAATCCAAGCCTATTAGACATTACAAAGTGGACTTATGAAGAAAAATAATAAATAATATTACTTAATTCTGTAACCGTCAAAGGACAGCTGTTAGGGCCCTAGCCAATGCTCCTGAATTAATTTTTTTTTTATTTCTCTTTTGTGATAAAGTGTAAGAAGTGTGTGTGTGTGTGTGTATGTGTGTGTGTGTAGTGAGAGAGAGAGAGAGATCGAGGCTATAGGAAAATAAGTAATTTTCTTCCTTAAAATTAGTAACATTATTATTTTAGTGATAAGAGTTTATTTTTCTGAACAAATTTTACACGTGGTGTCCCTTCAGTATCATAAATAGAATGTTTAAAGCCAGAAATATCTATACATATATATATATAAACACTCAAACATACACTCATATTTGTGTATGTATGTGTATATATATATATATTTTTTTTTTTCTTGGTCTGTTCCACAGTAAAAAAAAAAATTTTTGATTGCAATTCAACAAGAAGACAACTTGTGATTTTATGTGAGAAGTTGTTCTAAGTTTTATTTTAGGGGGGTAGGTGTCTAAGATGAAACCTATAATTGAAGGAAAAATTATATCTGTTCTCTTTAAAGTATATATATACAGCCTTATGAGGCTTGAAGACAGTGCTGTCCCCGCTTGTAGTAAAATATCAGTACTTTCAGGGATTCCACTTTTCTCCTTTTGGTTTTCTCCCCTCTCCTATTCACAGCATTGTCCATCTTATCTGCTTAGGGAAAAAAAAAAACAAAAACAAAAACAAAAACAAAAAAAACCCTCCCAAGAGCTTAACACACAAAGTAATGATCAGATGTCACCTCCAGAGCTTTCATCAAAGGCGAACTCAAACTAAATATTCTAACAAGAGGTAAATAAAAAATAGTAAAAAATAGACTGAGTGATGGTAACACCTATGTAACGAGCTACCAGAAAACAGACCCAGGATTACACTCAAGATCTGTAGAAATGACACCGTCCCTGATCCACGCCGGGGACTCTCTTGCTGCAGTATTTTGTGAGCTGAGCTCTCCTGTGGGGTCGAGCAGCCGAGGACATTTTCGTGGGAGGAAGAGCAATCGGAAGAGGAGTATGATTCATGTTCAGCATCTCAAGTGGAGGATAGAGTGCAAGCAGTGAATAATGAAACAAAGGCAAGATATTCAGCATGCCAGGAAGGTTACTGTTAGAGAGCTGTTAGAATTATTTAAAAAGGTTAGTCTATGAATAAACATGCTTCATCAAGGTCTCTTACACATGCAAAGAGAGATGCTAATGAATAATAAAAGAGTAATAGGGACTGGCGAAGAAATTAATGTTAATCTTATCCAAAGCAGATACAAATTAATATTGGAGCAACATTTTTGTAATCACTTCTCAAGGCAAAAATTCAATTAATGTGACTATATCAATATTTCAGATCTTACTCCCTTGAAACTGAACTTGTCTCTCTTCATATAAGCTCGCTCTCCTCTGTGAACGTCAGTAGTTTGTCTTGTCAGTTCTTGGGGAGACTTCTGAATGGTGCAGTTGGAAGAAATCAGGACCGGTTCTCTAAACCTCAGTGCTGTGGTGCAGAGTTGCCTCAGGGCGCCTTTCAGTTAGGGAATGATGTTTAGAGAGTCATTACCCTGTAGAAAGTAGATATGAAAGCCCAGAACCATGAGCCCTACTTCTTGATTTTTTTTTTTTTTTTACTATTTCATATACACACACGTGGAAGAAAGCTGTTTGTGATTTCTAAAGAACACCTTTTCAGTTACATATTTATAGTCACAGAATAGGTGTGCATATATTTTAGATATACACATATCTAATAATTATATATATATATATCTACTATAATATTTCCATTTAAATAGCATCCTATAAATGGATCAGCACAGGAAAACATCATCACCACAGCACCAAAAGGAGACTCTAGTTCCACCAGGGAGAAAACAATAATGTAAACCAAAGTTAAAACAGTTTTCTGAGTCTGAGCTCAATTTTATCCTTTGCCACAGCCTGCTTTGAAGACAGGCAATGGAAAATGACTATTTCTCAAGGAATTATTAAGATGACTGACTTTATTCCACTAGACGTTTATTTTATCTCCTATGTGTTTCTTTTGTTGTTAGTCACTAGGTACATTTTATAGAGTGAGTTATTCCTCTTATTTGGCACACAATATAAATGCCTGTCAGACTCGGTTTAAGGTGTCAGAGTCTTAGGAAAAGTTTATGAAACTAAATACATTCAAGTAAGCGTTTTGCAACTGGGCACAATGTGCTATTTACGTTGTAATGACCTGACAGATTTACACAATGAGAGGGGCTAATGCCCCCAGACTGTGATAGATTGGGCTCGCTTGAAGCATGGTGCTGGAGACAAATCAGGTTACAGTGCTGCTGTTTGCAAAACCAAATGACAAGCCCAAGCCAATCACCCTATTAAAATAGCCGCCTGGACAACCTCACTTCCATACTTTTTTAACAGACAGTGTCTTCCTCCCATAATGAAAGAAACATGAAATGGTTTCCATACTGAATGAGCTCCCTCGAGGTGCTGGGATTGGTCTCATTATAGAAAGCTTTAGCATCACCATTGCAGTACCTCTTCTCATCTTTCTCCTCTTTGCTTCTCACCTGAGTGGAGAATTTTCTGTCAACAGATATAGCCTGGCTAAACCTGCATAACCCAGGAGAGGGATATAGCAGAGATAAAATTCGTTGTTTTTTTTTTTTTTTCCCATTTATGTAGAAAATGATACTTAGTATTTCTGCCTGAAAAGGATTACTCTATGATGTGGACAGCATTCTGCACTCTCTTTTAAAATGGCAGTCTACAATTTTATTATTTATTTTTACTTTTTAAAGAAGTTGGATATGGCAGGGAAACCTATCAGAAATTTCATGCTGTTCAATTCACCAGGGGGAGAAAATCACCACTTGTGTATTCTCCTCAGATGCCTTTGGTGACTCACGGTCCAATACCGCACTGAGAGCTTCCCGTGGCCAGCAACTAGACCACCTGCCTCAATGATTTTGACTGGAGGAAGCAGGTTAATATGACGGAATAAAATGAACTTTGTCAAGTAATATGAAAGTTCAGTTACTAACTGATAAGCCAGAGAATTTCCTGAGGAAAAAAAAATATTACTGTGCTCTGTGCTTCTCCTTGTGTTTCTGCTGCTTCTCTTTGCTTTTGTTCTCATATAGGCCTTTAGCTAGCCCTTAGCACATAACATTGTTTTTTCATGTTGTGTCATGCTCCTTCACATTATGACCACCATCAGTATCACCATCATCATCATTGTCACCATCATCATCACTGCCAGAATTACTGGATACTTAAAGTGTATCAGTTGATACACTCTCATCATCAGAAAAACCCTCTGTGTATTTTATATCCATTTAACATCCAAAAAAAAAGAAGAAGAAGAAGGAGTTAGGATAATTAACTCCTTCCAAATCACACAGCTCATAAATGGAAGGAATAAAACCCAAACGCATGTTTGAATCCAAAGACAAGGCTTTTATCCTCTCTAAAATACTTCCTCAACAAGGGTGTCCCAAATTCGTTGCTCTTCAGGCATACTTCTTCTGTAAATTTATCCAATTGTCATGTGTTTTATTTAAATTTCCAGATTTGGGTTACATTCCTTGAGGGACAGAGATATTCCTTAATAGCTCCCCTCCAGGATATCAGGCATGAGAAACAATGTGCCTTGACTGAACATGCAGTAAGAGGAACAAATTAGCATTCATGGGTTTCTTCTTTGGCAAGTAATCAAATGTTTTAATTTTATTTGATACTGATTACCAAATGGTTATTCTGGACAAATCTTTAAAGGCAAGCATAACAATGAAATTAAGCCTTTTTTTCTTTATTCATTTTATTAATTTCTCACATAGCAATATAATTTTCATAGTATCTACAAAAAGGAATTTGAAATTTAAGTGGTGATGGAAAAGGTCAAAACATGTGTCATCCCATTATTGCTTTTCATACAGGAATAGACTAATTATGCAGATCTAAGGTAAATGAAGCAAAATGAAAATGATTAAAACTTAGCCCTGATAAAGGAGAAAATTACTGAGAAACGATTAACCAAATCTGAAGCAAGCAATGGTGATGGGTAAAGGCAGGAAGAAGGTATTCTCATGGCTTGCACATACATCTTATCAAATAAAGCACTCTCTTTAATGTACTCGGATTCATCCCATCACCATCTACAGAATATGTTTTAGATTCCATTCTGTGTATGAAATAAAATATATCTAGATCAACATTGAAAATCAAAACTATGCAGCCTAGCAAGAGAACCCAGCAGATAGACTATTCTATTATTGTCATGGATATTTTTAGGTTTGTGGTTTCCCAGCATCTATATTCTTCGGAGAATTGATCTTTTCCTTGTTTCATGCAGTGATAGTGGGACTGTAATTCAAGGCATATATTGGCTCTCACCATGATGTTGAAAAGGTCGTTGGCAGTTCTTTTAGCAAGTTCTCTCTCTTACTTTAAGTATATATGATTTATTTTTCTCTTGCTTATTATTTGTGTATTCACGGGCGTATAAAATTCATGAGGACAGATTGATTCACAAGTGTCCCCAGGGGTAGCACAATGCTAGTGGCCTCTCCATAAATATTTTGTGAATAAATAAATGTGTGTTGTCTATGTAGATCAGAACAGTATTGCTTTTCTTTTATTAACACAGCCTCTTATCCTCTTTTTCTAAAAGTGCTTTTTGTTTTAATTCCATATTTCGTGTTGTAGTGCTTGAAAATTTCATACAAACCTTTATGTAAGCTTGTCTTTTATAGAATATAAAGTGAATAGTATTTTGAAGTGTTAATGCCTAATTCCTTTGTTTTGTATAACTGTAATGAGATGAAAAAGCATACAGTATAAGCAGGAAATCTACTAAAATTTCACCAGAGAATAGGCTTATAAAATAATCATGATGTCAAGGGAAACCTAACAAATCTTCTTTTTACCAGTAAAGCTTTTTTTTGTGTTATAAACAACACCAGATTCCAAGATCTCATACAAACAGTGAAATGCTACAGGTGAACTATTTGTCAGACAAATCCCCCTTTTGCTTCTTGGAACAGTACCCTGAAAGATGTTCATTGAAATGATTATTGAATTAGAAGGAGAGAGAGCTCAACACTTTCGAGAGGAAAAAACTCAAATTTTTCCATCTTGGAGAAATTCTGATAGTGATCAGAACTTTACAAGACAGATAATTTCAGTGAAAAAGTCAACAGGTTTCATATAAAAAGTAGTATGAGTTTTGCACTCCTGTTTTTGCTTCTAAGCAATACTCATACACTCAAATCAAGAATAAATGTCAGTTAAAAGAAAATGTGTACAGAACTGAGCTAGTAAAAAAATAATTCTTTAAAAATACAAATAATTTTTAAACCCTGTGAAAGTTCAATGTTGCCCTCTGATTTCCATTTGAAATAAAATTTTCATATTCAAGTTGCAATGAAATGTCAAATGTGATATCATATACCATTTGTTGACTCTAGTCTGGGTAAGAAGGTTAACGTGGATAAAGTCTACTAGTCTTCAATTTCTCTTTAGAAAAATATGGTGATGATAGTGTTTCCATGAGGCAAACACATAAAATTTTATTATTGGAAAGGGAAGAAGGAAACACTGGCAAGTTGAGTTGTTCTTTTTTTCTTTTGATCACAGGGTTTGATCTATAATGTCACTTATTTTAGATGTGAATGATCCAGTTTATAATAAAGCTACAAATGATTAGCTTTTCACATGAGTGAGACAGATATTCTAAATCCAATTAAACAGCATAATTAAATATCTCCTCTCCAGAAAGCATCAGGCGTTGGATTTTTAGAGGTATATAGGCTCTTCTCAAGTCTTAGTTTGCCTCAATATATAAGACAATATATAAGAATTGCACAAATTGGGGGAGAAATTCAGGCTTCTCAAAGATTAATGAGACTATCGCTTAGATAGACTATTATGGTAAAATGCAGATTTTGTTTGGGTAGATCCAGTGTACAACCTAGAATCTGCATTTTGAACAAACTCTGAAATAATGCTGATGTTGCTGTTATATAAACCAACCTTTGAGCAGTGAACATATAGAGGATGATGATTTCAAGTGGGTCTCAAAGAGTGAGCCTTTCCTTGACCAGAAAATTACATTTATAATAAATATTAGTAGGATGTAGACTGTAGATTTCTAGCAACAAGGAAACTGTGTTAGTAAAGGAATATAGACAGGAAACTGTTCATTTTGGGTGAAAACTAATAACTATTATGATTTTTTTGTTGTTGAAGTGAAGGGTATTGTTCATTTGCTATGTGCCAGGAAATAAATGTACAAGATTTTATTATGTGCAGTTGGTACATTTCCAGAGTTACTGCTGATTAGTGCAAATATATACTTTTGGAAATAATAATTAAAGACCCCACCTTCTCAGGAAATTGAGTATTTTTCCAGGATTTCTCTTTCCTGATATACCTGAGCACCTTAGAGATGCTTTCATATGTAACCATGAGACCATTTTATGAGGCCTTTTTGCAAATATGACTACCATCATCCCACTCTTTTTCTGTGTAAGCCTCTGCCTGGGCTTCCTTCTGGCCAGGAGGATGGTGCTGCCACCCTCTCTGATCAACTGTTTTGGAAGGTGTTCTCACAGCAGAGGGCTTATGACCCTGACATTGTGAAACTTTATTTCTCTGAGTAAGAAGAACCTGGGATTGAGAAGAGAAAGAAACCAGGGTAGATCTTTGGTTGGAGTGGTAAAATACACCCCTTACGTGTCTCCCTAATCACTCCAGGCTCTACTGTTCAGTCTGATCATTTCTTCTAAACGTCTCTCTCCATTTTTTTTTTCCATGAGCTAGCTATTCTTTCCCTTCATTCAAATTCCTTCAACAACTCTTGATTCTTCAGAGAGGTCTGTTAGACAAGTTCATGTTCTTTTGCATTATGCTCCTAGACCATGTATAAATTAAAACTAACGGCTGGATAATGTGACACTTTTGTGACACAATCAGTGACACTTTTCTAACCACTAGAACTTTGTGTTATATTTAAAAGTTTGGTCTGCTGAAAGCACTTAGAGGACTCCCAAGATATATAGTCATTGTGTAATGTTGCAAATCTGTGGTCTGAGACTCAGATTTGGTTCAAACATACTAACCTCTCATTATGCATGGCCATTTAATCCTAAAAAAACAACCAAAAAAACAAAAAAACACTGTATAAATTAGACATTATCTCCATTTCCAAGACATTTTAAGCATGGGAAGCAACTTAAGCTCAAGAAAATTAAGTAACTTGCACAAAGTCAGATAGCTAGTAAATGATAAAGTCAAAATGTTCACCCACTTGAATTTGGAAAATAACTTCCATCCCAATGAAATCATCGCTAGTGTTTCTTAAATGTTTGCTGTATGCTGGTCAGCATTCTAAGCACGTGATGTGTGTTAACTCATTTATTCCTTACAGCAACCCAAGGAGGTAGAAATTGTGTAGATGAGTCCACCAAAGCACAGAGACTTGTTCCCGCGGTACACAGCGGGTGAGGAGCAGAGCGGGATTCAAACTCAGGCATTGTAAGTCTAAAGCCACACTCTTAACCATGACCTTTCCATTTTTCGGTGAAAGATACTAGAATCATTTGAGGCTAGAGATAAGAGATTAGGGTAATAGATTATTACTGAAATATAACTAACCAAATGTGCTGGATAATGGCAACTGTATGTAGTATGGTACAAATCCACTAGTTCCAGAGACTTTCACTGTGGAAATTGTTGTCAGGAGGTGGAGAAGAGGTCAACATCTGAAATTGCCAGTCCATTGAAGTAAGTACCCAAGGGCCTGGGAACCAAAGAGAGAAAAATACTATAGCACGATCAGTTTGAGAAAAACTGGCATGTGAACTGCCAAGGCTGAAGAGAGAATCTCAAATGGAGAATTCTTTGAGTGTGGAAGATTGTGTCCAGAAAATGAATCTGGGTAGTGATCTGCTTCCATGGCTAGTCTCTTGCAACTAGGTATAGACCCATTTTAGTTTCTGCCTCCCAGAATTTCCTTCTGGATTAAAAAAAAAGAAGAAAAAGAAAAACGGTATATATTTAAAGTGTACAACCTGATGATTTGATATAAACATGGATATGGTAGTGGTCACTGCATTCAAGCTAATTAACATTTTCATCTCCTCACATAGTTACCGTTTGTGTGTATTGTGCACACAGAGCGAAAGCACCTAGAATCTACTCTCAGCAAATTTTCAATATTTGATGGGTGAGAGACTAAAGTCTGCTCTAAAATCTTTCATAAGATGAATGAGGCCAAATGGGAGGAAGTCAGGGTGTGACCTAAGTTATGAATTATGTGGAAGAAAAGAAGCTCATGAATGTGAAAGGCAGGATGTAGAGCAATAGGAAATTCTGGGTGATGCCTCATGTGCAGGAGATGAGACAGAGAGTTGAACTGGTGTCGGAGATTATACTTTGCATCTGCCATTTCCCACATCTACCAATAGAGTTATTTTACCTGGTTTGGTGGTGTGTCTTACTCTTTCAGTTACTAAGTATCTCCACTTTAATCCACTCTTCGTAACCTGTGATGCTGAGGCTGCGGCTGCCAATGACATTTCTGTTTTTCCAGTTGTCTCCTTATGATGCTCTGTCAATAGGGAGGGCCTAGAGGGAGATAGAAGATTATAGCGGGAAGAAGAAACTTGCTCCTCCTTTGGTCGGTTTCAACCCAGCGGTGTGTCTTCACTTTGGCAGTGGCAATTCGTTCTAGTTAGTAGTAGTCGATCCAGTTTAAAGGTTTTTCTTCCAATGTTTGCAGAGCCGTCACAGCCTCACTACACCTCCTCATAGATGCCAGCACAAGCCAACTCCTCTGACTAACGGTTTCCCAGGGTCTCTCTTCTGGGTTTAGAGACATCAGCACAGACCCCATAGCATTCGCTATTCAGTCCTCTGAGTTTCAGCTTTGTAGAATCCTTCTTGAAGCTTCTAAGATTCAATAATTCCAGCCTCTTCTCTGCCCAAAGGGTGGAACCTGATCCCTGTCATATGCTACCTCTGTGACAGCTCACTTGTTCTCTTTGACTCTTCAGTTCTTCAGTACCTAGCCAACAATCTTTATATATATTCTCAATTTTAAATATTATGTAGCTTTTGTCTTCTAACTAGACTGAGACAGATACATCACATTTATAACTCTAAAAGTTCCCTGAGACTTAATTTTCTCATTAATAAAGGTTTTTACTGGACAAAAATCAAGTTTCTTTTTAGCTCTATATTCCATGACTGCTCGTGTGTGGTTAGACTACTAAGAAACTCAACGGCCTTAGCATTTCTTTTTTAAAATATATGCTCATTACCAAGTTGAGTAAAAGAAAAGCCTGGAAGTCTTACTTGGTTTTTTATTGACTACTGTGTCCACAAGGATTATCAGACTAGCTGGGCCCCATCAAAGGCACTAAACGTTCAGCTCATGAAGATAATATAAAGTCACAGTGCAATTCAGAAGAATAAATAGTTGATGTGTGCGATGTTGGCACAGATGGTGGAATGCTAACTGGGGAAGAAAGCACAAGTTCGGACCTGAGGCAAAATAACCGCAGAATAAGAAAATAACTTTTACTATTACTTCTGTTGTTTATTGAATACAGACTCAATGCCTGACACATATTAATTTCCTCACACATGTTTAAGCCACACAACCATCTGTAGCTGTGGTGCTTTTTATTATCCTCTTTTTACCAGTAAGGAAACTAAAGCCCAAAGGGATTACGTAGCTTACTCATCATTCATAATAAGTAAGGGGTAGGGTTGGCTTCCAATGCTAAACCATGATGCTCCGAAGTCCATTCTCTAATCATTTTACTTAATTTTTTTGTTATGAAGGTGCTGGACCAAGTAGACAGCGGAGCCACTAATAGAGCCAAAAAATAGATTATTAAGACAAAGATATTAAATACAAATGTTAATTACATCAACTTCTGATACTCTGTTAAATTTCAGCTTGCCTACACTAACATCCTTTGCAGTGAGCAAACAATGTCCAGTTTGTTGGAAAACTTAAGAAAGAGACTGATCCAGACAAAACTTGTTTACTTTTGTTTTATATAAGATTAATGGAGAGAAACCAACACTTTTAATTAATACCAGACAAGGTATCATGAAATTCTGTCCCAATGAATGACATACTTTATAACAAAGTTAACAAAATGGCTAATGAGATTATATTGTTTACATCTTGAGTTTGTCTATGATGTCATACTTTTGCACAGTAAACCAGCAAAGCTATTGATGAGAATGAACATGAACAAAATTTTAAACTTCTCAGTTCCTTTTCTAAAAATTTCCTGCTTAAAAACTCAAGAGAATTGGAGGGTACCGTGTGCCTGTCCATCAGGCAAGTTATCACATTTAATAGGATGGCATCTACGAAGTCTTAGAGTCCCGAGGGAGCCTTCCTGCCTAAGCATGGGCTAGTGCTGTTATGAAGTGGTGAATGGCCCTGGGTGTGTGGTGAGACTACTAAGAAACTCAGTGTAAAGAAGCAGCAAAGAATAAAAGAGGAAAAGGGGGGAAAAAGACTAAAGAATGTTAGAAAAAAGGAAAAAAAATGCTGTTGGGAGAATTAGTTAAAACCAAAAGTGAAAAGACAGACATTTCCTAGGTTACTAATCGGATGCTGATCTCTCCCCTCTGATCTCCTCTGGCGCCTGTGCAAATGGGCTGCGAATCTAACAAGGGCCATCTTTCATGCGACGTATCAAACATTTCACCCTGCGACACAGCCGAAAATACCACAGAAAAGCATCGCCCTTCTCATAGTACTCCAGCCTTTCTTTTCTAGATGGCTGGTGCCAGAAAACTATTCTTCCAATTATTTCAGGGCCTTAAAAGTGAAAAGAAGATGTAGCGTAAGTTCAGTTCTGAAAAGGAGTGAAGCTGTCAGTGAGGCTATTTTTAAACAGGCTGGCCATTCCTCGGAAAGTTTTTTTCAAGAAAACTTTCCTGCCCTGTTAAAACACACACACACACACACACACACACACACACACACACACACACACACTCACACGCATTTACCCCCTTATCTCCAAGTAGCAATAGAAGAGAGAGTAGAAGTTGGTGAAGTCCTTTGGAAATCTTGCAGTACTCAGACAGAAAACACAGGTAAATACTGAACTCCACTGTGCAGTGGCATCAGAAGTGCTTCCTTGTGAGATTTCTTCAGGGAGCGTTTAGAGGGACAGAGTGCTAAGCAGTGAAGGGTCTTCCCTCCTAATTTCTCTCTCCAGAACAGAGAAGCTCAGCTCTTCATAGGCTCCTCGTAATGACTCTGAGAAATGCCTCCCTGCGGTGAGTGATGTCATTAATGACTGGGACAAAGTCGAACCTGTGGAATGTGCTGCATGAATGGCATGGTTACTCCTGGCCGGTCACCTTCCCTTCGCATGTGAGCATGAGAAGGGCATTGTGTCACCCGTCAGCACTGAGAGGCTCCTCTCCTGTGGCGTGGATTTTGTCTGACTACTGAGTCTCTTAAGTCAGAGGAATGCTGGTACTAACTGGATTATAGAGAAGTTATGTTTTTCTGAGATGGAATTTAAAAAGGAAGAGGTAGTTAAGGGAGCCAACTCAGGAGGCTGTTGAAACAGAGATCATCTCTGACATGTGAAAACACTAATACGTTTTACACATAGCTGACTTGTGTGGGTACAGTGGGTGTTAAAAAGAAACAACAGGCCCCAAATGGAGTCACTTGTGCTAAGCCCTGTGTCTGCAATCTAAGTGCAGTGTCAGCCTCTCCCAGGAATATAATTGTAACTGGTCAGGACCAGTGAGGTAATCAGCCTATCAGACCCTTTTGTCCCCCACAGAAGCACACCTTGCTTGAAATAACCATTATGATTTTACATTTCTTTATGACTTTCTTGTATCACACCCTCTCTGCCTTTAAAAATCTTTATTTTATTTTATTTTATTTTATTTTATTTTATTTTATTTTATTTTATTTTATTTTATTTTATTTTATTTTAATTTTATTTTATTTTTTATTTTTCTGTAGCTCTTTGGAGCTCCTTTCTGCTTGCCAGACGGGATCCTGCCCAATTCATAAATCATTGAATAAAGCCTGTTTGCTTTTGACTCAGTCGAATCTGGGTTTTTAACATGGGTAATTCCATTTTTTTTTCTCTCCATAGATTCAGAGTGTCATCTGGTGATCTTTCAGGTGGTAGAGAGAGTGAGTACACATTGGATTGTTTGATTTATATGTTAGTTAGAGATCAGAACCAAATTCAGTTATTCTGATTTTTTTTTTCTGGCGACCACCAGCCCATGATTAGGAATCAGAAAGAGGTGAAATCTTTTTTACTTAGAACTATCTTCTGAAAAAAGTCAGTAGTAAACCTTTGCCCCCAGAAAGTTTTTATTGAAAATCATTAAAAGCTGCCTAAACACTAAGGGTGCCCTGACTTCTATGTGGGGTGTGTGTCATTTACTTATTTAAATGCATTATTCTTTGTATGAAGACACCTCTAGTTCTGTGTTCCTCATCCTTGGTCCTATTTAGCATTTACCTAGCACTTCTATTTTGAGAAAGGTATGCTACTGTCATTTTTACTAGTTATTTCTCTCAGCACCCTGGTGAAATAGAACAGCATTAATGCTTTTATTTCATCGAAGAGGAGCAAACTCAAGCAGGGCTTAGAAGGATAGCAGTTTTTAATTGACACATCCAGAATTAAGTGACGTGACTTCAAAGATTTATCATTTCACCCGGTGAGCCAATAAAAAGGTATTGAAAAAAAAAGAGAGGGATTAAAATGCCCTTTTCATCTTAATTCATTTAAGATTCACAAATGTTTGTTGCCTTTCAATACAATAAACACAGGTGGTGCTAAAATAATTTGTTAAAAAGCTCACAAAACATCCTCAATAAACAAGCACATCCATATATATTCAAATACGAAGCTAATGATGCATCCTTCCTAAGAGAAGGGGTGAATGGATTAGCTTCTATTTCCATTGCAAGATTATCTTTCAGTTCTTCTCCAGCACATAACATCTCCCAAGGAGGAGGTCACTCTAACCTTTTTGAAAATTGTCAATTTGCCTTCTGTAGCTGTTTCTCCATCTATAAGTATGACTCACATGTACACCTGTTTCTCCCTACCCAAGACTCAGTAGTTGCAACAGATTCAGGTACAGGTTAGTCCCTTAAACCAGTTACTTTAGCACAATCTGTCAGTGGGACACAATCATGGTCATTAGTTCCATTTGTTATTCTGTTGTTAACAGCTGAGAGAGTTTATCTAGTTGGTTCTTAGCCTCTGAGCTATGTTTTATTCTAAATAATTAATTCAAAAAAGACTCGTTTTGTGAAAAGAACATTGTAGATGGTGGGGATAAACATTGATGCAGTAGGGCTAGGTGAGGTCTCAACTACTTGATGTATGTAACACACCCACTAAAGGATTTTTTCCCTGGGGAACAGGATTGCTTATCTCTGACTTCACACATTTTCAGGTACTTTTGGTTATTTAGGCATCTCCTCACTAAACTTACCGTGCCTGCTTGAAAATGTCAGTCCTACTTTAGACTCAGCCTCTCATCTCGCATAGGCCAGACTAAGGCGTCGTTTCTCTTATAGAGTGAGGAGTGTGGTCCACTCTCTCCTGGCCATTCCTCCCCCCATTTACTTTGAGTATGTTGGTGTTTGAGGCATGAGGTATGTGGCAAAGAGGAAAAATAAGGCTGACCTCAGTAATTCTTTTTCGTAATGGCTGTTTCCTGATGTCAACAAATGTCTTTGGCTTGAGATGGAGGTTTTGTCCCTGTTTATTGACCATTAATGGCTCACATACCAGTTTGCCCTTACTGCCTTGGGGTCTCACAGAGAAATGAATTTCTTTTAATTATGCTTTTGTGAATTTAGTAACTTTTTCTCAGTAGCTGGGAGAGCTGAGTCTAGGGAGTAAAAAGGTGAGAAGAAAAGTCTCATAATTTCTTACCCTGTCCTGTTATATATGAATAGGACACTTCCCCAATTGCTGGGGAAGCCAGAACATATATACCCTGGGATTATAAATGGAGTATGAGGGAGTTAGCCAGGCATTCATCATAGGGAAGGAGATATTTGTATGATACATCAAAGAAGGGACACAATGGTCCAAAGTAGCATCACAAGTTTATCTCTTGAGAAAAAGTGATGACTCTTAAGAACAGGATGCCAGTATTTATCCTTTTTCACTATTAAACCAAAAACTTGCACCAGACAAATTTAAACAGGCAAAGATAACTATATTCAAGGCTATTACAACAAAAGAGAGACTGAGATCAACTTCACTGAAACAGAAGATGGGAAGGTTTTCGAGCACAAGGGTGACCTAGCAGGAAGTTCTTGAGGAGGACAGTAGGTGGAAAAGTTGGTCAATGAGTAGAACATTGAATTATTCCTATATTCTCATGTATTTTTCTCAGTGATTTGGCCACCCAAATTTGCTAATTGGTGCCCATCCTAGGTTCATCTGTATCTTAGCTCTAGCCTAAGGGTCCTACCTGTATGCAAAGACAGAGATAGGGATGCTATGTTTTTCAATGCTCACATTTCAGTAGATGACTCCCAGGTCCCTGAGAGAGATGTCCCCTGGGCTGCAAAACTGTCAAGGGGCTGGGAGAAAACAGATATATACACCTCAAAGGGCAGAGAAAGAATTTAAAACCAGCAAGTTTCTTAAATTCTCTAAGAAAAGGAAGATCAGGGGCCTAGAGTCAGGGAGAAACCTAAATAAAGTTGGTCAAGCTAGGAGAATGCTGAGACCATCTTGGCTACTGCTGTTTGGTGAGAGAGATGATGGATGTTGGTTAATAGGGTAAGCTATAAAGGGAATGGGGGAGCAGACTGGGGTTATTCACCTGGTCTTTGGAGATCCCTATATTTTTGTGTTAAGGTCAAGGCCAAACTGATAGTCTTTCACACGCTTCATGGTTCAGAAGCTTGCTATATTTATTCAAATAAATGGACAGTGCTTCATGCTCTGGAGTGGTTAAAAATTCTAGTTAGAGAATCAGACTAATTTCAGTTAAAATCCTGTCCTTCAAATTAATTTGATGTGAAATCTGGAAAATGTGCTTAGTGTTTCTACTGTAAATAGATGATGATACCTTTCTCATGAGATTATCAAAAGGACTAAATGAAATGCTCTGAAGAACATTAGCCACACAGAGCTATAAGAAAGATATAAGAAAGTTTTTACTTTTTCTCTGGAATACCGTATCATTCTTTTAGTCTTTAAAAAAAATGTTCTTTGAATCCTTAATTTCACCAAAGCTTTAGATGTTCTTATTACGCTATTGCTCTGAATCTTTAGAGAAGTTGTATATTATGTAGGCACTAAAGGCTTAGAAATGAAAATCAGTAAAGAACAGTTAAACCCATTTCTCAAAAAAAAAAAAAAATCCTCAAACTTTTTCAGGCCACAAACAGAAGAGATAATTCTTCATAACAAGAGTCCTGCTAATCTATGGAACCTTTCTCCAAGTAGGAAAGAATTTCTGGGTTTCCAGCTTGCCTTAAATGCCCAGCTTCCTACACTGCTGATAGCCTCAGCAGGAAAGATGTCAGATAAGCTCTTCACCTCCAACATATGGCTGGAGGCCTTGGTCTGTTAGTGGAAATCCAATGCCAAGTAGAACATCAGTGCAGATAAGATCTGCATGCAGTGACTCAAAGTACGTTTTCATTTCATTCTCTTCGAGCAGGAAAATAGTTATTTTATAAATGCCAACTATGTTGTTTTGAGTACTTTTTGATGTACATTTATGACATGGCCCAAGAGAAAGATTGACACAGACTAAATGTTTATGTCACTCCCCAAATCTACATGTTGAAACCCCTAATGTGTAAGGAGGAGTGGCTTCTGGGAAGTGATGAGGTCCTGAGGTGGTGCCCTCAGGAAGGGAATTAGTTCCCTTGTAGATGAGACACCAGAGAACTTCCTTTCTGCTGTGTGAGGACACAGCAGAACAATGGCCATCTGTGAACCACGACATATGCCCTCACCATATACTAAATCTTCCCAGCCTCAAACTATTAAACTATTATTCTATCTTACAGAATTAAATACAAAAACTAAAATACCTGTTATTGGTAAGCATTTAAAATTCAAAAAGCTGAACTTAAGTAAGGTATAAAAGACTTGATACATATGAATTACCAGATTATAAAAATCTCAAAGTATAAAAGCCTTTAAATGATTTCCTTTACAATTTATAAAATCTGACACAGGTAACCATCCAGTCTAGAAGAAGCTGCAACAAAGAGAAATATGTTCATGAAACTTGTCATGAACAAGAACCCTTGCAGCCAAGTCTTGCAAAGAGAGAATTACAATAATGTAGCCTGCTGGCAATTTAGCTTAGTCTGAATCACTGAAAATATATACATGATATTAAAATTTTGATGTCTTGTTCTTGTGTCAGAAATGACAACGACAAGGAAAATCAGAAACCATGGTCATGATGAAAACCACAAGACCACACAAGATGGTTGAGTGTGTCATTAAAATGAAGACCATATGACCTTATCTTCTTGAAACCTTTTTCACACTCTAGCTAAAATTAGTTGAAAATGTGGTTGTCCTATATTAAAATAGTTTTTTCCCAGCTTCATTTAGAGAAAATTCTTTTCTTTCCAAACAAAGACTCTTTGCAGGAAACTATACAACTGCATGAAGCTGCAATCTCAGTCAGATTGACCAGTAAATCTATAGCTCACAGTAATTTATTTTTTACACCTAGTCCTCTGACTTAGATACAACTATTACTTTATTTATTAATTAACATTTGAGGCCAGTGAAAGACCAGGACTTGCGAATTCAATCACAAAAACATGTATATTAGTACTGTTATTTTCTGATATAGGAAAATTTATAGAATGCAACACAATAAAACAAAACCAAAAATATCTAAGCACTGTCCCTTCATTTTCTGTAGCTGTATTAATACTATATTAGATGGTTTTTGAAAAGATTTGCTTGCTTCAGGTTGAAATATGATACTTTACAATCATACTTATATTTAGAAATTTATAATTTATCTTTGTAACTTTTGACTTAATGTCATCATAATCATAATCAAGGCTTGAGTGAAAATTAGCAAAACTATAATGGAAGTCCATTACAAAATAAATATCGAATTTGACAAAGAAATTTTACTTGTAAGAACTTATTCTGTAGATATACTTGAATCCTTTCAAAAATGTCATTTGTACAATGTCAATCAGTCATTGAATCATACTTTATAAAGCAAAATATTGAAAACTATCTAAATATGTATAAATAGTATATGGGTTAAATCAACTATGGTATAATCAAAAAATGGAAAGTTATGTAGTCATAAATATAATGTTGTTTATTTATAAGATAATGTCAAAAGATTTTTAATACATACTGTTAATTAAAATAAGGCATCTAAAAGTTTATAGAATATTGCATAAAATAGGAGATGTATATAAATATCTCTGAAAAAATGTATAGATGCTTTTTTACTATTTCAGGGGAACTGGGTGGATGAGGAAAAGGTAAGGGAAATAATGTATTCTCTTATATATTTTAAATTTTCCATGATATGAATGCATTACTAGGATAGAAAAGGTCAACTCAGCAGTCCTGAATTGCTCAATCTGTACATTTCAATGAAAGGTTTGCCTTCAGGCCTACCCTTTGGGAGATTTCTGGAGAAAACCTTGAAACCCTTGGTATATTCTGCCTGAGAAGAAAGGTTTTGTAAGACTGATGCATTAGGCCACACTGTATTTATGGGAAATACCTGTTTTTTGTATGACTGAGGCACTGAGTCATGTTTGAGCAGTTAGACCATGTAAGTTTATCCTAACAATGTGATTTATGGTGAACTTCTACTTTCTGAGGGAGAGGGGTGTAGGAACACTGGGGTCTGGGTAGCAGGTAACTATGGACACTGAGGTTCAGGTGAGCTTCGGTGGTTGGTGACACTTCACACACGCTGTCATATTTGTTGCTGGGAGAACTGACTCTTCTGGAAGGAGACACCACTGAAAGCTTGCACATGCTTTCTTCTAGTCTTTGCTCTATCTGACTTTTCCCTTTGCTCATTTTAATCCATATTCCATCACCATAATATATCGCGACCATGAGTACCATAGTTTTCTGAGTCCTGTGAGTCCTTTCACCAAGTCATCAAGACTAAAGAGGACCTCAGAGGCCCCTACTTAATCACATGTTCCTGAACTCAAAGGGAACTCTTTTGAAGATTAAATAGCCTTTATCAGAGCAAACCAATCAGTAAATACAGAGTTTACTGAAGTCCTACTCTAATGAAGCCCTGTGCTGGACATTCTGAGGGATCCTGGAACCGGGCTGTCAATAAGTTCACCAGCTAACTGAAGGGACAAAACTAGCACAGTGAAATTATTTGTTTACAACACAAGGAGTTATGATTATGTCATCTGTGGAGTGGATCAGAGGCTCCAAATTCCTGGAGTTTAAAAGTGATTTTTATTAAGGAAAGAATACAAGTGTACTGTTTTATGAAAATAGTTCTCGCTTACTGATAATCTACTAGGCTCTGCTGTTGCTGCAACTGGTTTTCTTTCCATTGTTTCCAATCCACTCCAAGGGTAAACATTTATATCTCTATTTTACAGAAGAGGAAACTGAGGTTTAGAGAGCTTGAGACCAAGATTATGCATTTAAAAGTGGTAGAAAAATATAGTTGATAATGTAATATACATCTAATATAGCCATGTAAAGTATATGAGGAGTATATTATCTAAAATTGCAAGCTTCACAAGTGAAGAATTCTCAGGTTTAGAGACACTAAGTAACACCTGGGAATAGCCAGACTCAAAATATGAGCCCTGGTATATTTGAATCTGAAGATTATGGTTCCTCCCATTGTGTTACAGTGCCAAAGAAGGCTAAGTAGTCTCTATAAATCAGATTTTATAGATCAGCCACGCTTAGAAAAATAACATATTTTTTTAAGGTTCATGAAAATAAAATATTACCAAAATACATCTGGTCTTAACAAGAATTTTTAGATATGTTTTATCTTTAAACATAAACTAATTGTAAAGGAAGAAGCTTGTTAAAGGAGTGGGCTTTAAGTAGTACGAAATGTATGCATCTAAAATAATCCAATATTGCACAAAAATTAAACATAGATGTATGTATTACAAACCAAAGAAAGCGAAACAACTATTGCATTCTCTAGTTTCAACTAAAAATAAGCAAGGGATTCCCAATAACACACTTCTCAGATTTTGAATTTTTATCTCTGAAATATCTGTTCATACTTTGAATGTATTGCTCTATAAGTCACAAGTAATCACAGACAGTTAAAAGTTGTCAAATAGCATTAATCCATAGTGTGTATATGGCAACATCATGGTTATTAATGTAGGTATTAATTTCCAAGCAATTTTATCCAAGCATCTGAGATAGAGGCTAAATGTAGCTTTGTTCGATGACCCCATCATTGCATTGCGTTTGAAGACTCCAACAGAAATTTAGATTACTAACTAAATTAAACAGATCAGAAGCTTATTGGAATCTCCAAATTATAGCCTTTGAAGATGCAAGAAGTCAGAAACACAAAGGCAGCTGTTTAACTGATTTATAAGGAAAAAGAAATGACATTGCTGGAAATTTGTCCTAAGAAACAGTGCTTATAACAGAGCTGCATGTAATCTTCACTAATGTCTGTCCGAGCATCCTGAGAACGTTTCAACTTAAAGACAATGCACAGTTCCTTTAAGACATCACTGTATTAAAAGTACAGTGGCTTTTATTTTTAATTGGGAAGACTGAAGAACTGTTTGAATCCTGCCATACTTTCTAAGTGATAAGCAGATATTACTCCCAAAGGCAAGTCAGATGCAAAGATTCTCTCAAGACGAGATTAGTGAAACACATGCTTCCTGAGAAAAAAATTGGTGCTGCTGAAAAGGATGAAATAGCATAACTCTGAGCCATCAACGTTTTCTGAAAGGTAGTTCATGAACTCAGGATTACAAATCTAGTAGATCAAAGCTGTAGGATTGAAATGGTATCACGTGCTGGGGCCACACACACTGAAGTAAGACCACTGGAAGTGGGCCATGTCGATGTTTATAGATAGCCTGCCTTGAATCTTTTGAGAAGAAAAAAATTAGCATTAAGACAGGAAACATTTCTTACCGGCTTCATGTTTTATTGTGTATTTTTGGCTGAGTAAAGTTAACATGAAATGAATACATTCTTCTCAGTTCTTTGAGTTCCCTTACGTAAAACAATGTTATAGGAGCCTCCCTGCACCCATGACTTTCTGAGGTTTCGGATACCTGTGGTCCACCAGAGTCTGAAAATATTAACAAGAAAATTAAGAAATAAACGGTTCATAAGTTTTAAATTGCCAGCATTCTGAATAGTGTGATGAAATCTTGTGCTGTCCCCCTGTGTCTCAGCCAGGATGTGAGTAACGCCTTCCTCTAGCATCTCCACGATCTCCACACTGTACACTGCCTGGCTGTTAGTCACATAGTAGTAGCCTTCTTGGTTATCAGATCGACCGGCTTGGTATCGCAGTGCTTGTGTCCGATTATCTCTTTTTTCTAATTTAATGAGGGCCCCAAAGCACATGAGTAGTGATGTTAGCCATTTGGATATGCCAAAAAGGTGCCAGAAGGTGCTTCCTTAAGTGACTACAGTATAAGAAGATATTTTGAGAGAGAGCCCACTCACATAAAGTTTATAAAAGTATATTTTATAGTTGTTCTATTTTAATATTAGTTATTGTTAACCTCTTATGTACCTAATTTATAAATTTAAACTTTATCCTCAGTATCTATGGCATAAGAAAAAAAGAAAACAGTATATTTTGGGTTCAGTATTATCCGTGGTTTCAGGCACCGACTGGGGGTCTTGGACTGTATCCTTTGTAGCTAAGATGAGAGAAGCTACTACATGAACATTTTAAAAATATGTTTTACAAGGAAGTTTACCAGTTACCCTGAAACATCAAAACACAGTACAAATTTTGTGTTAACTGCTTGCTATTCCAAAGGAAAATTTTAGTGAGAATATAAGGCTCTCTCTATGCCCCTATGATACATACTGCTTACCTTTGCCTGCCCACTAGGCAAAGTTAATTCTCCTGTGAATTCTTCTCTTTCCTTTTTTAAACACTATTTATATAGCACTTATTTAGTAAATACATTTATTTTATTTAACAACTTCATTATATGTATACTCTATGAGATAGCTCTTATTCATGTTTATTGCCTTAACCTGAAGTCACTAGAAGTACTCAATAATATCTGTTGAATTAATAAATATGAGTTGAATACAGAATAAAGTCAGTTACAATTCTATTTAGAAAGTATTGTCTGAGATAAATATGGTTTTCGACCCCTGATTTCCAAGCAATATTTAAAAAAATAATAATTGTGACATAGGGATTCAGCCAAAGAAAGACAAATAATTATGCAAATGTGTGTGTGTAGATTTAAAAACAAAGGGATATTGTGAGGTGTGTTCTAAACTTTAAAGTATATGAAAACATGTTTTAGGAGATAATACATAGCATTTTGACTTAGGCAAAATTAATGTATTTCTAGAATATTTTAGTGGTGAAAGCTGCTATTTTTGATTTCTGCATTGACGGGTGCTGGCAGGAAATTCTGGGGAATTACTCATAATATTCTCTTTGTATCTTTTTTATTGACAAACATGTTTTCTAACAAGCCTGGCATGGCATTATATTGCGGTAGATTCTTTGATGTCACACACAGTAGCACATGTACTAGTAAAGAGTTATGAATTCATTTAATTAACTAATGATATGGACATCCAACAACCTGCCCAAAATAGACCGATTATTCATTTACATATATTTGCAATATATGTAGGGAATAGAAGATACTTACTCTTGGTTTTAATTGTCTTTTGGAAATTGAACCCCATTCACTAACTTAGAATTTGTGATGTTTCACTGGATCTCTTTTAATTGTTAAATTTCCATAAAAAAGAAATGGATTTTCATACAAATTTTGTCTAAATTATTTTGTACATATATAGAATGCGATTCCAGTATTTGAACATGTCAAATTCTTATTCTTTTTCCCTAATATGTAAAGTGGGGATAGTAATGCTAGTCACTGCCACCTTGATTGTTGTGTATGTTAGATTAAGTGTAACGTTAAGTAGATCAGTGTTTGGCATATAATGATCACTTGGCAATTGCTCATGCTTGTTACTGTTATCATCATCATCATCATCATCATCATCATCATCATCATTTTAATATGAGCCAGTTGCAAGTAATGTACATACTTAAAATATCTTCCATTGGGTCTCTGTAGAATCAGTTAACTATTTTTTAGAGATCAAATGTTGGAAAGCAATAAATTTTAAGAAAACAAGTTCAGATAATCAAATTTTCTAAATAGCAAAGAGTATTTTAATGACAAGCATTCGTCCTTGTTCTTTAAAAGGGACACATTTTAAAAGTATGAGACTTTTCCTCAGCTCAGAAACAGAAACTCAAGCACAGTATAAACCTCACTTTATTTATTGCCAAGTTGATAACCCTTAAAGTTTGGCTGTAAGCACTATGCAGAAGCTGACGTTAACGACGTTGTATATCCCACAGAGATCGTGATCAGACCAACTGTCTTCAGAAAACAACCCTGATGACAGTTTATCCTTAGGTCACTTTTTGCTAATTGCCTAAGTGATTACTCAATGAATATAAAACACTTATAGAAAAGCCACAGCATGTCCATTATTTGTCAGTGTATTAGGGCTTCAGCGATTAGAACATCTTTTGCTTCTGCAAAAGTCTTACTGGGATTGAAAAAATTATCTCTAAGTATTTTCACTGACTTTCAATTTTACTAAAATCTCAATCATACCAACAACTAAAAAAGAGGACAATGCTTTTGTTTAAATTAAAAAAAAAAAGAGGGACTATTTTTTATCACTGATAAAGTAAAAAATAAAATAATAATAAGAAGAAGCTCTTTCCTCTTGGTTGACGACCTTCAGGCCCAGTCTTGTGGGTGCCATGACTTGACACCTGGACACGGGCTGAATTTATGACCCCTCTCATTTCTTTGGTCACATGCATTTTTGCAACATCATACTGGAAGTATAATGTCAACCTAGTGAATTCATCAGAAAATCACATGCTAATACCCAGATCATGTCTCTAAATGATGTTTTTCACATAGAGGAAGTATATGTAGGGAATGTTTGGGACCAGAACATGTGATGACTATATTCAAAGAATCTCTTGAGATACCAAATTTGTACAGTCTGGGCCCTGCTTTTGTCATCGGTCTGTAAGGAGGTATATGACTTTTACAAATGTATGCATTTTCAGATTCGTTTGACACTGACTCCTTTTAATTTCCCATTGAACACATTGACTGTGTCATCGTCCTGTCACCTTTTCTAAAGTGATGATTTCACTGCCACTTTTTTGGATGTTTTAAGAAAACAACAGGTCTGATTTCAAATGGATTTGTGATGATAGTCATATAGAAGACAAATCAGAGTCACGGTTCCATTGTATTTTTCAGAGTATTTTCAATGTACTTAATACTTAATGACTAACCAAAGGTTTTTAAATACTTCAGTAGGAGCAGAGGGTTATATTTATCAATTCAGTTTGGATACTATCTGCTAAAATGCATAAGTAATTTCGTACACTTGATATAGTTCCTACAAGATTATTCTAAGTAAAGATTACATTATTCATTAAGATTCTTGGAGTTAAGTTTTATAAAAAAATAAACACTCAAAGGCATAGATGCTAACATCATATATTCTTCCAGTCTCTGAGAGAGTGAACATCTGAAAATATGTAAGACTGATATGTTTTATTGCATCTTTGGCATTCATATTATTGCATGTGTAGTTTTTTTGTTTTGTTTTTAATTGCCCTTTTCTGTGTGAGCAAGGACCAGTGGTGTCTGTCACCTCTGCACTCTCAGTGAAACTTTATGGCCACATAAATTGTCCCTGTACCAGACTGCTGTGGGACTTTTTCTGTATTTCCTAAGAAGTAAAATGCTCTTCAAAACTGAACCAAGATTTTAAAAACCTGGGAACTCATTTAAGATCTGCCACTTACCAGTCAAGTAAACTTTGAAAATTTACAACCTTTATGAAGTTTTATAGATTTCTATCTAGAAATTGGGACAAGAAACACTCACTCTGGCTTCCCTCTTATGATTGAGTTGTTAGGAGCAAATGAGAGTCATATGTGAAAGTATTTTAAAGTTCTAAAGTCCAATGCAGAAATAAAATGTAATTATTCGAAGTCTATTATGCTGTACTTTGAAAAATGGTTTGATTTCTGCTATTGACATCACATATCATACATCAAATGTGGTCAGCCGAATACACTTCTGAATATCATCTTAGCTCAGGAAATTATGCACCCCTTCTTCCAGTGTATTGATTCCATATTCGTCATATGATCATTCAAGGCTTGATGTCAGAGGCCATGCTTCTGGTACCAGCTCACTTGCGGAAGGCTGACTGCAGCACCTCCTAGATCCAAGGCTGGGGCGTGGCCTGTTTATCCACTGATATATCTTAAAAGCCTAGAATAATAATTAGCTCATGCAAGTTCTCAATAAATACTTGCTGAATAACTGAAAGACTTCCTTCCCTGTAATACTGGAAAGATCTGAGCACAAATGGAAAAATGTGGTCAGCTCTTCATTGCTTATTTTTTAAAACAACCACGTGTGTTCATTAGGTTGCTCTTTTCTCCCGCCCTCTCAGAGCAAGCTGTTTTATGCTATACTTTCAGGAAAATGCCAGAACACTTAGCTCTTTCATAAAACTTAATCATACACAGATAGCATTTATGCCTTGAGGTTCAAAAACACCTCAGTGAAGTTCAAGGCAATAAACAGCACAACAGTTTCTCTGCAATGCCTTTGCCATCATCGAAATCCTATATTTGTACTATTTTTATTAGTAGGAATTATATGTACCTCGTAAAAAATTCATATAGTACAAATAATCAACATGTGTCTCCCTCCAATGCTCTTTCTACATGTCTGCAATCTTTTCCAGAAATATCCAGTTACCAGTGACCTTACGTATTATTGCAGATATATCTCTGAATATCTAACTGATATCCTAATATAGATAGTCTTCCAACTTGCTTTTTTTCCTAAAATATATATCTTGGCTGTTATTTATCTAAGTTTATAGACACATTTTTAATTTTTTAATGGTCATAATCACATATTAAGCCATTATATGGTTAGACATAATTTATTTAACTAATAAGTTCTTTATTTCTGTTGTTTTCAATCTTTACTGCTACAACATTGAGATAAATATCCTTATCCAAATGTCTTAGGCTGAAGTCTGAAAACACATGAAGGACACAATGAAAATGGAATGACTGTATCAAATACAACTTTAATTTGGCTACTTAAATCAAATTACAGGCACACCTCAGAGATACTGTGGGTTCAGTTCCAGACCACTGCAATAATGTGAATATCACAGTAAAATGAGTTCCACAGATTTTTGGGTTTCCCATTGCATATACAAGTTATGTTTACACTACACTGTAGTCTATTAAGTGTGCAAAAGCATTATGTCTTAAAAACACACATACCTTAATTCAAAATACCCTATGGCTGAAACATGCTAGCCATCATCTGAGCCTTCAGCAAGTCATAATCATTTTATTCTGATATTTGTACTAAGAAGTGATGTAGAATTTGGTTTTATTACTGTGTTTTTCTCAGGTGGTTGGCAATGTTATCCAGTTCTACTTATTCAAGAATAAATTATTTCTTGAGGAGCTGGAAGTCAACGTAATTATAAACGTTACGTAAACGTTTATAATTATAAACGTAAACGTTCTGCTCAGGCATCTATTTCTGAGTTCTCTCTGCTAACCCATTGATCTCTCTATATTTTTATGCATATGTACCCAGATGTGTTGGCTTCTAAAACTATATACATATTGAAATATGTTATAGGGCTAGATTTACCTATTATTCTTTTTTAAAGAATCTTCCTGGCAATTCTTGGAAGAGTTTTATTCCAAATAAACCCTATAATTACCTTCTTTGGTTGAAAATAAAACTCATCTTGGTGGTTTTTTAAAAAATTAATGCTGCAGTAAATTTATAAGTTATCTTTATAATATGGAGTCAAGGAAAATGTGTGTCTTTCTAGTCAAGTATTTTTTAAGTGTCCCATTTCATTTTTATTTTTATTGATATCTTCTAATTTTCCTGCTAAGATTTGCCAAAGGAAGTTCATCCTAGTCTGTTACTATTTTAATGGCCTATTTAACTTTAAATATATGGTTGCTTTCTAAATGGTTGTTTTATGTAGAAATTATCTCAGTAGATAGATGATAGATGATAGATAGATATAGATAAATAGATAGACAGATAGACAGGCAGACATTGGTTTGCCTATTGTTTTTTCTCAGCCACTAACTAAAATTATTTTATATTACTATAATATTTTTTTCAGTTTATTTTTTGTCAGTTGATTTACATGTTTTTAAAGGGATAGTCCCATTACTTCAAATACTCTACCTTTGAATTTCTTCTCCAGTCTAAATGTGTCAAATAATTTCTCCTGAAAATATTATATATTTTTGATATTAGAATTCCTATCCATGTTCTTACCTTTATAGGTAAAACTTCTAATTCTTCATTAAAAATGATATTGGCTTTTGCTTTGTCTATATCTATATCTTTATATCTGTATCTATATTCATATAGCTATACCTATATCCCCATATCTGCATATGCATATATACAATGCAGGTTCTGTAAGTGATGAATATATATAAAGCTATACTTTCTTTACTTATACCATGATCCTCTTTCTATACTTGCCATACGTGACTCTTGGAGAAAAGCAGGAGGAAGGTGAAATCTTATGAGGTTCAGACCAAAAATCTTTAGGCTCATGAGTGATCTAGTCGAGCACAGTGGAAAAATAAAATTAATGGGCCCTTCTCTCTAATTTATGTAAGATAAAGCTTCTCAGTGTAGAGTAAATTTGTCATTGTGGTAGAAAAAAAAACCAGAAGAATGGAGTTTTCATTTTTTTCTTTTTTTTGGGGGGGTGGGTGTCTGAGGAGTGAGGATTGAATGATAGGGAGTGAATATGAAGATGTTCAGTATCAAACAAAAGAATATGTCCTTTTAGTAATAAAATAGAGAGAAAAGAATTGTAGCCCCAAGTCTACTACTAACTGCATGTCATTTAGTACAATGCCAGACCGTTTTTCCCAAAGTGTGAGAAAGTTACCATAGATAATACCAAAATATTTTTCATATTTCACATTATTAAAATTGTGTCAATTAACACAATCTAGAAACTGGCTACTTGGCAAGATATATTATGAGGCTAGATTATAATCTTTATTTATGCATTTTGGTTTCCTACAGGTTCAAAATTTAGAGAAATAGGATATTTAAAGGTTCTTTTTCTGCGTGTTTGATCCTCATTTTCATTTGTATAAAGAATGGGGAATTCATAATATATATTTTTTTAATTTTGCCTTCTGCCAAACTTTTTTTCTAATTTTGTTGAAGAGTTTAACCTTTTATGTAAAGTTAAGCTCTACTAAAATGCAGGTTTCTTAGTTGCTAAAATTAGGGATTGGAAAATAGGTGTTCGATTGACATGGTAATGGTGGGTTCTAGTATTTCTACTTTTTCGTGGGAAGTAAATCTCAATGTTATAGAATGTTATTCAGGATTGTGATGAAATATTTTTCTTCTGCTGAGCAGGTGCACTCATCATTACCCATGACAAGGCCTTTTAGTGTACAGAATTAGAAATACCAAAATATTTGCACATGCTGCTTTGGGCAGGGCGCATGCCTGTCACCAGCCAAACTTGAGATCTACAGAGTGGAGGCAGTGAAACTGGGCTTGCTATCACTCTCCTCAAGGTTCTTGAAAACCAGATTCAGAGTCACCAAAGAGCCTATGAAACATGAGCAGGAAGGAAGGATCACTAATAAGCAATTTCTGGCAGGCGGCCAGTCCCCCTGCACAGATGCCCTGCTCACTTTAATGCAGCTCCACTAGGCTGGATACATGTGGAGGACGGATGACAGCAGGATGCTGAAACAGCTGCTAGGTGATAAGCTGAAGTGGGACAAACGTATGTGGGCAGGAAAGGAGGAGTGTGGATGTTAGGATGTTTGCTAAAGGCCTGCTGAACACCCCACGACAGCTTCATGGCGCTGTCTGATCGTAGAACAGTACAAAACTAGCATCAGAGCTTCATCTTGGCTCTTAACTTTTGAAAAAGAGGTGTTCCCCACCCTCCCTCCCCAAATAATATAAAGGAAACAAAGAAACAAAGTTCTTTTCTAGAATGCTGGACTGACTTTGACTTTGACATGCACTCCCTTAAACAGTCAACAGACAGATATCTAAATGTTTTGATCTTTCCTCTGTAAAATCAGCAGGTTCCACCTTTCCAGCCTTCAGAATACTGCTTTTAGCTTTCTTTTCAAATCCTGTAGATCAGCGTGAGAAAAAAAGAATGGCATGAGCTGAGGCAAGATAATAAAAAATGAAAGAACAATTAAGAAGTAAAACAAAAAAATCTGTTCTACTTTTCTAACCATTAAGCCCTCTCCTGGCGGGCTTTGTGTATTTTTGGAGATTAAATTAGTCTTCAGTTGGTGCTAAGACTCGAAGTTGTTATCTGTAAGAACAAGCATTATGTTGGTAGAGAAATATACTGAAGAATGTTTATCATTTTAGAAGAAATATGCTATCTGAGCCCCTTTAAGGGGATGCGGTGTTCATCAAATACAGTGCGTCAAGAATCACTGCTTGAATGACTGATTCTTTGATCCCGGGTTTGAAGCTGACTGCTTGATTGTGTTTTGTTGTATATTAATGTACATTTTGCATATATGACTGGATTCAACTCACTTTTTGTACTTGGGTTTTGGACTTTAAATCAAGATATTTAAGATAACTTCTGAGCTCTGCAACGATTAACCACCATCCATTCATTTACTCATATTTTTGCTGCACATCACAATGTACTTGACGAAAAGCAAAGAACTAAGGGTACAAAAATGATTAAGAAAAATACTATTCTTGAGCTCCAGAAACATGCATATCTGTTGTTTAAAGCCTACTTTACCTGGTTTTGTCCAGGGATACAAAACATGACAGCTACTCATGAGAGGCCAACGTTTCACTGGAGAAGTATGCACCACATGAAAAACAAATAATAAAATGATAATCATAATTATCTAATGAGTTGTTCAGAGCAGACAGACTTTTTCTAACAAGAACAATAAAATAAATATTTTATGCTTTGTGAGCCAAATGGTCTCTGCTACATCTATTCACCTCTACTTAATAGCACAAAAGCTGCCATAGACAAAAAGCATAATGGGTGTAGCTGTGTTACAATAAAAGTTTATTCACAAAAATAGGTAGCGAGCTGGATTGGGACCATGCTTTGTAGTGGGTGAGCTTCTGCCTCAGAAAGAAATTTATACAGGAGTCAGGGAAGACAGAGAGATCACCACAGAAGATCAGAGAGAAGGAGCACAGTATTAAAAACACTAGATAAAAAAGGGATTCATACCCATTTTACAGAATTTTAGCAAAATAATTAAACTATACCCTATATTGACAGTCCACAAATTCATTTTTCTGGACCCAGACTCTGCTATGCACATCAAGTTTAACTTCATTTTATTTAGCCCATGTACATGATGTTTTATCTTTTCTTTGGTTTTGAGCTTGGTCCCTAGAAAAGATGTAGTCCCTGGATCCCTAATTGCTTAATAATCACACACAGACTATATCCTTGGTTTTGTATTGGTCGACAGGCACAGACTTCTGTACTTGATAGTGAGAAGAAAAAGAATGAAGAGGGTGTGTACATAAGAGCAATAGAAAATCAGCTGTGATAGGAAAATTCAAAAACTGAGAAAGATTGTGAGCGTTTGAAAAAGGGAGAATGATAAGGAAGCACCTTAACCTCCTTTAGAAGGTTCAGATGACTTCAAGCATGCCATCCTCACGAACAGAGAGGGCACCCTTAAAAGTGGGATGGTGTTGTTGTTGGATGGTGCCATCTTGTAGCGAGTACGTGAAAAAGTTCTATGTTAGTTGTGAGTTTATGAATATTTCACTAATCTGAATGTGCATTCCCTTTCCATAATACTCCACATAGTCTCCATAATTAAGCATTAATAATTTAAGATGGTCTTTGAGGTCTCTGAGGATTTCCAATTATAATATAAAAATTGCAGAACCTTACCATTACTGTTCTTCTTTTGTAAGTTAATTAAATAAAAAGCTGCAAATGATTCATGCTTAAGTACCAAATAGATTGTAAATAAATGCACTTGCACAGTGTCAACTTATGTTTTGCTTGGGACTATTTAGGAAATATTTCCAGAAGCTCTCAATATTTTATCGTTCTACATAGGTCTGTGTTTTCCAAGTGACATCCCTTCTGCTTGGTTCTTGCATTCCATCTATAACTTAATCCCCTAACTTAACATCCTCCATCTGACTTCTATCTTATTCTTCAAAGGAGTTTTCCTTGACCTAACTTAGGAGGGTTAAGTACAAACCATATCTGCTTGCTTAGTGCTGTCATGATACTGTCACACTGATTTCTAATTGCTTATGTTTTACTCTCCATTAGCATCTGAGCTTTGGAAACACAGGAATTGTTTTCTGTTTTAGTAGCCACTGCTTGCACCTGGTGTATTATAGGCAGTTAATAAATATTTGGAGGGACAAATGAATGATAATTTTCTACTGTACTGTGTAAGTATTATGAGGATATTCCAGAAGCTACAGGAAACCATTTTTCCTTCCAGTGAGAGCTGATATCCTGTGGATCTCATCTTCAGAGCCTCTAATTTATTCATGTTTATATTCAACACACAATTGGAAAGAATACATGGAAGGTACAGACACCATCATCTGTAGTGCTGGTGTTTCTGACCTTGGACAAAGACAAGTTGAATTCATTACTGTTATCAGCTCTGATAATTTGGGTACGTCACCAAGTGTCTCGGAGCTTCTCTTCCACATCTATCAATTGATAATAGTATTCTCCATGGTTCCTCTGAGGATGGAAAAGATAATTTTAATAATGGCTTCTAAATTACATCATGGAATATAAACCATCATGATGATTTCATTTCTTGTCATAGACAACTCCTAAGACTCACCAAGTAAAATGTTCTTAACAGCCTCAAGGAGCAGGACATGCCTTGGGATTGATATGAAATATTATTTCTAATAATCATCTATTTGTTCCTCAATCCTACGTCTTCCTAGTGGTACAAATGGTGTAACAGCTCTCCATTTCTATGGCATTATGTCTGCCTTTGCTCCTCTAACTCTAATGACTGGTGGAGAATGAAAGTATAACATAATTTAATTTTCTAACTAAATAGAACTAGGGGACTCATCACGGTTCTTTAGTTTTTAATGAGAACGATTGGCCTTTAGATAGAGATGTGTTAAATGATCACTTCTACGAAGAACATCCTGCGGACTGGATATGCACACCAGAGCTCCTCCAGGCATTCATTTGGTCAGCAGGATAATGATTCTGTCCTTTTCTGGCCTGAAAGGAATATGGCTGTGCCTCCAGCAGATCCAGGCTGTTGAATATTGCTACATACCCACTCTCTGTGAAAGAGAGCTCAGTCTTCAGAACGTTAACTCACATTACAGGCCTTGCAGGAGCTTCTGGTGCAGGACCGGATCTTTAAGGGGCTTTACTGCCACTTCCTCCACCCATCTCATTTAGTAAAATGGCACAGTGGAGATGTTTTAAAAGTCACATCTGCTTCAAATCGGAGGAAACGCAGCACATTTCTAGAAAGCACGTGGCTTGCATGGTGGAAGTAATTGCCTAGGTCATTCGTAGAGAACTAACGGGAAACTATTGTGACACGGTCCTGAAGGATGCACCATTTTTTTCAATTACCTTTCTTAATTTCAACTTGCCACATTTGGAAAGCAGATAGGAAAGTAGATATTTTCAGATAGTGAGGTTAAATCCCCTAGGAGGACAGAACTTTTTTTTTTTTTTTTTATCATTAAATCTACCAATAACAAGGCCAAATTTAGCCCCGGTCAAAATTTTTCTAACCCCTTTCTCTGCACATGAGTCTTCTAACTATTTCCATTTTGTAAATCACAGAGCAATGGACTTGGAACTGGAGAGGAAGTAGAAATGCTCCAAAGGGTGTAACAGGGGTCCCAGGCCTAGGCTAGGGATGCTTCATTCTGAGTCACTTAGGGAATGAGATAAGCGCTTTGAAAGAGACGTTGACACTGGGACCAACCCTTCAATTGTACAGTTTCCATGTGGAAGACTTTCTAAAAACATATTGCCCCTGGGGAAGGAAGGTCTATTTAATCTTTTCTTTCCAGCTTTCTAGACCTGTCTTCTAACCTGGAGTCAGTTTGGATGCCTGGATGGAGCTTTCTTCCATTCTGAACATTCTGTAACGGGAAAGGCAGTGAATAAAGTGAAATAAGGTAGGGCGAAGAAATGCTTTGAGTGCTAGGGCCATAGAGTCGAAGGAGGTGCAGCTTTAGAGAAGGTGCTCAGAGAAGGCCTGTTTGAAAATGCAATAGCCAACCATGAAAATGAGAAGCAGCACGCCCTGCAGGCAGCCCGTGCAAAGGTCCTGGGGCTGCAGAGTTTGCTCTGCATTTGGAGTATCCTGAGAGAAAGGGTAAAGGTGGTGGGGTGGAAGAAGAAACAGAAGCCTATGCTAGGGCTTTGAAGCTGTTCCAATCAGTTCATTAAGAAATCTCAAGCATAGGGGGTAAATCTAAATTTGTATTTAATATCGCTGTACGAAACCATGTTCTAGAAAAGCAATTTATTTTTATTCTCAAGAAATGTCTTTCTGGTCATATTTTTTTTAAAAATCGGTCTTTGTGAAAACTGTCAATCTCATTTCGAACCTCGTGTTTTAAAGTGTCACCCCTTCTCTCCTCCTGATGCCGGGATGTAGGTCCTTCATGGTGACAGAGCCGGGAGGTGGGAGAGAGAAAAAGTATCAGTGGCTCTTACTTTGTTGCTTCGTTTGGGTTTTACACCCCTCCCTACCAACTCTCATTGCCTCTCTAGACTCCTCTACTGGCCACCAGCCTCTGTGTGGCACGCACTGACCTGCTGGACCCTGCACAGTGTGGGTGACAGTTCTTTGGAGGCCTTGCAGGGCCTCCTGACTGCCCAGATCTCTGTTCTGAGAGTGCCGACTCCTCCTCTGCCCTTTTTATCACCCACATCTTAGTCTAGCCGACAAAGAATAGGAGTGCAGGCTCCTAACTGCCAGCCAGCCAGCCAGCCCTCTGTTTTCCCTGCTGAGAAGAACACAGGAAGGTCTGCAAGTTGGCCGCCTAAGCAGGTATCCACCTGGGCAGGAGAATGCCAATCTCCTGTATGGAGGCAACATCAATCGTTACCTTGCAGTCTCCCTGTCAGCTCTTTGGGGGGCTGGATGCCTCTCCCACGGAGCAGAGCACTGTCCTCAGTGCTAATGATATTGGCGTCCACCTCGGTACCCTTAATGTATTAACCATATACATTGGGGAGGAAACGACATTTAGTGGCTTGGACAAAGCTCAAAAGCAGCAGATAAAACTGAAGTTGACATCCAATGACACTTGGAAAATAATAAATTGACTCCACAGCGTATGAGCTTTAGAATAATTGATCCGTGTTCAAATTCTGGCTGCTGGATTTGCTAGGACTTCAATTTTTAATTTGTAACTATGGGGAGAATAATAATACCTAACTTTGAGGTTATTGGGAAAAGTAGATGGGTCAGTCCCTCTAAAGCATATACTAGAGAACTGGCATATAGGAAGGACTCCAGGAGTCCCAGCTATTATTAAGTAGTCTAATTAATAATGATTTAATCACTCTGACTGCTAAATTAAAAATAGACTGGATGGAGTTGAGCAGGGCATGGTTGGGAGCAGAGAGATCCTCAAGGCAGATGGTGGAAATGTAAATGAAATCTTGCAGGGATTGGAATATAGTGGTGCAATTAGAGGTGACAAAGCCCTCATTTTCATTGTGTATTTCTAGGTGGAACTGACAGGACTTGTAGAGGAACTTTTCATGGGCCTTGAGGTAACAAAAGGAATCCAGAATGGCTGACATCTTCAGCCTGGGCATCTAAGAAAGCAGTTAGGTATTTGAGGTCATGGGTTATATGAGATCAGAAATAAGAAGAAACAAAAACATAAGGATCAGAAGGAAAGAAGCTAAATTGTCTTTATGCGCAGATGATATAATTTTCTACACGGGACTATTCAGAGACTCTATGATATGCTCTTAGAAATTAAGGATATGATATACATTTAAAAATCTATATGAAAAAATAGTTGTTTTCATAGGAAGAATAATGGATCCCCAAATATGTCTACATCTTGATATCTCGAGTGAGGAATATGTTGCCTCACATGACAGAAGAGACTTTGGAGATGTGATTAAAGTTAAGGATTTTGAGATGATGAGCAGATCTCTGTGGGCCCAACCTAATCAGATGAGCCTTTAAAATCTGAGAACCTTTTCTGATTGAATCAAAGAGAGTGCAGTGATGGAGGGAGAGTCTGAGAGATGAGAGGGCAGCATGAGACGGATTTCGTGTTCATTCCAGGTTTCATGATAGAGGGGGTTATGTGCAAGGACGAAAGAGAGGCTTCTCAGAGGTAAGGCTGGCCCCCTAACTAACCTCCAGCATGGAGGCAGAGGCCCCAGACCCCTCACTCTTACAGCTGCGTGGATCTGCTCTGCCAGGGCCTGGATGAGCAAGACAGCAGCTTCTCCCCTAGAGGCTACAGAAAGGAGCGTAGTGTGCCAACACCTTAATTGCAGCCCACCCAAACCGGTACCAGACTTCAGATCTGCAGCAATGCAAAAAACGTGAGAAAATTAACATACAGTTCACCCATTTTAAGTGCACACTTTTTCGACATTTAGTAAATTTATATACGGTCTAGTTTTATAACATTTTAATCACCCCCCCGAAACATCTGAGATGACAATCTCCCATCATTTCCAGTCTGACTCCCAGCCCCAGGCAACTACTGTCTCCTTTCTATTTAATAGATTTGTTTGTTTTGGAAATTTTATATAAATTAAATCTTACAATATGTAGATTTTTTTTTGTTTTTTGGCTTTTGTGGTTTTTTTTTTTTTTTTTTTTTTTTGCATCTGGCTTCCTTCAGCTAGCACAAGGGTTTTGAAGCTCATTTATGTCATCACATGTATCAGTATTTTGTCTCTCTCTCTCTCTTTTTTTTTTTTTTTTTATGACCGAGTAGTATTCTACGTGGCTAAACCACAGAGTTTTTGGAGTGTTCAGAATTTTTCCTGTTACGAATAAAGCTGCTCTGAACACAGGTCTTAGTGTGTGGACCATGGTGTGTTTTAGGCAGATGCCTAGGAGTAGAATTTCCAGGTCATAGGCTAGGTTTATGTCAACTTTTAAAGGGACAACTCAAAGGGGCTGTGCCATTTTACGTTCTCATTTGCAGTGTATTGGGCATTCCAGTTTCTCCAGGTCTTTGCCTTCACTGTTGATTACCTGCCTTTTTCATAATAGCTATTCTAGAGGAGGTGAAGTAGTGTCTCATGAGGTTTTAATCTATATTCCCCTCATGACTGGTAATACTGAGCATCTTCTCATGTGCTTATTAGCCATTCGTAGATTTTCTTTGGTGAAACGTCTATTCAGTTCATTTGCCCATTTTTGAATCGGCTTGTTTTTCTTATTATTAAATTATAGGAGTTTTTTGTATGTTCTAGATATGACTGATGATGGTAAAATTGGGTATTCTCATGAAAATTATTTAGAGATTTACCTCAAATCATATACTATTAATTTAAAATGGATTATGTGCCAAAATGTAAAGGTTAGAACTATAAAACTTCTAGAAGATATTTATTTTTATCTGTCTGTCTCTATCTATCATCTATCATCTATCTATCTGTCCATCCATCTATCTATCATCTATCAATCATCTATCTATAATCTATCAATCATCTATCATCTATCTATCTCATCTACCATCTATCATTATCTGCTTCATGAATCTTTTCTCTCAGCCCATGACTTGTCTTTTCATTTTCGTAGGATTGTCTTTTGAAGCCAAAACTTTTGTTATTGTCATTGTTGTTTTTAATGAAGTCCAATTTATATTTAGTTTTTCTTTTATGGACTGTCACTTTGGTGTCATATCTGAAAACCCCTGGCCTAGAATAAGTTCTTAAAGATTTTTCTTCTGTATATTATTCCACAAGTTTTATAATTTTAGCCTTTATGTTTTGGCATATGATCCATTTGAGTTAATTTTTTCTGTGTGAAAAGAGGTGTCCCAATTAATAATTTTCTTAAGAATATCCAATTTTCCCAGAAACTGTTGTTGAAAAGACTATCTTTTTCCCCCATTGCCTTAGCACATTTATCAAAAATCAATTAAACATAAATGCTGTGGTTTATATCTGAATTCTGAGTTCGAGTCCATTGATCTATATCTTTGTCATTATATCAGTGTCATCATGTCTTGATTATTGTAGATTTATAGTAAGCTTTGTCATGATTCTTTTTCAAAATTATTTTGGCTCTTGCTGGTTCTTTTTATTCTCATTTAAATGTTAGAATAAGCTTGTCAGTCTTTGCAAAAAAAAAAAAGAAATCTGCTAGTTTTAATAGGGGTTGTGTTGAATCTACATGTGAAACTATGGAACAGTGCCATTTTAATAGTCATGATCTTTCCAAAGGATGAACATGGAATCGATGTTTTCTTGTTTTCAAAGAACAAGTTTTGAACTCTTTTTGATAAATGCATTCTCAGGGATTTTATTCTTCTTGACGATATTCTGAATGAAATTGTCTTTTCTAACTTCATTTTCAGTTATCATGCATTTTTTTATAAAAAGGATGTTCAACAATTCAGAGGGGCAGTAGGGGACTATAGTGTTTTGTGCTTAGCCTTAGAGGGTATATTTGGAAGTATTGAATTAGATTTTAAGATACTTTACATTTTAATTCTGATTTATACAGAAAGATGACCTAAACAGCAGTGAAGAGAAATTAGAGACTGGGTAATGGAGATCCTAGCAAAAAAAAAAAAAAAAAAAAAAAGGTCAAGGATGTGTTGAGGAGCATGTGGACAAAAACAATAGTGGAGACAATTACACTTTCCAAATAAACTTGGAGGTGAATATCTGCCTTATATCTAGTGAGCCCAAAATAAGATTCAGAGCCCATCACCTGTCTGGCCTATTTGAGGGAGTGGGGGAATGCTCACACAGGTGGAAAATTTTTTTAAAAAGTAAAATCGGCATGAGGAATCAATGTTTATTTTTAAGCAAGATTTTTGACAAATTATTTATAAATTTCTATATTATATGTAGCATTTTAATATGTTTTCTGTATTTTAGATAATATGTAGACATTTGCAAAAACTTGGTTTATAGCTTTATAATGAAGCAAAAAATGATACCTAAAACTACACCTATTCCTTTGCTTTTGCTGAATCTTCTCCAAATTGTATAAAGTTGAGGTGAGTGTTCAATGAGGTAATATCTAGTACAGTACAAAAAATTGGCAAAAAATTTTTCACTCAATAAATGTTTTTTGTTTTCTTCCCCGTATCATTTATATTCAGTGTTTATTGAAAGAAAAAGTATGCTCAGCATTCAGAAAAGATTTTTTTTTATATTATGAAGGCAAAATTAAGATTGAAAAAACACCAACATGAATTTTGCAGTATACATTCTAACAAGAAGGACAGGGAAATGAGTCTGCAATTAGATAGAACTGCATCTTTTTCAAAGAATTGTATTATTAAATATTCAAGATTACATGCATTAGTGAGGACATAAACTGAAAGACATACCTTTTTGCAAGGCTTCTGACAGTAACTAACCATTAGAGAAACATTAAATGAAACAGTGAAAGGGGAAAACAATTCAAGAAATGGACCAATTTGAACAACTCAAACGTACCGCTTTAGATGGCACATTTAGAGAACAAAAGATGAAAGAGAATCAGAAAGAAAAAATCATTTAAAGACAAAGTGGCCACTGTCCATTGATTGAGAGGTCACACTTTAAATCACTTTGACAGCTGAAAAGGAAAAAGAATATAGTTTTCCCAGAAGGTAGTTTTCAAAAAATTTTTAAAATAACTTAATATAAAGAGAGGGACACCAAAGCTGACCTAGAAATGACTAAGAGATTTAGTTGTAGAAGATACAACTAACATAGGACTAAATCCAGACAAAGAACATTTAAAAATTGGATGCAGAATAGATGAAGGGAGCAACTCAGTAACGTGACATTTTCTAGCTCCTTTGGAATGTGTCTCTCCCTCTAGCAATATTATACCCTTCCATTCAGTTTAAATCTAATCTTATTTTTTCCAGCATGATCTGGTTTTATGACAACTTCCATCTTTTCTTAGCAGAGGCATTTATTCGAGATATTGTTCATGACAAATTCTCTCAAGAATCAAACTGTAAAAACAATAGCAACACCAAAACACATTTCGAGCCACTCCTCATTTCTCATTTTATAAATCTGAAATATGTAAATATGATCTATCAAATTTGGTATGTATTTTGTAAAATGTATTAAAGACGCATCAATAAAACAAAGTATGATTTGCTTTTCATCTCACAGAGCTGTCATCAAACAGGGTTGGTGTTCATGTTATAACTTGGGAAATTTTTTTTCTCGGTTACATTTTGAATGTTCAACAGTCCTGTCTCTCGGGCTTATTCCAGATACACACAGAGAAGCCTGGAGAAATGAGAGTTATCTGAGTGATCTGAGCAGATGCCCAGCTTTCACCTGAATTCTGAGAATGTCAGCAAGCATGACTTAAGGATTAGGGTCCCAGGTGGGGAGTGAAATCTGTCTGGACAGGACCTCAGGTGACGCCACTCAACATCACTCATGTTCTAGTCTCCTTTATAAACTGGGCTAATAATAAAACTGATAGAATAATTTTTATGAAGACTAAAAGAGGTAAGGCATGGAAGTTCCTTCACATAGTTCTAGAAGCAGTAGTCATTCAGCAAGCGTTAGGCAGTGTAGTGGTCACAGGAATAATAGATGTGGTATCGGTATGAGTAACAATGGGAGTACTAGTGATAGCAGTTGCAGTATCAAAATTCGGCCCAACTTATCAAAAAATAATTTTTATTTTACTTTTATTCTTGAACCTCAGGCTGATTCTAATAATAAGTAAAGTGAGGAAACTAAAGCATAATAAAAATGACCTGAACTTATAATATTTATAATCTGTGACTAGCATTTTATATGCAAGTTCCCTTATCTCCAAAAACAGCCCTGGGGAAGGAATACCAGTGGAACTCTAGTGAGAGGTGGCTCCCCCATCTGTAACTGGTTTCATTTTAAAAGGGGGATTGTCCAGTTTACATGGGAAGCCATGGGATTATCGATTATCGGGGATAGAGGTGACCTCAGAATGTCTGGTGACTCCACGGCGAGGCCCTGTGCTTTGCTATTGCAGATGAGCTTCCCTCCATCAGAGGCGAGTCTGCAGTCAGCTCCAGGTCAGTGCCCTGCAGATCCCTGATCAAATTGAGAAGTGGCTAGGCCTCCCCCATCTCTGGTCTGAAGGAAAGAGTGGGGGAAATCTGCTTGGCCAGGCTTTTGGGAGTGTTCCTATTCCTTCGCAGCAACCACTCCCGGAGGCTGAGGCAGGCCTGGAATTAGGGTGGAGGGCTGATTAGCCTGCTTGATGGGACAGGGCCATCCTGTGTCCAGCAGGATGAGCTCTGTAAAGTGAAGAAGGAGAAGACTGGTAGACACTCAGAAAGCATATAGTCAGACATTCTTATTTATAGTTGGAAAATTATTTGAGTCATTTTAAAAGCTCAGATTTATAGTGAGAATCCAGATGTGTCTCTTTCCCTGCCAAGCACGTGGCTGCCCACTGTGTCATACCAGTGCCATCGTTTCACAGATCACATTTATATGATGCATTGGAGTAGTAAGCATCGAATACCATGTCAGACAATGCATATCGGGGCCTGAAATGTAAGTACCAAGTGACCTTAATTCTCTTGATGATTAGAAAACTTGACTTAGGGCTATAAAAAATCACTAACGCTTCATCAAATCCACACCGGACTGATATGTTTTCTTAAGTATCTCAGATTCTATTCAGTTAGCAAAAAGCTCAATTTCTATTTGTCATTTAGTTTATCAATTTTCAGTAGTTACAGCATGCCTAGCAGACCCTCTCATTAGACCCTCTAATTAGTAATTAGTAAATTAGACCCTCTCTCCCCCAACTCTGGAGAATGTTAGCATTTTCTTTCCTATTTTCTAGAAGATCTCATGGAGCCCCTGAAGGGATAAATGTACATATTTAAAATATAGCTCAGTCATTATTATGTGTTACCTCAGAATCCTTGGCCATAGTTAAATAATAAGTATGAATTACTTTTTGAACTGTCATGGAGCTCTAAATGCATGCAAAAGAAAAATTTTAAATTTACTAGGTTATAATTTCATAATGCTGAAGAGTCTGGGAATATATTTATTTTATATTATTTTCACCTTTAATTTTTGACCCATAAAAATCATGGTTTAAATCGGTTTTCTCCCCCTAATTTAACCTATTTGGTTTTGCTATGAATTCTCCCCCAAAACACTCTTTTCCCATGTGCCTTTTGACATATTTCAACAAATTAGCATGGTAATACACAGACTATTGTGCTTTGTGGCATTATCAATAATATAAATAAAATGTGCCTTGATGTTATCTGCTTTTTGAGATGTTAGTGGTGATAATTTATTAAGCGATTTATGAAGTCAGATTAAGTTTTGCTGTAATTACCTGATCTTTTTCTCCTGTGTCTACCCTAATATTCTTTATTGTTGTGACTATGTAAATTGGTGAACAATGATTCCTTTGTTTTAGGAATCTGATTTATTAGACAGACTAGTGTGATTAATTGCATACCTGCCTTGAAATGCATTTACTCTATTTCTCTAGCAAATACAAATTTCATATTTTGCCTTGTGCAAAGAAGTCTTATTTTTAAAGCAATTCCAAAGTCAATGTTATCGTAATCCTAAATAGATGAGGCAATGGTGAAGAAAACTGCAGAGCAAATATGAAATTTAATCATGGCTTTCCGACAGCCTGCCTTTCAAATTGTTAGGAATTCGTTAAACAATGGTTGAGCAGCACTGACAATTAAATTACTCGCATATGAGGTATCTAGCCATATTATGAATATTGCATACTACATAGCTCACATTTCTAAAGGGATGTAGACAACAAATTTGATTTCAGATAATTAGCATGAGGTTTGAATTCCGTCTCCAGACACATCCCACTCTTTCTTTTCCCAAGGAAAAGTCATCTGGATGTAACTGAATCAAGAGGGTTAACATTTAAAATGTTAAAGAAAAAAAATTGTAGAGCCACAGCTACATCAGCAGTTTATCACACTGTAAAATAGTTGAGGGCCAGAAGTCTTGATAGTGACTCACCTTATAGAGTTGCAAAATACCTGGAGGAAAATAAGCCTTTTTAAGCTTACATTCTGTGCAGTAGTGACTCCTTTTCACTACAGATAAGGGTAGGCGCTAAGTTGCACTGTTAAATAGGCCTCTGTCTGTATTGAAATGCAGAGTTTGAATTGATAACCACCACTTTTAAGACAAATCGAGAAGCATCTTTGCTGCTCCTGGACAACTTTTTCATATTCATTTTTTGTATTCATGTTGGTATTTCTCCTTAATTTACCTAATTTCCTTTTTCTTTCCCACCTGGGATATCACATCACTTTCAGTTTTCGTGTGGTTTTAGGCTCCTCTTGGCTGTGAACGTTTCTCAGACTTCCCTTGTTTTGATGTTGTTGACAGTTTTGAGAGCACTGTATTTGGATTTATCTTTCGTTTTTCTTAGGTTTAGACTAGGGTTAGGAGTTTGCGGGAAGAACACCATAGAGGTAAAGTGTCATTTCCATCACGTCGTATCAAGAGTGCATAGGATCAATATGATTTTTCACTTGTTGTGGCTGTTCTTGTTTATCTGACTCAGCTAGTGTTTGTCAAATTTCTCGACTGTAAAGTTATTCCCCTGCCCCCCTCCCCACATCCTCACTGTCCTCTTTGAAGAGGATGTCACCCTGCTTCATCCATTGGCATCTGTGCTCCTTTGACCTCCTTTCACCATGTGTTTTTTGGGTCCATCAGTTAACCTATAATATTATTGCAGATCTTTTAAAGAAAATAGATTTGTTTATTATAATGGACATACAATAAATTGCACATTATTACAGTTTACAATTTGGTAAACTTCGAAACATATATACACTTGTGAAAACATCAAGTTAGTGAATATATCTTTAGTACAGCAGAATTTTCTCAGTATCCTTTGTAATCACTTCTCTGCTCACACCCGTTCCTCCCCTCACTTTCCCCAAATACATTCTTTAAAAGATTGAGTTATACATACTTTTTCAGTGACTTCTTTCACTTGGCATAATTATTTTGAGTTTCATCCATGTGTCATATGTATAAAATAGTTGATTCTCTTTTATTGCTGAGTAGGATTCCTCACAATAATAAACTTCTTCACAAAAAATAAATATATATTTTTTTCTCCATTCACTTGTTGATGGATGTTAAGGTTGTTTCCAGATCTGGGTTTTTACAAAAATAGCTGTTCTGATTAATTGTGTGTATATGCTTTCATTACTCTTAGGTAAATGGCTAAGATGAGAATGACTACTTCATGTGATATGTTTAACTTTTAAGAAACTGACAAACTAATTCTCAAAGTGATAGTACCATTATATGTTCATAACAGCAATGTGTGAATGTTTCAGTTGATTCATGTTTTCATCAACACTTAGAATATTGTCATTTTTTATATTAAACATTGCAATTCATGTGCAGTATTGTGGCTTAATTTCTATTGTTCTAATAAACAGAGTTGTTGAGTATCTTGTCACGTGATTATCTTTCATCCGAACATCTTTTTTGATTCAGTGTTTAATTTGATATTTGACCTTTGTAAATAATATTCTGTGTTTTTTTTATCATTATGCTTTATATATTCTTGATATAAACCATTTATCAGATACTGACTTATAAATATTATTTCTTATTCTGTGACTTAGTTTTCATTCTCTTAATAGTGATATTTAAGAGTCAGAAGTTTTTTTGGGGGGAGGGGTGGGACGATGAAACATTATTAATGTTTTTATCTTCTGGTTTCAGTTTTGTGTTCTATCTAAAATGTTCCAATTCAATGTCACAAAGATGCCCAACTTTGTTTTCTTTTAGAAGTTTACAGTTTTAGACTTAACATTTAAGTTTATGGTCCATTTTGCATTAACTTTCAGTGAAAAATATGGTTCAAGGTTCATTTATTGCATATAGATATTCAATGGTTCATCACCATTTGTTAAAAAGACTATTACTTTCTTCAATTTTGTCAAAAATTAACTGACTCTATACTTGTGGGTCCATTTCTGGGCTCTTTATTTTGTTCCATTGATCTGTTTATCTTGATGGAAATGCCACACTGTGTAGAACAAATTTAATAACAAAATTTTCTTATATCTTACAAGTAGAAAACAGTGTACCTATAACATTATAATCAGGACATACAACATACTACTATTCTTGATAGTTTAATATCCTAATAGTAGAAATCTATGTCAATATAAACCTTTGAATTTTTTAGAAGTTAATGATACCTAGGCACTTATTTACTATAGATGACCATTTTATAAGATCTTAAGTTTTAATTTTAAAAGACATACATGAAGCACATATGAGATATTGGATTCCTATAATTTTATTACGTTTTCTAGAGATTGAGCTCTAAAACCTTCATTTCATTATACTTAGCTCAGTGCAACTAACAACTGTGCTTCTGTCACTGAATTAAGATTCTAAGGATACCTATATACATAGAAAACACCGAGTCTACTGTTAAGAAGTATATAGTAGGTAGAATGCATCATACATATATAATAAATACACTATTATAATCTCCTAATTCATGTCTACATTTTTATTGAAAACTATACTAACTTTCTAAAATGCAAAATTTGATCATGGCATTCACATAATTAAAATAATCAACAATATGACCCCTACCTACATGGTAATAGTATAACTCCTTAACTATAATTTCAAGCATCTCATTAGTGGCTATGATATATTTTTAGAATTGTTTGCCTCTTTCTCATCCCTTCTTTATTCTCTATATCTAGGCATTTGTGTTTTTTTCTAGATTTCTTAATTCTATTTACTCAAATTGAAAGTATTAGGGGCCACTAAAAGTATGAGAATATATACAGGATGAACAGTTTTCAAGTGAAAATTCATGTATATCTCCAGAGAACTATCACTGTAAGCATATAGGCTTTGTATTTGTTTATTAGCCATTCTAATTTCACCTGAATAAGTCTGGTTAGCTTCATATAAATTGCATTATGTGGTGCAGTTCAATTGCTTTAAAGTATAGTAATCAGTGCGATTCTTGGTTTGGTAAAATCAAAGCAAAATACACAAAGATCAATAGGACATGAGTAAAAAATCATCTTTTTCAGAAAATGACCATTTCATTATCCTAATTCAAATTTCATAAGAAAGATAAAGCTATGTAACAACAATTTTCTCCTTTTAACAAAATAAAATATAAAATAACGAATATAAAATATAAAATATAAATAATACAAAATAACTAATAAAATATAACATAATATTAATTATTTTGTTAAAAGGAGAAAACATGCAGACATCATACAGAGAAAACATACAGAGACATCAGCCTCACAGCTCCTCATGGGAAGAAAGGCTGAGAGAGGCATTTGAGGTAGCTGCATTGTACTTTCATTCTTCCCTGTGCCCAGTCCTGTGTTTCTCACTCTGATTTAAGTGTTGTTCTCTAAAGCACTCAGCAATAAACATATAACTGTATCATACCTTTAGAAATAAGGAAAAATAATATATAAATTAGGTTAACTTGTATTAAAAATAATTGAGAACAGATTTTGTTTGAGGAAACTGCAAATATACCAAATGAAAGAAAGATATTGAAAATATAAAGAAGTTAAGAGAAATAAAGGAAAAATTGAGATTAGTTATGTTTAATAATATTTGCATAGTGAAAGGTGAGTGAAAATAGCAGTCTATATGCAGGATCTTTTATTTTGTTCTGTTGATTTATTGATCTTGATGGAAATGCCATACCTTGTGGACCATATTTTAATAAACATAGGAGAAGCAATATGAAAAGAGAGATTAACAAAAAATTTTCCAAAAATTGAAAGGCAAAGGTCCCCCATATTAGAACACAAAGTGAACACTATGAAGGCCAAATAACACACAATTAGTCAAAACAAAATATGTAAAAATAAATTTATAAAGGCAATCAAAAGGAATAGGAAGCTAACCTGCAGTAATTAATAGACACATTGACATCTAACTAGTCAGAGCAACAACAGATTTCAGATGATAATATACAAAAATACATATAATTCATCTAAAACTTTTAAAACATTTAGTAGTATAAGCTAAATATGGAGATATTTTAAAGAAGGATTGAAGCTTTGTCTTTAGCAGATACTCAGTGTAGCAAGTAAAATAATATGTACTTTAGGAAGAAGAAAATTAACCTTAAAGAATGGAGTGGAATTCAAGAAATGATCAAAAGACTTTGGCAAATTTAAATAAGTATCAGCTAGATTTGGAGTATACGACAAATTAGAAATGCATTATTGACTTAAAAAACACTGAAGGGAGATTGCATTTTAACATCCTTTTATTAATTTTGACTATGTAAAATTAAGTAGTGATAATAAACTGTTAAGTGAAACTGCCAAAAGAACAGAATTAAAATGTGTAGCTTTCAAGCCAGATGAATAAATAATAACATAATTTAGAAACCCTATTATTCAGGTAGACCCATTGTGGTAATACGACTACTTTAGAGCAGACAGCCTAACAGATGGCACAGAAACAGAATACAGCCTGAGGAGGATGTGATCCTGTGTTTCTCTTTGAGACAGAGGAAGGAGCCAGGAGCTAAGGAATACAGGTGGCTGCTAGAAACTGGAACAGGCAATAAAATGGTCTTCATAAAGGAATGGGGCCCTGCTCAGGCCTTGAACTTAATTCACTGAGACCCATCTAGGACTCTGAGAATATAAAATAATAGAACCGAGTAGCTTTAAGGCACTAAATTTGTGATAATTTTCTATAGCATCAAAGATAACTAATACGGCGATGATAAAATAATTACTTGGCAGTTGAGTAGGTTTTCACCACCACAACCAACAAAACAAGAAACTGAACACAATTAGAAAATATAATTTTACTTAGCATAATACTTTCTAGTTTTATTCATGTTGTCGCACATGATAAGGTGTCATTTTTTATGACTGAGTCATATTTTATTGTACATATGTACCATAGCTGTACCCATTCACCTGTCAGTAGACAGGCTGCTTCCATGTCTTGGCTGTTGTAAATAACGCTGCACTGAATGTAGGAGTGCATAGATCTTTTCTTTCAGTGTTTTGCATTTCTTTGTATAAATACTCAGAAGTGGAATTGCTGGGTTATACAGTAGTTTCGTTTTTAAGTTTTGGAGGAACTTTCATACTGTTTTCTATAGTGGCTGCACTTATTTACAGTCTCACTAACAACGCACAAAGGTTCCCTTTTCTCTGCATCCTCCCCAGCACTTGTTGTTTGTTGATTTATGGATAATAGGCATTCCGATAGTTGTGAAGTTACACTTTATTGTGCTTTTAATTTGCATTTCTCTGTTGATTAGTGATGTTGAGGACCTTTACAGATGTCTGTTGGCCACTTGTATGTCCTCTTTGGAGAAATGTCTATTCAAGTCCTCTGCCCAACTTTAATCAAATTTTTATTTTTTTTTTGGTTTTAAGTTGTATGAGTTCCTCATGTATTTTGAATATTAACCCCTTATCGGATATATTATTAGTGAATATCTTCTCCCATGTATTAGGTTGTCTCTTCATTTTGGTGATGATTTCCTTTTCTGTGCAAAAACTTCTTAGTTTGATGTAGTCCCATTTGTTTTTTTTTGTTGTTGTTGTTGTTTGTTTGTTTGTTTGTTTTCTTTTCCTGGGAAGACATATCCAAAAAAAAAAAAATGTCGCTAAGAGCAATTTCAAAGAATTTACTGCCTGTTTTCTTCTAGGAGTTTTATGGTTTCAGGTTTTAGATTTAAGTCTTTAACCCATTTTGAGTTTATTTGTGTACATAGTGTAAGAAATCAGACAGAGAAAGACAAATGCCATATAATTTCACTTCTTGGTGGAATCTAAAAAACAAAGTAAACAAAACAGAAACAAACTTATAGAGAATTTGTTGCTCGCCTGATGCCAGGAGGTCAGGGGATGGGTGAAGAAGGTGAAAGGGATTAAGTATAAATTGCCAGTTATAATCATGGAGGATGTAAAGTAGCATAGAGAATATAGGGAATATATTATAATAACTACGTATGGTAGCAGATGGTTACTAGACTTATTGGAATGATCACTTTCAAGATATATGAATGTCTAATCACAGTATTGTAAACCCAAAACTAATATAACATCGTACAGCAACTGTAATTAAAAAATACACTTAAAATGTAATTTTAAAAGGAGCAATTATGTACTGCACTTCCAGGAAATACAAAGTAGAAAGGAATAAATCTGATAAGACTCAGAGGAGTAACACTGCTTTGAGGATTGCAGATTCTCTTCGGAGAAAGCTTAGAAACCTCTGACAAATATGCCCACAGTGGAGCTCTAAGTCTCAGCCCATGTTCCAGGTGCCTAACTGGAGACCTGACTCTAAGAAGGGCGGAAGGTGGGGAGAATGCTCCAGAAAAAAAAAAAAAAAAGGCATTTCATTTAGAAAGGCCAGAAAGAGGAAAAGAGAAAGATTTGTTTCAGAAACAAAAAATCCTTTGTCTTTGGTGCTAGAGAGCAAAGTGGAGCTTAGCTCGCAAGGAAACCTGAAGACAGATTTTACAGCCATTTGATTAGGCCAACTTTTGGATTTCAGACTTTGTCTTTCACATAGTGGAAAGATAGAGGCAGGTTTAAATAAGTGAGTGACCTGAAAATATTTGCTTTTTTTAAAAAATATCTAGAAGGCTGCTCTGTGTATTGTGAGGGATGTGGCAAATAAAGGTCACAGACACTCTGCTTTCATTCATTCATTCATTCATTCACGCAGGCAGGCAGGCATTCTGTCAGCCTATCAGTCCCGTCTAGACAAGGTCCCTGCCTTCAAAGAGCTTTCATTTTTCTGGAAAAAGAGACAGAAACTAAACAAGTGAGCATAATACCACATATAGCTTTTCAAGTGGCAGAAAATGCTTGAGAGCAGGGAAGAGAAATAGAAAGTCCAGGCGGCAGGGTGAGTAGAAGAAGCACTGCTCAAAAAGTGACATTTTTGTAAAGACTTGAAGGAGATGAGAGTGGAAAATGACTGAGGGTGGGGGAGCGTTAAACTTTATTTCATTTCATTTTAAGCTGAAAAATACTGGAATGTACTGTACTTCGAAGGGCCCAGTGTGGATGGTAGCAGGAAGTCGTGGTTGCAGAGTCTCACTTCTTTCTGGAACCCTCTGCTTTTTTCACTTCTGGCCCGTAAGGAAACCTGTTGTCCCCAAACACTCTTCATCTCCATCCCATGCCTTCTTCTCGCCTAAATCACCAACACTTAGTTCTCTTCGAGAATATCATTTCTGCTCAAGAACATCTTCCCTGGCTTTTGGACTCTGATGTTTGCTTGATCCATGCACTTGCCTAAGACCTCGAACTTCTCTTTATTGTCCTCATCACAATTCACTGAAATAACTTTCCTTCCTTCTCTACTGCTCTACAGTGCCTGTGATGTACAGGACTGCATATGTCCTGGACTTTTTGCATCCCCAGACCCAGCCTGTAGATAAATAAATGATGACAGAGCTCTGAATTGAAAAAAAAAAAAAATCTTCTTATTTATAATATTAAAAAAAAATGTTTGCAGTAATATATCTCTTAGGTTCCCTTCACTCTCCTTTGGATTAATTTCTTCAAGATTCATTCATTGGTTACTTACTGATCGTCTGCAATGTTCCTGGCACCATGGCTAGTGTTGGGTGTCCAAAGGCACATTATACAAACATACATCTTGGTAAAAATTCTTGAAATTTATAAACAGAGGGCACTTATCTCTAATACCTACTGATAATGTGCTTACATTTGGAGAGGAAAGCCGTTATATTAAGGAATGTGTTTTCATTTAAAACCACGGGAGTGCTTACCTCCTTGACAAGCACTGAGGCTGAAGTAGCACGGGTGAGTGACACTCGATTCCTGCCCTAAAGGACTCAGAATCTCTCAGAAGTTATTGGCTACAGAGCTCAAGCGAGTGCACTATAGAGTGCAACTTGAGGTAGTGGGGCACAGAGAACCACCCAGTGTTATGAATCTGACACTTTGGGAGAATTTACAAAGGAAGTTACTTGTTATGTATGTCTTGAGGGGGGAGCTGATTTGCTAACTGTGACCTCTCCAGGATATTCTCAGTGAAAGGTGGAATGAGTCAAGACACCTTCAGTGCCTTTGCAGAATTATTAACCAGGCTTAATATGCATTAAATATTTAAGAAACAGCATCACTTTATCTAAAATGTGTCAATGCCGAGTGTGGAGTGACAGTTGCTATGGGAATGTGACTTCCTTGTAATTGGGATTGCAGGTGAAGCTATTTCTCAGTTTTAGTCTTTATAAAGTGGCAGAAGAGTTACAATGGTCAATATAGCTCACAAAAATAATTGCTTCTGTAAATTAGTAAAGTACATGTAATTTTTGTGTTTTTTAAAAAAATTTCTTTAAAAATAACTACTCTATTATAGTCTTCCATTAATTGCTGTGAATTAGTTTAACCCAAAGTCAATTTACAGACTCATCCCTCCTGGCTCTGTGGATTCAGCATCAGTCATAATTGTGTGTTTTTATTTCATTTCATTTAGAAATTTAACTCCATCGAGTCCTGCTTCCACTATTGTACTACTTACTCTGTTAAAACAGGTTGTCAAGCTTATTTACATCCCTTGTGCAGAGTAAAAATTGCATGCAAACAAATGTGTTTTCTTTGATATCTGCATTTTCTTCAGAGTTCATGATCTCTCATTAGATTCTCAAAAAGGACCAAGACCTGATAAAGGATCAATAGCACCTGAAATTCAGTCCTTAAGCATTTGCCAGTTCTTAGAGACCTTGAAAAATCTGTGGTCAAATGTTTTCATGAAAGCAATGAATGTTTTTTAAAAATATTTCTCTTCTATCAAGCGAAGTTACTTCTCATGGGACACACAGTACAATTCCTCCTTATCAGTGCTCTGTGGATCACCCTAGATTGTCAGCTGCTAGTGTCTGAGATGGAATCCTTTTTGCTGTGGTACTTCTGGTATTTTACTCAAGATATGTCACAAAGTTGGGTCTTCATCGATGTGGAACATTTGAATGAGTAAAAGATACATGTTCCTTTTTCTGTTCAGCGTTGCTGACTAAGTGTAGGATGCTATATAAGACTTAATTTTGCTGCCTTGACATTGTTTAGTGGCTACATCTATTCTGTGACAGGAGCTTTTTAGGTTGTAATGGGTGAATAGTTTGATAAATATAAATGACTAATAAACACTTATCAATTAAAACAAGCAAATCTATATTTGCAACTGCTTTTATTTATTTAAAACAAACAAATAACAAATATATTTTACCTTCAGGTATTATTTGTAATTCATGACTCATTTTGTTGTCTTTTAATGTTATAAATTTATCAGTGGGAAGTCTGAGCTGAAATGCCCGCCACTACCCGAGGATAGAACTTTATTTTAATGAAATCAGCAGAAGTGAGTAGGTTCATTTTCTTCATAATTTAAAGTCTAGTTGAAGCCTGACAAATGATCCTTGTCACTGATCACTGTACACGTGATCAGTGTGACATGTCACTTGTGTCTTCCCATTGTACTTTCAGAACTGCCATGGGGGTAGCAAATACACCACCTGATTAAACTTATTTTTCAAAAAAATTCAGTGTGTTGGAAAAAGAATAGTAGCAAACCTCAATGTAGCTGAGAAAACTAGAGTAAAAAAGACTTCGGCTCCATCCCTCATTTATGACTCAGAAACAAAGATCCAGGTGTGTCGAATTTTTTCCCCTAAGGTAATAACCAGTTATCTGATCAAGAATTAGAACACAGGTTGTTCTCTCATCTAGTCATTCCACAAGCATTTATTGAATGATAACAATGTTCCAGGTACTGCATTAGGTATATAATGTGTGAAAAGACAAAGTGTGCTCTGAAGATCTTTGGGACTCTTAAGAGTGACTGATATTTTAGCAATAATTGCAACACAGCATAAATAAAAAGTGCCCCAGGAGAGGTTACTTACAAGGTTTAGTGGGGCCAGGGAAGATGCAAACTTGTCATTCTTTTGAGATCAAGAAGGAATTCATATCAAGAGATAGACTGAAGGACAAATAAATGCCATGAAAAGGAAGATGAGAAGAAACGACTGAAAGAGCTGTGCTTTGACCTGATGGAACTTGCAATTCAACTAATGAGTATGGACCTGAGAACAAAGGAATTTTAAGCAGGAAAGTAATACAGTAATGAGTGATACATTTTCTGTTTACAAAAAGTATTTCTCAGTGCTGTATGGAGGCTACGCTGAGCAGGAAGAGACCAAAAGTGGAATGACCATTAAGATGCTTTTGTAGATATCCAGGCAAGACATAATGAGAAGATAGGAACTTAAAGATGATAATTGACTTGGTGACTATTTAAGAGCATGGAGAAGACTAATGATATGGAAAATATATATTAAAAAAAAAAAAAGGCAAAATTTGTCCTCAGGTGATTAGCTTGGGAAATCGAGTAAACAGTGGGCCATTCTAGACGGATTTGCAGTTTCATGCTAACTTTAAACCAGCAATTCACTAACTGGGGAATGCAAGGGCAAAGGAGACTATTGGATAAAAATTACTCTTCTGGATAGACCACTGATTTTATTCAAGCTTAAATAATTTAAAGCATTATTTTTATGCTAACATAAATCTATATATGTATGAAATATAATATTGTCATTTTAAAAAATAAAATCTCAAAGAATTTTTTTTAATTTGAGGTTTGTGACTTAAAGCTATGGATCCTTCACAGATTTAGAGTCATTGAAACTTCTCTGTTACTTGGATTTTTTCATAAAAGATATGAGTAAAGCTTAAAACATGCACGTTAATTCATCCTGGTTGCTGAGAAATTTGGTTGGTCTGTGTACCTGTTGCTGTTTTAAATGCTATTTTCAGTGCTGGAGAAAGTCATGTATCTGTTGTTTCTGATGGGAAAAGGCCTTTGTACACAGGTGTCAGATTAAACACAGGATATTTAGCTAATTGTTGACTTTTTTTTGTTAGTATAAATATGTTCTAAATATGAAATTCAAATTTAACTGACATTTTTATTTTTATTTGTTACATTTGACAATGTATTTGTTGTTGATAGTCATTCCCGATTTGTAAACTGAAATTTTGAGGCATTTTGAAACATTTTTTGCTGTTTGAACTTCAGCTACCCTGATTTTTTTTAGTTTGTTTTAATGAAAAACTTAAAAAAAATTCCTTTAAAAATGTATTACCTATTTTACAAAAATAAGTGTCAAGTCTCCATTTTATAAAACTGAGGGCCTGCATTAACTTCTAAAATTATGGTGACTTTGTGCCCCTCAATTTACATAAATTGAGAAAACCTAATTTCATGTAATTAATCTTTTTAAAATTTATTTTTAATTAATTATTTTTATGGTGACATTGGTTAATGAAATCTAGTAAGTTTTAGGTGTGCAATTGAATAATAAAGCTTATAAATATATGCTGCATTGTGTGTTCCCCTCCCAGAGTTAGATTTCTTTCTGTCACCATATAATCGTTCCTTTTTATCCCATCACTTAATTAATTTTTAACACATACTCTCACAGGATTCCATAGGAAATTCACAAAATCCACACACTCAACCTCGATGGTTCAATTCCTTAAGACTAACGTCCACTCTACTTCTCTGACAAGCTACAGATCAAATTTGCTACTGATCAAATCTAGTAATTTTAGTAGTCGTACTAATACTACTAATGCCACTCAGAAGCTCTAACAGTAAGTAAATCACCATTCGCAGGATGTTCATATTCTTTCTTAACTACATCATCCCAATAGCAGACAAGGACTCCCTAAAAGAGTATACAAATTCTCCCAAGTAGGGACAGAAGCCATAATTTGATCATTTATAGCTAATGCTGTGCTATAATTTTTAAAATGTCTTACTGTAGCTTTAAGAGTAAAGGGGTAGAAATTAAATGCTGAGAATAATTTTTAATTTTTAGTATATATGAAGATCCTAACAGGTTATATATAGAAGCAGATAAAGCCTATATCTTTTTTTATTGTTTTGAGAAGTATATTGCATATAACATTAATACATGTAATGTTGCATTTTCGTCATTCTAAGAGTTTGACCATTTTATGGTATACCAAAAGCTTAAAAGGTACATACTTAGAAAATAATAAGAATCAAGCCCACATTAAAAACAGATGCACCTTGTAAGACATATCTTGACTTAGAAATGTAACAATTTTAAGTAAAAGGCACGTTTTAGAATGGACGATATAAAATAATATTTATACAAGCTATCATTTGATAGTAAACAGTAAATGCTTTTCATTGGACTTATTAATAAAGAAAACAAGGCACTTAGGAGAAGTATTAGAAAGCAGGACATTTTGTGCTGTCCTCTGACCTCTTTCACCTGCCCATTTGGGGTTCCTTTGTACTCTCTAGCTAATGGAAATATTTTGCTACACCCATCCCAGGAATTTCTAGCTAATGGAAATATTTTGCTACAGGAACATTTATGGCAATGTGATTCCTAGTGGGTGCATGCCTGCTTTGTGTTATCTTCTTTGGCATTTTTTTCTATCACAAGATAATAAGATAGATATATTGAATTGAGGGTTTCTGGATTCTATTGTCTCGCTATCATTGATGCAATGCAGTTAGAAGGGTAAATGAACTCAAGACCTTTTCTGAAGGGATTTCGTGTTTTTAACTCTTTTTCTTTACGGAAATGCCTGAACATACTGCTACAATTAATAAGATTTGGGACCAGAGAAGGGGAGAAGACTTCACTTAAACTTAACTTTTTTATAACAAGACTCTTCAGGAGACACTTCTCTAGCTCTTAACGAAATGTGATTTTGATTCTAACATGAAGCATCCTACAGAAAGGAAGCTGTGTTTGGTGGGACAGGATTCAGGCATTGATGGGTCTCTGACTTTGTATCATTTGATAGAATCTAAATTCTCACCTTTATCTTCAACAATAACTAGAGCTTCTCATAATATCAGTGTCCTTTCACTGAATAGCTATCATCATTAATCACAGTAACCCTGGAAGCAGCAAGTTAAAGTAATCATACTCATAATCATGACAGTAGGGAGTCTACACTATCCAAAATATTGTACTAGATGCTATGGAGAATACAATGAAAAATAAGATGTCTGTCCACCTTAAGTTGATGATTGAGATGGAAAGGTGATACTTGCAAATAGAACTCAAAGTTCTTTAAGTTATGTGTGGGTACTGAAATAGTTGGGCAATACATAGAAAAAATGGTAAATCAGAGAATGGAAATGGTCCATGTGACCTGTGATGGACATGGAAAGGTTTTCAGAGTTTAAACATATGGAGAATTTTATAGGCCGAGAAGGAAAGAAAGCAACTGACATACATTCATGGATATACAGTAGCATCAAACTATTTGGGAGAATTTGAGGAGGTTTATTAGTTTTTGTTAAAAACATGAGAAAGAAGGACCACATCATGAATCTTGAATCCATTCAAAGTATTCAATATTATATTCTATAGGCTGAAGGACTAAACAGTTGAGACATGCTGGGCAGAGCAGTAATTTGGTGACAATAGGATAGTGTGATCATTTGTTTGCTAGAATTATCTAAAATAAATTGGACAGGGTCAGATGGGCATCAGGGAACTGGCAGCAGAGAGCCAATCAAAAAACTACTATAACAGTTTAATAATGAGTAATAATTATGTTTTTGGCAATGAAAATATGATAAAAGGAAGGAGAGAAAACAATAGGAAAATTAAATCGTGACAATGGATTGTATATAAGAGATAGAAATAATTATGCCTGAGTTTTTGTATATAAGTGATTGAGAGAATGGTAATGCATTAACAGAAATAGGGGCATCAGTATATAAAGTTTGATGATGCTCAGGAGTTGATGACTATAGTTTTACACAGTCTGTACGTGTGGGGCAGGAAAAAGTAGGTGCTTTGAAATGTGAGATAATTTTAAGGGAAAAGGTAGGCAAGTTTAATTGGAATATACAGGTGTAAAAAATATAAACCAGACAGAGAAAGACAAATACCTGGAAAAGAAAAAAAGTCAAACTCCTACAAATATAGAGTAGGAAAATAGTTGCCAGGAGCTGGGGAAGTAGAGTTGGTAAAAGGATACAAAATTACAGTTTTTAAAGCAAATAAGGTCTGAGCATCTAATGTGACTACAGTTGATAACATTGTTTTGCGTAATTAAAATTTGTGAAGAGAATAAAACTTTTCACCCCCTCTTCCCCAAAAAAGGTAAATATGTGAGGTGATGGATGTGTTAATTAACTCAGCGGGGGTATCCTTTTACAGTATATGCATACCTTGAGTTATCATATCCTGCAATTTAAATATCTTGTAATTTTATTTGGCAATTAGGCCTCAATAAAGCCTGGGGTAAAAAGTTTAGTATGGAGGGAGGTGAAAATTAAATGTCTGAAAGTAAATTGGATCCTTTTTTTCTCCTCATTGACTTAGGACATTTTAGGTCGGGTGGAAGATTCGTTTCCTTTGTAAATTGTGCAGATAAATAACAAGGCAATTTCTTAGGGGCCTTACCTTACTCTTAAGGACATTATAACCAGTATCAAGACATTGGCTGAATGACAAGCTATTTTGTTTAAAAGAAAAAATTTCAAAAACTATTCCTTTTCCCCAAAATACATGGGTCCCTTCATAGGCAGAAGTCATAAAAATATTGTGTCAGAACATCTCTCATATTCTTTTTAGCTGTATCGTTCTGTGATGGTGCTCATAGATCATGATCATCCTTATTTCTGTCTACGATTCTTGATTCAAAGAACTTTTGATACTTAGTAAGCGACTTGAAGAAATAACTTCCTTAGTGACAACATTGGCTTTAATTAAAAATGTATGACAGAAAATTCATCACTTCAGTAATGTACTTACTTTCTGTCTATTAAGGATGGCCTTTGCTCCCAGTAGACTTTTGTAGGCACCATTGTTCTCTAGTCATTATAGCGTGATGCTCTTAATGAGATGGTTTTACTTTCACTTCAAAATGAAATAAAATATATTTTATTGTATTTTCCACGAGTCTATTCAAATTATGAAAAGCATCGTGCCTATTAATGACAATGGCTAATATTCTCTCTTCCTGCCTGCCTGCCTCTGAAAATGATAATTACAATTTTAATTTGAAGACTAGGCGGATTTTAAAAATGTTCACCATGTGATATTTCTAGGTTGAACTATATACTCATTTTTCATTATGAATCCTACAGGAGCTACAGTTTGAATTAATTCTTTCAATCATAATAAAAACATTTACATTACTTCAATTGATTTAAGCATTAAAAGTTTCAAGATGCGGTCTCTCCCGGTTAGTGAAACTTAAAGTATATACTTTCATAAGTCTAATGGCCACCCTGGCTGAGGAGATCACTGCTATTATGAAGTTTTAAAAGGGTCTGACTATTTTCTCATACGTAAATCCTGTCAACAGAGCTCAAGCAGAGTCATCTGTTTTCATGGAGGTTTTTTTTTTTTAAATCAAAGATAGGATTTTATTGACTGGTGAATATCTATATGTATATATATATAACAAAAACCCTGGAAAGGCTTAGTCAAACAAAAAAAGTTAAAAGCGTTTTTATTCATTTAAAGTACCACTTAGCTTAAAATGCCTTGTTTGTTCAATTATTTAGTGTAAATATAGATTTACATGTTATTTAGATTTTTATTTTACCTTTTAAACATTATTTTAAATCTGTACAGTTTCAGTGAAAAAGAGAGCCACGTAACAAAGCTGCAGTGAAAGCAAATTTAAAAGGCCTAATTTAGGCAAAGAAGTGTGGCCGGCCTTTACTCTCTCACACAAATGTTCTGAAAATTGAGTGTAGGTTTAGATTTCTTCCCAAGTTTTTATAATTCCTCAAATAATTATTATTTCTTATGTATTTACATAGAATTTATTACTAATAGCATCTTTTCAAAACAGTTTTAGAAAACTTATAAAATGTAATCTGTAAACACAGGATATCAATTCTAAAACATGTTTTGAGTAAAAATATTTATCAGCAGATAAAATTTTCAATTATTTTGAAAGTTTTAACTAATAGTGGAAATGCATAACCTCCTCAGCATTATTTTTTGTTTGTTATTCACCTCTGTGGCAGTGAATTCTGGATCTCAGATCTCTATGTGTAGCTTGGTTTTGCCTCATCTCTTGGATCAAAGTAATGATTGTAGAAATAATATTTTGAACAGGAAATAATATTTTCTTGTTAAAAATATTTATATTCAAGTATCTGGTTTCTGGATATATTCATTAGTACGAATTCATCCTCATGAATCCCATAGACGTAAACATAGACTTTTTTAAAGTTGAGATTATTTTTGTTAAGAGTTTGTGAATTATGAAGATGCTATAACTAGTTATAGAAGTGGCTTTGTAAAAAACTGACTTCGCCTGTGAGTAAATAGAGGTATTCTCAAAGTTTCTTGGATTTTATTAACAGTATCTCAAACGGTGTGGCTGTGAACAGTTTTTATATTTCAGAGTTCTGAAGCAGGATGTTTGAATCCATTTTATTTTACTCTGCTCTGTTTTACCTCTTACTTGAAATGTCCTTTGAAAATTTATTAATCACCTTCTTACTTGAACTTATATGATCTAATACGGTGTCTGAAACTAATTCAGCAATCCTCAAATTAAGATAATGGCTGGGTATACCACATGTTATGATTGACATCTATTTTCAGATGAGGTGGCCCATTAGCCTGTCATTGATCATTATTAGCGTGAATGAATTTTTTTCAGATTAATGTACTTGAACTAGCCCAGAAAAGGGCCTTCATCTCAGAAATGGGACAAAGAGAGGAGTCCTGTTTTGAAGGCTGAGTGGTGTTAGAATGGGCATAACATATAATGAGGTAAACTGAGGCTACATTTGAAGCTGCAGTGGTGAGGAATGGCATGAAAGGTACAAAGTGGGCACAGAGATCTCTAAGGATCATGAGCATTCAACGGCCAATGAAAGAGTAAAGCCATGTGAAGTGTCAACAAAAACTTCTTGGTTTTGCTTTGTTTACACAGAAACTGGAATGATCAACTTTGCATATCATGTGTGCTGTAGCAGTCTAGTATTTATTCGCAAACTGTAGAAATAAATTCTCCAACTTTTAACCATTTGATAGTAGGATTTTGTTTCTTTGATATAACCTTTGAAGATGGTACCTAGCCTATTGAGTAGGTTAATAATAGATTTTATACATTACAGGAGATTGTCCTACAGGTCCATTTGACCCCTGCCTTTGTCTGATTTGTTCTCCCATAAGTTTACTTACATCGCTTTGCACTTTTGATGTTTTACCCGTAGGTACTCACTGGAGGGGTGTCTCAAAGTGTTAACTAACATCTCTCACCATTTTTGACAGTGCGTGATCCCGAAAGAAAACTGTGGTCCTGTACTCTACTTCCACATTAATTATGACTTTTATTTATCTGAATTCGATAAGTCATTGGAGGGTGAAAATGGTGAATGTGATGGATATAAAGTAAAGTCCTTTCTAGTTAATTGGATTTTTCATGTTGCGTTGAATTAAGAGGAATTGTGTAAGCGACAGACTTACCTCAGCCTGGGTTTTATTCCTTTGATCTCTTGCTTCATGGAATCTCTCTCTCCCTTTCTTTTAATGTTTAGTGACTGCGTATTTTTAATCCTCTGACCTAAGCTAATTAGTTTTCTCCACTAGCATAATACTACATTAACTGCTATTTCTACAATTTCTCTTTAGAGCGATACAAGTATAATGAAGAGTCCCTTGAATTATCTTTTAACTATGTAACTTCATAAAAGGGTGAAACTCTGGGAAGTGAATCAAGTGTATATTATGCATGCAAAGTAACATACCTCACCTGCTTCTCATCCTAAAGCTCCTTGATCTGTATGGACATCTCTAACCTGTAAAATGATATTTTGAGGAGAGCAGACATTTCCGTGAGTCTAAATTTAAAGTTAGAAGATTATCTCCAAGGTTGATCTATTGGAATTACTTATCTGATTCAAAGTAATTCAAGTAATTCAGGAGTAGTGAAACACTTCTAATTTTAAATTCAGAAGCCGTGAGGAGTGGGTTGGATCATTGGCTATAGCACTTAGTTGATCCCCGTTTTTATCAGCTTTGACTTTTAAAGTGTGGCCTTTGAAAAATATGCTTCAGAAATCCATGTGCTTATAAGCATTTGATTCATTAATTTGGAAAGACTATTACAAAGGTCTTTTAGTGATAAGTTCGGAGATACAAAAATTGCAAGTGTGAACATAGCACACAATTAACAGAAAGGATTCTGTAAAAACATGTCACAATGAATCAGTGGATCCAAAGTGAATCTTGGGTGAAAAGCTGATCATATTCTAAGAGGCAAGTCATAAATATTATTAGAAAATCTCAGTACTCACTGAATGGATCCTTGGAGTTGGAGGTGGGCAGGAAATCAAGAACTTTCTTTTTGCCCCTGTTATGTTTGTTTTCAGTGTATGCATTTGTAACCTCCTTGTTTTTATTTGTTTCAAGCGAGTGCTACAAAGGGAATACAGATTTGATAGATATCAAACTGAACGTCTAAGTAGAGTAGGTACCTAATTTAATCTTGGAAGTCTAGGCATAAACTAATTTTCAAGGTATTGTTTTTTCTTTCCTTCCTCCCTCCCTCCCTCCTTCCCTCCCTTCCTCCCTCCTTTCCTTCCTTCCTTCCTTCCTTCCTTCCTTCCTTCCTTCCTTCCTTCCTTCCTTCCTTTTTTCCTTCCTCCCTCCCTCCCTCCCTCCCTCCCTTCCTCCCTCCTTTCCTTCCTTCCTCCTTTCCTTCCTTCCTTCCTTCCTTCCTTCCTTCCTTCCTTCCTTCCTTCCTTCCTTCCTTCCTTCCTTCCTTCCTTCCTTTTTTCCTGGCTCCCTTTTTCTTTCACTCACCACCCTCGCCACCCCAGCACACACTCTCTCTCTCTCTCTCTCTCTCTCTCTCTCTCTCTCTCTCTTTTCCTTTTTCTTTTTTAGTCTCCTAATAGCTATAATAGCATTTAGTGAGAGTAGAGATGACATCGATGCTATTTATTAAAATCCCAATTTTTATAGTTCTCCTTATTGTAGTGTATGTATGTATATTTATAATGTGTATATCTACTGAGGCACGCACACGTATATATTATTTTATATTATGATAGGGTTAATATTGAACAAACTGCTCTTTCATACTAAAGAACTATGAACTATTTTCAACTAAGAAGCAACAATGTGTTTCATATTTCAGTCTGATATATATTTATATATAAACAAATATATAAATAAATATAAATATATAAATATATACATATATTTATATATTTACTTAACTTTGTTTTTCATTTACACACAGCTTGTTGTTTGCTGGCCCCAAAAAGTAGAAGGCTGCAGGAGTCTGGTCCTACTTAGTCCACTTCAGCCATTCATTTCAGACATTGCTAATCAACCATAACATTTTTCTTCCAGGAAAACCTGATCGGTCCCAGAATTATCCACAAACCAGTACTCCAGGAACTCCTAATCGATCTACACTGGTGAGTGACATGAAGGCCTGTTTGCTGTCTTAGAAATGATACTTAAGAGTTAAAGAAGTATCATAGATAATTGTCACTGATGTTTTTGTTTTTACTTGCATTCATGTAGATAGATAAATAATCTTACATTTCCCCCACCCTAGGTAGGTAGTTCATTGGGAGATTGAGAGATTATTTAGAGTGTATAAGGCTGGTTCTCAGATTAGGGTCTGTGGACCACCTCCAGCAAGATCTCTGGAATTCAGAGTCTCTGGGTTCCTGTGCCAAAAGCACATTGAGTGAGGATCTGGGACAGGGAGCAAAGCTGTGTTTATAGGAAGTGCCTTGCATGACTCTGTTACAGGGCGAAGTGTGAAATATAGGTACATAAGGCACACTCATCAGGGTAACCTTCCTGAGTATCGATACTGAAGCATCAAATGCTGGCAGAGCTGTTGAAAGGACCCTCTGATATGTAGTTTCTTTTAACTCACAGCCTTCGGAAGGCATCGGGCATACTAGCTGTGATCAAATTTAATAGAGCAACTGTGTTTGCCTAGTAGAAACACAAATCCTAGGCTTGCACAATACTAAAATAATATATTGTCATAATTATACTGTGTCTGGTGTGAACACCAATGATTCAGACAGATGTAGGTGAAACTTGGCCAAATCAGGTGTTCCTCTTGACTAGACCCTTCCTCTCTCCTAGCCTGCTGGGTGATGTTGCTGTGTTAGTCTTTGCTCTTTTGCCTGTGTCTTCAGTAACCCTAACAGAGTGCTGCCCCCTGCGAGTCCCTAATAAAGACTTGTTCAATTAAATTGTGGTTGATTTGCCCCTCTGGTGATGCAAACGAAGTATATACCACTCAGAGTTGGGAAGGAGAATAGATGGCCATATCTTGTTTAATGTCATATTCAGAGCTAATAACAGTCAAGTTAAATCATAAATTTAAAGCCATATCCATTTCTGTTTTCCTTCAGTTTTCCCTTATGTGTGTTTTTTACCTGTTGTATCTTTCCTCATTTTATTCTTTCTAAATGTGTTTATTCCACCTACAGCCTACCTATTTGCCTGTCTGGATGAAATATTTCCAACCTAAGACCATCCATAATGTGTTTACTTTATCTCTCTTAAGATAATTAAATATACTTTAAAAATATTTGTGGGGATATATATATTAAAAATATAAATGTATATTTACATGTAAATATCTCTAAGGGCAGATTCTTTTCTTTCCCTAGCACCTAGGCATATGCAGGAAGTGCTTGCTCAATGATACTTGCCAAAATTAATGACTTAATAACTAATCAAGAGGCCAGCTCTGGGAGTATCCTGCAAGGACAGATTTCTTTTTACCTTGTTGTTATAACACGATCTTGCTAGAAAAATTTTTGCCGTGACCTGGACACAGAGCCATTCTACCAGTCTTAACTATCTTGCATTTGCAAAACACCAAAGGGTATTTTTGAGACCTTTTTTAGTGCACAGTACCACAGTTATGTGGTTGACACACAGCGTAAAGAAGAAATTCACTTATTTCTTTATGTCTCATTGACATTCCATCTAAGTAAGCTAGTATGTATTTGTTTTAATTATTCTTTCTAGAAGTTTAAGAGATAGTTAAGTAAAGAAGTGATAATGCCTAGAAGTCTACAAAAGTAAAAAAATATTATCAATGGACTATACGAGTTTATGACAAGGATGGAAAGTGAGGTAGGGAGAACATGCTATGTATTTAAATGTGATTGAATCCTTTTGTAAAGCCACCATGTGAGATATGCTGAGTCTACTGATAGGCATTAAAATGAATGAGAGACTGAGGTTCAGTGAAGCTCAACCAGATATTCCAAATGAGTGACAAAAAACTCAGAACTTTTCATACTTCTTTGAATACATAAATTTGGGATAATATATATTTCTCAGAATATTTCAGTCTTATGTCTCATATATCACGTGAAGAAGAAGTCTACTGTCTTGCTTAAATGCCAAAGATTAAATAGTAATTTGTCCCCTGAAGTACTGGATGCTGAGAGCCTGTCTTTGAAGTAAAGACAGAGATAAAATAGTGTTTTTTTTTTTTTTTACTAAAATTCCTTTCTCAGGATCTGCTATATTACATACCACCCCATTCCCCTAATCTGTATAATGACACTGAAAAATACCAGTTCCTCAAATTTAGCTGTGAGTCTCTTCACATTCCTACAAACAGTGGTATTTCAGAAAGTAAATTTTTCACTATTGGCTTCACTAATTTTTGGTAAATGATTATGCTCATTTTTTTTCTGGTCAAGTGTCAGTTGATGAGTCCATAAAGGCATAATTAAAATGCTATAAGGATCTCTTGTGTCTATCAAATATCTTTAAGCAATTGTAAAACCAAATGAGTGGATTTATCACACCCCACACCTCAAATAAAGAGAAAAGAAAAGGAAAAATCTTTATTTTATGACTGCATAATAACCACACACACACACACACACACACACACACACACACACACACACAGCCTGTATTTCAAATTTGAATACATTTTGTTGAAATATGCAACCCATTCAAAAATTTTAAAACATACAAAAATAATACAATAAAATGAAAGCTATCCTTTAATAACACCCTTTGGAAAGGAAGTTAGGAAGCTATAATATATATTTTCTCTGAATTTGCTTTGCAATATGCATAAATTCACATGACATTTTGGTAAATGTATTTCCCTAAGAAGATGCCATGCATTTCAGGAAGTGTATGATTTGGCAATTACTAAAGAAATTATTCATTCCTCTTGTATAAAAAATAAATAGTTGCATTAAATACATGTAACCTGTCAGAATGTGACTTATGGTTGCCTCCAGCAATAGTAATATATGTTCTCTGCTCATTCAATTTAATAATACATTTTCAATAATAAATAAATTAGGTAATAAATTTGTGCGATGTGCTGGAATCTCTAAATAACTTGCCTCCCTCTCTCCCTCCCTTTTCTCCCTTCTCTCTTTCTTTTTCTCTCTCATCTCTCACATTGTTTCTCTCTATATCTTTCTTATTTTCACTATGCAGTGCTTCACAGAAGGCAATATTATTTGAAAAAAATAAAGCAAGTATTATACCAAGAGAAAATTAAACAGTCTAAAAGGAGAATAGGGCAATAATGAATTTTACCAATAATTTCCTATATATATGGAATAAAAAAATATTTTATACATATTATTATTTTTTTACATTTCAAAATTTTACATTTCTAATCTTATTTTATCCTAATGAAACCCTGTCAGGGTCTATAATATTACTTTGACAACTTCACATCAGTGGAGATAAAGGTCCACTGAGGTCAAATGACCAAGCACTTCCTCACACAAGAAGTAGTAATTAGTAGCGTATTTAGTTTGAAAATACAGTTTTCTTGACTTCAATTTCATGTTCTTTCTACAGAACAAATAAGTCGGTGGAATTGGTAGGCTTACTCTCCCATGTAATTGTGCCAGCTTCATGGCTTGTCCTCGATTTATTCTAAAGTGTTTACAATCTGTCTTCTTCACCTCTGTCCTAACACAGAAATATAAGCGATGGAAAGGGATTTCTTTCTTTGGTCTCAAAGACGAAAACACAGTTCTCAGTCTAAATTGGACCTTGTGTTAAATGATGAGATGACACAGGGGTAGGAAATGATTAAAAATTAGCATCCAGAGCCTATGAAAATAAAACAGGATAAATGCAGGCAACATAATAGCTTTGTTTTTGTTATTTCCTTTATTTTGTTTGGTTTTATTTTATTTTTAGCAGTGAGGGCAGACAAAATAAACTCAAATCTTGAACCATACAGTGTAGCCTTTAGCATGGGGGAGCTGAGATTTTTTGAAAATAGGAGCTGGACCCTGATACTTTCGAAAATCAAAAGGAAGGCCTGCGGAAAGGGGGAGGGACAGTGGCCTTCTGTGGCCAGCAGAGCCTGGAAGTTTCAACATGCTCTTCACGTGAAGCCATCATTGCCGAGGTCTGAGGCTGAATGTGGACTTGTTTGTGCAGAAAGTGCTGGGCTTTTGAAAGGCACGTGATCACTCATGTGAGGCACAGCATAGTAAGCACAGCAGGAGTGTTAGAAGTAGAAAACTGCCAGCCTGAACCCCAGCTCTACCATTCACTGGCCATGTGCTCTCAGAAAGCTGAGGTTCAGATTTCCAACTAGGAAAACGATGGAGCGGTTTTGTCCCATTTAAATGAAATAAGGCATGCAGGTGCTCCCTAGAAAATGCCTGAATGTCCCCACCTTGTTTTCTGCAGCTCCAACCTGGCTTCTCTACCTTGCTCTTTAGTGACACTGTGAATGAATCCCATTTTCTGGCACAGGTTGGGTTCAGACAATGCACATCATCAAGGAAGAAGGGTGTAGGTGCCCCAGGTGCCTTCCTACAAGACTAGTGGGGACAACCTTTCTACCCCAGGAGACAGCTGGTGTCCCAGCAGGTGCCCATCTCCTATCCCACAGTTTCTACTACTACTGGGTCTAGGTAAACCCTCTCTCCCTGCCTGAGACGGGCCGAGGGCAGTAGTTGCTTTTTCACCATGGTCCTCTCCAGAGCACATCGTCATCGCTTGCTGACGTCCTTCACATCAACTCACCCTTTTATAAACAGTCCCTTTATTAGATCCTCTCAAAACACGCCTTTTCCATGCATTACCTGTTCTCCACCTGGGACACTGATCGAATCATTATTATCCTTATTATTATAATCATTAAACCGGTCTCGTGAAATGCTGTGCCAAGTGCCGCTATGAAAGAGATTCCTAGTAATTGTCTTAAGCTTGTGAGAGCTATCAAGTGACATGTGGAAACGCAGAACTGTCAATCTTGTGAGGTTTGTGGATCATTATCTAAAATGTCAGGCATCGTAAAGGGACTCAAAATTGTTCAGATCTGTTTAGAAATGTACTAATTTATTAACTATTTAAATACATATATTTAATAGGGTATCAGGGGAAATTGCACAAATATATATCTATCAAATTCTATCAGTAATTGTAAGTGTAAAAATAAGGCAAAAATACCTGTTATCTTTTGCGTTTATGAGAATTATTAAAATTACATTAGATATGTCTTCCTGGGAGTAGCTAGAATGGGGTTACTGAGAGCAAGGCCTCTGTCTTCAGCCCTGGAAGGCAGGCCAGTGGTCTCAGCTGCGAGCAAGCTCCTCCTCACTGACCAGTGACTCCTACCCCAGGGGCAGATTGGCCATAGGGACTGGTGGCACACTTGCCAGTATACACAGGAGTAAACAAAGCCTGTTCAACTGCCTGGCAAAAATAGAAAGTACTGAGCATCAGACTTAATGAATGAAAAATGTTGGCAAAGGATAAGAACCAGAATAGGACCAAATTATGTTTCTAATTTAGAATACTACAAACCAGATTAGTTAAATGATTTAAGGAGCCTGACTTTTAAAAATTACACACTGGCTGATATTTTTCAGTCACTTTCTCAGAAGCAGTTTGAATATACATCAGAGAAAATCAGCTGATTCACTGTTGCAAAGTCAGAGCAAAATAAATCGGATGAGAGATTCTCTTTCTAGTAAATGTTAAGAAGATGGACATTCATTTTCCTGATGTTTGCTATCAGTGAGAATTTCAGTAATCCATAGTTTCAGGCAGGTCTCTCCTTCTACCCTATTTGGTTGACCGTGCATTGGGATTGAAGACTACAGGTTTGTTGTAAGTATGGCTCATGTCTTATTGATTGTTTTAAGATCAAGCCTTGCTTGAAATGTCTATAATATCAGAATCAGAATGTCAAAGTACCTGGGAAAAATGACTTTCCCCAATTAGGTGTAAACATACCTCCAAACAAGATAGAATACTAGCTATTTATTCCGGAACTTACTAAGATTAATAAAACCAAATAATACATTAAAATAAAACAACTTAGGAGTGTTTTAAGTGATAAGTAAGATTTTTAGAGGCCTCTAGAAGTAACTGTATTGTTCAAAGTCCATGGGTGGCATGATGGGTAACAGAAAATCTCGAAAGTGTGTTGTTGTTGCTTTTTGCTTAGAATGGTGGCAGCAGGTTCGCCATGCTGCACACAGCTATCACAAGTGTCAGTCAATAACCTTGAACTTCCTCCAAACTTGGACACTTTTAGATGATTTGAACTTTGTGTTTTCTAGTATGATCAACTTATGGATTTTAATACCAAGGATGAAGACAATAAATTAATCCCAATTATCTGGGTCTTACTTATCATGGAGCCTGAATTTGTTGTCTCCAATGATATTTTAAAATAATGCTTACTATGTCATGTCTGTCATATGTTTCATATAACTCTCACTAACATAGTTACTTCAAAATATCTAAACATTCATTTATTTTCCCAAGACAAAGTTTAGTGCATCTTAAATGTTGCATACTAAAAACAATTATGTAAATGAAGTCTCTGTACTTTTTAAATAGTGATAACAAGAAAAGGGATACTGAAAAGTCTCAGACTGAATTTTGAATAGGAAGAAGTAGGTAAGGATGAGGAATACAATTTTGAAAATATCTTACTAATGGAGCCTTAAACATTTAGTCGTTGTTGAGGCTGATGATATAGTGATGTGAGCTAATTAACATAATGTTAATTATAATTCACTCACTCTTACCAAAAAATTTTGTCAAATTTCTATCTTTGCTCACAAAGATTCTGAAACAAGTTCTTAGGTTTAATTCAGGACTTCTCATTCTTTTATATAGTTAATATGACCACTTATTTCTAAATGTATCTACAATATTATATCCAAGTATAACTTATTAGATTTTGAGATATCAGAGAGTATTTGAAAAAATGCAGTGTGAATGTAATTAAAATATTAACTAAGAAGTCAGGATATTGCAGGAGGTCTAAGACCAAAATGTTGAACCATAGTGTTCCTGTTTCAACATCTTACAACCTGATATTGCTTCTCAGTGTGTCTAGTGTTTTGAAGAGTGCACTGAAAAGTCAGTTTGCATAAATATTCAAGAGATACAAGGATCTCCCACCTCGATAGGTTTCCTGCTTTCTCTTAAAGAAGGGTTATCTTTTTTATTAAACTCAAACTAATAATAGTGTAAACAAAGAATAAAAAATTTCCAAGATTTTAGTGTACTTTGGATAGGGGTATCTATGTGTCGGAAGTAAGGAAAGGGGCCTAGAAAGAGTTACATTAATTTTAAACAAAGATACAGCTTTATTCCTATGATTGCACAAAATCATAACTTTTTCATTAGGGTATATTTTAAAATGACAAATGATGAGCACTTTCATGTAACAGTTGGTTATTTTCCTTAACCACATTTTCTACCTGGTTGTGTCTTTGCTTGTCCCCTCAATTCCATTAGTTCATTTTGGCATGCACGAGCCATTGTATCTTGTAATACATATATTTCTTGTCATCTTTTAGTCACTTGTTATTTTGGCCATGGTTAGTTGATGGTTTTATTTGATTAGATTAGTTTGTTTTTGGTAACTTGGTATTTGTTATTATCCGAAATCAATGTGTCAAAGTATGGAGGTGTTTCTTTCTTTTTTTATTGCCGTTGATTGTTTTAAGAAATAGAAAAAAAATTATATGAGTAATACATGGTTATCAAATGTCTTTATAGGTCAAATTTATTTGTTTAGTTTAAACAATATAAAATTACATTATAAAATTATTATATTTGATATATTTGTATATGAGAACACATGGTAAAAAATGGGAAATTGATTTTTAATAAATGTTTGATTTGCACTGCTGGTAGTTGGAGAGCACTGAATTAAAAGCCGTTAGCCAAAGCCCTATTTTTCTATTTTCTCAATCTTTATATTTTTTATTTTTTGTATTTCCTGTTTCTTATATTTTCTATTTTGGACACTTTGAAATTTTGAGGACTAAGAAGACTCCTTGTAACCATTTCAATTTTGGCATAAATAAGGCTGTTCCAAAGACCATCTAAATAAATAAGGTTATCAGGATATTCACTTTTGTAACCTTTTAAAATGACATTTTATGCAATATTTTATTGTGTTAGTAGATGGGATATCTATGAATAGTCTGTCTTGAAATGATTCTGTACACTAAATAATGTAAAACTAATGCTTAATTAAATATTTAAATATTCAAATATTAATTTGTAGAAACTTTGGATGATTTTAGTAAAACATCAAGAAATATAATTAAATAAATTTGGAAAAACAATATTATCTGTTACCCACTGTAGCTTGAAGGTTAAAATTGTTTAAAACAGATTTATTAGTTGTCTCAAATTACAGTTTAAATGATAAAAAAAAGGCTTATCCATATATAATGAACTCCTCATAATACATCCTGTGCAACAGTCAAAATTATGGCAAGTTTGCTGTTCAGGACTAAATGTTAAAAAAAGGAAAAGAAACATGTCAGCATTTACATTGACAAATGCATCTATCATCAGTTGCTTAGGGCAAATATGATCTTTTTAAGTAATGTGGCTCTACTAAGTTGAATTTACTTCTAGATTTTAAGTTCTGTATAATAAAAACAAAGGGACCTCAATTTAAAGCCAAATTGCTCTATCTGGCACATTTTATGTTCACTTGAATTCCAGTTTATGTGCCTAATGAGTGAGTAACCATGGCCAGGCACCTATTCGTAGTATAAAGATGAGTTTATATTAGACAGGGCTTCCTGCTGTTTTCAGACCTCTCAGAATCATGTGCATTGCTTTTCGAGCATGAATCTTTAAGAGTCACGGGGTATGGAAAGACAGGTTAGGTTTTTAGAAAAATACCTTATTTTTACGAAGAAGCGATTATCTGTGTGTCATGACCTCCCAAGTAGCTGTTCTGTAAATAAGGATGACAGGAGGCAATGTAAGGCATTTTCCCTTTAGAGAAACAAACAAATGGCAGACCTGTGCCTAGGACAACTCATTTGTGTTTCATAGAAAGGGTGAAGTTATTATATTGTGACCTGTTTGGCCAGTTTTGAATGTGAAGCGCTTTAACAAATTCTCTATGTTGGAAATTCAGTGACTAAACTCATGTTGAGTAATGAGGATGATGAAGAATATACGTGTGATTTATCACTTATTCCTGGAGAACAGCACATGTTAAGTAAGATGACACTACAAAACAGAGTAATGGAAAATAGTCTGCATATTCCAGAGAGATTAACGATGAGGACAGGAGCCATTTGAAACAATCACAGAAGAAACTCAAGTGCTTACTAGTCTTGGGAAGGATCAGTATTTATCTAATCCCTTTCATCCAAAAATCTCAATACATATAATTGTATCTCAGATTGATTTTTCACATGGTAAAGTATTCACATTGCAATTTAAATCCTACAGATCAAAATGCAAATCAAAGTGCCCATTCTTTATTAAAATAAACTACACAACAGAAAGAAAGCTACTAAATAAATCCCTTTTGGTAAATTATTCACAGACACAAATGTAGGGAAGATGAGCAGCAAACACTGTGCTTCACTACTACTGTATGGCAGGATAATTTATTGGAAAATTCATCATATTTTGTTTTCTCCGCAGAGGAAGAATCAAAAGGAATGTGAGTTCACTGTGTTTTGTGTTCTGCATTTTCCCTTCTGTTCAGAGAAGGCCTTTGTGTTTCTTTGCCTCAGGGGCTTTTCAGGGCCTAAGGCAGAAGGTACTTGAAAGTTACCTCTCTCTGGCTTTTGTGAAAGTACAAACTAGGGGTCACAAATTTAAATACCAACAGAGTCAGGCAGACACCTAAATGAACAAAGCAGACTGGGTTTAATTTTTTTTCCAAATGAGTTCAATTTGGTCGCATATTTATCTTTGCAGGAAGAGTCTTCACTTACACTAAGTACACTTTCTGCCATTTTTCTTAAAATGCTTCGTATATTGGTCCATTTTTCTTCTCTTTTTTTAATAGCATCAAAGAAATATTGCACCAAACATTGATAAACAGGTAAAGGAAACTTTAACTCAAGATTATTACTCTAGGGTTCAAAAGTGTTGCAGTAGGAGAGAGTGATGGTTCTCAACCTCGCTACAGTAAAAGGTAGAAGAATTTTTAAATGCTGGGATGGGCTAATTAAAAATACAAGAGAACATTGGCGGGAGGCTAGTCTGTGTGACTTGGTCACCTGTGTTTGTTAAATGTCACTTATGGGAGTTAGACTCCTACCATCCAACAAAAATTGGGATATAGAGACACTCAGTTTTTTTGATCATTGCATTTTAAAGGAATGGACCCCTGCCCTTAAGAAAGACCTTTCTGGGTTAGAAAACTGGCAAGAGCCTGAGAGATTTATATCTCAAAGGGAAAGAAACAGAATTCAGTTGTAAGTTGTCTGTAGAAATGTTCCAAGAAATGGGGGTGGAGGTGGGGTAGGGGCGGGAGGCTGCCAGAGACCTCATGACAGACGCCTGTCTGAAGCCTGGCCTTCAAGTTCAACAATCACATGGCTATAGATAGATATTTCTCTTGTACAAGGAAGATAGCAGTGGGAATATGATGATAAATGGCAATGACCATCTGATTAGTGTCCTGGGAGACATCGATGGTGCTAATGAGGGGGACCGAAGTCTCCAAGGCTCATCTAGTGGGGTGGCTCTGCTCTGACCCTGCTGGGCTATCAGGAGGAACTGCTGACCCAGTTTTGTCACATCTGTCAATTTTTCAGAAGGATCTAGATTTTTTTTTATCAAGGCAGTTAATTTAAAGTTTTTCATCACTTTGAAATAGTAGTGCAAGATTTACCTGGCCAGCCAGCCACGGACTAAATCTCAGACAGGAATATGTTAAGCATCCTAAAAAGAGAGGGGAGAGGGGAAATGACCCTTTCTTGGCCAGGGGTTGGGATGAAAGAAGTGAAAAAAGAGAAATGACAGTTCAAGGGGAGCATTAAGAACTGTCTGCATGGGTAATAGGTCATGAAGTCAACTTGACCCTCAGCTTCCCTTCCACTGGAACCATAGGAAGTTGACGGCTTAGAGTCCAGTAGATCTGATTTAATAAAAAAGGAAATCTGATACACATTGAAATTTGTGGAATAAGAATCTTACCTAACTTCAGTACATATATGACTTTCCTTTTTTCATAGACTAACTCATGTAATAGGTATGTTCAATGAGGGGAAAATAATATGATTCATATTCTATTATCCAAAAGTATAAAAAATCATATTTCTTTTGCTATCAGTGATGTCATTTTTTTTATTAATCTCCATTCCTATTTATGGGGCCCAAAGTGGGGGCTGGAGGACTTCAACATGCTAAATAATGTCTTTCCATGGTTCCAAACTTTCTCCTTCGCAATCTCAGTCTGTTTTGAATTCTGTAGTCAGAGTTTTAAAGTTAAACCTTCAAATCAGGGCTGTTTTTTCTATTTCAAAAAGATCCCTTTTTCTCCTCCCCATCTTCCTTTTCTAAGTGATCCCTGGGTATAAGAAAACATATCTTCTTAGTGGGAGAAAGAGCCTCCTAGTAGGTGTTCACCAGCATGTGACTGTTCTGGGCCCATGTCTTGGGGATCAAATGAATAGGCAGTGTTGCATCACAAGGATTGATGTGTGTAGAGTTTAAGAGCACAAGGCGGTGGGATAATAATGCCTGGGGTCATAGCCCAGCTTTGCCACTTATTAGATCTGTGACTCAGAAATCATTTAAAATATTTGATTTTCTAAGCATGTAAAAGAGGGATAAAAATACTACCAACTTATAATGTTGTTTTCTTTTTCATATATATTTTTTATTTTTTCAATTACAGTTGACATACTATATTATGTTAGTTTCAGGTGTACAATACAGTGATTAGACATTTATATAACTTGTGAAGCAATCACCCCAAAAAGAGGAGTACCCATCTGATACCATAGTTATTGGGTTACTATTGCTTTTATTCTCTATGCTGTACTTTACATTCTCATGACTGTTTTTTATTAATTACAGTATAGAAACAAACCTATTTAGAGATTTTTAAGAGGATTCGATTATTTAATACAAGTGTCTGATATATGGCAAGTTCTAGATAAATATTCTCTCTCGCTACATTCCAGGACCGATGTCAGCTGAGGGGTGGTTGGTACTGATCCCAGGTGCTGACATTCCTGGGGTTGTTGCCATTGCCTCTGGTGACACACACACACACACACACACACACACACACACACACACACACACACACACACCCCCATGCCTTTCTTGTCCCAAACCGTGGATGCTATGGTCAGTATCTTTTTAATGCCCAGGAAGTTCTTATCTGTCTACTTTTCACCATAGTCACCACAAACAAAACAAAACAAAACAAAAAAATAACCTGTAGGTTTGGTTATTTCAATTATGATAAATGACTCAGGGAGTGTGAGCAATGGGAATTTAGAATCTAATTGCTAAGAGAATTTTATAAACTTATTTGAATTTTTGTCATTTCAGCTAATCCAGTACTCACTGAACATTCCTAGTATGCAAAAAAAGAGATTAAGAGCTAAGGATAGGAGGAAGGGTTACTCAGAAATTATCAAAGCATGACTTCTGCCTTTCAAGAGCTGGGTATTTATTCAGAAGTGGAGACAAATCTATTTGTATGCATAGCACCAGAAACAAGGCCAGTCCACTTGCAGTCACAAAAGCATTATAACTAAGTTCTACTGGCCCCACAAAATAAGAAGTTATGACTTTCCACTGAGGAGATGCCTTTGAGAAGAGATGAAAACATCTGAGTTTAAAACATTTCTAGGATTCAATTATGAGACAGAGAAGAGGCCCAATGAAAATAGAATAAATATCAGTAGGGAAATGCAAGAATTTTCTTTTTTTCTGATAATTCTTAATTTGAGACCTGTTTTGGGCTTTGGACTAGAGACACACATTAGATGGGTTGGAGTGACCAGTATCAGAAGACACGCTCGGCTGTTTCCTCTAAGCAATGGGGAAGAAACGTACATGAGCGTGTGAAGACGCAAATTTGAGTTTAAGGATAAATGCTCCACTGATAAATGCAGGATAGATTTGAAAGAACAGTTAGAAACATCTGGACTAAATGCAGTCTCAATATTTTTTTTTCCTAATGAGCTTTTTTTTCTTTGGAGGTTAGAAGCTCTCGGGATCTGTTTGTCTATAGTTATTTGTAGGAATTTGTTGGAAGAAAGTATGTGAGAAAATAACCTGGTGGCTTAAATAACGGGTTCTCTATGTGGAGTCATATTCCTTTTTGTGTATCTTACTGAACTAAAGCAATATATCACAGTAATAAATTAAGTCTGAATTGATTTTGAGTGAATTAAACTGAGTTATAAAGGTAGAATGAAGATTAAAGGCAATAAAAATGTATTATTAAATAAAGAAATAGAGGCAAAGATGGTAGGTAACACTCAAAACCTCTTGTGACAAAACAGGCAAAACTTAAATGTAGGGAACACTAGGTCTGTGTGTGATTGGATAGAAGCTTTAGTAATGTGAATTAGAAGACCCCAAAGACTCATCTGTCAAACTTATTTCTTTGCCAGAAGGTCACAGTGGTCACCTTTTCAGTTAAATTCTTTTAGAGCTAATGTGTGGATTCCAGAAATTGTTTATATGTTATTATAGTTTTCCCAAAGGTAAATTTAACTCTGCTGGAAGGTTTCTTGGAAATTCTTTTCCTTTTTTCTTATATTTTAGTGCAGAGGACTGAGCTGATTATACACCTCAGTTCTGGTCTGTGCTCATTTTGTTTGTTTCCTGCCCAACCTCCTTACCCCCCTTTCATGCTAACTGCCCTGTACCCACTGGAAATTTTCTCTGTATTGTCATGAAATCTGTATAATTGTTTTAATGTGTGAATGTTTTCATGTGCAGAAGTTGATTGTGCAACAGATCCCTCCTTTTTTAATTTTTTTTTTATCAACTATTTTACTTTTAAATTCCATGTTTTGTATCCTCCATTCCTTCTGACTTACACTTAAATTCCATGGAGTGTATGAATTATACTTTATTAATTCATTCCGACGGTGGACACCATGATTAACTCTCAGTCTTCTACACTCACAAGAATGCTGTCATGAATACTATTGTTTGTTTTCATCAGAAATGTCTGTGAGACTATCCTAGGAGTGCTATTATTGGCTTATAAACTGTACTTATTCATAAAATTGTAAACAGTTGGATATGCTAGCCTCTGTCTCACTAGCAATGCACGAACATTCCTGTATCCCCACATCCTCGCCAGCACTTGCAATGGTCTAGCCTTCTAATGGAGACAGAGTGTTTTCCCATTGTGTTTTCACTTTCTGTTCTTTATTAAATTAATAAATGAATTTGAGCATGTCTGCTATGTACTTGTTACCCTTTTGCATTTCATCTTTTGTGAACTGTGTGTTCCATTTTTCTAATAATCTGATTACAGAAGTTGATATACAGAAGTTTATTAATTACTCCACATATAAGCCCCCTCATCATTTGTAGGCCTTGCAGAACTACTTCTTCAATTTATAGTCTGTCATCTTTGACTCTAATACTTTTTCACTAGGCACAAATGCTTAAGTTCATTATAATCAAAGTTCAGTATTCAATATTTTTTTTTGCTTCATTGTTTTTGTTAGAAATCTTTCTACATCCCAATATAACAAAGATTGCTACATTACCTCAAATTAATTTAGAATTTTTTCCATGCAAATTTTAATTATTTTGGAGTTTTGCTTTGAAATACCATATTATCTCATGGTACTGATTATCCTACAAGTTCTTTAAAATAGGATAAGAAGTGAGGATAAGAAGAAAGGATAAAAAATCATCTTGAACAATAAAACAATAAAAAATACTTTTTGATAGAGATGAATATAGAAAAGAGTAATCCAATAGGATAAATCACATGGAAGTTGCTAAATAGAGGCGTGATGGCCTGAATTGTGTGGTGCCCCTAATCTGTATGTTGTAGCCCTAATCCCCCTATCTCAGAATGGGACTATGTTTGGAGATGGAACCCTTAATGGGGGATTAAGTTAAAATGAGTGCATTAGGGTGACTCTAATGTGTCCCTGAAAGAAGTAGAGATTAAGACATATAGAAAGAGACCCCAGCGATGCCCCTGCACCGAGAAAAGGCCATGTGAGGACATAGTGAGAAGGCAGCCATCCGTAAGCCAAGGAGAGAGGCCTCAAGAGAAACCAAACCTGCTGACACTGTGATCTTACACTTTCAGCCTCAGGAGCTGTGAGAAAATAATTTCTGTGGTTTAGGCCACCCAGTCTGTGAGACTTTGTTAGGGCAAATCCCTGCCAAACTCATGTAAATAGATTAGCATGGAAATGAAACTTTAGATTGAGTTGTCGGACAACATTTCTGCCAGTAAATACCACTGGAATTGTAAGGCAATTACGGCAGATAAATGATGACAGTGGCATCCCCTAAAAAGATTTATAGCTGCTAAGTGACAAACACTAAAATGTCTCGTACATCAACTGCTTCTTAACAAATGGAGCTGTGATTGTTAGCTCGTTTCTAGTACTAACTTCTGTGTTCTGTTAACTATTGATCATTGTTTACTTAGTTAGCTATTCAGTTGTAAGAAATGTTGTGAAAAGTTGACAAACATAAAGGAACAGAAAAACAATGCAGTTGTACATAAGCAAGAGTAGCTATTAGCTTAATTTCCCTTAAATAACAATTTTAAGCAAGCACTGGTCCACTCTACTCAAGTAAATTGTTTATTCTTTAACTAAACTCAAGTTGAAGACTGACTCCTATTTCTCAGTCCCCTTGATTCTCTATTTCCCATCTAAATAAATGGTTCTTCTTTGGAAAAACAGTTAACTACTAGCCTTATGCAAATAAAAGTGAAGCATATTTTCATTTGTTATCAATGCTTTGACAGCAGAAGCTTAAGCTCAAAAACGATGTTATTTTCTTAAATAGACCTCTTTCAACCTTTAGAAACTATGTTTTTCTGAGATAGGTTTCTTAATTTATTCACTGCTTTGATGATAACCAGAGCAAGGGCTGCATGCAACTGTCAATAAATACACATGGCAAGAAAAAGCATTACAAAATAACTCAAGATAAAATTTATTGGTGAGAACCGGAGCCACTATCATCAGTCAACTGTCTCCTTTCATTTCAGCTAGGTGCATTGCCTTTAATTTTTTTTTTAACTTACCAAGGAGCATATTGCAGAAGCTAAAGGAATGGTAAGGACTCACTCATTGATTTATAGAATGTGCAGCCTCCTGGCCTTAACTGGACTGAAGTTTACCTGAGCGATTCTTATGTACCTAGATGATGACACCTTCCTAGTTGGTGATAAAACACCAGCACTGTCCAACGTTAAGCCAGTCAGGCATAGAGGACAGCCCACCTACTCATCCTCATTCTTGCTGATAAGGTTATATATCACTGGGACAACAGCATGTCTAATTCAAGATGTAAAATGCCCCTTTGTTTTCTCACATTCAGTGAGGAAGCACATTTCGAACTTTGCCAGCTCTCCAAGAGTAATCGTGGCAAGCTGATTCCTACCAGGTGACGACCATTTCCCTCAGTCCTATTGGGGTATGTGTATGCTTCAAACTAATTTGAACATCTGCGGATAATTTGGCTTTTAGAATCTTATAATTTTATCTTTACTTTCACAGAATAGTGTTGACAACTCGGAGCAACAAATTATGAAAGTGAATATGAGGGTAGTTCTCTTAATCTCTCATTTTTGCTGTCTTTCCTCCTTTCCCTCTTCCTCATTCCTTCCTCCCTCCATTTCATTTTAGCTCTCACCATTGCTCTCTCATACTGCAAGGAGCACAGCAATGATATCCTGTTGACATGGATTCAAGATTTGATTTTGGCACAATGTCTAAGTAGCTATTGCCAAAATATTTCACTTTCTGAACTTTGCTATCTCCATCCATAAATAAAGCTAAGAAAACTCGCCTCATATTTTCACTATAAAGATGAACTAGCACTGTATTGAAGTGCTCAGATATTTAGCATAGCACCTAGCAAACATTTGTCTCTTACTAAATGATAGTATGCTCAAATTCAAACCTTATGGTTTATATTTTTAAATGCATTTCATAGATCTCAAAGATTATCCATGCAAAATGGCAAGGGTACCTAAGAAGAGAGATGAGTTTGTTTTGATTGAAGACAGTAAGAATTTGATGTTTTGGAGCTCCAGATAGAAGCAACAGTAGACACTCCATTTAAAATGGATCTTGTGATGTGATGTTATAATGAAAAATAAATATTTGTCTCCTACTATCTTATAACAGAAAACATTGTTCTATATTTTTCCCATTTTTCTTTAATTGGCTCAGTTATAATATAGTTCTGAAACATCCCAATATTGCCATCTTACCATGTGTCATTGCAACTGCTCTAAGCATTTGTCATTTGAAACAGTAGAGCAATGGACTCTGGGGATGCTGGGCTGTACTATCTGCTATAGCAAATGCACGTTTCCTGCTCAGTTGTCTTCTTACCTTGTTCCAGACCCTTGGTTGCATATGTAATAGCTCAGGATCCTGACTTCCTTGGAGATTTTCATGCTTCTCATTTTGGTTTGAAATAGCCTTCCCAGTCCCCCAGAAAAAGGCCCCATTTTTCTTTATTTTTCATACTGACTTACCAAAGATTTGCTTCTGGTAATGTTAATAACTTTCCATAAACAGATCACCTGACTTGGGCGGGCCTTAGATCTTTCCTTCTTTCATGGAGAAATTTAGTTGGAAACTGAGGACTCCGAAGCCCACTGCTAGCCTGGTCATGTTGAGGAAGTGTGTGTTGGGGAGCTGCTCTAAGTATCTGTGTTGAAGGGCCAGTGTATCTGTCTGTCTGGCTTTTTTTTTTTTTCCAATTTGTCACAGAGGGCTACTTTTTAAAAAAATATATACAATAATGGTTAATTTTATGTGTCAACTTGATTGGGTCACAGAATAAGTACCCTTATACTTGGTCAAACATTATACTGGGTATTTTCATAAGGATGTTTTTGATGAGATTAATACTTAAATATGTGGACTGAGTAAAACCGATTGTACCCCCACCTAATGGCTGTGGGCCACATCCAATCAATGAAGGCCTAAATACAGCAAAAGCCTGACCCTCCTTCACAGGAGAGGAGATGCCTCCTTTCTCATGGTTAGTGAGCTGAGACGTCAGTGTTTTCCTGTCTTTACACTTGAACTCAAGCATCAGTTCTTCCTGCATCTCAAGCCATCTTGCTTTCAGACAGGACCCACGCCATTGGCTCTCCTGATCTTGAGCCTTCAAACTCAGACTAGAACTGACCCATCAGCTCTTCTGTGTCTCCAACTTGCCGACTCATCCCATAAATCCTGGGACTTACATACCTCCATAATTTCGTGAGACAGTTTTTTTTTATAATAAGGAATATGCTCATGAGATTATGGAAATGTGTGTGTTTGTGTGTGTGTGTGTGTGTGTGTGCAATCTTCTATTGGTTCTCTTTCTCTGGAGAATCCTGACTGTGTAATATATATTAAGGCTAGTTCCTATGAAAATGAAATAATTAAAACAGGATATGTAGAACACAAGCCCCAGTTTTATTTTTTAGTATTACTAAATTAAGTAGATGTCAAATTATTCTGTCAAATTGCTATAGAAGTTTGTAAATGTTTTCTCTCAATTTTGTTCTCACCTGGTTGTGAACCACTAAAGAACAACTCGTGGATAATCAAAAGTCTACAACCTAAATTTTGAATAGCACTTTTCTAATCTATTTTAGTAAGTCATTAGTGAATTTCTAGGTAAACTTCTCTTTTTATATGAGAGATGGTTGTAGAGAAGAAGTAATTAAATTGGCGTAGATCCTTTACAGTATTATACACACTTTGTACAGTATTCAGTATTGAGCTTTCAGAGTGTTGTTACACTAAACACATGAGTGACACAAAATCAGTAAAACACAACATTTCCTTATTGAAGAAAAATGATCCTTCTTTCAAGGATGGGTGATAGGAAACATTTAAGCAAAAATGCAGGGCAATGCATATGAGGAGGCTAAGATAAGTAACTTTTTATTTAAAAAAGATAGAGATCAGTATTATTTTAAAGATTGGCCATTTCCCCTTAAATTCTGCAGTCTGTATGGAGGATGTGGAATAAAATGGAACTTGTAGAATGAGTAAACTTTAGACAGGTTGAGACAAGGAATAGCATCATTCCATTAACAAAAATGAGAGATGAGTAATAGCACAGCAATAGTTGTGAGCATGATATATCTATGAAGAATAAAGACATGTATGGCCAAAACTTTAGAGAGAAATATTCTGGGAAATGTAAGTTGAGGCAAGGTAATGGGCGATCTTGAAAACAAGATGAGAATATTGATGCTATTTTTAGAAAGAACAAATCTCAGAGATTTTGAACTGGAGAATGGCGTGATAAATGTTCTATTCTGGTATTGCGCGGACTGTCCACTACTGCAAATACTAATATGTTGAAAATAACATTTATATCAGATAGTTAGGATTAATGACTCTCTCAATATTGAGTTCCTCTGTCATCAAAAAAGGCTTCATTTCTCAAGAATAAGGGTTAATGCAGCATAAAAGAAAGGAGATATTCACCTCACATAACATAGGCTCTGAGGTAATTGAGACTAATATGGTGGTATTGGGTGTTTATCGTTAAAGTAATTTAAAAGACAGCGAGCCACAGCCATTTCCAGTGAAAGGCAAAACTGAGCCAAACTTCCCAGTGTTTTCTAAGCACTGGGATGTCAGAACTCACACCTTCTCCTCAGGAGCCTTCAGGAGGCTAGCCAGAAAGAGGTAAATGCCTGTAACATCTGGGAGAAACCTGATGTGTTTTTATGACACAAAGAAAGATAGGACTGGGTCTCTATTATCATTTGAGCAGTTGTGAAGAAGCTATTAAAAGTAGGGGTTAAGGCTGAGACTGCAAGTTTGAAACAACAACAACAAAAAGAAGGACAGAGGAAGTGATGGGAAATCTAAAATAAGAACTAGGACAATAAGGCTTCAAGGGAAGATCTATGCAAAATATCATCTAACATCCAAAAAAGTCAAACTTTGCCTTCTGTACTACCCTATTCTTTTTATTTTCACTCTCCAGTGCTCAACCCTGGTTTCGTATGTTAAAGGTCATGAATTAATTCAGTTTTCAACTCCTAGAACCCCTGTTACACTGCTTTGTAATTAAGGATATTCTGAAAACAAGGAGTCACTGTGTGCTAATTCGGAAGGTTGGGGTGGGGGTCAGGGAAGACACAAAAGGAGGGTGGCACCTGTTCTTCTGGTGCATCATAGGCTTTTCTCCAAAGGAAATTAATAAAATAGTGAGGTCTCCTAAAACCTCAGAGACCGAAAGGACCTGTTTCCAGAGATTAACAAGTATTCCTCCAGAATTAAAGAAGGGACGGGTCATAAGAGTTTTCCTAGAAAGGCTATTCTTGTGTATAGCAAAGGACATAAAGACATCGAAATTCTAATAGAATATAATAATATCAATTTTGTGAGCAAATGTTTACTGAACATCTGTAGTGTTTATATCACTGTGCAAGTCACTGCCATTGAGGTGCTGGATAATCTCTTCTGAGAGACAGAAATGATAGGGATAGGGTATTTATTGTACGTTGTGACATATAACTAGACCCTAAATTCTGTGATGCAAACATTAGGAATCGTGAAATGATAGAAAGTATATAATTGGGGGGTGGATAATGGAGAATTCTTATAGAAGATGAAGCAGAAGCTTGCCATAAATGACAATATGTGGATAGGAGCATGTTATGGAGGACATGGAGGATCTAGTTATGGGTGATTACATTCAGAAACCCAGTCAATCAGCATCTGATCTTTTTCTTTTGAAAATGAGCTCCAGTGAACTGAGAAAAAGCATCTTCTTTCATAAAAAGCCATCCCATGGCCTCAGAGTAATCATTTTGTCACTATAATTTGTATTAGTGTATACAAAATGTCACATCAGTTTAGAAAATTTATTCACAGGATTTATATGTCAGAAATTTTTTTACATCTATAATCTCAGTTTTGCTCTTCAGGTCTTATTTGTTCCCAATCACACACTACCCCAGTGATACCTGCTTTCTTGCCCCTGTTTGGCAGCTTTATCAGTCATTGAGAAATTCAGGCAAAGAGGAACAGCGTAACTTATTTACAGACAAGATGCTTAATGATCAATAAAGTTATATCTCTTTAATCCGGCAGCTCAGCTAGAACTAAAGCAGCCAAAATTTACTAGTAAATCAATATGATGTTTCTCTGCTATGCATCTCTTTCAGAATCTGTATAGTGTAAGGATTATCATAATACAATGAAGTCCATTTTCTCTGTCCATCCACATGTTTGGGGATATTGTAAACCTGGGAATTGATTGATCATGAGAAAATCTATGCTATCTTTTCAGCGAGTGGCATGCCACTTTGTAGTAGCCAAGGTGGCGGGCCTTAAGTGGCTTTAAGAGTGAGGACATGCTGATGGAGAAATTACTCAAACATTTTAAGGTCAGTACCTCAAAGCTAAAAATGCAATTTATTCTCCATGTCCTGGTGCAAATAAGAAGCATTCCATTCACAAACTGATCCTCTTTTTCCATTTGACTGGTTTCCTGGGGATTTTAATCATCAGGAATATGGAGTGGAGCTTCAAGCCCAGGTTTCCTGTGAGGCAGGACTACCTGGCGTGCCTCTGGAAGCAGAGCACATTAGGCCTAATAGAAAAAGTACTTAGATGAGTTGCTAGATGATCTTTGCTTTGATTGTGATGGATCACACGGCAAGCTCCGTGAGTTTTAAGCAGCGACATTTTCAGGGTTCCTTGTCACAGTTGTAGTCACTTACCCTGACTGGTCCACGGAATGTATATAATGAAACACTTTCTTTTGCTTGGGTAATAAAAGACTATAAAGCTCCTAGGCGATTCATGAAAATTGATGGCATCCTTGCTGGTTTTGCAGCTTAGAGATCTCATCAGTATCTACATCTGTCATAATGTATGTTTAGCAAAAAAAAAAAAAAAAAAAAAAAAGCATTGGGGACCTGACTTGTTTCATTAAGTTGCTCCTACATTCTCATAACCAGAGAGGAGATTCTCTCACTGTTATCTCAGCAACAAGCCGCTGGCTTCCTTCCGACAGCACATGGGTGGGAATGATTTTAAGCAGTCCGTGTTCCCAGCCTGTCTGCCTTCCACACCGGCATACTCTCAGCGACGCGCGTGGCCATGGAAAATGAGGTTGCATTTTCCTTGATGGCGATGGCAATGGGACTCAGAGGAGTTATTCATAGAGCAAACTGAAAAGGAGATGAATTGACAGACTTAGCAGAATCATTTGGAAATTATCAGCCTTTGGTGTCATTTTAACAGTGAGGGATCCAGAGAGATGCAGTGTGAGGATGACTATGTTTATATTTGGAAGGGCTGCCTGATGGGGTGACAAGGGAACAGCTGTCACATGCTTGAACATATGCAGAGGTATCTACGTGGAAACTTGACCAGGTGGGGTACCTTTCTTACTGAATCACACAGGACACTTGAGCTGCACGGTTAATCGAAAGATCTAAAGTGACTCAGATATGATACTAACAGCACATATAAGGACACATTAAAGAAAAATCTTGAAACTTAAATAAGTTGAATGACAATGAACCATACCGTCCAACTACATTTTGTATTATTAAAAGGGGATTTTCTGCTGCTGCACTTGTCAATGTTAAATTTTTCCAAAATATTTGTAGTTCCTTTCTAGACCAAACTATATCCTAATGATCTTAATTTGGTAGCCATGATATCCTCTCTAATTCTCTTTAATGGGTTAAATCTAATTTTTTATCATGTTCCATCCACAGTCTATAAATTTCCTTTTTTGAGTAGATGTAGACGAGTTTCCAATCCAAACCTGCTGCCTCCTCCTTAATGAACTTGTAAAGGTTATGGTACTAGCATCGTTTCTGTAGTGAATCATAATACTGTAAATGTGATTATGGCTTCTGGTTTAAATCAAAACGACTTTAAATACCATGTCTGATACTTGCTGAGAGATTTTGGATAGGTCATTGAAGTTCATAAAATTTAAATGTCTTCATTTACAAAATGGGTAAATATAGTGCTTTTATACCGTATATTAAATCAATAGAGCTTTTGCGAGTATGGATTGATTTTAGAACGATTCTTTGAACAGTATCTCTAGCTTGAAATAATCATTCGATATTTATTATGAATTAAGGATGAAAAATATAACATGGGTACGTTTACTAAACAAGGGTATCTTACATAGATTCACTAAATAGTCTTCTTCATTAGAATTCTTCCTTTTGGTGGGGGGCAAAAAGACAAGTGCATTTCACATATGTAACTTCACTCTTTGATATTTATTTGTGGCAGTCTGGGCTCAGTTAAGTGTTGTTCAGGATAATTTTGTTTTATCATCAACAATCTATACATCGAACTCTGAGAGCATGAGTTTCATAATTGTATTTTACCGCTAAAACTTTAGATAATCTTTGACTATAGTATTTATTTATATCACATTATATAAATTTATTAATGTTTTTGATTAATTAAAAGAGGCGACATTGCATATGCCTTCAAATGGGTTTTGACCCAAGGGATAACAATGAATAAAAATTGTGTCCCCTGGATTGTCAAAAATTAGTCATTTTTGTTTTACATGATTAACTAAAATAACTGACTGATGACTTTATGGAAACGGTGATCCCTCCAGGGCCACCCATGGGTCTCTTGGCACCCTGATAGGAAAGCAATGCTCTACATAATTGACAAATAATTCTCACTCATGAATAAATAACTGTGCTGACCTTTGGGCTGATGCCTATAGACCATGGTACAATTTCCTTCTGTTTTTTACTTTTAATCTTTCTTAGAGTATTTTACTATTTCTATCTTCTGTCAAAATATATCAATGTTATTTTGAAAAACTTTGATCCATAATGCCACAGTTCCACCTTTTCTTCCTTTTCTGTATAAATATCCATCACTGCTGACACTTAACATTCACAAATGATGGGAGCAGATTTCACCTATGCATGATTGGGTATGACTTTCTATATTTAGACATGTGTTTGCTTTATCCACAAAATTTTCCAAATTTTTTATATTCATAGGATGATATGTTAAAGCATTTAGATTATTTTTCATAGAATAAATTTGACCAACTAGGATATTTGAAATCTTTTTTGCTCAGGTTATAAACTTAAAAATATACTTTCCTGCCAATTAAAATAAATTAGCAAATCATTACAATAAGTATTTCATGAAACCATACCTAAGCTAGATTAAGAAAATTAGAATTAAAAGACCTGAGCAATGCCTTTTGATAAAATTTCACCTGACACCTTTTATATGTTGGATTCCCTGTTCTTTTAATATTACATCCACTACAGGATTAGCCTTGAAAAATCAGATGAGATTTCATATTATAGTTTTATGCATATGTGGCCACCACTTTATTCTTGACTCAAGCATTAGCTATTTTTTTTTTTTTTTTAATTTTGGTCTACTGTACTTGTAATTGCCTGAGGTCAGTTGCCACAGAAAATTAAAGTCAAGTCTTATTAAGATCCCTATTAAATTTTATTTTAAATACTACATTTTTTTTTCTCGGTGATTGAGGGGGTCATCTGTCAGTCCAAAAATATATTTTAATTGAAATATTTTGGTCACATATACATATACATATACCTATTGGGGTCTTGAGCTACAGTTTTTTTTTTTTTATTATAAACCTCTATTTGATTAATTATAGGTCCAGGGACAACTTTTACTGACATACCAAATGGATATTACTACAGCATGGCTTCCTCTAAAGTCAGTCTTATTGCTTAGGCCAAAAGAAGTTCAAGTGTAAGATATACACAAAACACACACACACACATGTACAAATGCACAAATACTCATGAAGATACATCATAAAAACATGTACATTGGTGAGTTTGTATGTACATGCAGAAATATCCCTGAATTAATGAAGTACATTAATAAGTTTGCATGTATATGTGTAAATGTACCTGAGTTAATTCATAATTGAATGATTTGTCATTTTAATTTTAGCTGTCAAATAGTCTGGCAATCATAAGTCCTGGGCATTTGTAATTTAAAGCAAACACAGAAGTCAAGGAAGGAGAAAAGTCTGTGGATCCAGGCATGAAGAGCAGCCAGCCAGAGGGCACCGGCACTGTGCATGGGTTTGGGGACAGCATGTCCATTCCCATGCAGGTTGCCTAGCTATGTCATGAGCCTTTTTTGTGTGGCAGACCTGCATAAACACATCTTTTTGCAAGACTCCCTCTCTCAGCCACTATCTCTGCTAATTCTCATGGGGGCTACATTCTCACAAAGTAATCTGGAACCAACCAAGTTCTAGAGATATCTTTGTAATCGGACTGGCCAGTCCTCCTGTTTCTGATGCTCATCGATTACCATGTTCCTGTGACTGTACAGCAGGGCCCACTGCCAGCACATACAGATTCTTTATGTGACTTGCCAAAGGCCTCCTATTTGCGTAGACCAAATAGAAAGGGCATCCGTCCCACAGAAAACACAGTTCATTTCCAAGCGCAAAGCTGAATGAGCTAAGTGAGGGAGAATTTCTGCCCCTACCTGCAGGCTCTCAGCCAAGCATCCTTGAGCAGGGCACAAGGCACAGTCCTACATGTCAGCCTTAATGGGAAGCCTGCACTTGGCCACATTACTTATGCTGTTATAACTTGTAATGGATTAAACTAACTTAATTTTCTTAGACCCCTGCTGTAATTCTTAACACAACTAGTCCATGTTGTTCTGGGACCCTGCCAAAAGCAGTGAGAGCTCACTCCTTTTTACAAATCTATTAATTAATTGCTTACTGAAATTTCAGAACATTAGGAAACAGAAATAATTTTAAAGAGTTTTTTTTTTTTAAGTGTGTTTTTTGGAATTTTTCCAAAACAAATGGGGTTGACAAAGAGCTTTGCCAAAGTCAAGTTTAATGGCCACTATGAGTAACTGGTTCAAAGGGGGATATTTCCTGTCCTCTGTAATCTTGCCAGGAACAGAGATAATTCAATAGAGATGACATCCAATTATTACATCTTCCCCTGTTTTTGAAACATTTAAAGCAAGGACTTCTGTTGTCTCTAAAATAAACATTTAAAATTAGCAGTCAAACCAAATTTTAGTTGGAAGATAGGTAGAAGAAAATACTTCCATTACTTTCCCCCCATTAAACAACATGGATAAAATATCTATTGGGCTGAAGCATTTGTAGTAGAGACAGTTTATCTGTTGATCAGTCCTATTTCTCTCCCAAGAAAAGGAAGAATGGAAGTCTAGCTGAAATCCAGGAAGCTCCCTTTGCTGAAATCAGTAGCATTCCAAACTCTGTTTAAGGCATAAACCACTATGAATGCTTTGGGTGTTATAGATCAGATCCTGCCTCTGACACCTTGAAGAAGAAAGTTAACTTTTCTGGAGTACACAAATTAAGTCATTAATAATGCTGTCTCATTGAATATAGTGTAATTCATAATTCAACTGACTACACATTCCTTCAGGGAATCAAATGGTTTGCTCATCACCCAAGAATATTTAAATGTTTGACATAAAATACAGCTATAAAAGGTCAGCCTCTCGAGTGACTGTTTTGTGTCTTAAACAAATAGAACTTTATCAGCTTTGGCAGCATATGTACCAGAATTGGAAAATACCAAGGAGATCTGTGTGGTCGCTAGTCACGGGTGTCCAGATGTTGTAAAGTGAGATTCACTATGGAAACAGACAGAATACTTTATTTAAGACCATTTTACTAAACTCCCTCCAGATTTAGTGAAGTAGATATCTGTAATCACAAACAAATTAAGTAATCTGTGGACAAGGAAGCTAGATTTAGATTATGTGTCCCTGTCCTGGGGCAGTACTCACATAAGTGCTACTAAAGAAATAACTATCCTGAATAACAACTCACCTGAAGTTAGTGGCTTACAGATTGCTCTAAAAAAGCTGAAGCTTGAATTGCAGGAAACTCCTGGATACACACAGGGCAATCCAGTGACAGAATGCGGATGATGCAGGTGACTGTTACTCTCCTCTCACCTAGATGGTATTTTTCACAGTTTGTGCTGACAAACAACTTACAGTCAGCAAGTTCTCATGGAGAAAAAAACCTTTCTATGTCTTTTCCAGTGAAATCCAGGCTCAAAGCATCACCTCCATTTATTTACGCAAAATTAGGAAGTCATATACATACAGCAGTGGAATACTTCAGTATGTGAATAAAATCCTCATAATGCTAGTTGTAAAGATTTTAAAATGATAAAAAACCCAATTATGGCTCCATATTGGTCACGCCAATAAAACATGGTGAAGTATATTAAAGTAGTGATGTAAACTATTTATTTTAACAGAGGGAATGACAACAATCACAGTCTGTATGAGTGTACTTTCTGGGGCAGTGTTTGGTTAATTGTACGATTTAGATATATATGTTTATATTTCACTCTGAATTAATGACTGTAATAATGAGTTCTTTAAATCTGAAAGTCAATATTAATATATTATCAGAAGACTTAATGAATGCCATTGGCAGGTCAGAAGAAATGTTTTAACATCATCTTTTTGGCTATTTCAGAACCTATGTGCAGATTATAAAACAGTATCTGGTTGCTAAATCCTTATTTCAGTAATAATTACCTGATATTGAAATATATAATAGTGAGTTTTCAGTAGAAAATCATAGCATAATTATGCATGATTCTCTTTACAACATCTTTTCACGTGGAACATTTCTTACATGTGAAGTTTGTTTTATGAAATAATAGAATCCAAAAACTTTAACAGGTTTAAGGGGAAAAATTAGTCTCCAGATCACCCCTTTTTATCCCTGCTTCCCAGGCACCATGAAAAATTCATAACTGCTTGCAACTTTTTTGAAGAAATGTCTTCATTTCTAAAATTTATTTTCATATTTCTTAGTGCACTTCTGTTGTATTAATTTAAAATACATGTATATGTATTATCTACTAATTTCCTTCTATGAGAGTTACACGTTTAATTCTAGACCCCACCCTCTATCACCAGTGAGTGTGCATCCATTCATTTGTGATTGTGCATCCATATATATCTACACACACTTCTGCTCCGCCCATGCGCCTTATATTAATTTTATCAATTTTTGCTTAAAGCATTATCTAGTAAGTTATTAACACGATGTAAATATTATTCAGCGCTAAATCATGCAATTTACTATAATTATATTAGCTTTTTCAAACACATTTCTGTTGACCCTGGAGGTAATAATTACCTTAGTTATCATTTGCCTCATTTTCTTTGTCTCTATCAGTATTCGGCCCAAAACACTTCAAGGAAAGTATAAATCTCTGTTCAGTACATTAAAAAAGATCGCAAAATCTATCAGATTTATTATTTTCTTGGTTATATTTCTTCTAGAGACATTTGTATCCTCTTCTGTCTGGGCCAGTTGCTTTTCAGGCTGATACCCTGGGATGATTTTACCATCTCCTACTAATATTGTATTATGCTTTATTATTTTACTATATTTTTGTTGTTGTTGTTATTATTATTTTAGATAACACATCACATGGTTTCTTTAAAAATAATAATGGGAACAGTTTTGAAAATGTTTATACCTGTAATTTTTTAAAATTTTAACCTCACACATGACTGCAAACTTAACTTGGTATTGAATGCTTATTTGGGTCATATTGCTTCTAAATTTTGAAGGTACTGTCCCATTATTATCTGACTTTTTGCTATTGAAAAGTCTAATTCTATATGTTCGAATTAGAAGGTGTAAGTTTTTTTTTTCTTTGCCATTTCTATAGATGTCCTCAAAATCTCCTTTTTTCTCAATCATTTAGAAGTTTCCTGATGATTTTCTTTGGTGTGGGTCATTTTTGTTTATTATGCTGAGCCCTTGATAAGCTCTTTCAATCTAAAAAGTCATGTTCTTTTTTATCTAATATTTATTTGATAATTTCTTTCTTTTGTTTTCTCTGATCCTATTTCTGGAGCTTTCCCTTACAGAATAAAATAATGTATAGAAGAAAAATTGAAGCTTCTGGATCAATCTTCTAATTTCTTTTTTTATTTTCTATTTCTTGGTCTTTTTCTTCTAACTTCTGAGAGATTTCCTCAAATGAAAACATATATATTTCAAAACTTGGTTGTTTTCTGAATGTAACTTAAATGTTCTTTTAAGCATTCTCTTATAGCATAGATGCAAAATTTTATTCTGTCTCTCTAAGTATAGTAATTACAGTTTTTCTTTAAGTTTTTCTGTCTTTCATATTAGAGGCTTTCCTTAAATGCCTGGCATGCCAGGACTTTCTTTCAAATTTTTAAGTGAGGAACTAACCGCAGACTGAAAGCTTTGGGCCTGGGCAGGGCTTCTTGAATGATTCGTTGTGAAGAGGGAAGTATTAATTTCCAGTTGCTGACATAACAAGTTTTCTCAAACTCAATGACTTAAGCAATATAAATTTATTATCCTACAGTTCGATAGGTTAGAAGTCCAGCACGAGTCTCGCTGGGTAAAGATCAATGTGTAGGCAGGGCCATGTTGCCTCTGGAGGTTCTAAGTAAGGTTTAATTCTCTTTTCTTACCTTCTAGAATGAAGCCACCACATTCCTTGACTCCAGGACATTGTTCTCTATCTTTAAATCCAACAATGGTGAGTGGGGTCAGTTCTTTTCACATCACATCATTCTGACCTTTTTTTTTTTTTCTTGTGGTCACATCTCCCATGGACTATCGCCAGGAAGGATTATCTGCTGTTAAAGACCCATGTGATCAAATTTTTACCACCTGGATAATACAGAGTGATTTTCCATTCTTAATTTGTGATCCTCAATTAAACCACATCTGCAATTTCCCTTTTGTCATGTAAGGTAACAGTGACAGTTCCCAGAGATTAGGATCAAGACATCTTTGCAGTCCCTCACTTCACCTACCAAGCAGAGAACTCAGAGAGAGATTTAACAACCATTTTGTTGGTAAACAGTTTTCAGGAGTTTTAGTTGTTGGATTGTAACTTCTTTGGGAGCATCCCGGGGGAAATCTGAAACTGACTCCCCTATATAGAGGGCAGGAAGATACTGTAAAAAAAAAAATTAAAAAAAATAAAATTAAATAAATAAATAAATAAATAAATAAATAAATAAATAAATAAATAAATAAATAAATAAAATAAAAATAAAGAACAGGCAGAAAACTACAGGTTGGTAGGTAGCAGGTTTAATAAGCAAGAGAACTTACTTGTGAGGCTCGTGTTGGTCAACCAGAAAACAGGTAGCTCCCTGGACCTAACTGCCAAATTCTAAAGTTTATGTAGAGCCCTCTGGGTTCCTTAATGTACCCAGTCCAGATAGTCTCAATCACATTTCTATCTCAAAGCTGAATTCTTGCAGCAGGAAATGAAAGCAGAGTGCACACCCTTGACTGGGAGGAGGGTAGGGGGGAGCCTCCTTTTACCTAGGTCTAGCTCTCTGTTCAAACCAGCAATCACATCTTCTTGATGACCTTCGGAAGAGCAGATCTCTAATTTTTTATTCTTCATCCTGTTGTATATAAGCCTGTCTTCCAGTTGTTTAGAAGTCAAATGTGGAGAAGGGACTGGGATCCAGCAGGTTAAGATGCAGTGTTCCTTCTGTTGCCACGGTGCACTTGAGCTCAGACACCCTCTCATTCAACCTCTGCAGAGAGCAAACATGCAGGTATCTTTAGAGTTAGGGGCAGGCAGTAGCTTTCCACACAAAGCAGACATAGAGTTTCAACCAGTTGTGTTATGCTTCAAAGCTACGTGCTGAAGTATTCCACGCCAGCCTCCTCAGCTCTACCACCCTGTAGTCACTTAGAGCTTTCAGTTCTCTCACATCTGCTGAGTTACACAGTAAATCTGCTTTACATCTTCCAAAATTTGGTTGACATTTTCATCTGCTGTCATTTCATCTCCTATTGCTTTGGCCTTCTGGGTTTTTCTAGTTTTTACCCCTTTATCATCACTTTAGTTAGTGTATAAGAGACAATGACAGTCAAGGGATGTTTAATTATCACTACAGACTAGAATTCCCTATGCTAGAAATGAATGAAAACCTACACCTTCATAGTTGGTTAGTTTTTGCAATGTTGTTTGCTTTATGCTGGGTCATTTTGACATTGTAGTATTCTATAGCATTCTGCATGGTACTAAGGATTTATAGTTGAGATATCTAAAAGACAGAACTATATGCAACAACAATCTTTCATTTGAATGATTATCTATAAGGCATTTATTTTGAAATAAGAAGGAAATATTAAATCCCAGGGAAAAAGAGAGGAATGGTCATTGTAAGATAAAGCTAAATTAAATGTGCAGAGTTTATAGTATATCATCATTATAATCTAAATATGCATCATCTTTACTGAAGTTTCTTAATGTAATAATTTTTTTGTTTGATACATGTTTTATAATACAAAGAATTCTATTGCATATTATTAGAAAAAGCATAATAAATACTTATAATACATGGAAAATCTTTTTAGGTTTTATTAACAGTGTTGTAAGAATAACTGAAATTAAATTTATTTTTATAATGTATCAAAACAATGTGTCTCAAAATTAAGTAGGTTCACCTGCTAGGATTCATGCATTTTCTTTGATGTCCTTGAATTTCCTTTTAGAGCTCAGTGAGATAATATTAAATATTTGGATCCAGAATATAATTTGGATGCAAAACATTCTGAAAGTTCAATTAATTTTAAACAGGAAATAACAATTTGCTAGAAGGCATTTAGAATGCCCCAGGCTCAGACATAATGACTAAACCCCGTCTGATCTCCAGGATGTCACCTTTTGGTAGGCTTTTCTTTTGTTGGAAAACTTTTATTTTTCTTAAGATTCTAAAATTACAGGTTGTCAACACATACAGTTCATCTTGTAATATACAACAAATAGATAGTAGGCAAGTAAATAAATACATGGATTTGTAAATGCTGGTGAAAGTAAGAAACAAAAAAGGGGTGACTACTTGACTTAAAAATCAACATCATAGAACTTCAGAGTTATGATAAAGGGAAATATAAGGTAAGATGGGATCGCTGCAAAACTAAGCAGTGTGAGAGGCAAGAAAGCCAAAACAGCAGATTATAGGTTGGGTGGAAAGTATTGCTCTGCTAAGGGATTCTGGGAAGCTCAAGTAAAATGTCTCTAAGACATGGTTAGCTCAGGTAGAGACCATGATAGCAGGGATTGGTGAAGCAGACAATACCAATACGCAGACAGACTCTGTGAAATTAGTTTTAGGTGATTTGTTCATTAACCAGACACTAAAGAGAGGCTATAGTGACAAAATGAAGAATCTTTTATATATGGTTAGTAGGAGATAAATGGGATGACCAAAACTCAGCCATCAGCCATAAATGCAGAGAAGAGCACTAGAATAATAAGTAAGGGAACCGTCGCATCAAAGTTTGGAAACAAAATCTTAGGTCTATGTAAATAAGACTAATTCCATGTCTCCCTATGCAGTGAGATGTGAATAGTAAAATTTGGGGAACATACAGGCTGGCAAAAAAAAAAAAAAAGAAAAAAGAGCCATCGGTCTCTACAAAGCCAGTTTACATTCTGAGGCTGTCTAAATCAAGGTGTATTTGGTTTTTAATTTAGTCCCAAGATGACAAGTACACTAGGGTGAGTTTCATGGATAGGAGTCGAGTAAAAGTCTTCCAGGATATTGACTAGGCCAATGATTCTTGATCCTAGCTTTGCATTAGAAATACCTGGGGATCTTTCTAAAAAGAAATACTGATGCCTGGGCCTCCTGAAGTCTAATTCTCTGCTGGTGGGGCCCAGGCAGCACTATTTTTAAAGACTTTCCAGGTGATGCAAAAGTGCAGCCAGGTGGAGAACCACTGGACTACACAAACCATTATGAGGTCCTTATTTTCCCCTGGATTATGATGCAGATACTCCTTGGAAACAAAGGTGACCTTGAGAAATTCGGGGGAAATTGGTTAGTTCTGTAAGTTCAAGGAGAGCAAAGACCAAGGCTGCAAACTTCGGCAGTGAATAAAACTGAAAATCACTCTGCAAGTTTCAATTATTTTTTATAGTTCCTATGCATTTCTATAACATACCCAGAAGCTACTCTGATGCCTCTTCTGCAAGTCCACTGAGGAAAAACAATACCTTTTTTTTTTTGCAAATTGTTTCTCTTTCTACACACTAAGCAAAAAGGAGGATGGAAGCTATTATGTTGATATTTTAAGCAAAAAATTCTTTCAACCGTACACTTTAAGAATTTTGCTAATTGAAGCAAAAGGAGTGTATTTTGTCTTTTTTCTATATTATCTGGAAAGCTACCTTGATTATGGACTCTGCAGGCATCGCAACAGCCTTCATCTAGAGAAGGAGAATTCTTGATTTATTCACATCTGTAATGGTAATGAGTCGTCAGTCTATGAGGAAAATTCGAGTCTATCAGTTATTCCAAGGGTACCGAAAGCTGTCTTTACATCTAGCTGTTCATCTCTGTGACATTCCTGGAGGGCGTCTTTTGATAGTTGATTATTATTTGAAGTGGCAGGAGGCAGGCAACTTCAAACGAAGCAGCTTCTTCAGCCAGAACTAATAGTCTTGGGAAGGTTTCCTATTTAAATATACCTAAGTTTGTTGATCGTGACCACAGAATGGTGTGTGGGGGAGGAGTGCATTCTAGAATAATGTACATTAGGGGAAAAAAGAAAAAGTAACATCAAGTAATACCATCTGGGAAGAAAGTTAATATGAAGAATTAGTGCTATTTCCAATCAATGAGAGATTTGTCAAAGATAAAATGTTTGTGAAAGATGTGACTCAGTCTTTTCTTGAATGAAATAAACGTAATCACCTTTCAAAAAGTAAAATAATTGTATTACAAGATACAGTTCTCTCCAAAGCAAAGGAGATAAATTCAATACGTAAATAAACCACCGTGTTTCAACCCAAAGAGTCCAATTTTTATTCACTTGCATGTTGATATTCTGTGGAGTCTTTAATTTGACAGAAGGATTTTTCTACTAAAACAGACAAAATAACAACAATAATGATAAAGTTACGAAACACACTTTGGGGAAGGAGCCAGTCAGAGCTGCCACATCTAACCCTCAGTATGGACCAGCACCATGTCAGCAGACATTGGCAGACATTGGGATGACTAGGACCAGCAAACACACTGCGGGTGTAGACTGTTCACTTCAAACCAGGCCTAACATAGCCTCTGCCCTTTCCTGGGCTTCCCTTTCCTTTGTCTTCCTTGGCTGTTGGCATGAAGTGTGATGTTAACGCCCCTGCTGTGACTTTGACCCTCTAGACACTGCAGATTTCCATGCCCACTATGAGAGGCAAGTGGATAGTTCACCTTTCCTTCATGCTGGTTCTTTGGACGCCTGGCATCTAAGTTCCATTTGGTTTGTGCAGATTCAAAAAGATTGAACAGCCAAGAACACAGATAAATGAGGCTCAGAGCTGAAGGCAAAACTACTAATGATCGCATTTGCCGTGTTCCAGGCGCTTATGAAAATAGCTGGAGGAAAGCTATGTTTGCTGCTGCCTTTGGGTTCCTAGAGAACCAACAAATGCAAAATATTAGCAGAAACTCTGCAGTTGAAATGGAAGCTCATCCTGTTATAAATCGTGCATACAGAATAAAGTTCTTCTGTGAGAAGTCACAATTTTCATACCTGCATCTGCGTGGGCATCTGTTTGCCTTAGTTCACTCACAAAACCTGGTTTTCTAGTGGTCTAGCAACATTAAAATTTAAATCCTGCATCTTCACTGAAGGGCTTCGAAAGGAATCAGAGCTGAATCCACTTTGGGCCATCATCTGCTCAAGACCCATCTCCCTCAGAACCACAACAGAACCATCAAAAGGATAGCAAATAACATCTGAAGAAGAGAAAATTGAAATTTCCCCTTGAATTTAAGCTGTAATTATCTTATTTCTCCACAGTTCCTTAGTCTATAATTTTGCTTTGCTTATTTTTCCTAGAGGACGTTATCAACAGCCATTTCTTGTATGTTCTTAGTCTGCTTTTCTTCTCAGTGTCCTCACATCCATAAATATCCACACTTGCAAGTATCTAATAAATAATCATTCACCTCCTCTTTCATAGGCCGAATTGCCCATTATGTTTAAAGGAGCCGAATCTTTTTATTGGTACGTGATAGCAATCGATCGATTGGTCAGCTGGCAGACTGAGTAGCTCTGACACAGTTTCTCGGTCTTTTCATCTTGTTTGTGTCTCTTATTCGAATTCACATCAGCTTTCAAGTCTTTTATGATGCGAAAGTCCAAATTGGATGCATTTTCATGACCACTGCAAAAGTATGATGGAATAATTAACGCTGACCTCCGGATTTCAATTTTCCTAGGTTCTGTTGGCATTTTTAGTAAAGTGTAAATCACAGTCAGCATGCTGAACTCTGACTCTGTTGTACTTTTGCTTTATTGATTTTTTTCCACTTTCATCAATGTAGTTTGACGTGCATCTTTAAGTACACTACCTTGGCCACGTGTCTGATCAACATAATTTTGATGTGGGTGGTTAATTATGTTGCTTTATGACTGCTGATATTAGAATTGGAGAATCATACTTTAATGAAATGAAATGGTGCATTTCTATGATCTTAAGGTTTCTATAACAGAAGAGATAAGACAACACACTTGTCCCATGATCTCCACTGTTAGAGACTTAAGACTCCAGGTAAATATAAAATGATAACATTGTACAGAACATGGTTGGTTAGTGCTCTAGACATTCTATAAAAATCTACTTTTTTTCTATAGCCACCTGTATTTGAAAATTATGAACTTGGAATTTCCTAAATGCTTCATGAGAAACTCACATGGTCTATAATCAAAAATGAACCAAAGATGATGTAGAAAGAGATGGGACTGGAGAAGACATTGAAAGACTGTGCTGGGAAGAAGCAACTGTGGCCTAAGGCTGATGGCTATAGCCAAGCTTCTGGCTCAGAGGGATGGTCACCGACTCTGGGGACAGATGGTGCACCCTCACTGGACTGGGAGTTTGATAGGAGAGGCCTTCAAAATCCTACAGCGTTGCTGGATCAGCATCATTCACACACAGTCTGCTTAACTAAACATCTAAAGTTTTTTTTTTTAAATAAAAATATGTGATGTCAGTAACTTTGTGGTAAGTTCTTTCTAAACATGTGTGATTCTTCTCTCCAAAACATTTTTAATTAAGAACTACAACAAAATTATCCAGGATCTTGATGTGTGTCTTGGAGGGAAGGGTAATCATGTGCATAGGAAAAAAAAAATCTATCTATCTATCTATCTATCTATCTATCTATCTATCTATCTATCCATCTATCTACTTATATCTATATATATACTTATATAGAGATAGATAGATAGATAGATAGATAGATAGATAGATAGATAGATAGATAGGCATAGATTTAGATGGAGATATATAAATATATATATCACTAACAAAAGGTTAGCATCACTTGGAGAAATGTGGCTCAGTGAAGCATGTTGTTCTCATTGCTAATTTGTACATCTACCAGTTGTCACTCCTTCTTGGGACCAGCCACAGCCACTAAAGCCCATCCCCTCCCCTAGCATTAACAGTTACTTATTTTCTTAGTTCTCCTTTGGTTTGGAAACCCTGATTTCAGCTTTTCACTGGTGGCATAGAGACAGATTTATATCTCAGGTACCTTTTATTCAATTGCCGGTAATCTCCTTACATTATTGGCACCACTTCATTTTCTTGGGGAGGCGCTACAGAAGCCATATGGGGATCAAAACCATGCGTTCATCATTTTGTACCCCAAGAACCTCATGCTGCAAAGAGAAATTAGTTGCATTGTCACACTGCAATGACTTTCAGCAGACTCATTTCTGATATCTTCCTGGTTTTTATATTATTTGTATCCTGTAGTCACAAATCAGCATTGACTGGTGTTTCCCCAATACTTCTGTAAGCAAGTGAGAAATATATTGATACCAAAAATGGATTTGGAAAATTAGGCTGTGTACAAGGACACTGGGTGTCATCCTAGGAGATGACACAGTGGAGTCCTGTGACAGCCCGTTCACTGAAATAGCAGCAGGGAGGAATAGGCAACATGTCCCATGTGCACATCCTTCCCAGACACTGAAACATTGCACTGTCAGGGGAACAGAAACCTACTCCCAATTAGAGTTACTTTACACTATTTATCCCCTCTCTCTCTCTTCCTTTTTTTTTTTTTTCTTTTTCTTTCTATTACAGCACATAGTTCCTCTTTTAAAGAGAGCTGGAAAAGACAGAGTCCCACACCTCTTTGGGAGTCTGTCCCTATGTAAATGAGAGCATTTGCTTAATTCCAAAGGGGAAAAATCATGTTCTCCAGTAAACATCAGAAACAGCAAAGCTGCAGACTCTAAATCACTGAGTGCCACGCCAGGCAGTAAAAAAAGAAAAAAAAAATATGTAGAAGCTGAATCATTTAAAATTAGACAGCACTGAGGCACTTGAGAATATGCTGTAGGGAACAATTTTGCTTTGCTGCAGGTAGCAAGATAGATACTGTGTACCCTAATTTTATGATTTTTCTACCACGGTAATGACATTCTGAAAATGGGGGACTGCTCTCTTGGGAGGAGGCATACTGCTGCATCTGCTGACCTACGGAAATTTTCCCAAACATGCAAATCCTCCGGAGAATTCACTGCCAGGTGGCAGCAAGTATTTCTAGTTAGTGGTCCTCTCAAGTGTCTGCTGCTACAGGTGAGCAGCCACAGCCACTGATGGGACCTGGAGGGCAGTAGTTCCAGTGTGGATGGTAGAAATTTCCAGCATTCTTTTGAGAATTTCTCCTGACTTTTGAATATTCAACTGTTGAGAATTCCTCCTGACTTTTTTGACTATTTCACCTCACAGACATAGGTGAGTTGAAAGAATGGCCACCGTTTCTTTTTGTTAGTGCTTTCCTACGTCGTAATTTAGGTTGCCCTTGTCCCAGTGACATTGCTTACTGTGGCTTTTTGCAGTCAGTGAGGATTGACGTTCAGCTGCTCAGTTTCTAGCACTTGAGATCTTACACAGATGATGGGAGAGCACTTTCCTTCCAGGAGTTCGTAATCATGTCACTATTTCTTAATGATCTTTAAAATATATTTTTTAATTCAGGGGAAATCCACATCAGATACAATTAATCATTTTAAAATGCACATTTCGTGATATTTAGCGTATTTACAGTGCTGCATAACAACTGGCTCTCTCCATAAAAATACCTGGAACCCCATTAAGTAATCACTTCTCAACCCCCCATTTCCTGGTAACCCCTAATTTACTTTCTGTTTATATGGAGTTGCCTTTTTCAATGAGACCTTTGGTTTCTGGCTTGTTCCTCTTAAGTGGCTTCTTCACTTAAGCTCAATAATGTGGAAGTCCATCCAAGTTGCTGCATGTATCAGTACTTTGTTCCCTTTTGTGGCTGAATAGTATTCCGTTGTATGTACACACCACAATTTCTTTATCCATTCACCCACTGATGGGCATTTGGGTTCTTGCTACCTTTCAGCTATTATGCATAAAGCTATAATAAGTTTTTTATGTACAAGTCTCCTTGTGGACATATATTTGCATTTTTGGGGGTTGTAGTACCTGGTTGTTAATCACTTGGTCATATGGTAATTCTCTGTCTAACTTCTTGAGGAACAACCAAACTGTTTTTTCACCATGTCTGTGCCATTTAACTTTCCTACCAGCGTTATGTAAAGTTCTCATTTCTCCACATCCTTGCTGACGCTTGATATTATATATATATATATATATATATATATATATATATATATATATATATATATATATTAAAATGGGTAACCGTTGATGTAGATGTAAGTAACCTTGGAATCAAGCATAAATTAGTAACAGAAAAATAATAGAAAAACGTCTAAATATACGAATATAAAAAAAAGAAGTCAAAATAACCTATGGGTCAGAATTAAAGTTTGAAAGAAAATAAGAAAACAATAGATAGAACTAAATGAGAATGAAAATACCTCCTATATCCAATTATGAGGGATGCTTCTAAATAAGTGCTGAGAGGGCTGTTTATGACAGTTAAAGCTTTCAGTAGAAATGAGGCATGGTTGCGAATACGTAATTTAAACTCCTACCCCATGAAATGGAAAAAGGAAAAAAAATAAAACCAAAGCAAATGGAAGAAGAGACATAAATAGTAGAAATGAATAGAATTAAGAACAGGATTACAAAATAGAAATTCAATGAAAGAAAAAGCTGAATCTTTTTTCTTTAAATTAATAAAATTGGAAAGCCTATAGCAATACTGATAAAAAAAAAAAGAGAAGAAACCACTAATATTGGAAATCAGCTAGAAGACATTACTACAGATTTGGCAACCATTAAAAAGAAAAGAGAATACTGTGAAAAACTTTATGCACATTGAAAAAAAATAGACAAGTTTTTGAAAACAACAAACTACCAAGCAAAGAAGATGAAATACATAACAGGTATAGTCTTAAAACCATTAAAGAAATTAAATTCATAATTTAAAATCTGAAAAATAAATCTCTAAACTTGCTGGGTTCACTGGAGAAATCTACCAAATATTTAAAGATTAATTAATACCAATTTTCCACAGTCTTTTCCAGGAAATAGATTGAGACTTCTTAACTCACCTTATCAACACTGTTCTGATACCAAAACCAGCCAAAGATGGTCCCCACCTCCCCTCCCCCCGCAAAAAAAGGATAAAAGATAATGTATGGACATAAAGCTTTACTTCTTATGACTTGTTCACTGTTATCTATGTACATGGTATATTTGCTCAGCAAATTTAAGTCACTTACTGGCCAGACTCGTGGAATCTGGGAAAGCCATGACTGATCACTGCACGTCAACACTGGATAGAATCCCAAGCAGATTTGGGAGGTAACACAGTCAATATCACATAGTCAAAAAATAGGATGTACTAGGAGAACACTTTATCTCTGTTTTTTGAAACTTATTATCTTTTTAGTGTGAAAACATAGAAAAATTTTCAGCTTAAAAAAAAAGTCTACTTATTGGGTCTAAAGAGAGAGTAGGTATGTCAGCCTTGTCACTAAAAATGTACAAGTTTGATATAACAAAGATGTGTCTATGCATAATAAACACCTTAAAATTATATTATAAGCTGTGACAGTATCTAAAATATTTAATTCTAAATAATCTTTGTAATATGTTATATGATGCTTTTTATTATTTATGTTAATTAAACAGCTAAATAGCATTTTAAAAACCCTTAAAACACAATGATTTAAATATGATAGAAGTTTATTTTTTATATATATATAACACTGTGGCCAGGCTGAGCTGGTAGGGCAGCTGGATGGAACAGTCACTTCAGGCTTCGTGTTCTTTATAACTTATTGTTTTGCCATTATCTGAAACATTGCCTTCATTTGTGTAGAAAAATCTAGGTTAATAATTTATTCACATTTTACAGCCAGAGGAAAAATGGAAGTAAATCTAGGGAAAATACTTTTATGTATGTGTGTATGTATGTATGTGTACATGTATGTATGTGTGTATGTATGTATGAATAAGTATATTTGTATTTAAGTTAGAGATAGCCCAGACACCTCACACATCACTTTGTTCAATTTCCCATGAGTTTGACATGATCTCATAGCCACATTAGCCAAATAGAAAATGTAATTTCTAATTGGAAGCCCTGTACCTGAGGAGAAACAAGGAGAATGTAATTATTGGCTAATTTATGAAGAACTGTGACATAGAAGGGAAATATAGGAGCTAGAATTATAAAGTAAGAATTTCATCACTTGAACAAATAGAAAAAGTAAAAGGTGATAGACTTAAACTCAACTAAATCATTAGTTCACACCAACTGAAAAACTGAAATAACCAGAGGCTAAAAAATAGCTAAGTGAAATTTGTAAGAAATTGACCTGAAATATGAGGATGCCAATAGCCAAAAGTAAAAATAAATGCTATCTTTATCTGGATGGTGATTCCATAGTTGTACCATATGTAAACATTTATTGAGCTCTTATCTTAAAATTAGTGCATTTCACATACTTTACTATGTGACTGTTGGACAGGGTAACTTAAGCTTGTCTGGGTTGCTCAAAATCTGTGTAGTCCAAGAAAAACATTTTTTGGAATTGACCCTTGGCTCACACCTGGAAGACAGATTCTGAGTTCTTAAGGTAGTCTGCCTGGTAGGAAAGGTTTTCTATGCCTACGGCCTTGGGCTTAGCAGTGTTTGTGACAAATGCCTATTCTGTTCCTGAGGCTTGGGGTTGTGCTCAATCAATATGACCAAATCAGTTTACATTAGCAACATGATTTATGGTGAATGTCTGTTTTGTTTCTGGGGTTGAGGATTGGGATTGTTAGAGCCAGAGAGCTGAGGTCTGTCATATGGGTGTTCCAAGCCTATGTGGCTAACCCTCCATCTAAAACCCTGGATAACAACGCTTGGTTGAAATTTTCTGGTTGATAGCACTTCACATGCTTTGTTTTAGATATCGTTGTTTGGGAAACTAAGTGCATCCCCAAGTGACAGCACTGGGAGGAGATACCTAGAAGCTTGTATGTGTTTCCTTCTGAAACTTGACCATGGGTTTTTTCCCTTTGATGACTTTGGTCTAATCTGTTTGCTATGATAAACTATAAATGAGAATATGATGGCTTTTGCTGAGTTTCGTATGCACTTCTAACAGATTATTAAGGCTGAGGTTAGTCGTTTTAATCAAAAGGAGAAAAGAAAAAAGACATAAAGAAAGAAGTAAATAGTTGAGAAGAACTTGGAGAATTAAGAAAAGAAGCTGTTTGTTTATTTGTTTGTTTGTTCCCATGTAGCATTGTTATAGCAAAGCAGAGTTAGAGATCTACAGAGCCCATAGTTCTAATAGGTCTTGGCAAAAGCCTAAAGCCAGGAAAGGAATTGAGCAATATTATAAGGATTTAAAGAGGAATAAATAATAGCAGTCATGATGAAAGAGATCGATGTAGAGTGTATTTGAATGCCAGACTTTATTTACAGAAAACCTTCTTGGTTCTTACTAGGAATAGAACGAGAGTCTCCTTAGTTTCAAAAAGTGCCAGCTAAAATATATATATTTGTCATCTCATGTTTAGTCTCTGTGTGATTAATTAGAACCATGCATCCATCAAGCATTCATTAAGCATCACCCATGTTGTTATTTTGTCATTCCTGATGTGCACCCAGCTAATTTGCACTCAACTAAACATGCAGTGAGAAATAAGATGTGGCCTTTGGCTTCAGGATTAACTTACTGGGTGAATCGATGTACAAATACATAGGTCTAAAAGTATCAGGAATTTGATGACAACAGATAAAACATCTACTTATGTCAAGAAAGCAGAAAATAAGTTACTGGGAAGAAGGTGATGATGCATATGCCTTGGTTGTGTGTGTCTGTTGATGATATGTGAGTGACCCACTATGAGCCCCATTCATTACCAACGACTGACCTGTTAACAAGAAAATCATACCAAACACAGTGACCTCACACAACATTTTTCTGGCATAAATATGTTATGTTTATGATAATTGTAATTCATATAATAAAAGAAGAGGATAGAATTAACCAAGAGAAGTTATATTTACATTTTTATATTAATATCATAGAGAAGACATTTCAATAGCTTCCTCCCCTCATTCAGGTATGAGAGTGATAAGAAACAAAAATATTACACAAAGCAATCTCATTTACTAATATACTTGCTTACAAAGCTGAATTTAGGTATATGAATGTGGGTATGTGGTTTTCAGGAAATCAGAGTAAATTAGAAACATTAAAAACAAACAAACAAATAAACCTGCTCATTGTTATCACATTACTTACCATATTCCAGAATTGTACTAGGGAGAGGGGACATAAAACTAAACAAAATACATAAACTTACAAACTTACACACAATGGAGGAGGTAGAAAACTTAAAAAAAATAACCGTAATGTATTATGTCTTATTGCATTAGGAGTGCCCTGACCTCCATTGATTGGGAATAACTACAGCTATTACTAAAATATGTAGCAGTAAAATAAAGCAATGATCGAAGCTAACATAAATAGGACATACGTCCCTAGGAAATTCTTCAGAAGACTAAACACTAAAAATGGGGCTCATTCTATGATTATATTCAATTTTTTCATCTCTTCCACATGCTTTATATATATTTTAAAGCAGGAAGGCCAGGGAGCCTTTCTCCAGAGAGTTCCAGCTCAGGTCTGTGTGTGCATGTCATGAGAGAGGCAACACAACGCTGTCACACAGATGGACCCCTGGTCTGGGCAGCTTGATGAAAGTGCTTCTGTGTTCCTAATTAACTAGTGAACAACTGTGCCAATTGCCTTCATACATTCAAACCTTCTGTTTTCAGACCTTTGATGAGCAATTTATTCAGGAGCAATACCGGCCTGCTTTATTGGCCCCTGCCTGCCCCCCTAAAAGCATAGCACTAAGGGTTGACAAGGATTTTTCAGATCCCAGGAAGAGCATCAGAGAGCACTTCCCGCATTCAGGTAGAAGTCCACTTTAGATCTATGGACGGAAGGATAAAGTCTCTGACTCTAGAGCACCAATATTTGCTGGCAGTAACTCAATAGATTTCAAACTCATAGTTCAGTAATGAGCTGCCAGGCCAACTCTGTGTTTGATTCTGGGAGTTCCCCAATCTGTAGCAGTGTTTAAAGAAGCAAAGTTCCTAGGATTTTTCTCAACCCTTGAAAAGATTAGTAATAAATTAGATGATGACTTAGAGAGTAAATTAGAACATCAAATGATACTAGAACAATAAATGTTAAAGAAGATGACAAATTATATCTGGTGTACAAAAGGAAAATGAATCTTAATGAAGCCCAGAGGACCTAACCACTTTGTGCACATAATTGTGTGAAACGTAATGGGAGGGCCAAATATCAGTAGCTTTTCAAAATTTTCATTGACTGAAATTGGAATGTGTAATAAAGATAGCATGATTTAGACAGTCTTAAGGCCATGTGATAACATAAACATCTTTTTCATGTATATGACACTAGAGAAAACACTATTTTTGTTGTTCTTTTGACATATATACAAGTAAAAGTGAAAATGAGTAAGCACTTTTTTTAAGTTAAAAATGTAAAAGAATACGATCTACTATTCATCTGCACTGGGATACATTTGACTCTCAAAGCTCAAATTCAGATGCCTTGAGGCAGGCAGGGCCCAAGGATTCTGATGCCTGGAATGCTCGCATCAAATGAACTTAGGACATTTTCTCAATTTCTTCTCTGCCTCAGTTTTGTTATCTGTAAAATAAGGATGATAGTTTATTTCCAAAGTCACCATGAGATTGAATGGCTTAGCTATAAATGTGAAATATTTAAAATATCATATGACACAAAATATGTGCTTTATCATAGTAAGGTCTTGATCTTGATAACTTCAGGATACCTCCACCACTCAGTAAACTTCCCCTTTCAAATCCTCATCATAAAAGAAACCTCGATGGTATTTACACACCTTTTTTGGTGTAGAGGCCTGAGGATATTCTGAGCACCTCATTCCTGAATTCAGCTTATTGGGTGACCCAGCTGCCCCTATTTGGTTGGGACCTTCCTAGTTTTAGCATAAAATGTCCCACATCGAGGGAAACCCAACAGTGTCAGGCAAACTGGCGTGGTTGGTCATCCTACAGTCCACCTCTCACCCCCTCGAGACCCTTAAACTCAATCTCACTCTCATTTCAGCTATCTGTAGTGATTCAGTGTTAGTTCAGATCAGAGGATAGCTACCTGACACCTTTCTGGCTAACGCAGAAAAAAAAAAAGACTCAAGATTAACACACAGGGCATGTTGCTACATTCCTAAATATAACAATATCATTTTTTGTTGGTCCTGATCGTGGCTGCCTCCTAACTTATTGCATACTGTGCTTTTAATAACCAGTTCTAAAAAATAAACTTCTGAAATGTTGGACTCCACCTCAGATGGACAATTCCTCTAGAGCTCATTAACCTGAGTTGCTGGAAAGAAGTTTTTTAAAAACTGTATGTGCCGTGCACTTGACCTCAAATAGAAGAGCTAGGTGTTCTTCATAATCTTCTTATTTATATTAGGTTCCAATTTCTTCTCCTCAGTACTTTTCATTCCCTCTCAATTGTGAGTTTATTTTTGCAGGAGATCAATTGTAACCAATGTTTGCTGGGTGTTTATTATATGCTCACATCTGTGATAAGCACTTTATATTGATTATCTCCTTTAATACTCAAAGATTTGATGAGTAGAAAGCCTCCCCACTTTACAACAAGGAAGACGTTCAGATGGGGTTAGATAAATTTCTTAAAATCATGGAGCTGGAAAATTCTAAGAGGTAAATTTGAACTGAGGTTTTTTAGATCTCAGTGCACATGCTCTTCATCACTTTAGAAGAAAAATGTAATTGAGACATTTTACTTTTCTGCCCCTGTAAACCATGCATTCATTGCCTGCATCTACTTGTAGTGTCAGTCTGGCAAATTGCTCATTTGGCAGCATTCTCACACGATTATTTTGAAAAAAATCCGTAAGTTTAAGTGCACACATTTTTAAATAACTTTTTCATCTTTCAGAGGTTCTTCTTTAATTACTTCTTGATTCTAAGTTTTTTGATTTGTGAGTAGGTTGCTACACAAATGTATTTCAGATAGTTTAAGTGGTAATAAACTCCTCTCTATATGTGTACAATATCATAAACACATAGAACTATATATTCACCAGATATTAAATGCATTTTAGAACATTTATATTTTATGTAAACACAAAGCCCTCAGGACCAACATAACTTAAGGGTCATATTAAAATTTAGAATGTAGACCAAAGAAAACATAATTTTAAGTATAAAAAAGTCATTATCAATGCCTTTTTCTGTTCAGTAAAGCAAATAATGGAGACCAACATTTTCGGAGATGGTTTGAATGAAGATGGTTTTTCAAAGTTCTGTTGCTATTTATTCAGGACATTTGATTTATCCTTCCCTCCTAAAAGTCTCTGATATAAGTTTTCTCCCCAGTCTTGTCCTTTTAACTGGAATTTAGCTTAACCAAACCCAATCAGCTGAGCATCTTTTGTTGGAACACAATTGAAGGATGAACAGGTGTCAGTCAGAGAAACTCAAGAGAAATAGAATAAAAGCCACAGTTCATCCTGAAATGGAAATTCCAGCTGGACTAGAGTGGACCCTGTGGACAAAGAGCTCCCCTCTTCCATCACCCAGTAACGCGTCTCTCTTCTTTTTCGTTCAGTCCCCACCCCACTTCTGTGTTCCATTTCTAAAAGACTCCCATCCTTGACCTTATGATCCTTCTTTTCCGTGTCTTAAAACTCTCTACTTGATTTCATCTTGTCACATATACAATATTTGGTGGATCTACCGCATGGGCTTTAATTAACTTGCATTTGTCTACAAATGTGCTTGCCTTCCACAGTTCTGATTAGCAACTTAAAAATATTTCCCGGTACCTGAGTCAAGCTTTTTTTCCCCCAAGGTTTCTTAATTTTCCTAGTAAAATTCTTAGTAAAACTATTCAACAATATATAATGTCTTTTCTGTCCTTGAACCGTCTCATCTTCTTGTCTGTGACTCAGTGCACCATTCTTTTCCTCTTCCCTATTTGTAGACCAGTTATAAAAGAAATCTCTTCACTGACGTCTGGTATCATGGTCTATATGACAGAACAGGCCATTTCTGGTCATAGTGACTGACTTATCAGGTTGTGTACTGACATCAATGGGAAATGTTATGTTCTGCATTTGCATTTTCCAAGTAACATCAACCCCAACTAATAGTACATTGAAATATACTTGCACTAATTTTCCAACACACTATTTTCCCAATTTAAATATGAACATTTTATGATATTGCATTTGTTTTTTTGGAGGACTCTTCCAAAGAATAATGCTCATAAGAATTTTGCCTTCTAATATAATAGTTTTTGACCTATTAATGGGATTAAAGTTTAGAATTAGTTTGTTATTTAAACTTTGGACAAATTCTTATCTGAACTGATTTCTCCATCTCTAAGGTTTTGGGTCTCCATTGTTTTTTTAATTGTTTTTTATTACAGCAAAAATAAACACTCATGTTTTGATAAAATCCAGTATTGTAAAAATGAGCATATTTAATTCAGAAGCAGAACCACAGATAACTCAGAGGTTGCATATCTTACTTCCTAACAAGACAACTAATGAAATGATGTGGAATAAAAAGGCTGGAAGTATGCTTATTTGTTGAGTTTATTTACTCTCAGAATACTTGGCTTAGTTATATAAAAACAAACAAGAACTCTCAAAGTGGAACTATTTTGTGTTTTCCCAAATACCTCTGGGCTTTTGTGAACTCCATTGATGTGTGTCTAGTAAACCATCTCAGTGGGTCAACCTGGCTTAATTCAGTTTCCTCAGAAATAAGGATCCAAGATTATAAACGTCACCTCAAAATTTATGCTTAAAATAAGAAAACATGTTTTTAAAATCTTGTCATTTTGTTCATATCCATATGGAGATCATATCTTTAGATTTTGTTCTATGTTCTGTGGCTCATTGATGGGAGGAGTATGTAGCTGCAATCTTAAGCACACCCCATGTATATTAGTTTGCTGGGTCTGCCATAACAAACTACCCCTTCTGGCTGGCTCAAAACAACAGAAACTTACTCTCTCACAGTCCAGAAGGCTGAAACCAAAAAGTCAGCAAGCTTAGTCCCTTTTGGGGCTCTGTGGGAGAAAATGGTCCAGGCCATCTTCCAGGCTTCTGGTGGTGGCTAGCAGTCCTTTGGCTCATGAGTGCATCACTCCCATCTCTGCCTCTCTCTTGTTGCACCCGTCTCTGCACATCTGTCTTCAATGGCCTTCATGAGGACATCAGACATTGGATTCAGGGCCTATTCCACTCCAGAAATACCTCCTCCTAACTAATTGCACCTGCAAACACCCCATTTCTAAATAAGGTCAGATTGGGATGTTCCACATAGGCATAATTTGAGGTGGGGCATGTGCAGAAGCACTTTGTATGACTCAATACATCATGTTATGTGCTTTGGTTGATAAAACATGAGCAGAAGTGGTTTGTGTATCCTAGGCTTAAATTTTAAGATCTAGTCTATGACCAGGCCACCCTGAACAAGCCCGATCCCATCTGATCTCAGAAGCTAAGCAGGGTCACACCTGGTTAATACTTGGATGGGAGACCACCTAGGAAGGCCAGGTACTGTAGGTATAAAAAATAAAAAAAATAAGGGATTGTAAGTTGGCAAGGTCCTTGTAATCTATGAGGTCAACCAAGGGTTGCCTCATCTAAAAATTAAAAAAAAGAAAAAAATTAAGATCTAACATTTTGATTGCCACACTCTTATTTTTTCCTGACTTTGCCAATGAATTAAAATGGAATCTCCATCAGCCTGGAAAAGAGTTCCTGTAGTAATATGTGACGTAACATGTCTCACGTCTTATGAATGAGGCATAAGCATCGCAGTAGTCATTCTCAATTTTGCTTTCCATGGGTTCTGTTACCTGCGGTGACTATGGTTCAAAAATATTAAATGAAAAATTCCAGAAATAAGCAAGTCATAAACCTCTCTCCATCCCACCTGGGACATGAATTATCCCTTCCTGCAAGGTATCCACACTATACATGTTACACACCCATTAGTCACTTAGTAGTCATCTCGTTATTAGATCTGTCACAGCATCACAGTACTTATTTATGTTCAAGTGACCCTTATTTCACTTAATTATGACCCCAGGGCACAAGAGTACCACTGCTGGCAATTCAAATATGCCACACAGGAGCCATAAAGTACTTCCTTTAATTGAAAAGATGAGAGAACAGTACAATAAAATATTTTGCGAGACCACATTTACATAACTTTTCCTACAGTATGTAATAATTGTTCTATTTTATTATTAGTTACTGTTATTAATCTCTTACTGTGTCTAATTTATAAGTTAAACTTGATCATAGGTACGTATGTATAGAAAAAAACATAGAATATAAAGAACTTGGTCCTATCTATGGTTTCAGGCATCTACTGGGGGTCTTGGAACATATTCTCAGCTGATAAGATATATGACTGTATTGTTTTAAGACATCGAGATTTTCAAGTTTTTTCTTTCCACAAAATATACTGGGCCTATCATGACTGACACAAATAAATACTGGATCAGAGGTGCTTTCTTCGCAGACCACCTTAAATATGTGGAACTGGCTTTGAGGCCAAGTATTTGGTGGCAAGAAAATTTTTATCTGAGACTGGAAGGATGCTGATGCATGTCACACAGCAGTTACATATTTAGAAAAGGTATCACATGTGACAACTTAGAAGGGAGATCTTGTACCTACTAAGTTTTATCTGCAAATGAAGAGCTGAAAAACCAAGGGTAGCAGCAGGAGTTTGTTCCTGTTGGTTGCCAGGATAATACATGAGAGATGAGCCCAGGAAAGAACTCGCTATTTGCAAGCAGAATGTAAAGTAAATACAGAATACATAGAATCAAATGCCTTTCTGCCCTGGAACTTTAACAGATACTCATCTCCCCTTATAAAAAACTAGCAAAACTGTTGAATAAAAAGGTCAATTAAAACACAGGTTTAAGGACAATATCAGGATGTAGTTTTCACATCCATTTTAAAAACTCTTAATGAATGTAATGTTGCCTTGCAAATTCTTTCAGTTGGAAAAATATAGCGTAGACAAAAGCAAGCAAGCAAACAAACAAGATACATTTCTTTCCTATGGAAGCACAGGGGGCTTAAATTATCAAAATTAAATCCTGAGAAAGGCAGTGGTTCCAGAAGACTCAGTGTGTCTATTGACACATAAGACTCATTGCAATCAAATAGATAAGAAATCAATTAAGCTTTTGAAAAAATGTACAAACCATGGACCCAAAATGATTGCTTGAGACTTAAAACAAAGTTTGGAATCTCAAAATTCTGTGAACAAGACAGACAAATAATCAGCTACAAAAAAAGTTCATATAATATCAGTAAAATGCCTCTGCCTTATTACTGGCAAAATTAAGTTATCCTAGGAAATTATCCATTAAATTTAGCTATAAATAAATTTAGCTATAAATAGAAAACCTTTATTATGTTTTCAATAAGAAAATGTATCATAATATCTAGTAGTTATTGGTAATTAGTATCTTCAATTTATATAACGTGAGAGTAAACATATAGTATATAATTTCTTCTATCTATGTTTTCCTGTAATTGGCAAAGCAGCAAGTTAATGGGCACAGATTCAAATCCTGGCCAGAACTTAAATCTTTTTGTGTTTTTGAATTGCTTTCTACAAGCTACAGTTCAGTATAGAAAAATTTTCCAATGTCTTTTAAAATGTAAATTTGGAGGAAATTAAAAAGAAAAATCTTTCCTCCCATGTTTTAATAACTGAAGATTAAAGCAATGATTTTTATTGCTAGTTATTTTTTCCTCTTAAAAAAAAAAAAAAACATTGCTTCTCTTCAAAGCGTGCTCTAATTTTAGCAGCAGGTACATTGGAATATTTCAGGTAGGACATTTTCGTAAATAGGCCCACAATGCAAACTTGACTATGGTGTTTCATGTTGCTAAGACTGACTGAATCAGGCTGTGAGCCCCACTCTTCCTCACAGCAGTAGATATAGTAAGAAAACAGAAGACAATAGGGGGGGAAGAAAACACAAGGCTTTGTATTGCATTGTATATGAAACCAGGTAAATCCGATCTCGGAACAATACATACTTTTGATGCAGTGCTAGCTAGCTACTCTAGGAGGGAAAAGCAATTCAGTAATAAAAGCAGAAAGCATTGAAAGGAGTAAACATCAAAGATATAAAAAAAAAACGAGTTATGGTTTATGGTTTAAATAAAAAAATCTGTTCCGACTGCATTTTGAATGTTCAGAAAACAAGAAAGCTAAACGCAAGCTATATGTTTTCTTGTCAAAACAATGGTATGAAATCTGTCAGTCTTAAATGGGTACATTTGTGCACTTGACTGCACTTCTGTAAAACTAATAACTTTGAAGAGTGCTTTTTGACACTATTTTAAGCTAGAGTCTGTGATAAGATTGAGTCAATTACGAGGAGCTTATCAAGCAATGAATTACTTCGCCATACACATGGAAACACATTTGAAAACCATGTTTGAGAGTTTAAAATAAGCTCCAAAATGGATCAGGAAAAAAACCCAGGACACGTGACAAGCGTCTGCAAAACTGTAGAATCTGTTTAAAAATCCCTACATTGGAGAAGTTACACTTGATGTGTTCTGCCTATGAAATGAGTATATTTTAATAGAAAGTTCCAAATTATATATTGTTAGTATCAAATGCCATACCGACTGTAATGTCTCCACCTTTTCTTTCAATTTTGCCACATAATACTTGATTAGTGACCCTAAGAAACACCTGTAGGTGGGCAAGAAAGTGAAGCAGAGAAGGGAAGGAGGACCCCATGGATGGATGGAGTGAAAGAGCAGAACATGATTTTTGTTCACCTGGAATCTGAGAGGTTGCATGCTATGCTATGCCTAAGGTTGTCCTTCCTGGAGCCATTACTCATCCTTGGTTAGGGCAACACAAGGACGTCACTCTGTGGCATTTCAGCCAGGCCAGAGCTTGTAGGTGCCTGCAGTCAGTCATAGCCAGGTGGTACAGAGACCAGGATTGAGGTAGGGACATGGACAGGGTAGTGATAGTGTCCATGAAACAGGTGTATGGAAATACATCTACCCCAAAAGAATAATGTGTCCAGGGGAGAATCGATGTCTCTTCCAACAAGAAAATTAATGATGCAAGTTTTGAAAAGTAATGGGAGTTAGCAAGAAGAAGCATGAAGTAAGACAATGGAAAAAATGTCAAATGAAATGCAGTATCTTTCATCTTCAGAAGACCTTAGTTTAAGATTTTGTTTCTTTTCATGTTTGTGTTTGCTCTGATGGATGTAGAGGGAAAAGGGCATGAATATTTTAATTTTTTAACATATTCTGCTTTAGTTTAGCAAGTTATCCTGAGAATTATGAGAAGGCAAAAGAAATTAAGAACTCTTTTTTAATCCTGCATTCATTCTCTCTCTTTTTCTCTCTCTTTTTAAAATATGTATTATGACTCTTCTCTGCATCAGACATGTACTAGGTTCACATGATAAAGGGGTGAACAAGGCAAATTGGTTCTCTGTCCTTATGACATGGAGGAAAAGGCAAATCACTAGGAGGTTCCAATATACCAGCAAATCTGATGCACTAAGGACTGCTCAGGTTGCAATAGGAAGATGCAGAAAAGGCATCAGTACTGGGTGAAGTAGGACTCCCCCAAATTCATACTCAACTGTGACCTCAGAAATATGACCATATTTAGAAATAGAGTATTTGCAGGTATAGTTAGTTAAGACGAGGCCATAGTGGGTTAGGGGGTTCCAAAATTAATGGCTGGCCTCCTTATAAGATGTAAAAACACAAACACACTCAAGGTGATGGAGTCGTGTGACGATGGGGACAAACACTGGAATGATCCATCTGTAAGTCGGAGCGCCCAGGATTGTAGGCAGCCATCAGGGATCAAGAGAGAAGAGATGTGTGGAAAGTTTTTTTTCTAGAACCTTCAGAGGGTTCATGGCCCTATGACACCTTGATGTGGAACCCTAGCCTCTAGAATGGTGAGAGAGTAAATTTCTTCTGTTTTGAGCCATCCATTTGTGGCATTTTGTCAGTGCAGCCCAGGAATCTAGTTGAGCATCTAACTCAGATCCGAAAAAAATTGAAGAGAATGCTTTGGTAAAGGGAGGAGATAATTAAAATAAAATGAAACAAGATGTTTCGATTCCCAGAAGAGTGGAAGAAGATTTTGCACTTGAACAAAGAAGATATTTTTCATAAGATAAAATATTGAAATGCAGGATCAAGAGACTAAGCCAGGGAGGAATATAGAAAATGGATAGTAAAAGTGCTGTAAGTCAAGGATGTTAGAACTTTATCTTCAGAGCAGTAGAGAGTCATCAAATGATCTTAAACAGAGGAAGCATAGAATCATGCTTCCAGTTTTTAAAAATTACTACCAGTGAATTATATTCTCCACAGGAGAACTGGCAGAAAAGGGACAATCTGATGGCAGAGATACCAGTCATGAGGTTAAGAAATCCAGAAAGAAAGTAATTATTATCTGAATAATAAGGAGAAAGCCAGTGGGAATGGAGAGATGTGGATGGATTAAAGTGACATTTATGAAAGAGAATTTTTATAATTTGATGACTGTGAGGATGTGGAGAGTTAGGGGAAAGAATAAATTAAGGATGATCAGATGTCTGCTTGGACAACGAAGGGTAGTGACAGTCACTGATTTAGAGCCTAGAGGAGAATGAGCAACTGGTGTACGAGGGAGAGCTGATTTCAGGTTTGGACATGTGAAGTCGTGCTATCTGGGATATACAAGTGAATATGTCTAATGAACAGTTAGATATGCAGGTCTGATGCTCCAAGGAAAGCCATTTGTGAAATAATAGGAGGGGGGAGAAAATCGGTCAAGGAAAGAATCAGATTGGAGCAGGAACAAAAACGATAAGTGGGAATTGGCAGTAGTGATGGGGATTGAGATGAAAGGAGCGATTAAAGAGAGATTAATGAAGCTAAATCTACAGAATTTATTGGAGCGTGGAACATTTCTAGAGGGAGATGTGGCAATCCTGTGTTTTACTGTGGGGAAGACTTGAGTATCTATGTACATTAAGAAAAAAGCATCAGTAAAGGTGGATAGGTTAAAAATCAAGCTGGGTGAGCTCCATGAGAAGTGAGGAAATCAGATTCAGAAAGTAGGTTTGTTGTAAAGAATAATTCTGAACCAAGGAGGCCTCCCGGGACCAAAATGGTTCTTGAGCTGCGGGATAGCCAGGGTGTGCTAATTGACAGCGTTCATATAACAGACAGCAGGCCCTCCCCACATGATGACATCTTCGTGTGCAGAGGCAAAAGCCATGCCCATTGTTTTCTGTAGCAGCATCCCTTAGCAGTGGAGGTGACGGATGCCACTGGACTGTGAGGGATGGAAAACTTTGCAACACGGAAAGATGCTTAAATGCTAAAAATACCCGTGTGAATCCTCCTAATAGGTTTCCTAACAGTTGGGCTTGAGGTGTTTCATCACATGCTCCTGAGCACGAGCAGGTTTGACACAGGCAGGGCAACTGGGCTGCCCCTGTACTGCCCGATACTTCATGCAGCCAGCACCAGGCACAGAGAAGTGAGGCACACGTTTCTGTTTTCAGGCATCTCCTGTGAAGAGAAAGAGGTGAAAATCAGGGTACGTTTGAAGGTGTAGGCGTTAGGAGTGAAAAAGAGAGGAAGAATGCATTTGGGTTTAACTTCTCTATTAGATGAGAAGTAAAGTTCATTGTGGGAGTGGTTAAAGGGCTTAGGGAGGATGGCAGATTCTTAAAACAGCGCATTTGGGACAAGCCAGGTTGCCATGGGGAACCTGACTGCAGTTTTGAAGGCCTCATGGTCATTCTGTGATACCTATGATCCCACATGGAGTAGTTGCCGGCGGTGGGAGAAGGAGGCTGCGAAGCACAAAACGCCAAGTAGTTCAAATTGAGTTTGTGACTTGGAAATGATGGAGTCTGCTGCGCTCCTGACAGCCCTTTTACCCCCTAGTTCTGTTGCTATTTGCTAATTAATGCTGGTCAGGAAATCCTAGCCCATGCAATGATTAAGTATGGAAAGTGCAGCTTTTCTCTTTTGTTTTGCTCTTTTATTTTACATTTCTTCTTTTTTTGAATTTTAGTTTTCTCCCTCCCTTTTTGTCATTTTCCCCCTTTTTCTTAATTTTTGTTTTCAGCAAGCACATGATTTTTGGCCTCATGTAGACTGCTTTTGGTACCCTTCAGATTTACATCTTTGCCACGTAAAGAGTCAAATAATGCTTTCAGGCTTATAAGGAAAGCAGTTCTCTTCTAGACTTGCCATTCTTACCCCGAGTCCCTTGGCAACCAAATTCTTTCCCTGTTTGAAGTTTACATGGTAACTTTTTACTCTAATTCTGGCACTCTGTGTGCCTTCACCTGACAGGTGTATTCTCCACTCCTGCTCCTGATGTGTTTCTTTCACAATATTTGCATATCAACTTTTATTTGTTTTTTTTTTTTTATATATATATGCTGATTGTGTGAACATTGTTCAGAGCAGAAACAAATTTGTGTCTGTTTATCTAGCTTTTTATTTTCGCTGGAGTTCATGATTGCCTAGATACTTCTTAGGCTGTTCTTTCTATGTTCCCTAGCTCTAACTCAGCACCAGATTTCAAGCAAAAGTGTTCCTTTCCTCTCCTCTCCATGTGACGAAACTCACTCAGCAATTTACTAGTTCCACTTATGTGCTTTAGCCCTTCTCAGACTTTCTGCCTCTCTCTCCCAGTGTACTCTGAGGCTCTGGGACCCTGGCTGCTGCCACTGGGGATTTCTTTCGTAATCAGCTTGGGGATTCTATTTGTTTCTTTTCGGTTTACATATTTTAATTGGCTGGCCACTTTTTTGCAAAATTGTATTTTATTATTAGTTGCAAGTATACAGCACATTTGTCAGACATTTATATAGTTTATAAAATGATCCCTCTAATTGCTCTTTCCCTCTTCTGGCTCTCCACTTAGCCATTACATCAGTGCTACCTGCATTCCCTCTGCCATGCTTCCCTTCCCGGTGACCATCTATCAACTACTAATTTGTATTTCTTTAACCCTTTACCCTTTTCTCCCAGTCTTCCAACCCTCCTCTCTGGTGGTCAACAGATTGTCCTCTGTATTTGTGAGTCTATTTTTGATTAGTTTGTTCTTTTTGTTCCTTAGATTCTGCATATAAGCAACTTTATATGGTATTTGTCTTTCTGTCTGACTCATTTCACTCTGGCTGCCGCCTCTTATACCTTCCATTGCAACACAACCTAATAATTGTGTCAAAGCAAAAATTGCAATGGACAAATTTAAGCAGGCAAGGGAGATTTAATTTCAAGGCTATTGCAATAGGAGAGTGAGGCCAGAACTAACTGTCTGTACTCAATTCCACTGAAACAAAGGGCTGGTTGTGGGGAGGAGTCAGAGGCCAAGTGTGCTTGCTCACTGGCTCTATCCGAAGGAAAATAAACTCCCCATGTGTTTATGACAAAAGGGACTTTTACAAATGGGGGAAAGGTGGCTGCCTAAGTTAGGTTTCTACTCTGCCAGGGAAGTGGGAGATAAAAGTACTGTCTTTCTTGATGATTCTTTTGCCAAAAGGATGGCTCCTAAGACCTGGAGAAAGATATGCCTGGGCTGTAAAACTGCCAAGAGTCTTTTAAAAAGATCTACATCTCAAAGAAGCCAGAGAAATAATTTACAAGTAAAGTAAATGCTCTAAGAAAAGGTCATGGACCTAGAGTGAGGAAGAAGTTTGTCTAAATTTTAGAGTGCTAAGGAGAATGTTAAGGTCTTCTTGGCCCATTTCCTTAGAAAGTTCCTTGGCTAGTCTTCTGAAAACTTTTTGAAATATTATGTGTCTCACGCTTGAAAGTTTGTTTTAATGTAGAATTTTAGATGGAAAGTTATTTTTCCTCATAATTAAGAAGGTATTGTTCCATTGTCACCTAGTTGCCATACCATTAAAATTTTGGATCCTAAATACTTACATGTTTTTTTTTTTTTCTTTCTGTAGGACTTTAATCATATTTTCCCTCCTGTAATTCTAAATTTTTATTAAAAATATATTTTCTGTACACCTCTTTTAATTTATTATGTTAGATACAGTATGGCTTTTAATCAATGAAAAATTATATTCTTTAGTTTAAGCAAATAGTCATATAATTTTCTTCTATTTTTTCTCTTGTTTACTTTTATGTTATGTCAATGTTAGAACTTGTAAATTAATTATTTTTTAAATCTTTTTTTCCCCTGTATTTCCTTCTAACTTTTGATGTTGTTTTTCTTTCTGAAGTCTTCCTAGCTTAAGCATCCATTCTTCTCAAGTTTTGCCCTTCTTTTCGTAATTTCCAAGAGATCTTTCTTGTTTGGATTTTCTTTCCCTTTCATGTCTTTTATGGTAATATTTGCACATGTCATCTCATAGCTCTCTGACGACTGATAGACAGACACAAAGTGACCTGCAATTCCCTACATGTTTCGTTTCCTCTAATTTACTTTTTGTTTCTTTTATCTCTGTTTGTCTGCATGCTCGTTGCATTTTCTTTTATCTCTTTCTTTCATTGCTATGGCTTTCCTCAAGTGCCTGCCATCTATAGTTAAGTTTGAGGCACTGAAGAAGTGATTTTTAACTCTGTGTGTGTGGAGACAGTTTGTTTCTACCAGTCATAGCTCCAGGGTGACAGTACAGGGACTTACAGAACTTTTGGGCTTCTTCTAAGTGCAGGGACTGTAGATCTCTTCTCTTGGACTCTCCGATATTCTTGGTTGGGGTAGTGGGTTCTAAGTGAGCGTGGAGACCTTGACCTCAACTTGCTGTACTCAGTACCAAGCCTCACCTCTGCTCTCAAGTTTGCTCTGACTCCAGCTGCAGGATCCTGCCAGCCGACTTTCTCCAGATGGATGACCTGTTTTCCTGCATTGTTGGCAGATGCAATTGCCAAATGCAAGGGCTCCAGGCTTTAGGGGATCCAGTTGCTTCCTCTGGGAGCTTTCTTTCAGAGCTGGCAGGTGCTCAGATTTCTGAGCCTTTCCCCAGCTGCTTCTTGTTGGTTCTTCTCTGCATCCCTGTAGATGCCATCCTTTGCTTTTTCCCAAGCATCACTTGTCTGTCAGCTTGACATCTTCCAACCTTGGTTGACATCCATTATTCACTCTTTTCTCCTGTTTATTTTGTATTGATGTGTGTGTGTGTACCTGTGTGTGTGTGTGTGTACCTGTGTGTGTGTGTGTGTATTGAAATTCTTTACTGTTTTTGTAGGTTTGAGGAAGAATTGTACATAAACACATGTTTTCAATCTGTGATGTTTCGAGTCAAAGAAAACATTAATTTTATAACACATTCAAGAAACATGATCCATTTTTACATTATAATAGGTTGTGAATTGAGATATCTTCTACATAGTCTTTTTTTAGACTATGCTGATTTGCTTTTATTTATTTTTTTGGGGGGGGCTCAGACAAGTAGGCTGTAATTGTAGGATTTTTTAATATTTCAGGAAGTAAAGAAAATGTTCCATTTTCTTCATATGTATAGTGGAGATTGGGGACTTGAAATGAAAGAAAACAATAAGAAAGAAAGAATATGAGGAATGAAACCAGAAAATAAGCATAGGTGGTATTTCAAAGTACCAGATAAAATACTTAAAAAAAATTTATTCTTTACAGTGTTAAAGATAAATGTTGTAATTAATCCCAGAAACTTTGCATATTTATGACATTTTACAGTATAGATGACTGTATCTATATAAAGTATATACTTAAGTGTAAATATATATTTAATATACATACACATATATTTATATATTTTTACAGTTACACAAGATTTTTAAAGAAACGACATATACTACAAAAAATTCTGCAATTAAAGTTCACATACATCCTAAACAACTAACATGAAGCCCAATGTATTGTACTTAATCTAAAATATTAAAAAGCCTTGAGGAAATATTTTTTTAAAACATTAAGCATTATCAATAAAAGATACATTTTACATTTCTAAAAATAAATAATACAGATTATTCATAGCAGAAAGAATGTAATTTTGAGTTTCTTTGCTTTTCAAACTGATTTTTACACTTTAGAAGCATTTTGCTATTATGCTACAATTTGAAATGTTTTACAAAATATTTACTACATTTTATATAGTAAGGTTATAAATATATTTTATTTAAAATTTTATGTAAGAGCATACATACCTATATGCATGTATATTTTTCATGAATTATTGTAAATATATATGACTCAGTTGTTAAAATAATTAAGTTTCATAATCAATACTTTCTTATCTAAGCAGTTTTTAAAACCCAGAATAGGAAATTAATACAATGTATCATATTTTCATATGAACATAATTGCATTAAGGTAAAACCAGAAATCTGCCAGATTCTATAACTGATTGATACATTTGAATTCTTATTTTCTATCTCCCTGTCAGTACATTGTCCCAAAGTGGAAATTTAGGGTGCTATTTACAGTTTTCATCCTTAATCACATGATATGGTCTTTAATCTCAAACTGCAGTAAATTATCCAAATCTGGACTACATATGAAAGAGAAGCTAAAATTAACTTGAGGCCTAAATTAACCAGAAAATAGATCATCAGTTCTTAATTAGTGTTTTTACAAAAATTTGATAGGTATAGGGTATTGCTAGAAGAAACTTAAATTGTGATTTTATGGTTGATACAGTCTGAATGCTAGTGAGTGAAAAAAATCTAAACCCATCATGAGAAAAACGTTGCTACCTGAAAATCAATAACAGCTCTCTTTGTAGATATATTAGCATTTTAACTGGACTAAATTCACATTGAGACAATAAGGGCTATTTTTAGTTGTTGCAATGAGAGAAGTGCCACCAATTTGCATCATTTCTTTCACACCATTGTGAGTTACCTAATATTAGTCCACTGTTTTGAATCGAGAGATTCCATATGAAGACACAAGTTGGTTTCCAGACATGAAATATCTGTAAATACTTTTTTAAATGTCCTTCTGTCTCCTCCTCTGGTGATTCTGCCTTTGTGTGCAAAATCTTGTGCATCCTTCTGTGTTTCACTTTTGATGCTGGATCAGGAGTCTGCGAGGATGAAGTGGAATAGTCACTCATCACTCGCAGCATGCCCGCTCGACATGGATGGCACAACATCATTTTCTCCACCTTCAGACACGGGGACACCTCACTTGTCACAGGCCATTGAAAGTCGTCAGCTTTCATCAGTAGATCCTGACAACACAGAGGGAGTGATTCACCTGAAGGAAGCAGAGGGCATAGCATTTTAAAAACTGATCTCTAAAGACTGATTATTTCTTGTCCTTGACACCTTGCCAAGGGCTAGATACAGTGAACATTTGGGATGTAATGGACTCTACAAATCACCAGTTGCTTGGAGTCTCCCCGGGCTTACAACAGGAGAGCATGGTTGAGTTTAGTTCAGTTTTTATTACATGTTGTAAACTTTCCACTGCTCTGATACGCTTTGTCATTGATATGTCAAGATGGGACTCTGACAGGGTGTCTGACCTGATTGAAATCAAGAATGCCCTATTGGGTCTTATAGAAAGTAATGGTAAAGCTTCATCCGTAGGACTTTGGGTGATGAAATACATTTGATAATCATGTCATTGAAAGAAACACAGACTCATTTTAAGAGTATTTTAGTAGGAGCGAAGGGGCTTTTCCTGGCCTGCAAAAATTATAATTGGATCGCACATTATAAAAACTCAAAAAACTATGAAATCTCAAGTTTTAAAAGGGCTAACTTCCCTGGTGGAAATTTGTCCATCTCATACCTGCTGCTAAGTGGTGTTTTGTTGTTATTATTTTATTGCCTTTGATGCAAATGATTTTTTTAATACACAAGAGAAATCACAAAAGCCTTGTTATCAAATGAAAGATAAACTCTGCTTTTGTTATTCCAGGATTTAAAGTGCTCACTTGATAATATTCGAAAATCTTTTATGATTGTTTCATGAAATGCAGTTTTGAACAATGCAGTCTCACTCTGTAAGAACATCACCAGTGATAACAGTGATTTACCCTGTGGAGAAGGCATTGTGGATCAAACTGTTTTTTTCTCCTCCGAAGATATTTTCTACTCATAAAAGCTATCAAACAGAAAGATAAGGGTATTATTTTAGCCACAGTAAATCCTAATCAAAGTTGCCCAGTACTGGTGGGGAACAGGCTCTCCTAAGCCTGCTTCGGGTTGATTCTGTACATTTCCAGTAGGACAGTACCCCCGTGTAGATTAAAACACGCAGTTTGTCACTGCCCTGCAAAGTTAATATTTTGAAGAAGTTAAGTAAACAATCATGTTCCTCTGCTGAGTTTAGGAATATTGCCAAAGCAAAGAAACACAACTTTCATGATAATATTTGAACCAAATGATGATGTTCTAAAAACTTCGGTGCAGTGTCCTTTAAAATATAAGCAGAAAAAGCTGTGGGGTGTAAAATGTCATTGTTTTCAAAACTCATTTCTTCCCTCCTGTTTCTCTGCCCTGAATTGTACAGTATGGAAAGAAAAGGGAAGGGAAGGGAGGGGATGGGAGGGGAGGGGAGGGGAGGGGAAGGAAGGAAGGAAGGAAGAAAGAAAAGAAAGAAAGGAAGGAAGGAAGGAAGGAAGGAAGGAAGGAAGGAAGGAAGGAAGGAAGGAAGAAAGAAAAGGAAAGAAAGGAAGTGAAGGAAGGAAGGAAGGAAGGAAGGAAGGAAGGAAGGAAGGAAGGAAGGGAAAGAAAGAAAGAGAGAAAGAGAGAAAGAGAGAAAGAGAGAAAGAGAGAAAGAGAGAAAGAGAGAAAGAGAGAAAGAACAGAGCCTGATAGTAGTTAAAGTAGTAAAAATGAATTTTATTCAGGAACGATTTAAGCAGGGGTGTGAGAAAGGGTCTAGTATAGAACTGGGCACAGTGGTGGATAGAAGGACAAGTAGGCATCTGAACTCAAGGAGAAGGGCAAATGGGGACATTGATGGATGGAAAATTACTCAGAGGAGAAATCAAGGAGTTGCAAGGGTCGGGGATGGGAGGGCCTTGCTAAGCTGTCAGGGTTCCTGCTGAAGGCAGCTCATCACATGTGCTTGGAGGCCAGGGGGAGATGAGGAATTTGACCAGATATCAAGGGCTATTAGGTTTCAAGAGAGTAGGGGATGCTCTCTAAACTGTCTTAGCAGAATTCTTGATAAAAACTGGCTATGCAGGCCCAGCAAGGATAAGGCCAAGTTCAAGGCCTAGTCAAGAAGAAGGCTCAGGGGAGCTTGCCTAAGCTTAGTCAAGGAGAAACTCTTCATAATAGTAAAAGATTATTTATCATCAGCACTAAGTTTATTGTGTACGTCTCTCGTAATTTTTTCTGTTCTATTTTCTTGTCACAAAGTGCTGACCTGAAATTAATTTAAACCTACATAATTTTCTGTACCTATAGCTATCTTTTAGGAAAGTCTGGTATCATTTTGGAGAAAACAACATATTATTTATCTAAAGTACATATTTAATGTTTGAACAAATTAAGAATTGATTGCAAGTTTTTGTAGTTGAGAGACCAGCTTTAGAGTCCAGATTTTCAATCTTTGCTTTATTATCTGTGTAAGCTTGGACAAGTTACTTACTCTTCCTCTACACCTCAGTTCCTTAATATCTAACATGGAGATCATCATAAAATCTGTCTTATAGGAATATTGTAGGGTAGCAGAAAATTAGATAAGTCAAGTTCTCAGTACAGTAGTTTCTCACCATATAATAATTAGTGTTAGCAACATTAAAACAAAGACAAGGGGGTTTATTTAACTAATTCTATTGGAAAAAAAAAAGAAAGAAAATAAGGTTTCTAGAACTGAATAAAACTCTTTTTAAAATTCTAGACTCTAGATGCTGTCACTGCAGAGTGCCCTGTCTGTCAATTGTGGTTTTAAATCTGTTACTTATGTTTGTGCAGCTGCTCAAATTGATAAATTATTCAAAAATATACAAGGTCTGCATTTACTTGAGGTTTGGAGGAGATAAGGAAATAGGGTCTCTGAATTTAAAATAAAAAAAAAAAATCAACCTCGGTCCAGAAATAATGATTGGAACAATGATTATAAGTATTTATGGAAAGAAAGGAAGCAGAACATCTAGAGATGTAAAGATCTATCAGCTTAACTGGTAATCTATTTATTGTTTTGCTAAACACAAAGGTAAGTGTGTGCACGTGTGAGTGTGCCTTTTCGAGACTTTTGATCCTGGTTTTAATTTACCCGTGAAATTGAATTTTCTGTTTTCCCTCTGGAGGCAGTTTGCTGCACAGTCTTGAATATTTCATTCGGAGATGTTCATCCATCTCATTCAAAAAAGTTCACCTGTGTTCAGCTTCACGTTCCTGATTCTCAAATGTGATCTGGCCCATCTTTTTCTACTATAATCTCCTGCCATGTCCTAAAATGCATGATTCTGAATGGGCGATGGGGACTTAAAATACTAGTGTTAGGTAATTAGACGATAAGACATTAAAATGCACTTCTGGTCAGTGACCCACACTATGGTATTTTGTAAATTTGATCAAAAAATGCTAAGAACCTGCTGCCATTTTTCTGATCCGTGTTTACCCAAAGTTCTTATTTGATCTTAGAGTGTTCGATGTTCAAATCAGAAGTGAGGTGAGCTACATTGCGAGGACCTTTGATGCTCTTTAACACAGAATCACACGCTGAGCACTGCTAAGTAACCCATCATGTTTAGCATAAACAACTGAATTTGAACTTTAAAAAGTTTTTTGCCAGAGCCTGCTCTGTAAGGCAGAATATTATATGTCAGCAGTTAATACTGTCACATGTGAGGAGCTGACAGCAGAGTTTATAGAGAAAAGCCAACTAGGTAGACAATGACTTGGAAATGCAGAGCAGAATCTAGTATGATGACTAACGGGGCTTCCATGGGGCTTCCCTTTTGCTTTCCAACAGCATGAATGTCACCCCATTGGAGGGGAAGTGGAAATAAGATGACTTTTCCAGCTTAGAGAAGGAGAAGCATTTTAGATTGTTTAGTGATGACCTCTCTCTAGTGTAGCATGATCCATCAGTGAACAATTTCAGAGCAAATTGACATTTTAAAAAAATCCCCAATAGATTGACCTTGATGATTCTATTGTTGTGAGTTACAAGAATATTCTCAAAGTTTCATGGAGACAGGGGGATGGGCACAGAGAAAAAAAAAGGAATCCATTCAGAATACATGTTGGTTTGGGAAAAATTCTTAGCCTCATTTTCTAATCTTACTGAACAGCAAATTGGGAACCCAAAGTGAAACGACTTATGCAAGGTCATACATGACACATCTAAATCAATCTCTCCTGACACTGCAAACCCGCACACAGTTGATTCAAGACTTTTCTTCATTGGCCACATTTCTCGTGTCTGGCAAATGTCTATGGCAGCCCAGGTGGTTACCCGCTGGCATCTAAAGGCATGTCTCTGACAGTCCAAGACTCTCAGTTCCTGGTCACTTCCATTAAAGACCTCTTCAGTTAGAATAGAATTTCCCATTGCCTTTTCCTGGATCTCCAAATACAATTGCCCATCATGTCACAATTGTGTTTGCTTTGAACTAAGATGCTAATACTGGACCTTGACCTTGAGTGAACTGGGGACAGGATATGGGGGAGGACGATCCATGGGGCCCAGGCCCCTTCAATGAGTGCATTCTTAGGCAACTTAAATCACTTAATGAAAAGCAAAACTGTCCAGATCACAGATATATATAGATATAGATATAGATATATAGATATATAGATATATAGATATATAGATAGATAGATATATATAGATATCACCCAAAACACCCATAACAGAAATACTAAACGGTAACACTTTCCAGAGGTCTCTGAATTTCCCAGAACAAAAGCCGCTGGAGCCAGAAACAGGTCCTAGAGGCTGAGTGTAGACTAAAATGAGAGTGAGACACGCCTGAGAAGCAGTATTATGGGGGGCTCCCAAGCTTAAGTGGGTGTTCCCTCCAGAAACCCCATCAAGTTCTCATGGTCAAGATCCCAGAGAGGTTCCCTCCTGACTCCCAGTGACAGCCACCTGGCATCCCGGCCTCCAGGATGTGGCCATGGAACTCTCCCCACTCAGTCTAGACCCCACTGCACAAGCCACAGCCCACAGAACACTCCCCCACCCCAGCCTGGGGAGCTGGGGGTGTGAGGGAGGCTGAGCAGCCCAGTTGTGTGCAGGTGATGGACGCAGTGGTGGCCACGAGCTCACCCAGCTCCCAGACCTGTGCTCCTCCCATTTTTTCTTTTTTTTTTTTCTTCTTTCTTTTTTTCTTTTCTTTGTTTTTCTTTCTCTTCCCTTCCCTTTTATTTCTTTTATTTTATTTCCCTTTTTCTTTTTTTTCTTTTTTTTTTTTTTCTTTCCCTTCCCTTCCCAGATTAGAATCCAGGCTCTTAAAATTAAACAGGAGTTAAGAGCATGTCTTGGGGCCCGGCAAGAAAGAGGTTTGAAGAATTCCATGCCTCTCTTGATTCCATTTTGAAGCAAGCCAAGACATATTTGAAAGAGAAAAGACAGAGCCAAGTTCTCAGAGCAAAAAGAATAAGGAAAAATAGTGCTCTACTGGTAACCAGTAGTCATTTTTTTTAACTTAGCTGAAAATCCTTTTGCAAGATTTTGTAAATTGTTTTCTGTCTTCTAGCATGGAGGCTGGTATTTACCTTGGAGACAAACTGTTTGTTCGATGTACGTAGCTGCATTAATATCATCTCTTCTTAGGCAGAAGTAAGGCATTTTGTCTAAGCATGTGGCACACTGACTAGTGGATAGAAGGTGCTAAATAATTTCCTGTATTAAATAGAAGAATTTTGGCTAATTTTGAGTCTCTTCTGAGATTTTATTTATGTTGGCTATATAAAGCAGTAATTGAAAAGTGTAAAAATAATATTATCTACCTTATAAGGCTTTTGGGAGTATAAAGAAGCTAATATTTGGAGTGATTAGTTTATCCTTAACGTACAGTAAGGCCTCAGTTAAAGCTTTTATTACTTTTGTTGAGCTATTATTGATAACTAGCACATGTAGTACCCATGTGTATAGGTGTGTGTGTGTGTGTGTGTGTGTGTGTGTGTGTGTGTGTGTGTGTGTGTGTGTAAGTTCTTATATGTTCCTATAAGCCCACAATCATGTATGTGCATGGAGTTTTTAATACTGTAAATCAGGATTTAAAAAAAAAATATTTAAATTAGTTCTAAGTATACAGTACATCGGTTAGACATCTATATATTTCCTAAAACGATCCCCCCAATTGCTCTCTCCCTCTCCTGGCCCCCTATATAGCCATCATATTAATGCTGACTGTATTCCTCTGCCATGCTTCCCATTCCCCTGAACATCTATCAACTGCTAATTTGTACTTCTTTAACTCTTCACCTCATTCTCCCAGCCCCTCAAACCCTTCTCCCCTCTGCTTGTCACCAGATTGTCCACTATATTTCATTAGTTATTTTTGTTCCTTAGATTCCACATATAAGTGAAATCATATGCCATTTATCTGTAAATCAGGATTTATTGTACCTCTACATTCACTTACAATGAGACCTTACTTTATTTTTGAAATCTAAATTTATGTATTTTAAAGACAGTATTTACTATTACTCACAATATACTTTTTGAAGTTCTATTCTAATCTTTCTAGCTTTTGAGATTTTTAAATCCATCTTTAAAATGGGGGATTATCTCCTTGAGTCCAAGAGAAAGAGTTTGGTTTCCAAAAATCAAAAAATAAAAAAGTGTGTCATTTCTACCTAAAGCACGGGCACACATGAATTTTATAAGACTGGGGAAGATTAACTAGGAGCTCAGTACAGTGTGAAGACATCTGAGAAGCAGTAGGAGATGATACTTGACCTTTTGAGGCTTCTCAAGGGATTGAAGTTAAAGCAACTCCAGGTGGTCTTCAGAATCACTTGACATTTCCCGTAAATGATGGGCCAAACACGAAAAAGCCAGAGAAAGTCGGTTATAATCAAGTTCCATTTCACCAATTTATTGAACGTATTTACTTACACTATGTCTTTGGCTCTGCACTTAGTATATCCAAAATGCCTATCTGCACTCATCTCAGCAACCACGATGATGTTGATCTTTCTCAGAGTCACGTGGCCCTCAGTCTCCTCCAGAGTTGCAGCAGTTGCATCTGTGTTAATTTCCTAAATCCATGTTGTCGGCCCCAACATTTTTCCTGAGACCATGACCCATATTGTTAAAACCTTCTTTCTCTCTCCATTTGGATAGCCTGTTAGTCCCTGAGACTCAGGTCCTCCATTTTTCATGATGAATCAGTGTCTGCTGTTTGATGTGCTCTGTGCTCAGCACTTGGGCATGAAGGTGAGAAAACAATGGAGCCTCTTCTGGGGGCAGCTTGTAATCTAAACCACAAGTTGTCAAACTTTTTTTTTTTTTTTCTGCAAAAGGTCAAATAGACTCAATTTTCAATAGAAGCAAGAAAGCCTTTCCCAATACACAGTGGCAGTCACCCGCTCCCCAACTTTGGGCCCATTTTGCATCATGCACTTACCCCTATTATACCACTTACCACATTTCATGGTAGTTATTTCTTTGTTTCAGGGGTCAGCAAACTGCAGACTGCAGACCCAATCCTGGCAGTGGACTGGACCTTAAAGAATAAGTAGATTACTAGTTGTTGGAAAACATGAGTTTTACTTACATCCTAAAGAGCCCTTTCTGTAAATTTAAATTTACTTTGTCTTACGAAAGGAACCAACCCTCTCTGAGATTTGCAGACTGGAAACATTGGACTCTCGTACTGCAATTTACTTGATTGAGTAGGTTAATTGCTAGGTCACATAGACAGTGACTAGTCTAGACCTTATATAATCAGTAACTTATATGACATGGGGTGTTTTGAAGTAAAGAATTCCAAATTATTCATACAGAATTCAGTATAGGCTTTGGAGGCAGCTATACAAATGAAAGACATAAACTTTACAGTAAATCGTGTGCTTACATTTTCCTTTCTATTTCCACTCCCTCCCTCTCTAATTCACATTTTCATTGTGCTTCACTTGGGTGCTGCTATAGTCTCTTAGATCAGTCTTTGTGAGTTGCCATAACAAATTCCCACAAATTGGGTGGCTTAAAACAGAATTTATTCTCTGTCATTTGATGAGGACTAAAGCTGGGAATCGAGGTGTCAGCAGGGTTGGCTCCTTGTGAAGGCACTGAGGGAGAAACCATCCCGTGCCCTCTGCCAATCCTTCACATTTCCTGGCTTGTAGATCCATCAGTCTCCATGTCTCCTCTCCTTATTAGGACTCTGCTCATGGCATTTAAGGCCTACTCTAAATCTGAGATGATTCCATTTTAAGATCCTTAACTAATAACATCTTCTAAATAAGGTCACCTTGTGAGGATCTAGCTGGGCATGATTTTGTGAGAGACTATTCAATCTAGAGCAACTCTCAGTTTATTTTCTGCTTTGGTACATCCTCACTATTGTGCGGACACTGTATCTTTATAATGCATGGTTGTCTTATTGTTGCTTCCTTGCTCAATAATATCCATAACCTACCAAAGCTCCTGAAATAATGCCATAGACACCGTCTCTTGGTACTGAACTCTTTCATTGCAGGATTCATGCTTTTTTCTTGGTTGTTTTCTTCTATAGTTCTAACCTCTAGATACACTGGTCTACTTTTTTTAAAACACATACTGTGCTTTCCTGCCCCTATGTCTTTTGTCCATTCTTCCCTTTAAAATGTAGTTCTCATCGAGTCTCTCCTAATGAAAAAAATCTATCATTCCTTAAGTCTTCAAACACATAAACAATTTAAGTAATTAATTAACTATCCTCTCAGGAAAATTTGTCCCCCATCTCAAATGTTTACAGGATGTTATTTCTCCCCTTCTTGAATAGTAACAGAAAAACAACGTGTTTGTATGTGTGTGTGTATGTGTGTGTGTGTGTGTGTGTGTGTGTGTGTAACTTTATTGCTTATAAAACACAAAGATCTTTTTGATTCTAAATGTCATTAAAGTCATGTATATACTTACCTAATTTTCCTTAGATTCCAAGATAGGTGGGAACAATGACAGTGTCTTGGCCATTTCTTTATCTCTGGAGTCATGAGTGTAGGCCCTTAGGGATAACATGATGCCACCACACAGGAGTCATTGCTCTGTGAGGGAACATGCTAAAATGGTAATGTAGAGCTTTAGGATTTGGGGCCTAAGTGTTAGAGATCTACTTGCTTGAGGATTCTGTCTATAATTATAGCCCAAGGCCATTAAACAAGTCTCAGGACATTATAAAGACAATCCAATAATTAATTGACAATAACACAGTTGCACTATAAGGCTCAAACTAAATACAATGTGTTAAATGGGATTATTGTAGAGCCTCAGAAAATTGTTTGTGATGCTTCATCTCCCTCACACCCACCATGCAACAGTGCATCTTTTTAAAGGGAACAGGAATTACTGCTAAACTGTGGTCATTATCCCAATTACAGTTATCAAGTCCTTCCTTATAGGTTACAGGCACTAGAGAAAAATAAATAATGCATACAAATGTCTGGCTTGAATATTTATCTCTCTAATCTACTTAGAGAAACATGTCCCTTAATAAGAGAAGGAATTTTGCTTGAGAATGGTTGATAGAGTGAGTCCATGGATTGACGTGGGTAGAGTTAAGTGATGGCTACCATTTCCCCCTGCGATACAAAATAAAAGCAAATAAGATACCCTCTCCATTTTGCTAGAGCAGTAGCTCAGACAGTCTCTGCTGGTGCTTTGGTGCTTTCTTTTTGTCATCCCCTAATTACAAAGGAACAATGCCAGGTTGGGGGTTGACGGTTCTCCGACAAGTGAAATATCTTCCTGTCACATAGAGCAATGAAAACAGTGTAGATTTTATTTAAATATATTCTGTCTATTGAAATCAAAAGAAAATGAAAGGACAAATACAATATTTTTGACAGGCTTATGTCTTTTAGTATCCTGCCATGTTCTTTTCATTATAATTAAGAAATTCAAAGTACAATTTCACTCAGAAACTACAGGCACCCTAACTTTGTCCTCAGAAAGAAACACAAATGGTTAGCATAAGCATGGGGTGTAAGAGCATATATTATATGAGCATTGGGAAATTGAAACATCCATCCTTCACTCCTCAATGAAAAAAGAAATGTATGGATAGAAAGAGATTTGGGGCATAATGCCACTTATCCTTTTCTTTTTAATGTAACATAGAATAAGGAGGAGGCAGATGCACTCTATCTCAAGGTTATTTTGCAGGAAATGGGTCAGGGTTTAATAATAAAAGGTAAAGAAGTTTCTCACATAGGTATGATGTGTATTTTCAGAAAACATAATATTGCTTTGCTATGGCACACATGTTTAATTGATTTCAGGTATTTTAGAAGACAACCAACTTACAACCCACAAAGTAGTTATGTCCTCACTTTTCTACCCTGTTTTTCTTACCAAAGATCATGGCTTCTTCTCTTTTCCCCAAATTTGCAAGGCTTTATTACATTTATCTGAACACTTCTATGAAGAGCTATAAATTGAATTACACATAATTGATTGAATAGGATCACATTCACTGGTCCTATTTAATATTTGGGCTTTCATCAGAATAAAGTGCAATTTTCATCGGAGAATAAAGGTGAGGAAGTGTACAAAATATGAGGGGACAAAAGTTCCCAACACCTTTTGCTCTTCATGGGCATCTGAGAGATAATTGTTATTTCCTCACGATGAGCCACAGCAGCTAACTGGGCTGGAAAAATGGGTTAATTCCTCTGATAAATTTCTATAGCCTAGAAATACCAGATGTTAAAGATGTTCCATGATGGACAGATAAGCAAGGGGCCTACCACTCAGGTCCTATTTTCTGATCTCATCCAGAATCTTTGAGCTTGAATGCAGTATCCAATAACCCTTAACCATGTGATCTGGAAACTATATATGAGCCAGGCTGTCATTCTGCCTTCTCCTGCAACCCTACTCTAGGATTCACAGCCACTAAACTGATAGACAAATTGGGTCAAGGAGCAAAAGCAGCACCCAGAAAACCCTGAATGAGGTGGATGTGATGCAGGCAGATGTGTCACCAACTGTAGAGTTGCTGATAAAGTGGGAAGACCTGACCTTTCACTGGGAAACTGCTGAGTGCTATTGAGATGTGTAATACTAAAAACTCTTCAGACACCCTCAAGAGGTATCAGCAAGGCTAGGCCACAGAGGATACTTGTACTAGACTAAGTACTAAAGAGTCAGAGTCACATTTCTGCTTGAGGGAGAAGAGCAGCTTTGTGTCTGATGTAGATAGTGAGGACTCAGCACAGAGTGACGAAGTCTGAGGTCCTGGATAGGTAATGAGGCAGAGGACACAGTCTGTTGTTGATGACACTTCGTTATAGAAATTTTCAATGTACTTTGAGGTATGTCTGATAGCTCTAAGCAGCCTTTTCCTTGTCTTCTCAGGGTCTGTTGAAACTCTTTGACCAATTTCATGCTGGTTTACAGTAGAATGAAAGATCCCTCATTTTTAGAGAATTTATAAATAAATAAAATACTCAGTTTGTGATTCCTCCCATATCTTCCATAGTGTCAGCAAAATTGGGCGTGTTCCCAATCCTCTCACTCAACATCTGTAAATGGCAGGTTTAGACCAGAAGACTGCTCATAGTTCCCATTTTTCATAATCTTTAATGCAATCAGGAAGATATAATAGTGAGCTTTAAATGGACCTCTGGAAATATGTTATTCAATTATAGCCTGATTATTAGAAAAACGATTGTATTGTATTGCTCTCCTGATTGCCCAGTTTCTTATCAAGGAGGTGATTATACACCTTTATTCCTGGGGTTTTGGTGAGAAAGTTGGCCTTTCTTCAGGAGAGTCCAACATGAAACATTCTCATTAAAAATCCATGTGTTGGACACACACAGCCCTTTGTCCTCCTGGTGTCTCCCATTTGTCACTCCCATGGCTGCATTACAACTAAGGATTATCACTATTGACCATTTTGTAATTACCATGTCATACATGCCTAATTTAATTAAATAATTTTTCTGTTTATATCAATAGTAAAAATAGTCTTATAAACACCAAACCAGAGTTTGGTGAAACTCACCATTGACTTCCACTTGGTGAGGAAGTGTGTATATTGTTTCATGGATATTGTAAAAATAAAAATAAAATGAACAAAAAAGAAAGCCTGAAAGGAGAATGGGGTGGTTGTTTTAAAAAAAAAAAAAAAAAAAAAAAAAAACAACAAAAAAACAAGGCGGTCATGGCAAACTCAGAGAAAGCCTACTCCTTGGTATCAAACATTTTCCATTTTCCCAGCTCTATTCCCAAGTGTGCCCTTATAGAAATCACTCAAAATCTATAAATAACAGATTTCATCAGACGGTTTCTGATATGTGGCTCTTTGGTCTTGTTTGTAAGTAGATTTGGGCCCCCAAATGTGCATGCATGCTAGTCTTTCTCTGCTATCCCTAAAGAAATTGATGGGATCATTTCTAACATTTTAATAAATATCACTGACATTTTTTTTTTCAATTTTTTTGGAAGGCAAGAAATATTTTTTGGTCTAAGGACACCAGGGGTTAGACTTTCACAAGAGTACAGACCCAAATCACAGTGCATGGCTTTCATGTTCTGACATTTTTCTCTATTATCATATATGTATTCTCTTCTGAGTTATTGGGAGAAGAAAGCTCTTGTTGCAACCAGGATACGGGCAAGGTAAGAGGGAAAATTCAAAAGGTCAGCTGAGCATTGGGAGAGTATTTTCATCAGAGAAAAACAGACAATGGATCCTTTTAGCAAGGCCAGAGCTGTCAGTTTCTTGTGTAAAACACAACTTAAAAGAAGAATACCCTAGAGGAACAAATCTAAATGGAAGAGAGGGAATGAAGAGAACATTGCATTTAAAATGCTCCCTGAGGGGAAAATATAAATGCAAAGGTTGAAGGGATGTTTAAAAGCTTTTTATAACTTTTATTAAAAAAGGTAAAAGAGAAAAACAATAAGTCCACTTCAAACTTGCTTCTGACAACACTTAAATAATAAAATGCTTATTGCAGAATAATCGAGTACCATGACACCTTCCTGAGGTGTTCAAGTACAACTTGAAAATAAAGTCAAGTCACCTTGACAACTAGGTCCTGTGTTCCTTTAAAATAGGTACTAGAAGGCTCACCATGCTTTCTTACAACTCAAAGGTTATTTCACTGATTATTGGGAAGTACCTGAATACTCAAACAATTTTGCTGGCCCGATGAGGAAAAAAAAAGAAGTATGTTAATATAAAGATGCCTAAGGCTGCAGTTCTTCCAAATAGACTATAAATTATTTATTAGTGAAATAGCTAAGCAACCATGCTCCAAAGTATATACATTCCAAAGTATATACATAGTTTTTTTCTATGTTTGTGTGTACATATACATATACATATATGTGTGTGTATATGTGTGTATATATTATATATATATATTTTTTAAACTTATTTATAATTTAATAGTGCCTTCCTCATCATTAAGTTAACTCTAGAACTAATCATGTATGTATATATAAAGACAAGACTGAGTTTTAGAGTCTAAAATATAAAAATGCTATCTGTAAAAATTTATGATTAGAGTTGAAATTATGCAAAAACTATAGATTAGAAAACTAAATAGAAACAACTGCCTTGCTGTGCTTTGTAAATACTTCACCGATTGTTTTGTCCAGCAGACTCTGTGCCAAAGACTTCGTAAATATTCTATTATTTGAGTTTTATAACATTTCTGAAACAGAGGCATTATTTTCTCCATTTTATGGAAGAGGAAAATGAGGTTCAGTGAGGTTTGTCGCAGCTAATAAGTCCCCAACTAATTTTGCATAACAAGTGACAAAGCCCAGGCCTCCTCCCCACACTCTTCTCTCAGGCAGGTCCTCTTGAGAACCTTCTTCTTGTTGGTTTCTCCATCACTTTATTATTTCAAGCCTCAGCACTTTCTCAGGGACCTCCTCCTCTATCCAGCCCAAACCCATGACTACCACCATCAACTGCTAGTCATTTTTCAGGCCTGAAGTCAAGTGTGCTTTCCTCAGGCAAGATTTTCCTAATGTAAAGAGGCATTAGACTGCCCTTCCATCATTCACAGGGCTGTATATGCTTCTATGAGCTATGAACCAAAGTTTTCAGGAGCTTATTCATAATGGATGTGTGTTCTGGGTTAGAATGTATGTTCTATGATGGTAGGGGCTGAGTCTGTCTTGCTCTATCCCCTAGTCTGCTATATCCCCATTAGGGAGCACAGGATCTTGTATCGATTGAAAGCGTTAGTAGATGGATAAATAAATAGACACATCTAAAATTCCGTTGTGAAATTTGAAATTCTGACTCTAGGCCACATACTCTTAACCAGTAAATTAGGCTAACTATGTGAGTAACCTTCTAGAACAAAAACGCTTAGCTCATATGGACACGAGGAACACAGGTTTAATTTTGAGATGAGTTCTGGTTGATCCCGGGAGATTAAGGCATTTAGAAATGCAGTGTGGGCTTTAAAACATAATTATATTAATGTTCACCAATATAAGTAATTCTTTAATTTTTCATGAGACAAAAACTACATAAAATTAGTCAATACATTCTTCTTAACACAAGAAGATCAATGGGTGGACATTCAGCATAGAGAAAAACAGTCTTCCAGCAGAATTTTGGTCTGTCATTCAGAATAATTTTAGATTACCACAATGGAGTCACATTTTTTGGAATTATCTTTATTTTCATGGTACAACAACTGCTTACTGATTTATAGGGTCCTCATTTGCCAATGCTGGAACAAGGAAATGTTTTGTTCTGAGCATGGAAAGATTACATGTAGGCTGTAAGCACTTCAGATCAAAATAGTGTCTTGTGGCTTCTCATGAGACTGTCTGGTGATCCGGCATGTGCTGTAAGCTACATCACAATTTAGCATTCATTTGTGTGTGTTATTGCCACTGTGTCATGTACTTGAAGACTAACGTAAATGCTCTAACAAAGGAAAAACACAGAAGTTCTTTTTTTATATATAATAAAAGCGAAATATAAAGATTGAGATAAAGTCCATGAAAAATTTTCACTCTTCCTGGCAGCACAGAGATGCTTATATAAAACAAATGTCATGCCACTTTCAGTGTGGAGGGAAATTCATAAGGGATTAGAGCACCAATAGTCTCCACCTAAATCTTTTAAAATTTAAAGTCTTTATAATTATTAATTTTTATTGCACACTGGTTATGATAATATAGTAAGCCTTCACTTAACATCGTGGATAGGTTCTACAACTTTAAGTGAAATTGCATAGAAAAAAAAGTTTTACCATAAATTTATTGATAAAAGCAAGAGTTAGCTCCTAGGACACCTCATCTATGTTATAACAAAACAATATTGAATGAAACAATGTTACATTAGGATCTGCTGTACTGAAAGTCTAAATATGTGACAGGAGAGTTATTTTGGGTTTAATGTATATTTATAACACAATGACATGATGCTTGTGGCAGTTTTCAATGCATTGCCTTGCATCTGCAAATTCACTCTTGGGTGTATGTACTTGCTCTCAGTAATAGGCAGACTTGACAAGCATTTTCTCCCTTACAGTGAGCATGATCTTAAGCTTTGTCTGTAGAGGGCATTGGAGAGACACCGCTGGAAGGAGAGGGCCTCTCCTGCTTAGGACAGGTAGTATTTTGTTTTTTTTTCGTTCCCGCCACACAATCTGACAAAGGGACATTTGTTGTTGCTGTATCCCACCAGTGAACCAGAGCACAAGGCCCGTTGGCAACTACACAGCCCCAGCCCAGAGGTTTTTTCCTGCTTGCTTGATATTGGTAAACTAGATTTGACTCAGGCAACCCAGCAAACCTCATTGCTCTAACTAGGTCTGAACACTCTCCCAGCCGGGCTGAAATTCCTCCCAAGTACATCCTTCCTTAGGTGCATTCTCTTACCGCTAGGAGAAGGCAGAGGGCACCTTTGGAGTACACATTAGAGTCTTCTTTTCAAATCTATAGTTACAATTTTGTCATAGCTTAATAATTATCGACATTAAACTTCCCATATTTAAATTACTCTCCCGATTTGACCCAGGCCATTACATATATAAAATATAATGAAAACTTTTAAAAACTTGCAAAACATTTTTTTTTACTTTGTAAAGATTACAATAGTTGATGTGAATTATGCATATATGTACATACATATATATATACACATATATACATATATATGTGTATATATGTGTGTGTGTGTGTGTGTGTGTGTGTGTGTATATATATATATATATATATATATATATATATATTTTTTTTTTTTTAGTTCTGTTAAGTCCTTGATCAGGAATCCAGTTCAGAATTATAAACTTTTTAAATGAAAACATGACAGGGACAAGCTGTAGCTTTTTCTATAAATAGATATGTCATATTTTTTCCACTATGAAAACACTTTTAGAAACAACTGTAAAAACTACCCCTTTCACTTAAGTAGTAAGTGACCCTAAAGTCAGAGTCTTTGTCTATAAATGCACATTAAAAACATAGAAATTCACTTTCTAAATTCATGGCCTTTAGACTTTGTATTTATCAAAGACTAGGAAGAAAGCATAGCACAAGTATTTTCTTAAAAGTTATGAAAAGAGGTAAATTTTCATTACAGTTGTATCAGCATGACTGATTTACAGTGTATTTTTAATTATTCGAGTGACAAAATTGCCTCTCTATTAGCTACTGACAGATCTTGCTCTCTAACCAGTCTAAGACTTGGTAGTCAGAAGCAGAGTTAAGGTTAGATAGAATTGGGAGGCCAAAAACCAACACTGAGATAAAACCAGCTCTTGGAAATGAAAAGAGAATCAAGTTATGGAAAAACAGTCAGACAGCCGAATCATTTGTTCTGCAGAATATAAAAGTGAGTATGAGGCAATAATGGCTCAAGATCAGTGGACAGACAGGCAGGCCATCACAGCGATGTGCAGGAACCTAGCAGGAGTGTAAGAGTTAGGTGTTAAGTGACTAAATTAAGGCAGCAAAAGATTCAAGAGAGGATGAGAGGGACACCGAAGAAATCTAAGAGAAGTAGCATAATTTCTACTTCAGGGCTAAAATTTCAAGATGGATTAGAATACAGAACATACAAGAACATGGTGGGACTGAAATCCTGGCTGAATAGGGGAATTTTGCAGAAAATCCAAACCAGGACCCAGGCACAAGATTAAACGTGAAAGAGGGAGACTCCTTGTCTTGACATAGAATATAGGATGGTTTAACTCAAAAACAAATCCAAGAAGGGGAAAGGGACTATGACAATGGAGTTAGAAAAAAAAAAAAGCCTTAAAATAGAGATGCTGATTTGCTCATTTGGAGCTTTTAAAATCTATCTGACTGGAACCTTTCTTGATCCTGGTGCTCGATTAACTTTAGTCAGGAAGATGGTATGAAATTAAGTGTTTTTAGCTGTAGTAATAAGAGATGATAGTGAACAGGGGCAGAGAACTAGATAGGGTATTCAATCTTTACCACAGAAATAATGTGTTTTTAAGTCCACTAAGAATTAGAATTCACTAATGTTTATTATGCTCATATGTGAGCAGTCTCAAAATGAAAAAAGTAGCAGAAGACAATGAGATAAAAAGAAACAAAAGAAAGAACTAATAAACATATGTGACTTTTGTAAAGTTGATTATTTTATTTCTAAACCTGATAAGATAGCACTATATAAAAAATGCACTTTGTCAGCAATGAGGTGTAGTGGAAATAAAAAGGAGGCTTTGAATCCCAGTCCCTTGCATGGAACTGCCTGAACTTCTGCAAATCATTTCTCCTTGCCATAACTTTATCTATTACAGATTTATCTTTTAAAAGAGAAGGTTGGGGTTTCAGTTATCTGCTGCTATAGGGCAAATGACCACAAATCTTAGCAATAAAAATTCTACAACCGTTTTACTGTGTCTCACAAATTTCGTGGGTCAGGACTCTTCTAGCAGAACACAGCTGGATAATTCTGATGTTCCACGTGGTGTAATGGAGGTGACTTGATGACATTCAGTCTTTAAATGGTCTGGATGGGAAGGTGAAAGTCACATTCACATGGGTAGCACCTTAGAGGGATAATGTGAAAGGCTGAGTTTCAGATGGAGTTGACAACAGAATGCCTACATGTGCCTTCAGGATGGTGGCCTCATGGTAGTCAAGCTTCTTACATGGTGGGTTACGATGCCAGGAATAATTTTTCAGCAAAGGAGGTGAAAGTGAAATGGTGTTTATAATCTAACACCACTTCTGCCAAACTCCACTAGCTGTTAGTCCAGACCATGTGCATATCCAAGGGAGTAGACTTGAGTGGCCCTGAGAGAAGATTTAAATCATCGGCCTCCTTGCTGAAAACTGCTACAGTCCACCCCTTGCCTCCCAAATTATTGGCCTTTCATCATTATACCAGAACCACCAAAAGTCACATTCTATTATTCTAGGAAACTCAAGTTCAAGTTCCAGGATCTCATCATATAAATCAAGGCTAGCTATAAAAGAAATACCTTGGCTTCTTCTCTTTAAGAAAAGTTGTACTTAAGCCTGGAGACCTGTGAAAAAGGGAGACAAGTTATCAGTCTCCCACCCAGTGGAATGTCCAATGATGAATGAGCCTAGGATAACTGTAGTAAACACTTCTCTTCCATGTGAGAAAATGAGAAACACATAGCAATCACTGCCCTACAGTGATTTTTAAATGTAATCTGGCAGATATTTTTTATTTCCCTAATTGAGGCTCCGACTTGATCTCTGGGCATAGTTCTACATGGCTCCTGGCTTTACTTTGGTCCTGTCCTCTGAAAACTTCTCTTTCCACATAATTGTAGCATTTTTTATAAAATTGCGTTTTCATAAAATAGTTTTCTTAGACTGCTTCCTGCATCTAGAGTTTGCTTCTCTCAAAGCCTTCTTAATTATTTTATTTTATTTTACTCTTTCTGTTTTTTTCAATTCATACTGATATAATTACTTTAAAATCTGTGGGCCTATTCTGTGTAAATTCCTAGTCTATTCCATTGAACAAAACCATAAATCTTTTTGAGATGAATCCTTCTCTATCTTAGTTTCCCCGAGACTGTTGTTTGAGCATACACTAATCACTCTGGTCAGTCCTAGGCCACCTAAATGGCATAGCCCATTTCTTTCTGTAATTAAGACACAGACTTAAATCTTTAAATTCTTCTGAAGTCTTAACAAAGCCACACTGAATTCACTGAGGCTGAGCTCCATGGGCCATGCCTAGGTCTGGTCTTTATCCTGAGACAACCTCTTACTTTGAGGAGAACTTTCTGGTTGGAAAGCCTGTCCTAAGCCATTTACAGTCACTCCATGTTCTATTAACAGTTGATGATTTAGTTCATCTCTCTTTTCTCTCATTTTATTAACGGCTGAAAGAAACCAGGTGGTACCTTCAAAACTTTGCCCAGAAATCATCTTAGCTAGATTATCAAGTTCATTAAGTACATTTTATATTTTCCAGGTTACCTCAAGTGGCAGTATTACCAAGATTTCTGCCAGATCTCAGTATAATTTTTTTTCCCAATCTTTTTCAAGTCCTTTATCCTAGTCACTTCAAGGTTTGTCAGGCTTTTGCCTACTGTCCCATCTCCAAACCAAAGTCACACATTTTAGATTTTGTAATGTGAGCATCACACCTCCAGGTACGAAGTTCCTGCATATCTATTGTTGCATTAAAAACGACAAACAAAAACAAAACAAAATCTCAAACTACCCCAAACTTACTTAATGACAATCATTTTATTATATCTCATGATTTATGGATCATTAATTTGGCAGCATTCACGTGGGTAATGTTTCTTTCATGAAGCTTTGATGGAAGTCATTCAGGGGTATTCAGCTGGCAGATGGGCTGGAATGGAAGGTCCAAAATGATGTCAGTCACATGATGGTTCGTGGGGAACAGGAGGAAGGCCACACTCAGCTTGGATCATCAGCCAGAATTTGTGCAGCAGGGTGACCATGTCACTGTAGTGAAAATTTTTTCTCACAGGTGCCTCAGAGATTCAAGGGCAAAGGGTTCTAGCCATCACCTCTTGGTGGGAGGGGAGCAAAGACTTTGTGGTCCTGGTTTGAAAAATGCCAAATTGGGCTAGATCATCACAAACATCCTTTCTGTTTCTAAAATATCCGAAGATTTAGAATGGATAGGAAATAAAAGGAAATACATTTAAACTGTTCACATGCTAAACCTGCTGAAGCATTAAATAGTCTGCAGCATTCATCTTTCCAAAGATTTAATTCCAAAGATAACTATAGGTGATAATGACATTTATAGCTGAGATTGGATGGGAAATATCTAAAGATATATAACTTTATGTCTACATTTCTATACAAATTGCTGCATTGCTTATAATTGCTTATAACCTCTTGTTATGAAATAGTTTTTTCCCACTAAAAGCCTATAAACAAAACTGAAAAACATAATTTTTAATGTTGAATATTTAGCTATTTTGACAGTATGAAAAAGATTACTGCCAGAGAAGTTTTGAATGTACTTTGTTATTTAAGATAAAACTTCCAAAATCAATAAATGATATTCTCCTCTTGATGTGGTTCTATATGGTACCTGAAGTAACAAAGCCATAGCGATGGGGATAATCCATCCACAGATGAAGGAATTGAGCCCTAGAGGGAGTAGGAAACTCATCCAAGGTCTTTTAGTTGGTTAATGGGTAGAGTCAGGGGCTCTTTCTATGATTATGGTGCTAACAGTTACAACAACTCCCTTGAGAGAAATAATCTTCTCAAATCATAGGACTATTCCCTTGCCGTTTCTGCTTTCATTAATTTTCTCTAACAACTTTTTATTCACCTGTTCTACATTTTAAATCAACCTCACTGAGTTGAAACAAATCCTAATCGGGCTGAATTACTGTTTTATCATATTTTAAAAAGAAAAATAATAATAATAGATTTTATGATAGCATATTTCTAAAAATAATGAGGAATTGGTGAGGAAAGCTATTGTTTCATTACATTTATCTAGTATTTAAGGAACGATAGATGTTTTGTATGAGAAGCTATCTTAAAGCTTATTTGTCTTTTGTCCAAATTTGGAAATATCTTCTAATCTAGACCACTCTGAAATGCAAGCATACTGGCTGGTTTGAATACTTCCAATGTGCAGGTGCTGATGGTTTCTGGAAACACACACACACACACACACACACACAACTTTGATATAACAGTTATCATTATATTCTACCTTATAAAAACATATCTCTCTATGTAACATTTTTAAAAATATTTTCAGTCTATATACTATCATAAAATATATCAATATCCCTTTGTAAGATGAAATCTCAAATATTTGAAAAAAAAGGTATCTGATTATGATTGTTTCATAATTTAAATGGACACAATTCCCTCATTTGGCAAAGATTCTAAAATAGCAGATATACAAATGGATAAAGATGAATTGCCCTGGGTGCCCCCAAGAGGGCTGTGTTATGGACTACATCTGCTTTGCCTCTGTTCTATTTCTGCCTGTTCTCCAAATAGCGTGCTCTTATCCCTTATCTTTTTGAATACCTGTTTTATTTAAATACTTTTCTGCTTTCTATATGGTTATATACATTTGAGATTTACATATGTTTAAGAAATAGTTGTATTTACTTGACATCGTACATTAAGGGGGCAATATTTTTCATGACAAGCTTTGAAAAGTAGGACTTTTAGAATCCTCATGTTTAGGTGGTACGCCTCAAGATAGCAAGATCCCACAAGATTATAAATTACTGACTGGATGAAATTCTTGAGAATAAGCAGTTCCAGACTGGGGACAAAACTTACATTTGTAGGACCACAGTTCTAATCACTGCTGGTGATTATTTTTTTTTAGTAAGTGATGCAAGAAAAGTAGTTTTGACATGAAAAAAATAATACTGTGTTCTCAGAAAACCTGTGTAATTATCTGTAAATGTTATTTCTTTGAATGGGTATGAGCTGTTCACTTTGCCTGCTCCCTTAATGCTACCAGCACTGTGGAGTCATTGCATTTACTGAGGCTGAATAATAGACTAATTTTTGTGCTCATGACATTATTTCAGGACTTTGGGGGGGCCAATAGTATAGTGGCTTGAGGGATGAGTCTGGTAATAGTAACACTCTCATTTACTCTGCATATACTGTGTTTTCCTAAATCGACTGCATTCATTCTTAGTGCTTAATCCTTTATACCATTGGTCACATGCTAAAGAGTTGTATGTCTACATTATAAAAGTACTAAAGGATAAGGCTTCGGTTTTGTACGTCTGTGTAACTAATGAAGTGAATCCAGCTAAGTGAAAAGCAGGTCATTAAGTCAGTTATTGAATCTAATTGTTAATGTTTTTGTATTATTTAAAGTCATTTAAAAAATTTTTTTGCCCAGAAGTGAACATGCTACTCCAGTTAAGGTGTGACCACTGCATGGTATATTGTATCATTTTCTCCCTTCAGAATCTCAAGTGTATAGGGTTTTCACTGACATAATGGTAATATGCATCCATAGTATGTTTAGTATTTTTAGTTCATACATTATTCACAGTAAACTAAAATGATCAGACTTTATTTCTATGAATTTGCCATGTCTTTTCATAATATGTCTCAATTTTCAAAATATTAAATTTAATATCACCTATTCATCCCTTGGTAATTTTTGTCCTTGATATTTGCGATAATATAACTTTTTGTTTTATTTTCTTTTATTGTCCATCAAATGTTTCTATGTTTTAAATCCTCCATTTATCTTTCAAATGTTGAAACCCAAAACTATTACCTGCAGAAAACCATGTCTGTTAGAGATTAAGGGTTCTTTTTCAATGGCAACATACAAGTTTCTTGGAGCATAGAGTTTGACTTTTATGATTTGGCTTTTTAAAGTGCTATATACATCAGGTATTCTAAAACAAATGTTTGATCTCAGAATATTGGATTTTGGGTAAATGTCAGATTGGAGTGGAAAATAATATAGTGATTTGTGACTAATTTAGAACATGGGTGGCATAATTTCTCACTTCCGTGCTTAGATATTTAGAGATATTTATTTCTGGTTTATCTTCTCAAGTCTCACACAGAGATTTTCCTTTTACATGCAAGTGAATATTTACATTCCTTAAACAATGCACAGCTGATGAACAGAAAAATTATATATTCTTATTGAATTTATATAAAGCATATCATCTCCAAAGTCACAGTTTTAAATAACTCTGATATCAAATTCAATATGAAAAAATACTTAAATATACACCCAAGAGATCTAGCTGTGTAATACAGTTTTTTGGCAAGCTACATATTTTTATAAGTACCCTTCTTCAATGATATTCACCGATGTGATTCTCAAGTAGCACTTAGGTTTCTGTTATATTCCATTAGAGATGTATCTGTCCGTTTTTTCTGTACCCATTAACACCTTATGATTTTACAAGAATTTTCTTTACTACCTTACCACACAATAAACGCAAGATCATTTCTTTGTTGTACCCCACAATTCTATAATTATGATACCATTACTAAGATAGCTCTCTTTCTCATAACTACGAGTCATTCTCAAATTTTCTTTTTTTAACCAGTTACTATAAACTGAAGGGAACACCATTTACCACAAAGTATAATAGATAAGTAAAATCAACTATAATTTTTAGGGAGACTATTTCTAAAATATGTAACTGTTACTTTAGTATGTATTTCTTTCTTACCATTATGATCTTTATCTTTGCTTGATTTTACATATCTATATATTAAAAGCCTGAAAAGGGTATATCTTCTTTTTCACTTATTTTTTTTTTTTTTATGTTGGGAAGACACTGATCTTACTGTTGTTTCTTTTCTATGGGAAGAAATTGTTCATTTAATTTCTTTAGGAATTTGCTGATGCTCATAGTCAGTAACTTTAGGAATGAAGCTGCATTTTTATTTGCCATCAAAATATGTTGGACTAGATTGAAATAGTAAGGGGCAAGACAGGAAGCCAGGCTGTTCTGGGCACTATGATTAATCATGCAAATTAGTGATTTAAGGAACCACTTGAGTTCACTGAGTCTACCATCATATTTCTGGCTTTGTATGTGGACCTCTACTACCTGGAACGCACTAATAACTCTCTATTGCTCATCTATAACTGTGCTTCTCTGAGTAGTTTATCCCTCTAGTTCTTAATACCAACTCAGATATCACCATTTCCAAGAAGTAAACCCACCTGTGACTCCTTCAGTGCCCTGTGTTTTTATCTGATGTAGCATTGTCACCATCTACTGTAGTGCTTTATTTATTTGCTATTTATTTTTCCTATCTCCATTAGACACTGAATACTTTCAGAGCAGAATTATGAGTTATTTCTATAATCTTGTTTTTCCTCCCTTCATTTTACCCAAATTTATATTATCAAGCCTGGTCTCAGGAGCATTTTGCCCTGCTCATTTACTTCTTGAATTTCTTTCTTTGGATTCTATGGCATTAGTGCCTTCTGGTGCTCATTTATTACCTATGTCTTCCTACTTATCTTTGTTTTCTTGTTCTTCCTCTTAACGAATTAGAGTTATTTTATCCACTGGTCCAACATTTTACTAAACATTCTTCTAGGTTCTAGGGATTTAGAATAAATCCCTAGTTATTATTTAGAAAAATAATAACTAAAAGAAGACTTCCTTAGGACCCTCTTGTAGTCCTTCTTTTACACTATCACCAGACACCCTCTTTGGTGTCTGTGGCTTTCAGTATCATGTACATGTTAGAGACTTTGGAGATGGATATTAATTCTGAAATTAAAGTGATCTATTTAAATTCCTATTTGCTAATCTCTGCATAGAAATCTCACGTTTCTTCTAGAAAATATTCTACCTCTTACGGACAGAATTAAATTAAAATGATTATTCATTAAGAAAAATTTATTTTTAAAATTAAATTATCTTGAAATACATGGAAAGACTATGTTATAATGAAAAGGACCTTGAACTTGGATTTTGGCATAAGTCTGCAAGCTCTATCAGTAACTGACAAGGTAACTTCAGAGACCTCTCAGAATTTTATTTTACTAACCTATAAAAGATTTTATGTGATTTCTAAGGTAACTTTTTGCTTGTTTCCAGGATCCTAAGGACTATGGTACTAATATTGTAATACCATTTGAAAGAAGAAGGAAAATGAAAGCATAGAATCTGAATCTAGATGAGTTTATCCAGGCCTGTCCATCAGATGATCTTCAGTTCTTATAGTTTATTCCTCTTTTCTGTGGTTTGATATTTTGATATGTCTCCTCTTGAATTTTAACACGTTTCTGAATTCCAAAACCATAGAACAAAAGAGGGAATATGACTTGATAGTAACTTCCATTGCCACTATTACCAGCAATCTAAGACGAGCCCAACACTTACTTCCTCTTAGTGAAAACTGAACTTGGCATTGAATGGGAACTATTCCCTTCAACCTAAAGTTATCACATGATTTTCAGTCATGGATCCTACATGGCTTTAGAGAATAATATACCATGTTTCTTTATCATCCATTAACATGGAAATTTATCAACACAAAGGCAATCATTTTTTCAATAAGTCAGAATTCACCTTAATTTGAAATTTGAATGTTTCCTCAGAAACAATCGTGCTAGACACATCCAGCTCAATATTGGTTTAGGAAATTAGTTATTGTGACAGAAACACTCTAGGTAGATCAACTGAAGATTAACACTAACCCAAATAATATGATGTGTGTATATATAGTCACCTCATTCATTTGGTTTAGTAAGAAAAGTAGTGAGGTGAAAGAAAGCAGCTATGTAAAAGGGCAGGGAGAATGCAGTTGAAAAAGAGTGAGGAGAATGGAATGAGCAACTTAGGATTCACAGAGGGAAGCTGGCTCGGATAGAGCCATGTGTGCTTGGTTCTGGTCTTGGCCACAGTGGGTCCTCATCACTGAGAGCTCTGGCCAGGTGGATAAGACTTTATACACCTTTGAAAGATTTACAGCCCTCTTAGGAAGTACAATATAAGCTTTTAATACTATTTAGAGTTTATACTAATATAAATTTTATAATTCTATGATTCCTTCACTTGGAATCTAAGCAATTAGGAAATATTTTTCAGATTTTGTAGAAGTTACCATAAACAAAAGTCTGGAAATAATAATCAATTTTAGCACAGGGCTTATCTCTGAAGACCAAATTTCTCCTCAGTAAAAAGACTTATAATATCTGTTCTATGAAACCCATAGTGACATTTTTTTTCCCCTTAGTCTTTTTCAATCAGTAGTAAATTTGAGATTATTTTTGCTGTTGTTTGGTTTGCTCATCATTGAAAGACAGTCTGGGAAGCCAACTAGAACTCTGATTTTTAAATGGATATATATTGTTATATATTTTTTATATCAGTTAAGATATGCCCTAATATGGATTATCATAGTATAAATTCTTATATATAAGAAGAGATTATAATAAAATGTCTTATAATTTTACCATTCATATTCAAATATGTTTATTGGTTAATATTTAGACAGGTAAATATTTTAACAGGAAATTTTTTAAGTACTTAAGAGTAATAATGATTATAGCTAATCATTTTTCTGATAGATATTTTAGTAAAATAAAACAGCATCATATACAGAATTGGCCATGTAAAAATTAAACATCCATATATAATTTTTAGGAGCTTTCCCATAAAACATTTTGAAATAAGAAAATATTTGAGTGGTTTTAGACCTTCATTTAAAAAATGTATATGCCATATTGTTTTAGAAACAAAATAAATATTTAAGAAGATTATTTATAAATCCAGGTAAAAACTATAAATACCTCATGGAAGGCGAAAAGAATGCTGAATTTGGAATAAAAGAAAAATAAATAGCCAGTGCTCTTATCACAGCTATTTTACTTGCTAGGCGAAGGATTCTAAAGAATTTATGACCTTTCAATTTCAGGTTTTCTTATCTATTATTTATCTATCTATAAGAATGGCACTAACCACACAGTATTTTATTTTGGAATATTAGTTACCCTATATCAGTTACGCACATGGTGTGAAAACATTAAAGAGATTTATCATAGTCAAAATTAACATTGGGTGTTTGCAGTTTCCCAAGTGGTCCCAAATCAATTTTTTTTCTATATATTTTTTCCATTGTATTTTCTAGCCTTTTTGGTTGTATAGAAATAACGGTGAATAAGAATGAATGTACCTTAGTGATTTTGTTTAAGGAGACAATGCTTGATTCTTCTACTTATTTGTCTATCTGAAATCTTTATTAAACAACCATGTTTAGGCTTTCTTTTGCTCTTTAACAGAAGCAGGAAAAACAGTAGTTTCTCAATTTTCTGTTAATCAGTCTGTATATGCTAAATTAATACTTTCTATATATATATAAATTTTTATTAAAATACAGCTGACATCCAATATTATATTAGTTTCAGGTGTACAGCATAGCTGTACAATATTTATATACTGAAGGAAGTGCTCACGGTGATAAGGCTGATATCCATCTGACACCGTACAACGCTATCACAAAATTATTGACTATATTCCCTATGCTGTATATCATAACCCCATGACTTATATGTTTTAGACCTGCAAATTTGAACCTTTTCACCATTTCCCCCCTTTTTAAAATTTTTCAATTACAGTTGACATTCAATATTATTTTATATTATTTCCAAGGGCATAGCATAGGGGCTAGGCATTTGTATAATTTGCTAAGTGATCACCCTGACTAGTCTGGTACCCGATATGTAGTTATTACCATGCAATTGACTGGATTCCCTGTGCTGTACTTATCATCTTCAGAACTATTTTGCAACTACCAATTCGTACTTCTTAATTCCTTCACCTTTTTCACCCAACTGGCCAACTATCCTCCCACTTGCATCTTTGTCATTTGTGTTTTGTTTCTTCATTTATTTTTTTCCTCATATGAGTGAGATTGTATGATATTTTTTTCTCTGTCTGGTTTATTTAACTTAGCGTAATACCTTCCAGGCTCATCCATGTTGTTGCAGATGGCAAGATTTCATTCTTTTTTGTATGGACAAATAATATTCCATTATATATATGTACCACTTCTTTATCCAATCATCTCTTGATGGGCACTTAGGTTGCTTCATATCTTGGCTATTGTAAATAGCACTGCAATGAACATAGGTTGCACATATCCTTTCAAATTAGTTTTTTGGTAAATATCTAAAAGTGGAATTGCTCGGTCATAAGGTAGTCCTATTTTTAATATTTTGAGGAACTTTTATACTATTTTCCATAGTGCACAAGCGTTTCCATTTTTTGATTTGTTGATCGTAGCCATTTGGGCAGGTACGAGGTGAGATCTCATGGTGGTTTTAATTTCCATTACCCTGATGATTGGTGATGTTAAGCATCTTTTCACATACCTATCAGTCTCCTGTATGTACTCTGGAGAAATGTCTATTCAGATCCTATGCCCATTTTTTTAATTGAATTGTTAATTTTTCGGTTCAAAAATATATATTTTCTGCTTTTTAAGTAGTATGTGGAAGCAATATTCCTAGAAAAGATATGCTAGGGCTTTCAAATAATACAGATATTCAACGAAAATATGGATATGTTTCCATTTTGTTTCTGTATTTTAGGATTCACCATTACAATTTTACATCTCAAAGGTAATATAATTTTTCATTTACTGAAAAGAACCTCACTTTTTTTTTGCATAACCTTAAACCTTAACTGTAGTAAATAAAATTTCTCCAGACTAAGTGCACCTAGATAAAAGTATTTTAATATATAGTACTCTATTTTCTATTACATAACCCAAATCTTCAGGTGACTACAGCAGAGTAAGAATACAGACAGCACATACACATACATATACACATATATATATAATTCAAATATGTATAATATAACATAAGCTTTTATAAATAAAACACCTATTAATTTAACTTACCATAAGCAAAAGCTAATAATGGCAGAGATCTTAATAAAAACAGCCCAGCTTATTGGCTTTTGCAATCAGCCTTCATGAGCTTCACATCTTTGGAAAGGATTGTGCTTACCTGAAGATTAATTACCTTGTTAAGTTGTACTCATATTACCATGTATATATTAAGTACTTATTACTGCAAATGATTTTTGTGCCCTCTGCAGAGCTTCAACAATACATAGTTTTCTGGTTTGATCCAGTTATGAAACTGAACTCGAGAGCGTAATGTAAAATATGGGCACTTGAGATATTTAAGTTCTACCAGGTTAACCAAATCATTTATGTAATTTTTTTGCAAAGTCAAGGAACTTTACATAATGAACTAGTCAACATAAAGCAAAAAATGCTCTTGCGATGCTTTCATTCTTGTTAAGTGTCTGCCATGAGCTATAAAATCTGCCAGCAGTTATTATGTAAAATACTATCAGTGTTCTTATAGCTGTATTATTAGTGGTCAAAAATTCAATAGAGAGTAGAAGATGAAGAGATGGAAGGAGAGAAAGACATAAAACAAAATTTCTGGGGCCTGAACCTCTTGAGATTGGGATAACAATCATAATGAATGGGATGACAGCAGAAACAAGTAGAAAGAACCATAGATGCTACTGAGGATGTTTCTAGCTTTCAATACAGAAAGAAGCAGGGGAGAGAGGGAGGGAGGAGAAAGTTGGGGGAAAGATGGAGGGAGTGGGAGAAGGGAAGGAAGGAAGGAAGGAAGGAAGGAAGGAAGGAAGGAAGGAAGGAAGGAAGGAAGGAAAGGAGGGAAAAGAGAAACAACCAAACAAGGTTTTCTTTTTGATTACTAAACTACAACTATCTGAACTTTTTAAAACTTGCAAATCAGAAGTTGTCTCTGGAAAAGTTGTTCCCAAAGCAAGTAAAATAACTTCCAGTCTGAGAGCCGGGTACTCACTTGGGCCCTGTGTTTAGCTGACGACTGTGGTAAGGTAAGGATTTTCCTAGACAGGTACAGTAACCTCACTCTCAGAGGCATCATGAGAAGCTCAGGAAACAAACAAACAAACAAACAAACAATCAGTGAGAATTCAGAGAAATGCCTAAAATTTCTGTCTATATTATAGGTGCATGTGTATATGTGTATGTAGTAAATACGCACATATACAGGAGTAGCTGATATCTATATTGGCAGATATTCATATATGTAGATACGTATATATATACACTTATATTGGATATATCTATCTGTATCTCAAGTACACATAATTTTAATTTCCTTCTTTAGTTTTACAATTAGATCAAATCAGGAAAAATGTATCTCTCTCTCTCTCTCTCTCTCTATATATATATATATATATATATATATATATATATATACACACACACACACACACACGCACATACACACACATACATATATATGTATATGTATATATATACATACACATATATACATGTAAATGCACATATATGTATACACACATACATATATCAAATAAACATGACATGTGAAAGCAGATGCCTGTTTAAATTACAAAAATGGCACTTGTGATTTTCGTGTAGGGTTCAGTGTTACATTGTTTTCTCTCAGTCAGCAGCGTGCTGGGCTGGCTGGGAGCCCAGGTCTCTCACGTACTGATCAGCCCGAGACTAGCACAATAACATCTGGTAGTGTCTCAGGTAGGAACTACCTGAAAAATACCTACCAATTTATGCATTTCATCCTCAGAGCCATTTTTCAATAATGGAGCCTCTTGCAAATAAATGAACCTGATAATATTTCACTTAATTTTTGGAGAAGAATGAAAAAAAAAAAATCTAGGGAACAGGTGCAGAAGAATGACTTCTTTTGTGGAGTGAACAATTTGAAAGTAATCACCCATTTTTGAATACAAGGAGGCCCTGAACTAGTCATACAACTCAGGAGAGTGCACTGATAGAGAGAAAAGTACTACTGATCCGGATTGTGGTCAGTCCCAGAAACTGTCATCCAGAAAGATTTCACAGCCTCTGCTGTCGAGTCCATAAGAAAACAATGGAGAAATAACATTTTTCCTACTAAATATTTCTTTGTTTATGGATGTAGGCAAGCCATCTGCATAACCCACATGTGCCTTTGTCTGTTTTTAGGAATGTAATTAGGTGGTAACTTCTTACTTCAGATAACCTGTGTGGTGGTTATCTGTTCCCCTTGTGTTCCATTCCTATGTGTATCTTAGGTATTAAGTGTTTGAGATTAGGATTTTTAATAATAAAACAGTTTTATTAATTCTACATGTTTCTGGAAAGATAGCTTACCTCTCACATGCTAAATTCATCTCCTTCATTGAAAATTTGAGCATAATTGAGAAAATTACTTCTGTGGATCATTTTCCTCGTTTTCTGTTTCACTTGTTCATAGAGATGCCTTCATTAAGGATCTGCTGTAGAGTTTTATTTCATTTACATTTTTGCAAACTACGTGTTACAAGGAAAAATGTGTGATGTGACTAGCGGGTAAGGAACAAATTGATGAACAAATGGGTTTTATAGGGTGATCTTATAAATACTTCTTTTGACTATAATTTTAAAAATGTCTTCTCTTCTTACATTCTCCTTTTAATAAAGGCCTCTGGAGTTTACAACATGGTCAACGCCACATTACTCCATTATATGTGAAACAAACGTTACAACTAGATTCCTTCACTGCTTACTCTAATGAATTCCCTCGGAAGGAGTGTGAGATAGAAATGCCTCAGACAGAAATTTCTCTCATAATAAATAGGTCATGTTATATAGCAAGACTTTGGGCATTTAGATATGAATTTTTTACTTTATTATCTTCTTTATTTGCCAAACTGAGTTTTTTTTTCTCCAAAATAAAAAAATTGTTGTTTTATTTCTTTTCCCCCAAATCTTTTGTAATACTAGAGTTTTTCAGAGTCAAGGTTTGAACAAATCTTTGACCTTGGTAGAAACAATAGTCGATGTGCATTTCTCTTGATTCAAACTTTTCTTTAACTCATCATCTTCCTCATGGATGTACAGTGGCTGCTTTCATTCATTGGGACTGTGTATTTTGTATATGGACACCACCTGGAGAAATCTACTTCTCCAATTCTTCAGTGTTTTCCTCAGTTTTACTAATAGACTTCAGAACTTATAGACAGTGTCTCTGAACACTAGATCACAGGAATTTAAACATGACTTTTTTTATATGTAAATTTATAGTAAAATCCCATCAAGTAAAGCTAAAGTTGTCAGAGTCAATAAAAGATATATCCAATTCTAGCAGCTGTTTAGGATGTCTATATATAGATAAACCCTACATCTAAATGTTTTACCTTTTTTCAAAAATATATGAAGGTAAATTGATACTTGGAAAACACAAAGGTACCAAAATTGAGGATTTACTTTTATTATTACTTCTACAGGGAAAGCACATTATCATTGCTGTTGATTGATTTGGTTATGGGGAAATATATTAAAATAGTACTTTTCATGTTGTTATGTCATAAAATCTATATTATTATATATGTCTACATTTTTCACATATTTTGAGAGAGATACACGTTAAGTTTGATACGATTTTCAAAAATTTCTATTCATCACTGTGTTTTCTGAGAAATTTTTTTTGCTGCCATCCTCAATTACTTCACAGACTGATAGAACTTGGCATGTTAAACTGTTAAGGGTCCCAGAATTGTGATTAACATTGCAGATAGAAATGGTAAAAGGCAGTGTTATGCTAGCAACTATGATTGTTGAAATGTTTAAATTAGAAATTTTAGCAAACCAGCTTTTTAGCACTAAATTTAATCCCTTAAGGAAATGGTGGCTATGAAACACAGACAGCTCTTTTTTTTTTCTCTTTTTAATGAGCTACGAATGAGTTACTAGTTTAGTATAAAAATAGTTTGAGATAAGAAATATGTATTTTAGTGTTGTAATTTGAATTATTTTTTTATAATTCATTCCCCACAATTCAATCTATTGTGATACTTCCTTAGAAATCTTTTATGAATTGAATACTATGTCTATTTGATATATTGCACGATTGATTCTAATGTAAGAGTGTGAGACAATTTCTATCCTGAAGCAAGTGCCTCTCAGACTTAATATTAGTAAGACTTATTAGAGCAAGGAATGTTTTCCAGTATCTGTAAATCTAGAAGGCAAATTACTAGAATTGTTCATTCTAAACCTATATTTTATTGCTATAAGAGCGCTTACCATTATCCAAACAAATCACAGCATTGAATATTTTACACATTTTATATTGAACATTATTATAGGTACATATCACTGTAAAATAGTACTTTCATTTTGAGCCCATTGTTATGCTTGTATAGTTTGCAGTAAAACACATTATACTTAGCAAAAATAAATTCAAAAGGAGGTTTGGTATACAATTATATGTACTGTAGCTTCTGTTTAAAGGGGCTGATTGCTAAAATCAGTTTTCATTATGGGCTCTCAGTAGAGGTTCAGACTTGTTAGGCTCAATCCAATTTTGTATTTCTTTGGTTTTAGTTTGCTTTTGAAGTTGGACAGTTTTCTAATGTTTAAACTTATTTGCTGGCTAATGTTCAATGAATATTAGACCACTGAAGAAAGAGAAGAAAATGGAGTTTTAATTCTCTCTTAGGATTCACAGAAAAAGGATTAAGCAGCCAAGATTAAGATAGATATTCAGTTATTAATTTTAAAAAAAATATTTATTTCTCAATATATGAAGAAAAATATGCTTGGAATTTATGGTGTCTTTTTGATTTGTCATTAGTTAGCTTTGGTGTGACACTTCTGTGTAATATCTGGCAATCCTACTCAAATGGATTCCTTTGAGTGTAGATACATATATGTGCACATATTCTGTAACATGAAGCTCAGAGCTTGATCTTATAGATTCTATTTAATATGGAGTCAGAATGGGATAATGGATTAATCAAAATATTGGAAAAAGTAATTGTTATGGCTAATTTACTACAGTGGAAATACCTTAGATATTTCTGTCTCCCCTATTAAAAAATAATACATATAGATAGATGGGGCAAAAGGGATCCAATATGTGGTGACAGAAAGAAATTTAACCATGGGAGGTGAACACACAATGCAATATACATATATGTATGTATGTATGTATGTATGTATGTATGTATGTGTATGTATATATATATATATATATATATATATATATATATATATATATATATATATGCCTTCCTGTTAAATTGTACATCTGAAACTCATTGGATTTCATTAACCAATGTCACCATAAAATAATTATTTAATTGATTATTTAATATTTAATATAATAATACACAGGTATAGTAAATTAAAAAGAACAATGCATAGTTTTATAATTTACTATAAGGCAAACACCCTTGTAACAAGGTAAAGATTGGGGAATTCACTGGCAATTCCAGAACCCACTTTATGTGTGTCCCATGTCAAATGTAGCCTTAGTTAGAGAGAGATAGGATCAATAATATATATTATATATGATAAAACAATACATTGATCTATAGATATATAGAGTAGTTTTATCTATATATGTACATATTTTGTTTATGTTAAAATACCTTAATTTCATTTGACAACTTCTTATATACAGTCAGGACTACAGGATATTTTGTTTACTCACTTTATTATTCCATATTCCTTTATATTTTTTTTATATTGAGAATTCTGATTTAATGGAAAGAAGAGATAATATAAGTAGAAGGTCCTATGGTTACTGATTTGCTTTATCTCATATTACACAAATAACTGTCTTAGAATTATAAAACTTAACATTACTTTCCTCAATAAAATTACTGACAAGAGTTAAAATGATTATTTTGGATTTGCTCTTCATGTTTCCCACTCATTTTTTATAGTTGTACAAATTAATTTTACAAATAATTAGAGGTTTAATGCTCATCTAGTTATATTATATAAAGATTACACTCTAGTAAAATTCTTAAGACAAACTATTTTCTTTGTGTTACATCATGTACTATTTTTTTTATATGTACAAATTATTTTATATAATATTTCTTTAAAATCCAGTAATTTTACTACTGTATTTCCTGATAATGGTTGTTCTGATTTGGTATTTTCAAGTACGTTTATGACTTTCAATATGTAATCTTAAATTATTTCTTGTAAGTTCTCTTGAAGTATAAGTTTTAACATAAATTTAATTTTCTTGCTTTGGTTTCCATCTTCAAGAACACCTATTATCTGCATGTTGGGTCCTATATTCCCATCTTCGGTATTTATTAATTTTTCTCATTTTTTTCTCCTTCTCCAAATCTTCATCTCCTTCATCTTCTCTCATTCTTCTTCTTTGAGTCATGTTCATTAAGCTAAAATTCGTACACCATAAAATTCACCAATTTTAAATGTACAAACAATGAGATATACAACAAATGTACAATACAAATCTATGTAGTTATTTAACCACCACCAGAATCAAGCTAGAAATTATTATTAACACTCAAAACAATCTGCTCAGATCATGTCTTAGTAAATCACTTTCTCTAATGCTTGCCCCTGGCAACGATTGATCAGATTTTTGTCCCTGTATTTTGCTTCCTATAGAATATCATATAAATAGAATGATACAACATACAGCCTCTGATGTCTGGCTTTTTTGACTTAGCATAGTGCATTTGAGTCATCCATATTGCTGATGTATCAGTAGTTCGTTTCATCTTATTTCTAAGTAGTATTCCACTGTGTGAATTATATATCACAGTCTGCTTAGTAATTCACCAGTTGATGGACATTTGGATTTTTACCACTTTTTACTACTACTATGAGTGGAGCTGCCAAAAATACATAGAGCTCTTTGTACAGATATTCATTTTTCTTTATCTTGGGTAAAAAGGGATGGACCCACTATATCATATGGTGAGTGTATATCCAATATCCAACTTTGTAAGAAACTGCAAACCAATTTTCAAGGTGATTATACCATTTAAAAATTTCACCAGCTAGACATGAAGGTTCCAGTTGCTAAACTTGATATTGTCAATCTTATTTTAAAATTTAGCCATTCTAATAGGTGTATGGAAGTATTGCGTTGTGGTTCTAATTAGTATTTCCATAACAACAATGCTATCAGTTATCTTTTCTTGAGTTTGTTTGCCATCTTTAGTATTCTTTAGTGAGGTATTTGTTTTAAAAAAGAAAGTTTTCCTTTTAAATTGAAATCTCTGTCTTCATATTACTGGTTGTAGAAATTTGTTATATAGTCTGGATACAAGTCTTGAACAAGCTACGTATTTTAGCACTATTTCCACTCAATCTGTGGATCGTTTACATATTCTTAACAATGTCTTACACAGACCAGGAGTTTTAACTTTGATTGTTTCCATTTTACTAATTAAAAACAGTTATCTCCATATAAGAAATTATTACTTAAACCCATAAAAATGGTATGTATCTCAACTTATTTTTTAGGTCTTCTTTAAATCTATAATGAGAGTTTTTGTAGTTTGCAGCATGTAATTTTCCTCTTGTCCCTGATGGTGATGTAAATTGTGTTTGTTTAATTTTATTTTTCTTATGTTTACTACTAGTATATATAAATACAGTTTATATACATTGACCTGGTATCCCGTGATTTTGCTAAATTCACTTAGTTCTAATAGATTGTTTTTATATTTTTAAGGATTTTTGTAAATAAAGGATCGTGTTAGATATCCCCCAAATGCTTATTTTTTATTTCTTTATTTTTGATATGTATGTTTTTTATTTATTTTTCTTTTTTTATTTCACTGGATGGAATCTCCATAATAATGCTGAATATGATAGGTGAGAACAGACATCCTTCTCTTCCTCCAAATCTTTGGGGAAAACATTTAATCTTTAACCATTCGTTAATTATGATATAACCTATTGGTATTTTGTAGATGTGCCTTATCAATTTGAAGAAGTTTCCCTCTACTGTTTGTGTACTGAAAATTTCTATCATAAATAATGGTCAATTTTTTCAAGCACTTTTTCTGTTTCTGTTGCATATTCATCCCCCTCCCAAGTTGTCATAATGAAGTACATATATTTTCAAATACGATAGAAACCTTCATTTTAGATGATTCTCGCTTGATCAGGAGGTACTTTACTTGTATATTCCATATATGTAGTTGCTAAAATTAGGGTATGTATCCTATTCTGTAAAATCTGTTGATCTGCAGTTTTCTTGTGACAAGATGGTTGCAAATGAATGCAACAGAGTGTCTGCTACAGTGGCGATTGCATGAGGCTAAAGGTTTAAGACCTGCAAAGTCCTTCAGCTGTGAGTGACCCCAGGGACACACATGGTTTAGTGCAGCTCAGAAGAGATGATAGAGAAATGGTGACATTATAGTCATAGCAATCTAAGTATGTAAAGATGGGGACCAGCCAAAGCTTTTGAAGTCAAAATCAGAAATCAGAGAACAGACTCTCATCTGTACATTGTGAGCTAAGTTAGCTTTACAATATTAGGTAGCATAGATTCACAGAATATTTTCAGATAGGTTGAGAGATAAGTACCTTGTAAAAGGGATTAAGTACCAAAGAGTTGATAGAATTTCTACTTTGGATTATTTGTGTTATGCTGATTTAAGTACTCAATTAAATATTTATTTACATTTACATATTCATGTATAACTTGTTTGTTCATTTAATCTGAAATGCTCTGCCATCAGATTTTTTTCTTAATGGTTTTTTCTGTAAGGTATCAGTCATAGCAATATAGCACCGTACCCAAAAGAGCCTTCTTTACAACTTATTTTAAATTACCTTCCATCTGATGACTCTTATTCTCATCACTGTGTTTTAGTTGTCTTCAGTAAATTTATCATTTAAGATGACAATGCTCAGCTTTTTAATCATTTATATATATATATTTTTTTTATCCTGAAGAATGTGATTAAGTGTGTGTGAGGTGTGTATATGTGTGCCCGTGTGCATGTGTGTGTGTGAAATGTTTGTATATGCATATCCAGTGGACGAGATACATAATAACAGAATCACTTAATTTTATTTTAAAATGTATATTCTGCATGCTTCCAAGAAATCTGTGGCTACTAGACTATAAACCATACTTGTCTAAGCTAAAAGAGACCCTATTAAAAATTGAGTGAGGGAGATTTATCCAAATGGATATGGGTATGGAATAATATAATAATGATACCTGAAATACTGTCACCAGTGAAATATTATCCTATACAAGTATCATGCCAAGTGACAACTCCGAGGTCTGATTTTAGCTGAGATCTTAGATAATGACTCTTTCTATTGAGAGAATCCAGTAATAAAACAGCACTTTAAAATTTCAAGATAGGAAACAAGGTTGATGCATGCTCTTCATCAGATAAGAATGATGATGATAGCACAGAAATAGCACATAGTTTAAAAATTCAAAGTATTATGAAAGGAGAGAAGCAATCAGTGCCTTAATGATTAATAAATGAAGTCAACATTTTTACCATTTATTGGATAAGAACAAGACTCATAAGAACAATTTATTAAAAACCACACCTAATAATGTAGCATTCACAGCATACACAGCAATGACAATTGACATGACTAAGTGATTCTTGCAAATAATGACAGTCAAGAAAAAATACATTATATTATTGGACCTCACTATAGTAAAATACAGTCAAGGAGCTTTATCAAACCATGGAGAAAGCATAGGAGAATGAAGAATTCTTCTCTGACTAGATTTGTTAAAATATGCTTTCGTATCCTATCAAGACATCTTAGGTTAAGAAGAATCAAAATATGTTATCAGTACTCCAAAGAATATTATTTATAATTGTATACAGTTATACTGTAATTAGTATAAGATGTTTATCATCACCTGTACTTGGGGTAATATTTATCATGATGGAGGATTTGAGTGGGCACTTATAAAATTTTAGGAATTTGATGATTTAGGTTTTTTGTCAGCATTTTTGTTCTTTGTTCAACCATGACATTAAGGAGTATGACATTCATACTCTTGAGAGAGCAAAGTGATCAAATGCAGGCTTGGAAATACACAAGTAGAATCTGTCGAGGATATTTGTTGATGGCCTGTAGAATATAATGATACTGTTTTGTCAGATGGAAAAGCAAAGTACGTGTGCCAAGGGAACAGGATACAAGTTCATTGCAACTTTCAGAGATAAAACACCGTTTTTCCATGTTATGCCCTTCAAATCGATTACATCATTTTGATTACTCAAATCAAGTATTTCCTTTGATTAGCCTTATCACATTTTGCTCTTTATCTCATTTCTAATCTTTTACCTCATCTTTTTATTATTTTTTGTTCAACTTTATTCTTTTGGGGCTTTCCTTTCAATAATAGACAATTTGATCTTTCTTTGAATGCCTTGTTACCATTACTTATATGATTTTTCAAAACCTTATTCTCATATCACCAACTTTCACTCCCCTTAAAACATTTACAGTTTGATTAAGGGAGGCTCAAATGCAAAAATAAAAATTACTCAATACTGAAAAGCATATTTTATGTATATTTTCATATCTCCTATTTTGTTCAAAGTAGATGATTCAAAAACACTGTAAAATATCTACAATACTTATAAACTATCATACCCACCAGTATTTGTTAGTAATTGTTAATTAGTAGGAATAGTTTTTATGTGATTTCTGAATATTTGTTTATTAATGGGTCAAAGTGGTTGCTTTAAAATTATACTTAGCTGAACATAGGGAATCTCATCTACATATTAGATGAGCAAATTCATCTTATCATTGATAGCTATTATTATCATCATCGTTCCCAGCACAAGGGTGTGGATTCATTCTTAAAATGTAATTTTATCATCTCAAAAAAACTCCTCATTAATTATTCTTACCTTATAGGTACGAAAAAATTTTACATACTTTATTGGGCCTGAACATTAAGATTCTGAGGAAAACCAGGACTACTATTTCCTTTATAGAATACTCTTAGTAAAGATTATTGATGACTGATTGTGGTACCCATTATCAATAAGCAAATAAACCTTGCTCTCCATCTCTAACAAGGATAATGGTTTTGGTACTAAATTTCTTCCTTATACAACTATGGAAGTCAACTCCCACATGGATTAAGGAGCACCTTTACCTTAGATATGAAAAAATACAATCATAAATAATTTTAAATGGATTTACCTAATAACAATAATCTCTGTGTTTATGAAGATGTACAAACAATAATTTAGCTTTAAACGATAAGAAAAAATGTGAGTTTGAAGCCAAGCTATGTCTGTTATTAATGTCTATTTTGAAAAAGCAAGTACTATTAAGGGTTTAAGATACTCTCAGAATAAAGTTAACTGCATAAGAGATGCTTTGCAGCTAAAAGAAACTTTTATGATTTAGGAGATTTGAGGCAAAATTCTGATTCTGCCATTAGATAATTTTAAGCAAGTTAGTTAGCTCTCATTCTTCCTACTCTAAAAATCTACGCATTTCTATAGTAAATCTTCTTAGTATAATATTTAAGAACTTTTGAACGACAGTCTTAATTTCCCAAAGTGATATAATAAGAAAAATTAAATACACTGTCACTGATCGCTGAAGGCTCTCTTTTGTACTGATTGTTAAATTAGAGTCTAGCTCAGTCAGTGTCATATACAGTAATCTGTGAGAGACTCATGATTCTTCTATTGGGTGTAGTGAGATGCACAAAAACAATTTATAACTTATATGACATGTTTATGGACCTTAAACATGGTCTTGAGTGATTTTTATGGACCTACGGAACTTGGGTCAATGAAGAACTGAGTTATGTACTTTGAAATCGCTACCGTTGCATAAACCTTTGAAAAAAGAGATGTGTGCAAACAGTGTCAGAACAAAATTACAGAAAAATGCCTTCTTTATAGATTATTTGATCAGGCTTCATAAGTTATGTTAATAATAAATATTGGTCTTGCAACTTTGTTGACTTAAAACTCAATAGATAAAAATATCTATTATTTTAGATATTGGAGAAAATTATCATGTAAATATAGATGGATTTCCTCCTCATCAATGGCTACACAGCCAGTACTATTGTTACAGTGAAATAATGGAAAATGCTTAAAAATGGCACTTCTCAAACACTAGCCTAAAGTGAGCAGAAGAAAAAGGGAATAGGAGTGGAGTATGGTGATCTCCTGCAGCAGGGCAGCCATGAACCCACCTCATCTCCGCAGGTACATCCAGAATCTTCAGATTCAGCACCATGTTTGAGCTCAGCTCTCTAACGGCTATTCTTCCAGAATACTCTTAAAACATGTCAGCTTCCTTCATGTGGCACCATACTGTATGTCTATAAGTTCTCATCTAAACAACTTCCTGTGACATACTTCAATTTTGTTATTGAATTTTCAGTTCCTTAAGTCCATAAAGTATTAATTCAACTTATTATGATTGGATTGACTGCTCATGCCTAAGAACTTTTTGGTAAAAGTGTATCTAATCTAAAAGACTTAGTGAGTTGCAATTTAATCATAAAACTATTGTAAAAAATTCTCCAAAATACATGTAAAATGGAGTCCAAATGATTATAACATGCTCAGAATTCAAATATAAAATTTCATCAGAAAACCATGAACACATTGAATTTACCTTTCAACAGTCTATTAACGATTTGTTTGGGGTCGATTTGTTTTAAGAGAAGGGGAAAACTAAACAACCTATTTTGTGCCAAAATTAATTCTAACAGTAATACATTTTGTGCTCCACTGACTTTCAATTTATTACCGGTGGAGCTTGGTTGATTGTTGTGATCTTCAGTTTATTGGCAATGAAGTAGGATTTACTGTGCCACTACCTTTCAGTAACATATATTCAAAGAGCTGGTGCCTTGTTGTAAAGCGCTGCTGGAAAATGATGTATCTGTCTTTGCTTAATATCATAATACTTTTGAGTGTGGTAGAATGTTTAATGTCAAATTTGTCTCCTTGCAAAGAGTTGTAGTTTTCAACTTTTAGGTGGTAAAATATTCATCTTAGTAGCTACCATTGCAGTTGCTTATACTGGCAATAGATGGCAGTGACTAGATCCCAAGGTATTAGATTTTAGAATGTAACATTTAATAATTTTTATTTTCTAATTGTAGTTGATATATAACATTTTATTAGTTTCAGGTGTACAGCATAGTAATGAGACACTTATATCCCTTACAAAGTGATCGCCAGGATAAGTCTCCATCTGGCCCAATAACAAATTTTTACCCAAATCTCTATATAGCTTTTAAAAACAATGATAACTAAACTTCAAGCAATGTACTCAAAAATGATTTTAAAAACAATTTTGTAAAGTAAAGATAAATCATATGATACATTTACCTTTTTAAAATAAGGATTTTTATTTTTTACATTTATTTCTTGATTTGAAACTCCAAATTTATTGCCAAAAGACTATTTTTAAGTTTTGTTTTTGTTTGGACTTTTGCTTCATTTCATATACACTTAGCTTTTTCTCTAATACTACGATTCTGGCAATTTTCCAATAATTTCAGAGATGTTTTGCTTTTTTTTTTCTTTTTTGTCTCAAATGAAAGATCCACATCACTTTTGCCCCATTTGCATATACACTAATGTGGACCCTTTTACATTTGGTTTAAAGTAGAGTCTCTTTCTAAATTACTTTCACCAGATTATGTTTTCTAGGTAGCAACTGTCTGAAAAAGCACCAACATGCTTTTTTCACACATTCCACGACTTTTACCTCTGAAAAGTGTCTAGAAGGACTTTAGGGTTAAGGACACAGCGTTAACAGTGGCTTGCTTGAAACTTGAAAGGCCAGATGTTAGAAAGCCATAGAAGAGATGTTTGATAAAGGAAAGCAGGAATCCCTGTTCTCCAAAAATCTTGCTCTGGGCAAATGTTTAGATGGTTTATTCACTCACTAAGACAGTGTATGGACCAGAGGCAGGGCGAGCATGTTTTAAAGTGTAATAATGAGTTATTTTCAATCTTCTGTATTTAAGGTGCCTCTGTGAGTTCCAAGTAGTGACACAACATAATAGTTATGTAGACTGGTTTAAAGATCATGCGAGACAGCTAATCGAGACAGACAGACCTGAGAAATATCATCAACATAGAGGCAATAGTTGATGCTACATTAAGTCTGACAATGAATTACAGGGTTCTTCCAACATTTTAGAAGCAGGCAAAGAACGTGGATGATTCTATAAAGGAGACTGATATCGCAGTATATGGAAGGGAGTGGGGGAACAATGCTGGTATTGTGAAAACCAAAGGAGGAGAAGTCCTCAAAAAAAGGTGTTAGTAGTGACAGTCTGTAGAGTACCCAAGAATGAAAATAAAAAAAGAAGAAAAATACAAAACTGCCCATTGTATTTGGCAATGAGGAAGTTACTGGTGACTTTAGTGAGATTCCTTTTTGTGGAGTGTCATGGGCAGAAGCCAGAATGCAGAGGCAGGAGATGTGGAAGTGGACGAATTGATGGGACATTCCTCTTGACAGGGGTTTCCTGTGAGTGTCAACAGAGAGGAATGCTGAATAGTGGGGTATTTGAAAGCGTAAGAGACTTGAGCACTTTTTAGAACAGAGCTTGGTTATGGTAAGGGCTCAGTCAGTGCTAGTTGTGACTGTTTGTAGGGTGGAACCTTATTTCCACATTCCTGGCATTTTCATGTGTGGGAAAACAATTTGTGTCTTTCAGTCTGTTTCACAGAAGAAAAAATGACTTACTTGACTGGTGAATTTTGTAAAAGAATTATGCTTTCTGTACTCAACCATATCTTTCCTCTCTCTCCCTCCCTTCCGCCCCCCACACACACAGCCTTTGGAAAGCATGGATCTTCTCTTTCTCCACATAGGGCCACCTAAAGAGGCCTATGATTTTATAAAGCTGACTATAATCGGAAGAATAAGATTAATCAATAAATGAAGTACATTTATACAACAGACCTAAAATACTATTTTCCTATTGCTTTGTCATTATAAACACAATACTTTGATCTCTTTGCATCGACTTCTTTATCTATCTTATAAATGATTCCAAACCTGACTAGCAAAGAAGGATTTATATATGATATAAAGTTCTGGGGCAGAGAGTAAGGACTTCTTATCAACCTGGCATTATGGAGAAAGGTTGTCTTACTGGTCCTCTCTCACCCACCTCCTCCTGCTGACTTCTGCTGAGATGTCTTTGAGCCCCATTTCCCAGCATTCACAGTGGTGGCCTGTCACGTCAGGATGCTCCGCCATACCGTTCATACAGGCCACCTCTGTCCTCCTCTCCTGGGGCCAGACAATTCCATCTCTTGTCTCATTTTGTGATGCGTCACATTCCTCTCAGAGAGCTGCTGCTGCCACTTCCAGATGTTCATTTCTCCTGTTGACCTTGACCCCTCTTTCAGAAACAAATATTTATTTGCCCTGATGTCATGCTGTATGTAGACAGTCAAGAGGCTGCCAGTCTCCCTGGGCTATATTCATGGAGATGCTGTTTCTTTGTGGATCCTCTACACACTATATATGTTTATATACCATTCCTGCCATATTTCTTCACCAGCATTGCTTGGCCTGGATTCAAAAGAAGTGGGTTTAGTGGCTTTCACTTCTCAAATGGGAGAAGCGACAAAGAATTTGAAACGTCTTTCCTGCATCACTCCTCTGTTCAAAATATCTTGTCTATAGCCTTTGTAAAAGCATTTAAAATGGCTATTATGTGACCACTCTGCCTCAGCCATTTTTTTATTTAATTTTATATTTTAGAAAACTTGAACTTTGCGGGTTTTATTTAGCAAACACATCACAGGCACTGTTCTGAACACTTCACATGTGTTGACTCATGTTATCCTCCTCAGAACCCTATGAGGTAGCTTCTATTTCACAAATGAAGAAATCGAGGCATAAAGAGTTACCATAACTCTTCCTAGTTGTGGAGTTGTATCTGAATCTAGAAAATGTGGCCCCAAAGTCTGCTTTTAACTATTCACATTGGCTGCTAATTTTCTCTTTCTTCTGGGGGTAAATGTCTGTTTTCTCTTGATTAGGCTTATCCATGTGGCAGAAGTCAAAGTGTTTTTCAACACCAGTTCAGTCAGAACCTCCTCTGTGAACCTCCTGTAATACTTTGCACATGTGCTTTCTGTAGTAACGAATATATTCTTTGCTTATTTGCTTTTTCTGTTTGCCCACTAGAGGGAAGTACACGAGACCTCGAATTTTATAACCCAAGTCTCAGCAGTGTCCAGGCACAAGATTGATGCTCTGTAATTGCTCTGTGAAAAAAATGAGCGACTAGAGGAGTCTCAAAGAACTTGCAGTTCCTTCTTTCTGTATTTTTCAGGCTCATACTGAAGCCTGAACAACGTTTAGGTCATTATGTTCATTCTAGAACATGTTTTTAAAATGCGTACAGGGAGATGGACAAATATTCTCTTTTGATCTGAATGGTAATATATGCTTTTTATAAATTTTATGAATTTTCCCCATGCTAGTAATCCTTAAAGGGCTCAGTGATGAAGGGGACGTTTTATTTTAGGAGCTCTCACTTTCTGTGAAGAGATCATAACTGTCGTGCGTTTCTAGCTGAGGTTTCACAGTGAGACATTGACTCTATAAAAATTCACTGGCACCAGAGAATACTAAGAATATTATTACAGTTAGTGTAGCTATCTGGAGAATGAACTAAGTAAGAAAATCTATATTTAATTAAAACTAAAATTGCAGAGCGTATTATGTGTAAGAAAGAAATGATATACATGTGTGGTATTCATTTAATGCTTGATGAGAACATCTGGTCATATTTCTAGATTTTAAATTTAGACGGCAGAGTAGAAAAAGGCCTCTCTCCCACAGGCAACAATAGGAAGTCAAAGCTTAAATGATATAATGAGTAGATTTATGCTTTTCAATTGTAGTGCCTCTAAACCTTAACATAAAGTTACACTGCGGAGGATGAGAGGTGCTCAGAAAAGACAGGAACCAATATTTATCTGGTAATCGAGGACTTGTGCAGAAAGAACAGTTGAATGCATGATAAACATGAACCCTCACCACATCATTTCTTTTGGCCTGTTATCCTTCAGAAAGAAACAGAGAATTTAAAAGTTTAGTGAGAACACAGAGAGGAAAGGATGCTCATAGGATTATATTTTCAAAGTAGTGATTTTCAGTGACTTGAACTTGACTAGCTGGGTATCTGTGCAACAATATAAATATATCTTCCCCAGAATGAACTCAAGAGAAATGCTTAGGAACATCCAAATGGCATTTTAGAAACAGCATATCACATAGTGTTGTATCATGGTTAAAATGAAAATGGCAAATATATCATAAAAGGATTTTTAAAATGTTATGATAAAAATATTTGAAATTATTTGCTCGAGAAGTCCAGTAGAAAGTAGAACATAGAATTTTACAGAAATTAATGGTGGTGATTTTTATACTGGTAAAAGAGGTGATATATTATGCAGAGAACAAGGTTAATCAAAAGTGTTTCTCTAAATATTTACATTAATGCATAATATTTCAAGGGAATCTGATCTGAAATGTTATCTTATGTTTTATTTATTTAATAGGTCAATGAGTAAATTATAGAAGCTATTTAAAATAAAAAAATAATAATGATCTTAACCAAGAACTAAAATAATCAAGAGAAATGCTTTAATTTTATTTATTCTTAATAGCCACCTCTGTCTTTGAACTTTAGATTCAAAGGTTATAAAGAATAATTTTATAAATATAAATATTATCTAGTTAAATAGTGATTATTAAGTATGAAACAACTGAAATATATAATTACATTTTTTGTTTACCTGAACACACTTGAACCAATTATTTTTTATCTTTATTTTACTTCTCAATCCAGTATAGTTTAGGAAATATTTCTGTGAAAGAAAGATTTTATAACGTACTTTCCCAGTTTCATTTTAGGGTTCCTACACCTTGCTTGTTGCTTTTTCTGAACAAAGATAAATGGTCCTTGCATTTTGTAAAGCCCATAAAATTTTAATATTTAAAGCCATTATTTTGGTTTATTTAATCAAAATATATTTAGCTAGATATTATTAAAACAAAATTAATGAAATATGTTTATCCTTTATAGATTGAAAATAATCAAGGCAGACTATTAAAATATAATCTTATGTTTTCTCTTTAACAGGCACCAAAAGGAATGGACAAGGAAAACTGTAAGTGTCGTGCCTGAGAGCACGTATATTTCATTTTAACATTTTATCTTCAACACCTATTTGTACAGGTAGGTGCTCCATATATATTTGTTGAATACTAAAGAGAATAAATGGCACAAGCAAGTGATTCTGGCTAAATCATATGCTCCCAAAATGCCAGGCGTTTGCTGAGAGTGGCCAGCTGCCCTGGCTTGTCCAAAGGTGAGTCTAACCTGGGAATTCACACTAGACTGGTCCTCGGCTTCTATAGGTTTAAGAAACTCATATTGTTCAGAAGACCGAAGACTAAGCAATCATCGGTGTCTTTATTTCATAACAAAGACTTTATTTTATTTTATTTAATTTTTGCAAGATGAAGTTAGTGCCATGAGTCAGGTGTTTATTGGTAAAGCCTGCTCTGTGGCTTTGCTTGGCTCCGTTTCCATATTTTGTCCAGGGGATGATGGCTTCTCCAGGTCAGGGTCACAGGCAGAGTCATGGGCACATCCTTGGGCAGCAAACAAATGAGCACTCTGAGCACCATGCATCCTTGAGCAAGTCCCTTTCAAAAGACATGTTTTGTTCTAGATCCATAAAGCTTCATTACGTTACATTCTGGGAAATTTCCTGTGTGATTTTTTTTTTAACATTACATATTTCCAAGTGAGTGCATTTTATGCCTCTCACAAGCTTAACTTTCAACTTCAGATACTATTTCTTTGATTTCTCTTATAGGGGTGAGTGATGTAATGATTCCTCACAATTTCTATAGTAATTATTTTAAATTGCATTCTAGTTTCTTAACCCATTTAAGAATCTGATGAAAATATTGCCACACTTACTAAAAATACAAGTACAAAGAGTTATATCTGTGTGTGTTTATGTGTATGTATGTACATGTGTGTACACACACACACACAACACACACAGAGGCGGGGGGTATATTAGTGCACACATACACAATTTGGCAAGAGTTTCATGAATATACAGGAGTTTTATATAATATGCCACAAAAGTTTATGGAGCCACAACCTGCATGGAAGAAATTGAGAATCTAAAGAGGAAAAAATCAAAACCCTTGGAGTGGAGGGTTTCTGTAAAAAGAAAACAGCTCTGGAGCTCTCCAGTGATTTCGTGGGGTCAAACTAGTCGAGATTCTATAGTCAAGCACATATCCTCCTCTCTTCTAAAAACTTGAAATACCTTTTTTCCTCTATCTTAACATTGTTTACTTTCAGGAAATCCCTAGCTATTCAGAAACAGAGGTATACTTTTGGCCAAAGATTGAGACAGACTGCCTTTTCCTTGCTAGTCCCCAACTTCATCAAAAGCAGTGAATGAAAGTTTTAAAACTCTAGGAGCTAGGCAGTAATCAAAACGAATTTTCAGTAAAATCTCTTTATTTCTTATGCAGGTTGAGTTAAATAAAAATCAGATATTAATTTATGATAGTTTTCATGTTCCTGATGGGCTTTATCTTCTCAAATGGCTCTTAAGCTTTATGTAAAATGGGATGCTATATCCCAGCATGGACGCTGGGCCAGGAAACCTCTGTGGCAGGGTATGGGACACAGCCTCAACTCACAGAGCTGTTGGGTAGATGGGGCACGGAACTCTATACACATACCATCAATGATGTTGTTGTTTGGTCTTTGCCCTTCAGAAAGTCAATAGTGAATGTTAAGCACTTTTTCTACAACTACTGTATTTGTAATTTTAAGAACTAGAATCAGTGTAACCCATCTGTGCCAATTCGGATGTCTTTTTAATTTAAATGGAAATCATATTGGAATAAGAATTTTAAAAAAATATCACTACCTCTTTAGCCAATCATGTATCATAGGACACTTCAGTTGTTTCCATGTCCTGGCTACTATGAATACTGATGCTATGAACATTAGTGTGCAAATATCTTTTTGGATATGAGTTTTCACGTCTTTGGGGTAAGTATCCAGTAGAGGGGTTGCTAGATCATATGGTAGATCAATTCTTAAATTTTTGAGGAACCTCGATACTGTTTTTCATAGTGGCTGTACCAATTTGCAGTCCCGTAAACAGTGTATGAGAGTTCCTTTTTCTCTGCATCCTCGCCAGCATTTCTCTTACTTGTCCTGTTGATTATAGTGATTATAACAGGTGTGAGTTGGTATCTCATTGTGGATTTGATTTGCATTTCCCTAATAGCTAGTGATGTTGAGCGTCTGTTCATATATTTGTTGGCCATTCCTATGTCCTCTAGGAAGAAGTGTCTGTTCAGGTCCTCTGCCCATTTTTTGATTGGATCATTTGTTGTTGTTGTTGTTGTTGTTGTTGTTGTTGTTGTTGTTGTTGTTATTGAGTTCTATGAGTTCTTTGTATATTTTGGATATTAGGACCTTATTGGAGGCATTGCTTGCAAATATATTTTCCCACTGTGATGTTGTCTCTTTACTTTGTTGATGGTTTCTTTTGCTGAGCAGAAGTTCTTTTAGGTTGATGTAGTCCCATTCATTTATTTTAGCTTCTACTTCCCTTGCCTTTGAGGTCAAATTCATAAAATTCTCTTTAAGTCTAAGGTCCTTCGGTTTGTGATGATAGACAACAGTCTAGTTTCATTCTTTTGCATGTGGCTTTCTAGTTTTCCCAGCACCATTTTCCACTGTATGTTTTTGACTTTTTTTTCTCAAAAGTTATTTGACCACATAAATGCGGGTTTACTTTTGGACTCTCTATTCTGTTCCACTGGTTTGTGTGTGTTTTGCTGCCAATACCATACCGTTTTGACTACTGACACTTTGTAGTATAATTTGAAGTCGGGCAGAGTGATGCCTCCAGCCTCATTCTTTTTTCTCAGAATGGCTTTGGCAACTTGGGTTCTTTTGTGCTTCCATACAAATCTGATGATTTTTTGTTCTATTGCTTTAAAAAATGCCATTGGGATTTTGATAGGGATTGCATTAAATCTGTATGATGCTTTAGGTAATATGGTCATTTTAACTATGATGATTCTTCCAAACCAAGAACATGGAGCTTGAAATAATCATACTAAGTGAAATAAGCCAAACAGAAAAAGTTGAAATCACATGATATCATTTATATGTGGGATATAAACCTAAAAGCAACAAATGAATGAACAAACAAACAGAGACTCATGAACATGGACAATGGACCAGTGGTCACCAGAAGAGGGTCAGGGGGGATGTAGACAGAAGGGAAATTTTAAATAATTTCTTCAATTTAGAAAAATAAAAATACATTAAAAATAAACAAACAAAAATAAATGACAGTATATTCATTAAAGAAACCAGAAATTTCAGTGATCCTTAAAAAAATACATAAACAATGATCTCAACAATTATTTAACTAACTTGAATACTATAGACAGTCATTATGATAAACAAATAAATAACAGTCAGAAAAAAAATTAAGTTATTAGCAATAATAACATCAATAGTTAATCCTCTTTCATTGTCTATCATTTTATTAGTTTGGCATTTGGAAATATAAAGTTCTTTTTTAAAACTACATTATTGTTTACTCTCATCGTTTGCTGCACACAATGAATTGAGGCCCAATTTACATCTGGCAAGCAAATTTTAGACCTATCAGAGGGCAAGAGACAAAGGTTCCATGTCTCAGAAATGTCAGGTTTTAGCAGAAGCAGAAAAATTAAAGAAGTACTAATGTCCATGTGAGCTCCTGTGGCATGGGCAGTAAATCTCCTCCCTTCGGTACCTGGTAGAATCTTCCCTAGAGGCCGTGGAATGATGCCACCAGGCATACTATATGGCTGCCACCACTAGGACTGCTGTCCCTGATATTTATGGAAGCAGGGTACAGCTTTCTCTGCAGCCCCTATCACCTGCACTACAGTGATGGATCTGACTAGAAAGTCCTCTTTCGTTTGCCTGGCCCCTCACTGCAATTTGGCCAAAAGGTAAGTTGCTGGCATTTTCAGCATGGATACTAGGAACCAGGTTCTGTTTGATAAGGGATTTCCTAAATATAGGCTGAGTAGACCAAAAAATAAATGTCCTTAAACCTTTCAAACCCCAGTAGTCTTGGCTGTGTCATTTTATTCTTATACATCTTTATTGAAATCTAGTATTGTTCATTAGGTTCATAAGGTGGTATTATCAAATTTCAGTTGTTTTTCTTTGAGGTAGGTAGATGATAACTGTGAATCTGAGAAGCCATTGACAATTTATCAGATCAATAGTCATCAGGTTTTATGGAAGTAAAAAAAAAAAAAAGAAAAAAACAGTGAGTGAAATACTGAGCAGGGCAAAAAGGAACCCGGAGGGAATAACCATGGCTAGAATTTTAGGTAAAGCTTATTAATTTCATAATTCTGTTGCTAAATACCTGATAATAGTTGTTTCTTATATGATCAGATTTACCTGGTTTTAAGAATTATCTTGAGAACTTGTTATAAAGAAAGGCTTCTTGGATCACTTCAGCTGAAATGAATCAGAGAATCTCAGGTCTTGACTTGTTTATGTTCAAGATGAATCCTGCGCTCAGATTCATTTGGGAAATACTTGTTGACATTGGGTCCTGTAGTGTGATATTTATCTCAGCTGCCTGGGTGAGTGAGTATGCAGCCTTGTAGTGTGGCTGTGATAATAGGACATGGCCATTAAAGGGACGACAAGTTGCCCTTTAAGTAGCATCCAGGAATTCTTGACCAGAACTTCTTTTAGTGCCTAAGTAACTTTCTGGGATGTCCATTAACTCCTCTGGCCTTTAAGATACAATATGAAAAAAAAATCTTGCTACATCAGTTAGAGCTTGTAAAAGCTGAGCGAACAGCTTTTTTTAAATCCTTCAACCATGAGACCATGGTATATGATATTTATCTGTTCAATAAGACTTCTTCTGATTGACCTGCCTATATCATTTATTTTAAAGTGTTTTCTCTCTGCTGATTGAAATACTGAGGGCAGACCCATTTCAAAAGTCAATAATAAAAGAAGTGATTAACAGTTTAGCTCTTTTTAATATTTTTAGAAAATAAAATGCATTTCCTATGAAAAGCAATTAGTGGACTTTTGGTTAGAATTGCTGACTTAACTTTCCAAAATTATTGATTTTTATCTAAATTATACATGTATTATATAATTATATATAATATGTATATTATATAGCTATATACTAAATAATTATTTATTTATATATATAATTATATATATATTTATATATATATATATATATATATATATATATATATATATATATATATATATATATATAATTTTGAACTTAGTTATTTGACCTCTTCGGGACTAAGAACATATGCAAGATGTGTGGTGTCCAATGTAGGAGAGTGTGTGTGTGTGTGTGTGTGTGTGTGTGTGTGTGTGTGTGTGACCTCCATATACTTATTAAAGATTCCAGAAGATTCCAGACACTCTTGGCTTGTGGTACTTTGAGGAGAAATACCACATGACCTCCAGTGTTTTTTTTGATATTACTAGGCTTCCCAGGTACTTACAAAATGTCCACCTGTCTGTGGCACAGTTAAGCATTTCTTGTTTCTTTGTCTTTCTTTAGTTTTCAGTGTCTGTATTCTTTTTGAGAATAAATTGAAGCAATGGAAATAATTTGAAGATAGTGAAATAAATCAAATAGCCTTTATGCCTGTAAAAGTCCTCGAATGTTTGTGTTCAGCTTATTCCTATGATTCTTTGGAGGACTATGTCTAAATTTTCTGTTTCATGCCTTTCTTTTCCCATTGTTTAAGTTATATTGAAACATTTATTTAGTTGACTCTGGCTGTGGTGTTTCCAATTTTTTGACAGGTAGCTATTTTCTCCCTTTATAAACATTTTTGTGACCTATAATCTCTACAATAACTACCTAGTTGAACACTTAAATGAATCTCAAAATGTTTTGGCATATGACTAGTTCTCCCCATTTCTCTCAAACAAAACAACAAATTTCCTGAAAGAGAAACTCTCCCATACCTTTTTTCATACCTTTTCTTCTTAAGTCTTTTATGTTTGTGCTAGGCACAAAGTATATATTCAGTGAGTAATTACAGATTCCAGTCATAGGATTTGTGTGAGGTCAGTCTTTGACCTGGATCAATAGAAATCTGGGTGAGTGTCATAAAAGAGCTAGAAAAAGAAACTGCCTACTTCTCATTCAAAGTATATCTTTGTCTTTGGAGAGACATCACCTCAGGCATACGCCTTCCCCCCCAAACATCTAAGCCAAAGGAAAAAAGGTGTTTTCACCAAATGAATAGGATATTGGTGATAAATGGCAATAAGTTGAAGGAAAAGCCATAATAAGAAAGATGAACCAAAAGAGAAAGACAAAGAAATAAAAGTGAGAGAATTAGTGAAGTTGTAAAGAAATAACCAATGTATAAGAAGGAGTAGAGATCATAATAAGGAAGATGATGGACAGTCTCATATTTAAAATCAAAGGTTAAATCTGCTAGAAGGAGCCTAAATTCTTCCATCTGGATAGTATCTAAATTGTTACTAAAAATAAAAATCAATGTTAACTGGAATCATTCAGAGTTTAAAAAACAATAATGTTCTAACTTCTGTTACAACATGTGGCCACGTGGACTAGTAGTAAACTGACCTTGCCATGACACGCTTGGGGGATCCAATGTAGATCTTTAAAAGTTCCAGCTAGAGTTATATTCACCCTATTCAGAAGATATTGTGAGACCCCCAGCTACTCTGAGCACTCCTCATCAAGTCCCCTGATCACCCCTATTTTCCACACACACGATACAGAGGAGCTGGGGGACCCAAAAGTTCTGAGATTCAATATGATTATCATTAAATTTGGCATGCAACACAACTTTTCTGAGAGAGAATATTCAGAAATGGCAATGGGATGTCTCACAAATGGAGGCAGAAGAATGGGAAGTTTAGAAATTGTTTTAGAGCTTTGCACTTATTTTCTCTAACACACTTGCTAAACTTTAGGTACTTTGTTTTAAATCTAACATTGGTTGCTAATGAAATTTTACCTCACTCCCGCCTTGTCAAAAAAAGGCTAAGATGAAGTTCTGAAGAACTGCAGGGCACCATTGCTCCCATAGTCGACAGTACTGTGCTGGGCACTGAAAATATTTTTAAGAGGGTGGAACTCATGTTAAGTGTTCTGAAAACAATAATAAAAGGTAAAATAAAATTAAAAAATGAGAAGATGGCTCTTGCCTTAACTTGAGAGATTTCTAAGGGAACGGGTTTGAACTCACATTTAAATATGAATACTAAGCTGGAAGATTAAGAAATATCAAACAAACTTTCCACTTTCTAAGATGGGTGATCAGAATAGTAAAGTCGCTAAGATATGTAGTGGTTTAGGGACTCTGTATGATTAAACTAGAATAATTGGTTATAACAAATTATAAGTTTTCAGTGACTTAATCCTCTAAAGGGTTATTTTTGGGGTACACTTAGTCTGATTTGGAACTGATGAGCTTCTTCCATGTCAAGGAATGTCATCCAAAGCAAGTAGCATCCAAGGTCACTGGAGAATGGGGAGAAATAACAGAAATGCACAGAATACTTTAAGAATTCTGTAAGAGGTTTTGAAAATATATGTGTGTATATTTTATATATTAATATTAATATATAATATTTTAAGCATTATGCACTCAAACATAGATAAATTGATAGATCTATCGATAGACCTGTGTGTGTGTATAATGACCTATTTATACATCACCTATCTAGGGAGATAATATTATAAGGATAGGCACTTAGATACTAAGAAGTAAAGATAAAACAGTGAACAAACCAGAATAGAGTACTGACCTCATGGAACTGACAATAGAGTGGGAAAAAATCACAAATAATGGACAAATAACATGGAGAAACAATATAATATCAGATTGTGATGAGTTTAATAAGGAAAATAAAGAATAATGGAGAAAATAAGAGTGTGCTTCTTTATGCAGGTAACAACTGGGCAAAGCTTGTGAAGAGAGTTCCAGAAAGATATAAGATTATATACTAAATTACAAAAAAAAAAAAAAAAAGCAGTCAGATTAGGTGACATTCATTGAGGAAAGGGAAGAATAGTATGTGATAAGACAGGGTAGTAGGTTGAAGTTACATCAAGCAGAGCTTGTGGAGCCTGTTGAAGATTTAAGATTTTATTCTCAGAATAATGAGAACACATGGAAGAATTTTAAGCATGATAGTAATATAATCTGATTGACATCAAATTGCCAGAGACACAAATGACTTAGACGAAAGCATAGGCAGTGGGAAGCAAGACAAGCACATGCTTTTTAATCATATTTGGAAACTGAACTTAGAAAACTTATCAATTTATTTGGTGTGGTTCCTGAATTAAATTAGAAGTCAAAAAAGACTCATAGGATTTTGGTTTGAAGAACTAATTAGGGAATAATATCATTTATTGAGAGGAAGGAGACTGGAAAAGGAATTTTATAGAGAAAACAAATCTCTCTTTTGAAACTGAATGTTCAATATGGATCTAATGGAACCTAAGAAGCACTTAGAAAATTTTTGTGTGTCTTTGTGTGTGTGTGTGTGTGTGTGTGTGTGTGAGTGTGTGTGTGTGTGTGTAATCGTATAAGTCATTTATACAGAAAAATAATTTGGATTGATCCATACATAGTTCTCACAATCTTAAATTCCTCTGGCTAAATATATTCCACATATCAATATGTAGTTGAATTGTACATGATTTTAAACCTGCAATGACATAGGGATTTTGTCTATTTCGTATCTTAAAAGACAATGATTTCTCTATTATTTTAATGAAGGGAAATTAAATTCTAATTTTCTTCTTTCTCTATATCATCCATGTAACATTTTACAGTAAATTATTCACCAGTCTTTTTCCATCTTATGAATAAATCCACCAGAATTAATCTAACATTGTCAATTTTTCAACATGTTTTATTATTTCTCTTAAAATTCACTCTTTGCAGTTATTATAAATCAAGGCAAGGAAGGTTCATGACCTCTCAACCTGAAGTTATCTGTGTGATGTAGCTCAATTACATTAATATTACTTTATGCATGAATACTTGGAGTAATTTCAATGTAGCTTTTTCTTTGGTCCCCATTTTACAGGTTTTGTCCATTATAAAGAAACCCTTTTCAAAGGTAATATCTAGGAAACATTTCCTTCCAAATTTTTGCAAAAGATGTTGTTCATCATGAGGTCACAGGCCACTGTGTGACTAGTAATCTAGGTTATGATCCGTTGTGAAACACACCCAGACATCTGTCGCATGCCATACCCCAACACCTGTAGAACATGCTCTTGCGGATAAAGGATAACAATGAAAGAAAAAGATGCTTTTTGTTTGAATGCTGTAGCAGATATGCATTTTTTTTCTCTTCTGTCTGCCTACCATATTTTACCACTGATTTCTAGTAAAAAAGATTCCCTTGTACTCTGGGACCTCCCCCAAGACTGTAATAACCCATATTTGGCACCACAAAGGAGAGAAGGTGATCCAAACAAGGTGACAGTGATTACAGAGAGACCTGTGGGAAGCTCTTTGGCATTTTCAAACTCAGGTATGTTCTTGGATGTCTCCTACCTATATATAACTATCCTGGGAACTCAACATCATTCTAATCTTTTTTGTATAGGATCATAATATGGAGATAGAAAGACTTTTTTTTTTTTTCCCCTAAGATTTCCCCTAAATCTTGAGAAACCAAGAGAGGTATTTAAATTCTTGGTTTGAGTTATGCTGGAAACCAGTCACCTCTCAGGATTTTACTTCATTTACTCAGCATACAATAACTGAAAAAAATTTTACATCTGTGAGGCGTTTGTACCCATAATGGATCTAGCATAGCAGAGGAAAGAGAGAGCACCAGACTGCCAAGCACCAGAGCCCTTTCTCAGCTTCACAGGATGCTCTTTGCCTTCGGATTATGCCCCTCCGAGATCAGTGACATATCTCAGTTCCAGGCGAGCAGACTTCCTGGCACAAATTTACTGATGAGTCTTGTATTCAACTGACCATGTAGCTACAGCCAGCTGTGTAACCAGATAAACCAGAAGGAACCATCAGTCTCCACCGCCCCTAAGCACTGTGAGCAGGCTAGCACAGCACCTCCAAGGGAGCTTCAAATTCCAAATGGCACCTTGGTGGTCCAAAATTTATACTCCAGACAATCTGAGTAAGCACTCAGTAACATCAGCATAGATGGTGAATAAATCAACATTGTCAAAATGTTACCCTAGTGATTTGGAAAAAATTGGGATAGGTCTAGATGTCCTATGAAAACCACATTTGCCTTTAATAAAAGGAGACATGCTCAGATAAAGATTTAATGGACACTTAGAAGAGTCTTTCAGGAGGAAGACACAAGATGATGAATATCCTGGACAGATATGGTTTTTAAATGATGGCTACATAACAGCTGAAGAAGAAAGATGGAACAGAGAATGTACACTGACCCATGTGGGGCTAAGTATGATTGTCCAGAAGGGATCTAAGGTAGTCCAAGGATGGTTAGGGTCTTGTGAATGCACAAGGAATGCATTTAGGTTGAGATGAGAGAGCTACTTAACTTACTAGGATTTTATTGATGGGAGAATGAGAAATCATGATGTGACACTAGTAGTACAGCCTTGCAGTACAAAACAAAGCCTGTGGATAAGCTTTCTAGAGACTTAGGATCTGCAACAAACTGAAGCTTGGCCCTTGATTGCTACTGCAGTCCATGCCAACATTTATTTACTCTATGGGCAAAGGCTGATTATGTTGAGAATTCTGACAAAAATACTACTGATTTGTTTTGTTATTATTTTAATTGAACATAAGCACTGTTAGTAACTACTCTTTGGTATAATACCGGTATAATTGGTAAGATATATTTGATTGATTTTAACAGAACCTATGACAACACTGATATTAATGAGTATGAAAAAAAAAGGGAGGCCGTGGTTCACCTTACTGACCTTGCTAAGATCGCCTTTTCTCTTTTCTGGTAGCAATTGCCTACTTAAAATCCAGACTTTCATATACCTTAGAGACCTCCAGACTCCTGGCTTCTTGTTAGAGTCTGTATATATTTAAATCTCATGAAAAATGTGTGAGTGAATGCAAAGCTAAAGCAAACTGATGAAATTGTACTACTTTAGATTTTTAATTCCATGATTCAGTTTATTAGTTAAAATTTAATAGCTAAGGACTGCTTAGTGAGGAGATGTTTTATTACTATTTTCTTTCAGAAACAAAACTGTCAAAGCAGCTTATGTTCTATCATGTTCTCTAATAGGGTGATAATTACAATACAGCCCTAATAAAGCATACCCCAAAAGTCTGGGAGTAGTTAACACTTTATTTCTTAAATTGCCAAAATTAAAATAGATATCAATAAGAACATAGAGAATTATTAAATACTGTTCACATGGTTCAGATTTTGGTTTTGTTTTTTCACTATTTTCCCCCATTTTCAAAAGAGATTTATGGACTGAAGAGACACACACACAAGGAAATTACAGAAAGATACATTTTTGTACATCATCTTTAATAATGACATAATTGGAAAAATTACAACTACTTAGATATTTAAGCCTATATTAAGATGTTACTAATGACAATATTTTTAATACAATATATGGGGTTTTCTTTTCTATTTTTATAAAATATTTTCATGAAGACTATTGACTTTAAAGACAATGTAAAAGTGAGTCAAACAGAAAAGTGAAGTTTTATAATATATGGAAAAGAATAGGAAAAAATTCTTAAGCAAAGTAGTATATTGTATTATATTTTGGGTTGAATGACAGAAGAAAGTAAAGTGATATTTCACCACTTTATGGTAATTTCTAAGAAACCTTGTCTCTAGTAATATGTACATCATTCATCAGGACTTTAGTTTACAGAAAGAAAATGGCTCTTACCCCAAAACCAATCATTTCTCAGTTAATTTATTTTTCCCTAAATATTAGGTAATCTATTGAAATTTGAAAGTACTGGCTGCAGTATCTACTTTCACTTAATTAAAAAGAGATCAAACACTTAGTTTAATATTATTTTTTTGTTGTTTTTGAAACCAGAAAGGGACTTAAGGAAATAAAATGAAAATTTCTTGAAAACTTTATTGTATAATTCCACGTCTAATAAGGTATCCTGACAATTGTCAATTTTTAACCATTACCCAGGTGCTGAACCAAAAAATGTATGTACTGAACCTCAGAATTTAAATCAACTTTACTGAAATAAACATTGTGGTGATAGTTTTTCTCTTCTTTACCTTTGTTTTAACTAAAGAAGCAAAACTTAAGAAGCAACATATTTTTTCTAAGAAATTTTAAAAATTACTAGTAACATTCTTTGTTTTGTCTAGTTACAAATGTTTGAAACATTAATATTTTCCAGAGCTGTAACTCACAATATTTGATAAAATATTATGTTACAAAATCATCTTTTACCTTGAGATTTCTAATTGCAAACTATTAGATTCTGTTCACTAATTGTTGATAACAAATCATCAAATTAGGAGACGGACTCTTTTCAAAACGTGGATTCCCTTTACCCAATATTGACTTCCTGCAGTGGACCAATGTCCACACCATGACAATGGAATAAATTGGAAGGTGCAGTTAATTACTCTTTAAAGAAAAATTTTAGAAACATGAAATTTTTAGACAATCATATAACAGTAAACTACAAAGGACTATTTGGTGTGATTTATTCTTAGCACCTTAGCAGGACTCATGGGTCACCCCTGAGCTACTCTTGAATGGTGGCTAAAATTTAACACAATTTGGCATAGAGGAGTGGTCTTATAACCAAGATGTTAACACAGATCCTTGTTAAAAAAAAGTATATTTACTTTATTAATCTTGAAGCAAGAAAAAGCTGAAGTATGTTGGGCCTCAGTTAATAGAAACAGGCCAGTAAGAGGGAGAATGATGGATTAGGAATCCAGGAATGTCCTTTTAAAAATCAAGTCCTATAAGAATAAAGCCCTCTGCTAATCTTACAGCAATTTCCATTTAAAATCCAAGATATGAGCACAAGAATGACGCCTGTGTGCCTGTGTGCATCTAGATCCATTTTTGTGCATGCTTGTGCACGTGTATGTGTGTAAGTGTGAGTAGTTCTGTGCATCTGTGTGTGTGGAGGTGTGTGTGCGTGGCTGTGAGGATGAAGGGAAATCTTTTCCTTTTTAAACAAGACATTGAATGTTCATAATGCCAAAAGCTAAAATGAAAAATTAGCGATTTTGGAATATCTGTGTTATATATGTAGCCATGTTATATATTTAAAGTCTTATTTTTAATGTATATTTTATGGTGCTGGCAACCTTGAGTGGAAAATTGTATGTTTTGTTTAGGTGGGAACGGGGCCTACAGCTCAGTTAATAACAGGAAAAGATAATTCCTGCTCCCTGAATATGGAGACTTTGAAAGATATTTCCATGCTTTATCCTGTTTGGATGTTTTATTTCAGAGAGTTAGTTTGAGGAGTTACAAATGTCACCTGCATCACTTGGCCAAAAAGGGAAAAAAGAAAGTGACTTTATCCCTAATAGCTTTCTCCAGCTGCACGGTGCCTCAGATAAACTATATTTAAGTCTATCAAATACTGCAAGTGTAAGGCTTCTATCATATCCTCTTAATTGATTGTTGTGATATACTTTTAAATCAAATACATATATCCAAAATGTGTTATTTAAAAAGATTTACAAATTCTGTCTTTCTCTTCTGGCCTTCAAGCTCATCCAGACACTATTTCAGAACCCTTGAAAAGTATGTAAACTAACACAGAAGTATTTCTGTTGTTCATTTTTTCTCATCCAAGATCCCTACATAATCTACAATGAAGGCCATTTAAATACAGATGGAGAAACAGATTGAAAGAGAAATATTATAATTCCTACTATTAAAATTCCTACTCTTCTCATCCAAAAAGATGAGAACAGACAACAATTATAATACTTAAGTTACACTCTGTTGAAGACAATATGCCTGAGTTAAAATATATACTTTTTTTTTTATTAAAGTTCTAACCATTTGTAAATGCCATTCTGAGCACACACTGTATAAATTTTAGCTATCTTGTAGAGTACATAGCTAACATGCACAATTAGATCAGCACGCATGCATACACATCCCCAGAGGTCTACACATTTAAAAACTTGTTAAGAAATACAAGCCAGTCTTATGCTAAACTCTTTGAGGTTTACATGGATTAACTTTGCACTTCAAAGAAAATGCAGTTTAAACAATTATCGAGGCCAAACTCTAAAGAGTAGTAGAAGTATCTTCAGATGGAGCCATCTCTCAGGTTTTCCTCCCTGTGTTATCATAGATATATCTTCACTTTATTGTATTTATTATGTTAGGCTATAAATGTTAAATATTTTAATCTACGGTGAACACAGCGTGACATTTATAATGCAGCGATTTTCTGGATGGGATCAGTGGCCCTAAGACGTTTGATGCTGTAGGATTTCACCTTGCCTTGGTGATCTCTCGTGTTTATTTAATTATTCTTTAAATAACACCTCTATTGAAATATAATTTACATACCATAAAATTCTCCTTTTAAAGCATGTAACAAAATAGTTTTCAGTATATTCACAGAGTCGTGTAACCATCACTGTTATCTGGTTTTAGAACATTTTCATCACCCCCAGAAGAAACCCGTATTCGTTAGTATGTCATCCCCACTTGTGATTGGCTTCTTTCACTTAGCATAAGGTTCATCCATGTTAAATCACATGTCAATACTTCATTCCTTGTTATGTTGAATAATATCTCATTGAATAATAATATGTTGCATATACCACATTTTGTTTATTCATCTATTAACTGGCATTTGAGTTGTTCCCACTTTTTAGCTGTTAGGATTAGTATTGCTCTGAACATCGGTGTGCATGGTTTTGTGTGGACATATGTTGTCATTTCTCTTGGGTATGTATACCCTAGGAGTAGAATTGCTGGATCATATAACTGTACACTTAATATTTTGAGAACCTGCCAAACTGTTTTACAAAGCAGCTGCACTATTTAATGATCCTATCAGCAGTGTTCGAAGGTTCCATTTTTTTCACAGCCTCCCCAACACTTTTTAAGTTAGACTTTTTATCTCAGTCATCCTTTTGGGTGCAGAGTTGCATCTCATTTTAGTTTCAGTTTGCATCTCTCTAATAACTAATGGCTTTGATTATATTTTATATGCTTTTTGACCACTTGCCTGTCTTATTGAAGAAATGTTTATTCATATCCGTTGACTATTTTCTTAAGTGGGTTGTCTTTTTATTGCTAACGTGTAAGATTTTTTTAAATAAATGATGGATATAAATACCTTGCATATGACTTATAAATATTTTTTCTCATTATTTGAATTTTCTTTTTTTTTCTTTAATTTTGATGGTGCCCCATGAAGCACAAATAAATCTTTTTAAAGATTTTTATGAAATCCCTGTTCCCTTGTTTGAGTTTTGCTTTTGGTGTCATAACTAAGACACCATGGTCTAAACCTAGGTCTCAAAATTTTGCTCCCATAATTTCTTTTAGGAGTGTCATAGTTTCAGCACTTACACATTTAGTTCTGTGGTACATTTGGAGTTAATTTTTGTATATGGTGCGAGATAGAGAAGCAAATTCCTTCTTTGCATGAATATCCAGTTGTTCTGGCATGGATTGTTGTATTTTAATTATTATTAATACATTGTAATATGACAATGTACACATTTTATATAGCTTATTTTCATCCCATACTCTGTGTCATTCACAAAACTAATTTTCCAACATGCAATGTTTTTCTTCCACTTTAAAATGTCTGATGTCTTTCCAGTACACTTAGAAACATATACAACTGCCCTACTTTGTCCTAAAAGGTCCTACATGACACTTTGGAAGTATTTGTCATCGCCACAATATTTTAGGCCTCTGCAGTTGCTATATTCTGTACTAGAATGTCTATTTTGTGTCGGCTCATCTTTTTTTATGTCTAGAGCTTCCCCCAAATTAGTTCCCCTAAAACACATTTTGTTCTATTTCCATGTTCAGTCTTTCCATCACAAAGGTTATTCATTACAAAAAGAAATTTAACCAAAAATATTATTCATTTCAGAAAAATAATGTATTATGGCTGTGCTAATGTAATTAGAAATATTAGTCTTTATAGGAGGAATATATATATCCAAAAAACAAAATATTTTAAAATTAAAATATTTATAAAATAAATGTTTATGTTTTTTAAAACCCAAAAAGCTTGTTACATAGAAGGCATTTTCAGAAAATTTCTGACTAGAGGAATTGATTATAGTGACATAGATAATATACATAGAAATAGATAAAGATTTGTAAACTACCATTTGCTTTTCCCTTTTGGGCATAATTGAGAATGATAGTTATTCCCTTTGAAGGCTTAAACTTAATGTAATATATTTTGAGTGATGTTTCCTACTTTGTTTCTTGGTAGACATTAAAGAAGAACCTATTTTTATAATTATTGCCTGATTCTTGTAAACTTTTATGACAAGTATCTTGATATTTCAAAGAAGATACAGAACTTGTGAGTTATTTAGAAAATATAATGCTCAAGTTGAATATTTTCATAAAATGGAATATTTATGATGGATTAATTAATATAATTACATACAGTTTTTTCTATATGTGGTCCATTTGCATGTACAAATCCTCTACGATTTGTTCTTTCTACGATTTCTGAATATTTTCTAATGATGACTGTCTTGTGGTCTTTTGGTCTCCAAGTTCCAGCTTTCATACACTATCCTTCTTAAACTTATCACAAGCCCCATAACTATTTATTACCTTCTCTGTACCTTTTCCTGTTAATTCAGATTACTCTTTGAACAGTAATACAGTAATCCATTGCTCTATTACTTTATCCTTTGGCCCTTGGTTTTATAAAATGCTATTATATCAGGTATTGGTGAGGTAAAAGGAGTTCATAATACAGCAATGAAGACAACTTAAAATTGAATACTTACCTTTTTCTTTTTTAAGCCTATAAACCATTTAGTTTTACTTGTTTTTTATGTTACTAAATCTTCTCTCTTTTTTTGCCTCTCTTTTTTTGCCTGTTCCTTCCAGGACTCCAAAAACAAAAACAAAACCAAAACATATATATACATATAAAATATAAAATTTAAATAATAAATTTTCATTTTGTAATAGAGACAAAAATCAACTCTCTCTACCACCAATTCTCAAGATCTAGGACTCTACTTATTCAAAGCAAAACATATCTAAACAATATCATACTCCATGCTCCCTAAGTGAGGGAAAAGTACTCCCGGCCTTAATCTTTCTTCACAATTTCTGCACTGGAGAGAGGACTATGGAAATGGTTGATGGCTTTTCCCTTTAACAGGCACATATAGCTACAGTCAATTGTATTTTTAAGTAAGAAATACTTTTTGTTATGAAAATTACTTTCTTGTTTTTTCTTATTTTACATGTTTCTTTAACAGCAAAATGCTTGTGTTCAGTTTCATGACCAGTTTTGTAACTGTTGACCAGAAATTTAGATAGATTTCTACATTTCTATCTGAATAATAGTACACTTCTGCCTTATTTCTGCCACCTTGAATTTTCAAATCTCCACATTAGGAACAAGTGACAAACTCTCTTGCATGAATAAGTTTATTGCACAGTTATCTAGAATGAGTAATAATACTGTACTCTCTAAAATGTTCACTTTGATAAAGACCATCACTATCTTGAAAATGTATATTCATAAGAACCAAAAGATGACCTAAAGAGAAAAATTGGAAATGGTCTGGTAAACAGGGGAATCGATCTTTCTCTTGGAATTAATCTAGTGAGAAGATTTCAACTCCATGCACATCGAAAGTGGAAATTCTTAACTTCACATTTGCAAATACATTCAGTTAATTGGCTATCCTACTGGTAGTATATGCAAATCTTAGTCTTATGGCCATTTTTTTCTATGGTAAAATCATCTAGCTTTCAACATTTTTTAAAATATGGAATTAACTTTATAGTGATTCAAAACATTTTTAAAAGATTAAGAACCACTGTTTTGAGGGAGTAAGACTTACTAACAAGGGACAGAGAGGAGAAATTGTCTTAAGGAGTGAAATTCATCTAGAATGCAAGTAAGAAATCTAAATTTCAAGTTTTAACTATTAGTAGAGTATGTTGATTTTATTTTTACTCTTGGGATACATTTAGTGTGCTGGCAGATTTATTTAATAAAAAAATGTGAGTTGTGTTTAATTGATCATTATTTGTAAAATGAAGGAATAAGTAACATTAATATAATTATATGAAAGTGGATACTAATTTCAATTGAATTAATGACATTGTTTAAGCAAAGGATGAATGAATACTTACAAGGAGTAGAGGTGGTATTCTGATTTTGGAAGACAGCTAAGATGGGCAGCAACCCCAGGAATGTAGGTGAACACTGAGAGGAATTAGCATGAGGAAAATGTCTCATAGTATGTTCCACAAATGTTTTCTGCAGAATTGTGGTGAAAAAAACTAATAAGAGGACTTGGTTTCATTGTGTAGCAGTTAGCATGTCTCTTTTACACACAGAAGGTCCTTGGTTCACACCTCAGTGGAGCCACGGTCCTTGTCTACAGCCATGCCCCTTGAATAAGCCTGATATTTGATCTCAGAAGCTAACCAGGGTTGGGCCTGGTTAGTACTTGGATGGGATACCATGTAGGAAGACCAGGTGCTGTAGGCATAAATGATTAAAAAAAAAAAAAACTAGAAGAAAAAATTCTTGAAATGAATATAATAATGAATGTCAACTGGAATTGAGAAAAATAAGTTTCCAGCAAAGCAAGCAATCCCTATTCAAGATAAATTAACAGATAAGAAACTAGCAAAATTGATCTTATGTCATTTTAAATTTATGATCTCTTTATTAAGCAGACATTCAATGTCTCTGGCAAATGCCCTGAACTGACAAACATAAATGTTCACTCTTAGCATATTTCTAAGTATTTAAGTCACATATAAAAATATATATGTTTATAATGAGTATTTGGAAATATAAACAAATACCCTGAATTTTTGAAGGTTTTTGATGTCCTGAAATGTTACAAACTTTTTATCGATTTCATGTCTCTAGCTTTGCCTGAGTCCACTCATTACATAATGTGAATACCCTTACTGCCTCTCCAGAGAGGATCTTATAATTTCTTCTAACTCAAGACTTTTCTTATTCTCACTAACCTTCTCTGAAAGGTGTTTGTCTGTATTTCTCAAAGCTTCCACTCCATCTTCTAATTAATCTACAATTCTTTATTTTTAAGTCAACATACTTTTTTCTCTATTTTAGCCTTAACCCACTTTTTCTATGATTGGTATTCCTCTTAGATCTATAATTAAAATAACTTCTGAAATCACATCACCCATACAGCCTTCTCCATCAAAATTAATAAATGTTGATTATTCTTCACTAATATGTATCTCTTTTGCTTTAATACTCCATTAAGCTTTTCTCTTATCATTCCACTTAATTAATCTTGTGCTAAATAATGTGCTAAATAATCAAGCCATATCATGTTACCCTATTACTATACAAAAATGTCTTATTCACCTTCTACATGAAAATGTTCTTTATACATTTGTCCGGAGAGTTTCTCCTAGTTTAAGCAAAACTTTTCTAGTTATTAAAGATAGTCTTCATATTATCAGATTTAAAGTCACTTCACTAATGATGGATGCAACCAAAGTCTTTTAGTGTTAGGAAGGAATTTTCAAAGCATATAGACATTCCAGTGACCTAAATGTAGTATATCAAGTACAATCAAAAAGTGAAGGGTTAAAATACAAATTAGTAGTTAAAAAGCAGTCATGAGGATGTAAAATACAGCCTTGAGAATAGTCAATAGTGTTGTAATGGTTATATGTAGAGCCACATAGAGTAATTGGGGGATCATTTTATAAACTATGTAAATGTCTAACCAATGTACTGAATACCTGAAACTAAAAAACAAAAACAAATAAAAAAAAGGTCAGCAACTTTCAATTTTTTAAAATAATGAAACAGTAAGAACTATATTTTATGTGACCCAGAATACACATACATGTATTTAAATATTTATGTATACCTAAATTAAATTATATTTAATAATTTTTTCTACTATTAGCGACTCTAGTGTTTTCTGTTCTATTTTATTTAATTCTATTTTATTTTATGTAAATTACTGGTTGTTGCTTACACTGTTGACCATCTCTATGTGATAAAATACCCCCAGATCTCTTTTACTCCTGCTCATTTACTCATGGATCATCTTGGGTTCTACTGATTTTGCTTCAGCTAGGCTTGGCTCTAACCTCTGAGTTGGGTCTGTTCTGCTCCACATGTCTCTGACCCTTCTTGGGTCAGTGGGCTAAATTGGGCATGTTCTACCTATAGCAAAGGAAGTAATACAAAATATATGTTAGGTTGGAAAAGTGGAATAACCTAAATATATTCTTCAGAAATCGCTGTCAGAAACACAAAACAGAAGCCCAATTGCACAAAGCATGTTTCATATCTCTGCTTGTTTTTTATGTGCTAACTACTCATTGACCAAAAGTCACATGGTTGAGCCTCAAACCTAGAGTGTGGAAGTACATTTTACTTACCACAAGCCCAAAGGAAGCAGTGTGACTAAGTTAACACCATGGAGAAAAATATATTCCAATTATGGAGATGTCACAGAAGGAATATTACAACACTTTCATAACCCAATTATGGATTATCACCCGGGGCTCTAGGCTGACATTGATCCATTGATCAAAGTTCCAAATATGCTCATTCATCAAATTACTGATTTACTTAATCAATTTTTGTAGTTAGATAATAATATTTCATTGACATAAAGCAACATGTTCTATGACTTTTTTGAAGTCTAAATTTTCTACATTTATTATATTTTGTTGGCATGCTAGTACCACCGATAAGTAGGAATTATTAGGTCAACTTAATATATAATTAGGTAAATGTTTTATAGTCTGATAATCAATGTGCCCTCATCTAGTTATTTAGAAGCCCTCACTGGAATCATCAATTTCATAATTGTTTTCAGAAATAATATTATATATTTAAGACTGTAGATTGAACTTTACATCAAATGTGATATTTAGATTAAATATCATTGTTTTCAAAAAAGATAACTGCTGAGTGCCTAAACTCCAATTTAACCCTTGTTAAATTTTCTTAATAAATGCAGTTTTTTTTTCTTTTAACACATATTAGAATTTAGAGTTTTATCCATTTAGCCACTCTCTGTCTTTCAATTAGGGAGTTTAATCCATTCATATTAAAGAAACTAGTAATAGAAAAGAATTTACTACTGCATTTTGGTTTCTCTTTCTTATAATTTGTTGTCCCTTCTTTTCTCTCTTACTAACTTTTTTTTGTGTTATTTTATATTTGGTAGTGATATGCTTTGATCTCTTCCTCATTTCACTGGTTATTATGAGGACCCCTAAATAATTTGTCACTTGATAAGTAACTTCTCTAAATACCTCCAAGAGATCAGTAAATCATGTGTCCAGTTTGTTAAGTTTTCCTCATTAGACAAAATAATTTCTTCATTCTTATTTTTTAAAATCCAGACTCTCTTCTAGATACCAATCTGGGAGCAATTTTTTAATCTTCTTCCTGTAAATTATTATTTTCAGGGCTTGAGCTCATGAGAAATAATAATGTTTCAAAATGAAAGAAAGGAAGAGAAAAAGCAGTTAAATCAAAAGGATTGTTTCTGAAAGCCATATGCTTATAAAATTTTTGAGAAACTATAAAAGGCTAATAAGACTAGAATTTTACAAAAAAGTAAGGGAGGATAAGATAAAATTAAAGTGAAAAGGGAGGAAGAAACCAGATCATACAAGGCCAGATATATTTGGTGGTCATTATTCTATCCTGCTTTTTCCAGATCAATCTCCTGGCTTACCCCTGTTATCTTAGCATAATTATTTAAAGGTGTTTTTTTTTTTTTCACTTTCAAGAGTATCTCAGTTTGTAATAAATTGTTTTTTCTATTTTTTTCTTTCTTTCTTTCTTTCTTTCTTTCTTTCTTTCTTTCTTTCTTTCTTTCTTTCTTTCTTTCTTTTGTTTTGCTTTTTTCTTGCTGAAGGTCACAGATTGATTCTGATAATTTTTTTAATGTATGAAGACTCATAATAATGAATAATTTTAATATTGCACACAAGGGTAATAAGATGTAAGGTTTCTAGAATCCTGATCAACGGGCAAACAGCTGCTTAGTAAAGTGGGGTTTTATGTTCAATGTCTCTTTTTTTACTCAGAAATATCTTACTTTTGACCCCAACACTCTAATGAAACTCCAAGTTTACAATGATCATGTCATTAAATCCACTGATCCCATTTATACTCTTATTAAAATATAGGTAATGTGTGACACTATGGCCTACTCTTGATTGATAGTCAACTGACCTTGACTTCCATATTCTCCATTGTTGGGTTCCATATTTTCAGCCAATGAAAAGTACAAAAAAGTAACAAAAAGTAACAATTGCCGGACACAAAGGGATGCCCATGAAATAAAAAGAAATAATAATATAGTGTGTGATTAAGGAAGTTGAAAGAACTCAGTTTCCCACAAATATACCTAATATTGATGTTGATTTGGAAAATGGCTAAGAAGCATCCATTGTGTTGATATGACTCACTATTCCATCTACAGGAATTTTAGCCAAGGGGAAATGTACTTTAATTTCTTTGGATTGAGGAATGGATGGATGTTGAGTATATGAAGACCACAGAATAGAAGAACTATTTCAAAAAGAGTGGGCTATGTGGGAAAGTAAAAAGGAGGGAAATAACAGAGTAAGAAATTAAAAGAGGGAAGGTAAAAAAGATTTGGAGACAGATAACTTTCTAGATGCTGATTAAATTCTGATATCTTTTATTTTTTCTGTGAAATAGACACTGCTTCTGAGAGTGAGATGAGCAAGGGCAGAATGGTCAGGATTTCAGTTGGTTTGAAATGGTGATTGCAGAAGGTAGGATGGCAGTAGAATTTTAGTAGAAGTATCAGTTGATGTTGATGATTATGAATTTATAGTGTTGCACATCTATCAAGCGTTGCCCTAGACTAGCAGTTTTCAGAATGACACATGGTGGAAAAGCAATCCAGGGTTAGTATTTTACCAGTCAGATATTATGGGAGGAAATAAAAGGCAAGGACATTTAACGTCTTGGCTCATATTTTATATATTTATTAAGATTGAAAGAATATATTATTGATCTCTTGTGGCTTAGCTACCCCTATATCATGTTATCATGAGGATTTTCTCTCACAGCTTCATACAACAATGTATTCTAAAACTGATGCAGTTAGCTTTCTGGGTTGACATTCCTCTGCCATGGTAGGGACTTGTTACCAGAGAGAAGTTCATTTTAAAGTCACACACTCTGAGGCTACCTCTCTGAGACTCCTCCCCATCATACTCTCATGAATTAGTCAGTAGATTAACTCTTAGTCATCCTAGAGAGGAGACAATGCTTCTCTGTAGGAATTATGTATTGTATAGATTAATTTTGTTGATGGAGGAGAAAGAATGAGGACATTTAAGTGCTAGCCACAGTCTTGGGAGAGCAGGACAGTGCAAAGGCGTAATGGAGATGCTCCTGTGGCTACAAGCAAAATTTTGTCATCCCTAAAAAATAAACAAACAAAAAACAATGTTGATTCAAAGGAAGCAAATATCTAAAATGTGTATAAAAAACAATGAGAGATTACTTTTTTCATGATAAATGTTTTCTACCTTTATTATAATGGCACGAATTCAAAATAAATCTATGGCTATGCTTCATCTTATCTCTAAACAGAATATAACAGAATTAAATGTATCTTTTATTCTTTCAAATGACATTTTGTACTCTGAAACACGTCATCAACGTTTTTGAGACACTGCTTTTTTTCTTATCGATGTGCATATTTTAAATTCATCATTAATATATTGCAAATGCTTTAGAATTTTGAAAGAGTATTTTAAGTGGTATTCACATACTTTTATTTTCTTATTGCATTTTTAATAACAGTGAGTAATTTCAAATTTATTTGACCATGTTGCTCTGTTGCATGTGTTTTATCTAGTATAACAGATGCCAAATACTTCTATGTTATTGTACTTAACTGAGGACCATAGAGAAAATAAAATATGTATTATTAATAAAAAATAGAACTGAAACTTGAGCTGAGTCGGAAAGAATTTGCCTTGCTTTTGAGTTTATTGAATCCCACAGAATGTTATTTTGAGCTTGCATTCTATTTGCATTCCAAATTATGTAAAACATAGATTTTCACTTAAAAATTAATATTGTTTTTGAAATTTTTGATTAATTTTGTTAAATTAATTTGAGAAAAAATACAAATCAACTTATCATATCTTTGTCAAAAAACTTGATGTTAGAAAGAACAAGAATTTAAGAGGGTTTTCATTCTAAACTCTCTCTTCTCTTATGACTGACTTAATGTCTCTGATCCCTAGGACCTGTATTGTCATAATGAATGATTAATTTAAATTGTGTATTACGACCTCATTTTATTTTTATAAAATTAAAAACCTTATTAGTAAGGGCATGTGTGTGTGTGTGTGTGTGTGTGTGTGTGTGGTGTAATGATTTCAGCAACATATTTCTCCATGTCTTAAATGAGAGTCTTTGGATAACGTTACATTTATGTGTTTGTGTCTAGGTTATAAGAGTAGTTTTCAAGCGGTTGATATCAAGATTTTATCATTCAGTTTTCTAAAATACACCAGTTAGTATTTTTTTATGTGTGGTTGGGGAAATATGCCGATATCCAGTTATATTTCATGTGTTTTCTAGCATGTAATTATGCATAGAGGTACTGAGCAGGAAAGGAAGACAAGTTGGTTGGATGAACCAAGAGGCTAGGCTGTTATTAGCCTATTATCTAGTGGGACAAGAACAATGGAAGGAAAAAGGGTGAAGAAACAAAATTGTGCTTAAAATATTTAAGAAACTGAAGAGTAAATAGAGGTCAACCAATTAAAGTAAAGAAGCAACCAGATGTCCTGAGTTAAAGAGAGTTTTTTTGTTTTGTTTGTTTTTTCTTCTTTTCTTTTCTTTTCTTTTCTTTTCTTTTCTTTTCTTTTCTTTTCTTTTTCAAATGAAAAGAAATGATTTGCAAGGTGCAAAAGAGAGCTCGGAGGAAAATGCATCACCTCTTTTTCTGGAAATTTGAAGCATTAGAGTATGATCCTTCACTTGAGGTGGCTGTGTGGGCAGCACTTTCTTCAGTTATAGTCAAGTTTCATTTCGGGGAAGTAAAAGAAATATTTAAAGAAGAGATTAAATATGGAGAGGACTTTTGAGTGTACAGAGCAAGACTTTGAGGAAATTTTCAAAGGAAGGAAGTAAAGAATTGTAAGATTGGGGCCATGCTCAGAGATACATAGGAATGAACCTACTGGGATAATGAATCTGTGAGGCCAAGCGACAAATTTCTTGAATGTTCAGTGCCTGGTACAGTGTCTGGCATAAAATTGGTGCTTCTCAATATGTGTTGATAAAAATTAAACACATAAACAATGTAATTTACCTCCATAATGATGTGACTGCCCACTGTTAAAACTCCAGTAACAAAATGTTTTAAAATACTTCAGTAAATAAAGGGTCCTTTCCCATCATTTATAAAGAGTTTATTATTTAGAGCAAACTAAATGATTTCTCCAATTAGAATAAAGTTTAAATCTAGTTTAAGAGTTGGAGTTGAATCTTCAATATAAAATTTACCCAAGCTAGTTGACATGAAATTGGCCCTACCTTATGAATACAATATTAAATTGTTGACAAATATTGTAAGAAATCTGAATCTGGGATTGAGGAGGTCACTTCATGAACCCAGATACTCATTCGCAAAAATCACTATTTGATAAAATCTTAATCTTCACTACATCTTACATTTGCTTAATCAATCAAAAACTATGTTGTGACCATTAGGGAGAACTGGAGTTCATTTAAATTGAGTGTGCTCATGAAATAGGCATAGACAACCACTAACTGACTGTAATTGCTGTAGCAGTATCTACAACAAAACAATAAATATTTAAACTGCTGCACTTGCAGTCAGAAGCCAGTACAAAATTCAGAAATTATCTTTATGCCATTATTCCAGATTAGGGATAAAGTTAAGTGATGACTCATTTAATATTAATAGCACCTACAAGTGACATGAGGAATAAATATTTAAAGCCCTGTCAAACCTATCGTTATATCTTCAGCTTTGTTGCTGGCATCATTTTGACATTTGCTTTTCCAGTAGCCAGCTACCATGTTCATTTTATCTCTATTTTCTAATTTGTAGTCAACACAATTATTAATGAGAACTTCAAGTGATTTTTACTGAATCCCATAACTTACTGGAGAGAAACTGAGGAACAGAGTAAAGTCACAGAGCCAAAAAAATGATGAATTTTGAGTTCAGATCTGCTAATTCTCTGTTAAGTCTTTTTAAATGAAATGAGTCCTCCCTCTATATGATGGACCGGGCAAGCTGCCCCATGTGACAAAGATGAAAGAAGCAGCAATCTGTTCTGAAGATATTTAAAAGTGACAAAGTGAGGCAAAACACATGTCGTTAAGTTTCGGAATAAGATGGCTTTTAAGGAAAGAATAAAGTAAATGCATCCAGAATTTAAAGTACAATGCAATCGTATTAAATTTGGAGTGTCAAGAAAGACATCAGTGATTGTGATTAAAAACTACCTTGCATTATGGACAGGACTTAATCTCAAATTTGTTTCAGACAGTGGAGTGATAGGACCAATGACAGAAAGCAGGAGAGAGGTGATGAGTGAGTATTTTATAGAAACCTGAACACTAGCTCACATTGAACACTGAAGGATGCTTGACATGAGGCTGAAAAAGCATATTGGGACAATATTTGGCAGTTAAATATTGCATTTAGGAATTAAAACATGACAAGTATGTACATGGGTTCTCGTTGGGACATAAAGGGTATGTCAGATAACTCAGTCGACTTAAGTGTTCTGTGAAATATATAATGAAACTTGAATTTGAGTTAATGCAAAGAAAATAATGAGGGGCCAATTGAAATACTCAGAGGAAAATAACTTGAATAAATTGTAAATATAGTAATTATTTAATACATATTTATGTATATTCTGTGTAGTCATATACAACAGCTATTATTTTGATCATTTTGTATAATTGGTTCAGAAATCAAAATGATGTACAATAAATTTTGCTCCTGTACATGCTCATCCATCCACTTTTTTTTGCATATATCATCATTTTCATTAGTCTAATCTGAATAAGTTAGTATTTCTCCCAACATGAGCAAACATGACTATATATCCTTATTTTTTTCACACAAAATATTATACCATATACACTATTCTGCCTGACAACTAACTGCATAGTTCCTGAATATCTCTCCATATAAGTATACAAAAGTCTTTCTTGTTCTTTATTTTTATAGCACTGTGTGCCATTGTGTGGCTTATTTAACCAATCCCTTATGTATAGTTGGATCTATATCTTTCAATTTCTACTATTACTAATCATGCTGAAATGAATGAAACTGTACAGACTACATTTTGTGTGAGCATGTAGGTGTGTGCCTCTGGAATATTTTCCCTGAAGCAAGGTTGCTGGATTAAGAACAGATGCATTTGTAATTTTGATATTTATCGTCAGATTGCTCTGCCTAAGAGTGGCCATTCCTTACACTCCCCTTAACAACATATGAGAGTGTTTCTATTCCAGCTGGCAGAGGGAGGGGATAAATTTTTGGGTGCTTCAAGCTGAAGAGTAAGATGTCACCAGAGTTTTAATTTTCCTTATCTTATTTTGACAAAAAACAGGTATCTTCTCATGTATCTGAGAAATGATTTGGTTTGATTTTTCTGTGATGTATTGATTCATATCTTTTGTCCATTTTTATTAGATTTTTTCCTTTTTATCTTTATCTACAAGCTCTCTCTTTCAAGTACATTCTCAATTTATCTGATTTGAGATGCAGACATTTGCACCAGTGTTTCTTTTGCCTTTGTCATCTAAAATATTTTTATGTTGTCAAATTTATCAATTTTTTATTAGCTTCTAGATGTGTAGCCAGAATTTTAAAAGCTTTCTAATTTATAATAGAATATTGTAATATTTTATTCTAGTAATTAAGTGTTTAATATTTGAAATTTTGATACATTTGGAATTTATTCTGGTATGCTATGTGAAGTATTAATCCAATATTATCATTTTCCAACAGGCTACATAGTTTTCCAACACCATAATAAAATATACATTATTATTCTGCTCTGCTCTGATCTGAATTGCCCCTTTGTAACATACTAAAGTCCTATTTGGGTCAGTTTCAGGTTTTTCTGTTCTGTTGCATTAGTTGATTTGTTTATTCACATACCAATATCACACCACTTTCATTAATGAGGATTTACAGCTAGTTTTTATGGGACTCATGGCCTTTTTCCCTGTTTTCCTGGATTGTCTTGGCTATTCTTGCTATTTATACGAATTTTCAAACCATCTTGTCTACTTATAGAAATAGTTTGCTGGTATTTTTATTGCAATGACATGTAAATTAATTAACTTAAAAAGAAAACTTATGATGGTGATAAATTTTCCATTCATAAAACCTGAAATCTATTTTTTAAGTCTTCTTTTGTGTCTTTCAGAAGCATTTAAGGTTTTTTGTCATATAATTATACATGTTTTATTATGTTTTTTTCAGAGATGTTTTATCTTCTTGGGTGCTATTAAAAATGGATTCTTCTCTCCCATAATATCTTCTAATTATTTGTTGTTTATTGTCATAAAGTCTGTTGTTTTCCTCACATGAATTATATATTCAGCTACTTTGCTATAGTATTTTACCGTAGGTGAAATTTTTCAATTTCATTATACTGTTTTCATTTTACAACCACATCAGTTGCCAAACAGTGAAAGGGAGTTTTACATCTCCCTTTCTAAATTTTATATGTCTAATTTTTTCTCTTGTCCAACCATTTGTCAAATATTACTAGAACATGCTAAAACATCCTGGAGTTAGTGTACACATTTATATTTTTTTTGGCCTTGGTAGAAATGCCCCCATTGTATCCATATCATGTGACTTACGGGATTTCACAGTAACATATTTTGGATATAAATAAATATTGTGTGAGTGTATATGTTTAATGCTGATAAAGTGTTCTTCAACACGACTCTTACTGAACACTTTCAGAATGGACTTTTAGTTTGTCAAGCTCCTTCTTAGTCTCGTTGAAGATGATTACATTTCTTCTATAAGCATATTAATATAAATAATATTGCTAATTTATTGATATAAAAACATCTGCACACGTATGGAATACACATGGCTATGCTGCACCACTCTTTAATAGGTTTCCATATTTTTTACTTATATTTTATTTCAGATCGTTATATTGGTATTTATAAATTTATATTGAATTATTTGATTTTCATTTTTGCATCATTATTCTTTCTTTCTGATGGTTCATTTGCTCCCATGAAATCATTTATAAGATTTTTTTTCTTTTAAATAATTGGGGACAATAAAGAAACATTAATTAATTTTCTTTAATAGTCTTGCTGAACTTTTTTTATGATAATCCCTGAGTCTGTGGCATTGGTTGGTGTGGGGAATGGAAGATTTTTTTTTGTACTTTTTTTATATCTTTCATGGGAATTAGAATGGTTTCGATAAATTTTTTTCTTGAAATTTTATTTCATTATATTTTTAAATTTTATTTTTACAGTTTTATAATATGAATACATATTTTTATATAGCTTCTTTTCCTACATATCTTTCTTTACATTTTCTTAATTTTAATTTTTTTTATTATCTTGATTATGATGTCTTCCATCAAACATGTTTAATTTTTTTAAAGAACCAACTTTTTTTGTATTTTAATCTAGTGATTTTTAATTCATCTCATTAAATTCTACTCTTATACTTTTTTTCTTCATTTCTTTCTATTCAAATTATTGTTTTCTTCTATCTTTTAGAGAAGATATTGGCTATATTTCATTTTATTTTTTAATTTAAGTTTACAAACTCTCCTTTGAGTATTCATTTGGCTCAAAACATTCCACAGGTCTTTATATGTTGTTTGTATTATAGTTAATAGTTATATTACTAAATATTTTTTTAATATCACAGTTATGTTTAGTAATACATTTGTGCATAAAAACTGAAAAGGTTTGGTTTTCCCCTATTATTTATTTAAATATTTTTGATTGAGCCTTCTTTAGAAAATTTTATTGAGTTTTGACTTCAGTTTTTTCTTGCAAAAGATTTTGTTTTTCTTTTATGGAATTTCTATGTGTTATTTGGGTTACAAGTTTAACTAAAATTTATTTCTAAAATTACTACATCGTGTGGTCTAGTTAATGATCTCTCTGCATTTCTATTTCCTCATCTGCCAAATGAAAATCCTAACAGTAGCTAGCATATAGCATAAATGGGAATAACCACAAAGACATACATATGCATGTGTATGTATTCCCTCCCTCTCTATCTATCTATTATCCGTCCATCTATCTGTGTATCTATCTGTTAGATGACTTCAAAAAATTCTGGCATTTAGCAACCACTTGACAAATGGTCCCACTTACTGTCATTGCTATTATGATGATGAACAATGTTATTATTGTATCTGCATATTGATTAAGATATTTTGGCTAATGCATAATTTCCTATGCCTTTAAGCATCTTATTAAAAAATGATCAAATTATTTTACTTTAATTTTATTATGTTCGATTCAAATTTTTTGAGATTTCATATTTTTAAAAATTCTTTAGTCATCGAAGCATTGGAGTTGCACATTTGAATTTTTTAAGAACTTTTTATTTCCATCTTCTTATTCCTACAACATAGTGCTATAAAGAAATATGTCACACTTTTTCTGAAATATGAGGTATGCAAGATATGAGTAACTTAGTTAGTTTTAATCTCATTCTACCCAAACTATCACAGTACATGAAATATAGTGTTATAAAATTAACATTTTTCTTCAAATGTAAGCTATTTTGTTTCAAAGAACTATTTGCCTTGGATAATTATTTTGTGGGTCTAAAACTTAATTTCAGATTAGTTATGTGGCTCAGATAGGTGGCGACAAATGAAATATTTCTTCAAAGCTTCAGCAAGGTTCCTGATACAGATTACTCTGCAGGGATTGATTTTATGAAGTACTGAATAATCTTCAAGAATATGGCAAAATTGCCCAGCTAGAAAAGTTGAGAAAAAATGAAACTTGGCTAAGAAAATTAACCAAAACACTTTAGAATGCAAGAAATTCAGAAGAAGAACACAGAAACCTGGTGCATGACAGAATGTTTAGATCTTATTGGACCATCTAACTCAGAAATCTGTTAAAGTGCAATGAAACTTATCAAAGACTAATGAAAGAATGTGTCATGTTTTGAAATTATCTAGATATATTTATATTTTGGGACTAAATTATACATAGTGTCAGGAAAATTAGACTTAAAAAGCAAGGTAATTGAATTGCCTTTCACTATTTTATGTAACATGAGCCATAACAATAATAATAATAATAATAATAATAATACAACCAAGAAAAATAATTTGTGTTTTCTGAGATAAACTGGGAAATCTGTGCTGAAAATTACATACACACACACACACTCTCTCTGTCTCTCTTTCTCTCTCTCACCCTCCTCTCCCAAAATAAATTCTAGCTTCCAAAAATATCAGCTTAAAAGATAATGATACATTTGCACATTCATTTAAATTCCATGACAAAAAATGTTCTATTTGAGAAAACTATCATTCTCAACCATATGATTATAATTTTTCAATAGTATATTGCTTAAAGGTAAAAATTTTGGCATAATGTGGAGCTCTGAGCCTGAAAGAGCCACCCTAGTAAGTAATGTGTAATCTCAGGACATTTCTCTAGGTTCTAGGAAAATAGAGCACCCCAATCACCATTTTTTTTCTATAGTGGCATTATAGTTTAAAAATATATTGACAATCAGAGTTGCATTCAGAAGAGGGTGATCTAGAAGGTAATGTTTTACAATATGAAACAAAACTAAACAAAAACACAACAAAACAAGAACTCTAGAAATGTCTTAAACAAGGGCATTTAAATGTAGTCTTAATAAATCTCATTAGGTAATTTTACCTCTATAGAAGATAAAGTATAATTTATATAAAAGAAAGGAGATCTTACATAAATGGATGAAAACTAGAGAGGAACAATTTTTTTAGTTTGATGTGAAGACCATTAATAAATGTGGGTAAATCAAAGTACTGAGTTTTCTGTCGACAAAGGATTCAACCAGAGGCTCAGTGAATGAGATTCCCATGTTAGGATGAAAGTTAGAATAGATTCTTGCATGAACGCATGCATGCCTTATTCATTTCTTTTGTCTTTCAACACATAGCATCCAAATTTATATCTTATTTCCCTCCTGCTCTGCAAATTCTATAATTTGTCTAAATATTTTACATATAAAAGACAAAGTACAATTTGAATTATACTAAAAGCCAAGAAAGTCATGAGGTAATTATCTATAGCATTTGCTCTAAGTTACTATTTCTATTTTTTATCTTTTATATTATTTTATATTTCAAAGGATGTTTCTGGAATATTAACTTGTTTTCTTATTTCATGAAAAGATTTTAAAATTCTAAGGGAACTTCATAATTTTAAGGAAGTAATATGATTAACAGTATAAGAATCATGTGGATCAAGTTATTAAATACAACCTGGATGCCAAAAGACCATACAAATTCAATATTAAAATGACCTATAAGATGAGCAGATAGAGCAATGGAAATACAACTCCCAAGTTGGGAGATGGAAATTATTATTACTATCATTATTAATTGTCAGAACACTTGATGTCTCTGAAGTAGTTTTCAATTCTTTATTAGTTTTTTTTCCCACTCATGACTTCATTCTAAGTGGGTCATTATCATTATTTCACCGAGAAAAAAATCACAGAAGAAGAATCAATAATTTATTATATCCTACAACAAATGAGCCACAGAAGCAAGTCTTAGACACTGATTTTATTCCCTCTGCTTTTTAAAGCCTCCCCTTATTTTGGTTGGTTAGACCACTGGGTATAAGTAGATAGCAAGAAGTATTATTATGTAACATGAAGAAACTCATTTCAAATACAGAGGAATCCACAAAGGATGAGATATAATCAGTTAAATATAATTCCTGGAGAACATGAGAATGTTGGCCTCACCATTGTACATAAAATTATTTGGGCTGTCACAATGTTTTTGAAAAATTCAAATTCTTACCCTTCCAAACAGAATTTTGACCAAATGTAGACTCAAGTTTGTAAACATAGATAATAAAATACAGAAACTGGAGAGACATTGAGTGAACACTGAGCTCCAGGGACTTTTAGCACATCTATTGATTCTGGATGAGTTTTATATTTTTGTTGAAAGCTTAAACTACATCTAACTGTGTGACTTTAGGCTTAAGTTCCTAATATCTATTTTCCTTGGTTTTCTTATCTGTGAAATAGAAAAAGGCAGCTTTTCACTAGAGTGTTTTTCTTTGTGAGAATTAATTGAAATAATTCACTTAATGCACTATGCAGAGTAACCAACCCATAGTAATCCTTTAGTAATTATAGGCATTATTTGACCATTATTTTGTGTCCATTTTTAAAGTAACATAACTTTTTTGTAATATGCAAAATATAACTTTTGTAATATAAAAATATACCTTTTTATAATATATACATTTTAATTGAAACTAAATAGTTTTTAAGTCTAAATATAATGCCTTGTAACCATGAGTAGTAGGCAGAATTTTCATAATGACCCATCAAAGTTGTATAGATGTTATCTTCAAAACTTGTAAGTATGATGAGTTATCATTCCTGTAATTATGCTATGTTAAATGGCCTAGGTGACTTTAAGATAAAGCAATTATCCTGGGTTATCTTGCTAGGCCAAATGTAATCACAATAAAACTCGAAAAGCAGAGAACTGATGTCAGAAGAGGCCAGTAAGATTTTAAATATGAGAAGAACTCTATTTGCCTTTGCTACTTTGAGGATGGAGCAGCTGTGTAAAAGGAAGGTGGCAGTGTTTAGAGGTAGAAAGCAAATCCTACCTGACAGCCAGCCAAGAAACAGGGATCTCCACACTACAACTGCACGGAAATGGATTCTTCCAACGACCTAACTGAACTTGGACGTGGAGTCTGCCCAGGGCCTCCAGATAAGAGCCTCATTCAGTCAATGCATTACATTGAGTCTTGTAACAGATCATCCAGTTGAGCCCACCTAGACTGCTGAAAAACTGTGAGATAATAAACATCATTTTAAATTTCCTAGGTGTACCTAATAGAAATTAATTACACCCACTATGTTTATTTCGTGAGCATACTTTTTTTTATATACAAACAAAAAATCAACATCAAATGGATGTAACGCAAATATTTTATTTACTAATTGAATATAACTAATATACATCCAAGTTTAATACTATTAGATTTTTAGAGTGCAAAGAGACTTTAAGGAACATACAGTTTAAGATGAAGAAAACATGGCCACAAAGAATAAATAATTTGGGCTTCGTGGCTTTCCATCCTGTGGGATCTATAACTGTAGGTTGTTAGAGCATCATTAAGGGGGGGTCGGTAATATGTGTCCATTAAATATCATCAATTATATTTTATAACTACATACAGGTGTTCTTTGTAATATTTACCTACCATTTCGGAAGTGAGTTGATAGTATATCTTCATCATTCACATTTCTGCTCAACCTCTGCCAAATGTGCACAACACTCCTGTGGGGTGAAAGATCTCATTGCTACAACCTGAGGCCCTGCCTTACATCATATATTGACTGATCATTTAGTGGCATAATTAGAATTCTAGATCCCCTGACTCTGAACTACACTGTGGTCCACTGTGCTGCTTGCCTCCGTGCCCACATTCTGTAACAGAACAGTTTCAAAGTCTGCTTTATTATCTTTGCACATTGTTTAATGAAGCATGGTGATTGGTTAGAAACACCCTCTCCATCTTCTTAGACATGCTACTCATTACTGTCAAAGCAAAAATTGTAGAGAACAATGTTAAATAGGAAAGGAAGACTTAATTTAATCCTACTGTAATTTAGGAGAGAGATTGAACTTAACTCCACCAAAAAAAAAAAACAAAACAACAAGAAAACGGGCTATATAGTATAAAGAATTGTGGTGGTGGGATTGTAGGGTATCTGCAAATACCTTATTGGTTTTAATCCAAAAAAAAATAAACTTTTTATACCTTTATGACAGAAAGTAATTTTACAAGTTGCAGCAAGGCACCTTCAGGAATCAGGCTCCTGTCCTCCCATAGTGACAGGGAGATAGGGGCGCTATCTTCCTTGATGATTTCATTTCAGAGGAATGAGTTCCAGGTCCTTGAGAAAGTCATTGCTGGATTGTAAAATGTGCCAGAGGCTTTCAAAATTGCTTATATCTCAAAAGGGCAGAGAAAGAATTTTTGAGTTTCTTAAACTCAATACTCTAAAAAGAAGTTGGTCAGGGGCCTTGAGTGGGTAAGAATGCTGCCTTCAGTTTGGTCAAGCTGAAAGGAACATTAACAGCCTCCTGATCACTGCTGTCTCTTTTGATTCACTGTCTTTTCAAAATGCTTGATTTGTCAAAAAAAAGTGTGTAAATTTATGCACAAGTAACTCAGTTTTTCCTGGACCAAATCAGAAAGACAAAATAAATTTTAACAATAGACAAATAATGGGATAGCATATTTGTGTGTGTGTGTGTGTGTGTGTGTGTGTGTAACCTCTCCTTATTTGTAGTCAATAACTTTTCAACAAATGCTTTCTTTATGTAAGAGCTGTGATAGAACAGAAAAACAAAAATTTCATTTTACTACACTTTTTTTTTCTGAGAAACGATTTGTTATCTGTGTGAGTGTGTGTGTGTGTGTGCAAGCAAACACACTCAGTATTCTAAAATAAGTTCTGGAATATTCCCCTGTTGATTTCCTGGTAAGATGACAGAAAAGAAATCCCGAATCCACTGAGCTTTGCTTTTTCCATTATAAATCAAATGTCTTGAATGTTAGTTTTCAGTACTTCAGGGACTACAGTTTTCCCTGGCTTACTTTTTCTAGTATTGAGTTAAAAAGAAGCACACAGTGAACCAGGGGAGGGGAGGAAATACAACCTAACACGACATGGACAGCTTTACTTCAGGGATGGTTCTCTCCAGAGAGACTGGCTAAAGATTTGAACAGCCGTCTTGCTTCAATCCAAAGGGTCTAATTAGTTTTTACTTTACAATAATATGTCATAAACTTCCAATGCAAGTCACCAGATAAAAGGGCCAAGAGAGTTGGTTTTGAGTCCCAGGATGTCCTCTCATAAGCTAACGTTGTCATTAGAGCTACTTAGACTTTTCCTCTCACCATCTCTTCCCAGCTTCTTTTTTAAAAATACTTTTTATTTTTTATTTATTTTTTAAGCAAGGCAACCTTGATAGACCTCACAGATTACAACAACCTTGTCAACTTACACTCCTTTTTTTTTTCTTTTTTAATTTTTTTATGCCTATAGCCCCTGGTCTTTTTAGGTGGTTTCCCATCCAAATACTAACCAGGCCCGACCCTGCTTAGCTTCCAAGATCAGATGGGATTGGGCGTGTTCAGGGTGGCATGGCTGTCGATTCTCTTACCAGCTTTTGCTAGAATAACTCTAGGATATTAATATCCATTATTTCACAAAACTCTGCGTATTACATTCCAACTCTAGTCGCCTAAATTTTTTTTTTTAAATCTGCCTGCCTGTCATAGTTACCAGTTCTATTTCTTGCTCTACATCTATAGATGAGCAGGTAGAACATAGCTTATTTTGAAATAAATGTGTATTGTTTAGTAATTTATGTTTATAAACATAAACTTTACACTTCAGTTTTAATTAATATGGATATTAACAAAAATTTTAAAAACCAAACCCCATATTAAACCTTGGTTTGTCACCTCAGCACAGTGATGTTTAGCCATACAATGTCAACCTGAATTCACTAAGGTGGTGGGCCATTTCCGCCATGAGGATTGGTTGTTGATTTCTTCAGATCCGCAAACATCAGGGATTCTATTTTAGAGACAGGGCAAAAGAGTGATGGATGTCAGCATGTTCTATACGCAATGTCATTGTACCATCCCGCTTAGGAGAGATGCTTTCTGAATCACAGCAGCAGCAATCCCGTCACTATTCAGCCTCCAACTCCACCTTTTGACTTGGGCAGTGGAAATAGCAGAGTCATGTAAAACTTGTGCTTTTCGGGTTTGTTGAAAATAGCAGGAGAAGAAGCTCACCCTCACACTGAATTATTATGCATTTTGTATGGAGAGAAAACTGCAGGATTGTCTATTCCCCTGTGCTCAGAGTCATTCAGACAAACATGAAGAAACTCACACAGAATGGGAGATTTTACCTTGGTGACCTGGTCTGTGTTTTTCCTCTCATCCCATCTTTATGACCTTTGTCATTCATTGTCTTACTTTTTATTAAAATAATTTTACCAACATTTTCTAATCAACACAGGACTTTGTCTACTCAAGATGATCGCACTAGGTTCACCTTTATACACAATGTCTTTATTCCTGAAGTCGTTATAGTCACAGTTCTTTCGGGGTCTGTCTCATACAGCTGCACTGTCTGGCTCTGCCTTCCTTTCTCCTCCGTCTCAATGTGTCATACTTGGCCTTCTGTGGTTACGTCCCATGGCTTTTCAGTTTCTTCCATGAGTCTGGCTGTCTGTTACTTATGTTTATGCACCCACTAGATTTTCTTAACATTTATAATAATTAAAAATACAGTGGCTTTTTTTTATAATTCAGTCTTTCTTGCTAAACATCTATCTTTGACAGTTTGGACTTCATCTTATGTTTTAATCCACTGTATCTCCAGTGCCTACTGCCATGTTTGGGTGTAAATAAATGTCCCTGCCTATATCCAGCCTGTGTTCTTCCGCAGGAAGAATAATCACTGTCATTTGAATCATGTGTTGCTTTCAAAGCTTACATTTATTGAGCGGTTACTGTGCCAAACTTCTGTTATTACATCCTTAAGCCACTGCCCTTCCTATTTTAGTGGTTTAGAAATTAAGCTCTGGAGTCTAGATTTTAGTCCTGTTTTTACTATTGCAAGTTGTGTTCTTGGATAAATGACTGTGCCACCAAGTACTTTGGCTTTCTCATCTGAAAAGTGGTGATACTTTTAGCTCTGTCAAATAATTGTTATAAAAAAATTAAGTAATGCACAAATTATAATAATACAGCACTGATGTTTAATAAATACCCCAAATGTTAGTTTTTAAAAAATATTATTAATAAACCTAGTATGTGATAGGCACTGTTGTAGATCATGGATATACAAGAATAATAATGCATAGTCTCAGTTTTAATAACTATAATAAATTTAAATAAAAGTAAAATATAAGTGTGTTATGTGCTGAAATAAAAATATTTACAAATGACGAGGAAGAAAAAAAGGAAAGTTAAGAGCCTTTTCTTTTATGAAGAGTTCTCGTTTTCTGTTGTACTTCATATCCTCCTTCATAAATAAGTTTTTAAATTCAAATCTGAATAAATACAGAAAAAATGTGCAAATAATAAGCATTCAGCTGAGGGAATTTTTACAAAAAGCAATCTCATATGTAGCAATTACCCACATCCTGAAATAGAATGTTATTAGCACTCCAGAAACTTCTTCAGGGGGAACCACTAAAGTGACTTCTATTACTTTCAATGAGATTTTACTCTTTCTGAACTAAGTATAATGAAATGGACAAGCATAGACTCTTCCTCCTGCCCAGCCCACCCCGCGACACCCCCTGGATTTATCACATTTAAAATTGCATTCGTTAGATTAATTAAAATTAATCTATGTGACAGTTGTTTGTTCATTGTCATTGTTTAATAGTTTTGCATTTCATACTTTTTCTACAGTGTATTCATTAGGCTATTGGTAAAAGCTTATGCTGTTTCAAGTTGGTTTATTATAGGAATAGTGCTGCTAATGAAATTCTCGTGTTTGTCCATATAGAAAGACCACATCTATATGTGTTTCTATTGCACAGTCATAAACATACTCAGATTTAATAGACATTACCAAACTCTTCTGAAGTAGTTGCTCCAGTTTACATGCTGAGCCACAGTGTACGAGAGTTCTAGATGCTCCATTTCTCACCAGAGTTGATATACTTCATATCACTTTGGAATGTCTCCATTGATGAAATAGTTAATGAAAATTTGTCTCATGAAATATTTTATTTTTAACGTGAGAAAAATATTGATTATCACCTGCTTTTAGTTGTTTGTAGCATAGATGTTAAATTCTCAGGCCATACTTATAATTTTAAATAAGGCCTATCATGACCTATAAGGTTGCTATTTTAGATACATTCTTAAATCAACTCCTTCGTATTTAAGCATATTAATCAGTTACGCATGCTTTATTTTCATATTGAATAAAAAATGTCCTCTCAAATAATTTGAAACCTAAGAGGAATATAATTTCTAAGCCCCCAGAAGTGATTTAGCTGAACCTGAAGTTGAAATGACAAGCACATCAGCGGATGATAAAAACCAGCTGCCAGACCTTTTTATATGCAAGTCATTCACTGAAAGATCAAAAAAATGGAAAATATAATGCTCTTACCCACATTCGTGTTGAGTTAATGCCCAGGTGAGTTCTTCTGAAATAGTGCAGTTGTATCTCAGCAAAAACAAGAAGCAGTAAAGCATCATACTTATTAGGATCCAATTTGCCACAGCAGCAGTCAAGTGCTTCAATTTCTCCCAGTAGTGATGGGAAGGGAAAAGTAGGGATTGAGAAATTTAAATTAAATTTATAGTGCAGTGCACACTTGGAATTCAATATTGACAGCTCTAATTTCCTACCTTACCACCACAAGCTCATTAAACGAGAGTAAAGGATTAAAAACAACTATACTCATTTATAAAAAAAAAAAAAGTGCCATCATTTTCCTGCTGCAGATTTCATCTCCCTTCATCCAATTTAATGCATTCATGATGGAGGTGTTTGGGATTTTGGAAGGAGAGCCTTGATTATTTCTTTAACACGTGCAGAAACACATAGATAGGCAAACACACAGGAAGTCATGTTATATTTAGATATACCATATGAAATGTGGTCAGCAAAAAACATCAAATTCAGTATAACTACCAGTGTGCATCTAAATTTCCCGGAGCTTTTCAATATATATATATAAAAAAATAGCCTCCAAGGTCCTAAACATGTCTAAATTGTAACTGATAAAATTATTAATTACACAAGATCACATTTGTCATTTTGCTTTGCTTATGGATGGAAGGAAATCTATCACCACTTCCACCTCCAACACTTCAGACTCAAGGTTAGCATAAATCATCTGGTAATACAGTCAGCCCTCTCTATCCATGAGTGCTGTGTCTGCAGACTCAACCAATTGCAGATCAAAAACATTTTTTATAAAAAGGTACCTCGCTGCCCGACGACATGTACTTTGTAGTTGAGATTATGATGGTTGTGTCTGTGCTAGACATTGCAGACTTTTTTTTTGTCATTATTTCATAAACAATACAGCGTTATAACTATTACATACTATTTACATTGTATGATGCATTATAAGTAACCTGGAGAAGATTTAAAATATTCAGCAGGATTTAGATACAAATCCTACACCATTTTCATAAAGCATTTGATTAGCCACTGTTTTAAGTAAGCCTGGGGGTCCTGGAACCAATCCCCATGTATGCCAAGGGCCAACTATATTTTTCTGTTACCAATAAATCACAATAATATTTCTGCCTAATATGAGGTATCCTGGGAGTTCATTTCAAAGCAGGAAGGTAGACTGCTTCCTAAGATCACAACTGTGGTTTTGGAAACATTAGAAATATACATTAGGCAACTTTCAAAGTAACGATAAGAGCAAAGGATTTATTTCCTCAGTGTTTACCACATATCATTTTTTCAGGCATAACATAACAAAGAGATATGTGAAACTGCATCATGCTTCTACAAAAAAAATTTAGCACTTCAAGTTAGAAAAAATGTTCAAAATGTAGATGAACATAGAAAAATGCCTTGTCAAGTTCTCTGGTTTTATTGTCAAAGAAGAAAGAAAGTGTATATGACAGATATCTTTCTTACGAAATGGACTGAATTAAACAAAGTGGTACGTAAGATACATTAACTCTTTCAGAGAAGTTTCACACATGCCTGGAACAGAGTACTTTATAACTCGTTCAGCTTCTTCAAAGTATAAATTTATTCCCCTCAACATTAACTAAAAGCCAAGGGAGTAACAGCATTGCAGGAAGCTGACCATTTCTGTGTATACTAGAAAGCAGTCCAAATTTTCCTTTCTTAAATTATTTCTCTAGCTAGAAGCATAGTCAGATGGTGGAGGATGCTCGCACAGGTGTATGTTTGAACATGTGCATACGCTCATGTTTATGTGCAATAGATGAAAACAAGAAACCAGATTTTTAAGAGTTGTTTATATCAATGATAGATAAGGATCCTCCTCAAACTCAAATCTAACAGGCTTCTAGAAGAGTCTCTGGTATGGCTTTCTATCTAATATGAATCTGATAGCTAAGGGCATAAAATCTTCCAAATATATCTGTTTATGACACTCCTGGTAACCATTCGGTAGCTACACAATACAGTTTGACTCTAAAATTCCATCCACTGATATGGCAACATGATATGTTGCCAAATCCTCAGTGAGGATTAGCAGATCTGGGTCTCAGTGTGAACTAAAAAGCCAAGCAGAATTTTGGTCTTTGGTCTTTCATTTCTGCAACTTACTATAAGTCAAAAACTCTCTACGAGACTGTTCAGAAATGCTTTCTAGCTCCAGGGTTCCTGGAATACACCTAACAAGTGCTGAGGACTTCCAATACACGTCAGAACCTTGTGCGATGCCATGTGGAGAGTGGAGAGGGGGTAGAGTCTGCAGCTTCGGCCCTTATCATCACTCTGCCAGACACAGTGCTAGGTGGCAGATTTGAAACAGTGTATCACATGGTGCTAGACTCTATGTCCTGGAGCTTCTGGGAAAGACATGGTTACCTTCTCATTATGACCTATTTTAATTAGTGTTATGTTAGAGGAAATGCATAGAGCTTTGGGGACACATATTTCCAGAGCCCTAAAGGGGCATAGCAGGTTGGAGAATAGCTTCTGGAAGTTGTAACCTTTCAACCTAAAGACAGAATAAATGTGAGCCATGCCAGGGGAAGGAAAAGACTATTCCAGACAGAAGGGAACCATGTAATCAAATGCTACATGGTAAAGAAAAACATCAATTGTTTGAGGAGTAAGGTTAGCAGAACAGTGCTCAGTCTGAGATGAAAAAAGACAGGGGGAGACGCTTTCAGAACAGCAGAGAAAAATCGAAGGTGACATATGGTAGGTACTAATTTGGTCAGTATGGCTCCAAATACCAGGGAAGGTTTGGATGTACTCATGTCCTACTCAACCGAGGAGCCTGGCTTTTGATGAGCTTAGAAAAAAAAAAATGAGTGTATAAGCAGGAGAGAGTCTATGGCCATGCCACCCTGAACAAGCCTGATCCTGTCTGATCTCAGAAACTAAGCAGGGTCAGGCCTGGTTAGTAGTTGGATGAGAGACCACCTAGAAGACCAGGTGCTGTAGGCTTAAAAAACTAAAAAATAAGGAATTGTAAACGGACAAGGTCCTTGCAATCTGTGAGGTCAACCAAGGGTTGCCTTGCCTAATAAAAGGGGGGGGGTATTTCAGATGAGGAATATTAAACAAAACACAGAAGGGTAACATGCCCTATATTATGAAAGAATCAAAGAGTAATTTTCCTGATATTTAATAGCAATTTATCAGGAAAAAAGTGTTAAGCCATCAGTTGTAGTTTCAGCTTTTTAGGAAACTAAATTTCTGGATGTTTATGGGGATGTGCTTGAAGGAACAAACAACTCACTTCCTCACAATTCTTTCATAATCCACAGTGGTTATTTTCCTGGTTTGTCCTAAAGAGTGCCATATCAACTACAATTTCCTTTTGTTTTTTTTTTTGTGTCAGGTATCATTTATTACAGAACACAACATCTCAACAGGTGTGAGAGTACTCCAGAGTAGTATAAACGATTATAATTGAGATTGGTGGGTATTGGAATAAATGTTTTCATTTATCCTTGAGGATCCACATATTGTTTTTCTGGTTTTCTATTACCTGTCAGGCACATAAAACATGTTCCTCCTGTACAGCATGGAAAACCAACTAAAAACCTAAAACTTTGGGATAGAGTATTTCAATAAATTAAAATAACTTACAGTTTTCTTAACGAACATATTCTGGATGACTCTTCTTGATCCTTTTACTTCAGCTGAATTTTAATCAACGATGTGCACCTGATAAGTCACTCTTAACATAATTGCCAGCATATCTTGTGAATTAAAATATGTTGGTGAGACTGATGGCAATAGAGTAGTCTGCATCTATTCAGAGCTAAATACCTTTATATTAGCTTTCACTATGGTGGAATTGCTGCAGAATTTTTACTATCAAAATACAGTTCTTGGGATGATAGCTATACAGATTAAAGCAAAGAAAGTTTTCAGATTCTTACCGTATACTGGAATGCTGAGGTATCACCATAAGATATATAGGATTACTTTCGGTTTTGTAGGCACCTCTTTGAGGGACAATATTTTCAAAAGATTTAAACTTAGTGGAGTATTTCTGCCAAAAAGTTCATGACACAAGGAGAAATGCATTCATCATTACTTATTGTGTGTCATTCTCATAAAACAAGTTTAGAACAGACTTCAGATTCCAGAAGACACCTTCAGATTTCCCTGACATCTGAAAGCAAGGTTGGAGAGTCAGCTGAATCACCTCTCACCTTCTACCCAATCAAAGTAGCAGTAATAGCCAAGAAAGAGAAATCGGCTCATCCTGTCCCATGCAAACAAAACATATTTATAAAACAGTCACTGAATTTAAAAATGTATTCTGTAGCTGTAAAAAATTGTCCAATTTACAAATAACTGCACATGAGTATTATAGTAGCAGTATTTTATTTTTAAAATTTATTTAAACTTTTTCTATCATTTTCCACCTAAAAAACTAAGAAATTTGACTTGGATACAGTAAAAAAATGAATAAATTAATGAAATTATTTGGTTAATTCATCTTTTAGATGCTTTTAGATCAATTTTCTGTTTCCACTGCTGCAATATATTACAGAAGTTTATATGTCGTGGAACTTGGCTAATCACAAATACTGTATTTCATGGTAGCTGATTAAAAATTTCTTTTGATTAGACTTCAAATATTTTTGCAACAGCTAAAACTGTTGGAATTTAATCAGTTGAGAAAAGCCAAGCATACCTGGTATTTTGCTTATTTAACAAAAGAAGAAAACATTTTCAAAAGCATAGACCTCCTACAGAATAACTGAAAAGTCGTCCTTCAGAGTCAAAGATAAACTCACCAGAGTTTTGACTGATGATACTATGGGCACGTTTTCTGTTTGGCGTTTTTTCTATGATGTAATTACTCTTTTTACTCATTGGTTGTTCTTCAAAAAAAGTATATACTTTAATATAAGTATTTAAAATATATGTTTTCTATAATTTGAATGGTTTCTAGGATTAACACATATAGCATATAATACTGTTCTGTATGTTGCATGTAAAATTTTACATATCTTGGAGAGCTTTTCATATTTGTGTGTCATATTAAGTATCACATATGTGACAAATACATGTATGTGGTTATATATACATAGTATATAAATCTATAAACATGATACATATGTAAATACTTTTTGGTACATACACACATACACATACACACACACATGCACACACCCTTTAAAATGTTTTTAAATGGCTTCATGCCTCCCATTTTGTGGATGTAACATGTATTTAACCTGTCTTCTGTAGGTCATTTACATTGTGTTTAGTTTTTAGTATTGCAAAGAATTCTATTCTAAATCCTACTGCATTTATCTTTGCACACGAGGACAAGCATATGTGGAAAACAAAAATTGGAAGTGGAATTTCTGGGTTAAATAAGTGTTATCTAGACTTCTTAAATTGATATTGTTACATTTTATCAAAAATTACATGAGCTAACGTATTTTGTATTATTTTATTTCATCATTATTTTAGTAAATAATTTTAATACCTAATAGATGCAGTTTGCTAAGTAAGAATGTAGGAGAGGTATTTGTGGGGACAAAAATGTCAACAGAACACCTTTTTCTGGTAATTGGATGTTATTGGAGTAAATTAATAAATTTTAAGACTACCTACTCGAGTCAAGCAGAGGCCATTTGTTCGTTGCTGAGATGGCTTAAAATTGATGAGCCTACAGAGAAATGTCAATTACGGGCAACCAGACTACAGATAAATGAAGCCTCTGTTTCTTCGTGGTAGTGATGATTTAAAATTAATGAGAAGAGGCAAGGAGGTCATTATTTCAAAAGAAAGGTTCTAGAAATGTTTGCCCCTTTCATTTTTCTTTAATCAAGCCTTTGACATTTATGCCTAAGAATATGCATCAGCAAAAAAAGGCACTTGCACTGCCTGCTGAACCACACAAATTGAACTTGATCCAGACCAAATTTTCAAATAGGTGAAGCTTGTCTTCATAGCCCATTATGTCCCATGCCATGGCTTTTGTACTCAGACTCCTTATACTTAACTTCAGATTTTCCGGGAATCATGCTGCCCTCTGGCTGATAAAAAAAAAAAAATTCCTCTTTCTTTCCTTGTAGAAATTCATCTGTCACATGGTTCATTCATTCAGACTCTAAGGGACAGTGATAAGTAAATGGATTTGAACAATAGCATCAATTTATGATTATAAATTATTGTGCTATATCTCCCAAACATTAGCCCTCAGATTATTGAACACATGCAGTGGTAGCATGCTTTGTGTCCCCTGAAGATGAGTATATCATCCTCTTGCACTGTTTTCTTGTCTACCTTAAGAAACCCTTTGCAAACTAATAGGCTTGAGTGATTACAAAATATATCTCCATTGGACTTACAAGAAGAGTGTGTAATGCTGAAATATACAAAGAGGAGAGGAAATGAAGGTCAAGTAGGAAAATACATTTTTCACAAATGCTTTTACAGCTCTTCATAATGGATCTGCTGCTATGTGCTGGACCTGAATAAATTCTTGCTCTATTTAGATTAAAATGTGGACTTTCCTAGGAATACTTTGCCATCAGAAAACAATCAGGTGACAATTATGCTTTATTACATAATTGCCTTTTTCTTTTTTACTTTTTTAAAATAACAGCAAAATAAGCAAATATACATGTTTTGTTTGAGACTGATTATAAAAATAAAGACCAGAAATACTGAAATGAAACAATGCAGGAGTGTAATGTTTGATGAAAGTGGTTTAAACACTACCAATAAGGTATTTTAAGTGAAGAGCTAAACAGTGAGGGCACAGGTAATTGTAAAATAAATAAATAAATAAGTTGACTGTGAAGAAACATTAGCACCAGTCAGTGAAGATGGTACCAGTGGTATGTTTTCTTTTTCTCTGAAAATAATTAAAATTAAGCAAAATGTACACAATTCTATTGGAAGATACTGAAAAATAAACCCTAATCTTGACTTTGATTTATATTAACATCTAAAGAAGACCTTAGGGGGTAATCAAAACTACATTTGAATATAAACTGCTGTGCCCTAATTTTTTATGTCATTAGAGATTTTAATTTGTTAACTATTGTCATAATTAACAAAAAGAATAATATTTGAGAAAAATAAATATTGTTGCTTGGCTCATTACAGTTATACTGTTTATATGTTATCAGTTGGTAGACTGAAAAATGTTTTTTGTTCTTGTGAATGCTAAAATATAAAAAATTTGTTGCTAGAAAACTAACACCAATTGTTAATTGTCAATCACTGGAACAATTATTATCAAATCTAGTAGGAAAGGGAACTATCTATGTGGCAATTATGATTCTTTTGAATATAATTTTCAAGAGGGCAGGCATCTGTGTCAATTTTGTTCATTTATGTACCCGAGTACCTAGAATAGTGCTAGCACATGGCATAGACTTAATAAATATTTGTTAGATAAAATAAAAACCTGCTATTGACCTTTCTTACATTTTATCTGGGATTTCTAAAACATGGTGTACTAATTTATACCTACATGTCTCCATCTGTAAAATCAAAATAATAACTGTGTGGACAGATTTCATTTGTAACCCAAATAAGGAAAAGTAAGAAAATCATTAGCTGGTCTAACCTGTTTCTATTAGATAAGTGAGTAACCATCATGAGGGAGAAAGGCATTATCATGATGAACAGAATATTCCTGAGTCTGGTCAGCATGAGTACCAGTATTCAGTAATACTCAAATTAGGTTACATACTCTAATGACACAGAATCCTTATTCAAAAGGCACCTGAATAATGGTATAGGGGACATATTCACCTTGGCCTTTACCACTAGAGGTGAAGTTGTTATGGAAAATTGTCATTGTCTGAGACCTTAATTCTTTTCTCGTTCTCAAACTATTTTGGGGGCTAAATTCTCAGCCCACACATTTACTTTCACTCTTGCTAATCTTATAAACATAGCTGAGTTAGTTCTGAAATATTTTTGTAAAGCAGAAGTCATGGGACAATAGCATTAAAGTAAAATGAGAAGATTGATGCCATAGCCTTGCCTGACAGCTCTGCTCCTATTAGCAGAAGGTTCTCGAGATGGCAGGATAAAGCCCTGGGCATCCTATACTATGACAGTCACGGTCGTGGCCTATTTCTGTTATTTCCTTTTTAAGTTGGCTTGCATTGTTAGCAATTTCCTATCCATCAATGAGATATCTCTAAGGCATTGCTATGGTTCGAATTTAATATATATCACAAAGTAACAGTATTAGAAAGAAGGAGAGAGAGGGAGGAAGGGAGGGAGAGACAGAGGAAAGAAAGGGAAGGAAGGAAGGAAGGAAGGAAGGAAGGAAGGAAGGAAGGAAGGAAGGAAGGAGGAAGAAGAAAGATAAAGGAAAAAAAAGAAATAGTTAAAAGAAAAAATAGCAAATTATAGAAGCAATAAAATGCATTACAATGAAACATTTTACTGTATTTATAAGAAATTTAAATTGCCTATTTCTTTCTCATTTGTTTTAATACTCTGACACATCATTTTAGATGTCATTGTCCTGTCCAGAAGTGTCATGATTCTTCTCTGCCCATCTAGACATTAAGTGAAGGAAGCCAGTCGTTTCTTGCCCCATCTGTCAATTGCCTTTTTTACCCTTTAATGTAAAATTCTCTATATTGTATTTTTTTAAAAAATGAGAAACTCATATTTTAACTGGTTTGGATGTGACATTAACAACCAATATGCTTAAACTGATACAGTAACTTGGAAGAAACTATTTTTTATTCAAGTGATTCTGATTATAAAAGGCAATAATCATATGTATATTAATGTTTTCTGACATACTGGGAAGTTAAGTTTCTGCAAGTAGAATTTATGTGTCCTGAAAGTTTATCTATTTATTCCTTTATCCTTCTGAAATCATTTTACACTTACTGTGTTTACAGCCTCATGCACCATGATGCATAGCATAAGGAGTTGTACAAAATATGGTGTCTGCACTCAAGCAATTTATGCCATAATGGATGAGATTCATACAAGGAGATTTCCAACACAAAATACTCTGTGCTGTTGGCCCGAGTTTTGCCTTTTTCAAATCCAAAAGATGTGTTCTGGAGATGATGAAGTACAAGGACTAAGTGATTGTCATGTGGACACACAATCACATGATTTGACCAGAGCCACTGGGTATGCAGCACAGCCCAAAATGTGCATGAGTGTAGATGGTAGTGATGACCTTTTTAATATAAAACTCAATTTATTTCTTCAAGGTGTGATTTGTTTTCTATAGCACAACCCCCTCCTAATTTGTTCCCCAAACACTCTCTGAATGTGGAGTTACCCAAACTTCATGATGCCCCTGGAATTAATGCATTTTTTTACACTGCACGTAGGTTTTCTCATTATAATGCAATTACCAGAAAATGCAGACTTAATGCTGAGGACATGGGGAACAGACGAACTCAGTTTCAGCCCTTGCTGAGATCTTAACTCTTCTTCAAGAAGCTCTTGCCTGTTTCTTGGATTACCTCTTTCTTTATAATTCTGAAATTTTCTCATCCTTACATTTTCTGTTTCTTTGCAAACCAGATGTCTTTCCCCTAAATTCACTAACTTTACACATTCTGTTTCAACCACAGAACATGGATGTCTTTCCCTCTTCTAGGGCAAATATTTTTCTTCTGAACATTTTCAACCATTTAACATTTTGGAAACATTTACATGTGCCCTTCCAAATATTCACTCAGAATATAGCAAAACAATTAATATGCAGTTGATAATTAGATTAACCCTTAAATAAGACTCGTAAAACTTGGGCTAATCAATATGTAGCAGTACAGATGGATTCTTTAGGAAAATCATGTTTTTGTACACGTTTGTGTGTTTCACAAAATCACTCTTTCTCACTCTTTTTGTTACCTTTCCCTTTTTATCGTCAATATAAATGATGATGTGATTCCTTTGATTTACTCTCCTGGTTTCAACAAACTGTAGTCACTGTATTTTTAAATGACAGTTAAACCACTGCAATTTGCTTTTTTTTTTTTAAAGCTACTCTGGATATTTTTTAAAGCATCCTTGATTTCTTGCAATAAGAATTTCTAGACCCATCTCTTTTTCCCCAGTTTTACTGAGCTGTGACTCACAAATACAAATTATACATATTTAAGATATACAACATGACATTTTGGTAGGTATACACCTGAAGCTACTATCATAAGAAAGCAAATTGACAGCTATCACCTCACATAGGTACCTTTTTCTTTTCTTTTTTCTTTTCTTTTTTTCTTTTTTTTTCTTTTTTTGATGAGAACACTGAAAATCTACTCTCTTAACGCTAGGTTCACTTTGAATCATTCAGGCACAGACAAGCTTTCCCTTACTTTATACAGAAGACATTTTATTAGTTTCTTTGTCTCCAGAGAAGAATATTATTACAGACTAAATTTACCAGCCTAGTATTTACACTGCATTGTTGCTCCATCTGATGACAGAGGTAAAGCACTGTGACCCCAGGGTTTGCTCAGCTATATTATGGGAAAGATTTTCCTTTTTAACAAAAGTCTAAAATTTATTTAGTACTACTGTTTTTCTTTTTCTGATTTATTTTCATTCATGCTACGATGTGCCATCTGTATACAGTCATATGAACCTTATGGGTGTAATTGCTAAAAGTTTACCTCTAGCTTATTGATTGGAGAGATTCCAGGCTTCAGGGCAGAAGGAAAACGAGGTCACTTTGGAAAATTGTTTGTGAGTTTCTCCAAAAGTAAGCATATAATCAAGCAATTACACTCCTACATATACATAAAAACTAACTGAAAACATGTCTATACAAAAATATTCCTATGTATAAATAGCAGCATTATTTATAATTACAAAGTGTAAACATCCCAAGTATTCATCAATTAATTAAAAGATAAATAAAAATGTGGTATATCCATACAATGCAACATTATTTAGTTATAAAATTAATTGCTGATTCATCCTATAGCATGGATAAAACTTGAAAATATTATGCTTATTGAAATAAATTAAACACAAAGCCTGCATATTGCATGACCCCAAGTATATGAAATAGCCAGTCTTAAAAATCCAGAGTAACAGAAAGTAGATTAATAGTTACCAGCGTTTCTTTTTGAGATGATAAATGTGTTCTGGAATTATACAGTGAAGATATTTATACAATTAAGTGACCATACTAAACACCATTCACTTGCATGTTTAAAAGAGTGAATTTTATGGTATGTAAATCAGATCACGATAAAAAAAAAATTGTGAGGACAAGAAATGGATGTTTTTCTAAAATTTGTTTATTTAAATTAGTTTCAAGTATACAGTACCTTGGTTAGACATAAAATGATCCCCCCAATTGCTCCTTCCCTCTCCTGGCCCTCCACCTAGCCATCATATTAATTCTGACTGCATTCCCTCTGCCATGCTCTGCATCCCTGTGACCAACTATCAACTACTAATTTGTACTTCATAACCCTTCACCACATGCAAACTGGAAGTTTTTATACATTGAAATATATCTTACCTGCTTCTGCTTCTGGCCAAATCAGAATACAGGGATGGATTTATCTTCCCTTTTCAAACAACTAAGAAACTGTACAATATATATAAAATGACAGCTCTCAAGATGACTTTGGATATTGGGCAAAAAGGACAGTTTTTTTTCTGAAAGACATGAAATGAACAAAAGAACTTCTGTTGTCCTGGCTTACTTAGGAAATAATCTAGGAGCAATGCAGGAAGGGAAAATAAGGCAGAGGCTGATGATATCTGAGTTGAGGAGATGGAGATAAGAATTCTGGAGAAGCCAAGGCAACTAGGATTTGCATGATTGTCTATGTAAAACAAAACAAAACAAAACTGTTGAATCCAAAATAAAAATAAAATAAAACCCCAGAACTTATAAATTGGGTCAGCAAGTTTGCAGAATGCCAGCTCATTATAGAAATATCAACTATATTTCTATACAAAAACAATGAAATAAGTAAATTGGAATTTAAATATAATACTATTAAAATAGCAAATGCTTGCGATAAATCCAAATAAAGATATATAAGACTTGTACATTTGTATTATTACCAAGAGGCATTAAAAAAAATCATGAATAAGTGGAGAGTTATAGTGTTTTTAGAGATTAGAAGGTTCAATATTGCTAAGATAATAATTCTCCTTAAATTGATCTGTAAATTCCATGTGATCCCTATCAAAATCTCAGCAGGTTTTTAAAAACTGACAAGCTAATTTTAAAATTTATATATAAATACAAAGCATCCAATTTAGTGAAAACAACTTTGAAAACAGAATATTGAAAGAGTTCTATCACTTAAAGTTGACTTATTAAATTGCAGTAATCACATTTTTATAGTATTCATGGCAAGATAAGCAAACAGATCAATGGACTAGAATAGAATCCAAAAAAAGTTCCACTTATATATATTCAATTGATATTCAGTTTTCAACAATAGCAATTCAGCGAAGAAAATGTTAAGTCCTTTAAACAAATTTTTCTGGAACAATTGAATATCCATATGCATAAAATGAATTCTCCATGACTTGTTCTATATACAAAAATTAACTCAAAATGGAGCTTAACCCTATGTGTTTCATAAAACTATAAAACTTCTCTAAGAAAATTTAGGGGGAAATTTTTTTATGTTGGTAATGCAAAAATTTCTTATGAATACCAAAAGCAAAATCTATATAAGTCAAAAGTCTACTAATTCGATCTCATCAAAATTAATTCAGAAAGACACTTCAAAGATAGGAAAAGATCAAATATCCCAAGATGAAGATATTTGCAAATTACATATCTGATAGAGGATTTATATCTAAACTATATAAGGATTTTTAAAATTTAAAATTAGGATAGCAACCTAATTGAAAAAGGACCAAAGTTCTTTACACAGTTTACCAAAGATGATATATATTTTTCCAGATGAAGGCATAACAATATCTTTTTCGTTAGTGGTTATAGGCAAGAATTTACAAAAATATGTTCCCTGGAACAGAGGAAGCAAAGCCCCATGATAAAAAGGTGACAAGATTGAACAGTTTTCTGGGCATCCTGCCCGAATCTCAGATTTCTGCTGTTCCAGTATACCCTCCTCCCCTTAAATGAGGAAGGACCAGATTTTAATGCATGATAGTAAGAGTGATGGAACATCACTCCTGTGGTTATTTTATCTGAGACTGTCTTTCAAGCTCACTTGTTCTAGAGACTCTCCTTGCTGCTCAAAGTTTGTGATCACATTGGAGAATCCCAGGTGACACAGAGCTGCAGGTGGTCTCTAGACATTCTGGCCGACCTCTAGTTGCTGAAGGTGGTCCCCAGCCTGCAGCCAGCAGGAAACTAAAGCTGCCAGTCCTGCAGCTGCAAGGAAATGCATTCTGCTCAGCAATCAGAAGGAACAGGGGAGCAGATTCTTTCCTACTGGAGCCTCAGGTGCAAACCCACCAGCCTTGGCTGACTCTAATTGCAGCCGGTGAGACCCTCATATGGGAATTAGCCAAGCAATTCCCAGACTCCTGACTCAGAGAAACTGTGTTAATAAATGTGTGTTGTTTCAAGTTGCTAAATTTGTGATAATTTGCTAGAAAGCAATTGATAACAAATGAAATTTCTGCTAAAGTAACTCCTCAGAAAAGCCCACCAGTGGTCTGCCTGTGCACTAAGACTCCCTTGAGCTCCTGTGGCAACTTATTTGCAATTTACCAGGCAGCAGAATTGTTTCTCCTTGGGAAGAATGACCACCTTGGAAGAGTCTAAAGATTGATAGTATTAATAATGCAGGTGAGGACTAGCTATTCCACACAGATCAAGGAAAGGATGTGCCTTGGCTTTCTCACTTCGAATTTTATGGAGATGGTACAAACTGCTTTTGGAGCCATTCACAGGCTGTGGTTAAGTCATGGGACTTTTATTTTTCTTTGGGTCTGCAAAGGCTCAGCTCCGGGAATTCATGTGAGTGGTTGTCAGCTGGGCTAATCTATCCTGTCCACAACCCATTTCCGAGAAGACATTATCTAACTGAGAAGAGATTTCCAAGTTCTTTCTGGATAAAATCTCCAAGTTTGGAGTTAATAGTTGCCATTTGCTATGGCAGAGCAACGTCTGACAGATACAGACACCCTGTCTGTTCACACTGCATTTTTATCTAGCTTTGTAGGGAGTGCTTTATGTTTAGCTTTAAAATAATTCCATGTAACTTGCCATGGGAAGTTTTCCAAACTCTGTTAATTATTTTATCAACTTGCTAAAAAAATGGATCAAATACCATTAAAAGTTATAATGATTTGTCATAAATTACCTTGCCTACTTAACTCAACCTTCTCAGTTTCCTCCAGTGCACAGTATTGTTTTTAAAATGGACTGTGCTTTGTATGCTTTATTCACAATAGCAATTCCAGGTGCATATGAAGATAAAGGTGACTAATTAGGTTGCTGCTTATTCTCAAGGAAGTAATTAGGCATCATTAGGGTATTATTTTTTAAATTAGGGCTTGCTTTCATGTGGAATTTATATAGTGCTCTGTCTTTGTGGAAACAGTCCTGAAACTCATTCATTGGTTCAAAAAAGAAAAATTAAATGTCATTATTAAGATCTACCTTTCTGAAAACATAGCCAACAGCAATTTGGTCTAAAATTTGTCAGCTTTGCACAAAAGGTAATTTGAATATTAGCAATCAGTCTTTCAAGGTGATCGCTATCTGCGTATAGAGATGTGAATGGAAAAGAGCATGAAATCATCATCTTCATGATCAGTATCAACAAGAAATTTGCTGAAGATAGAAAGAGCTTACAGGTTCACACCCTAGTCACAGGGACATGCCAAAGGTGTGTTTTGTGGGTGGCTTCAGACAGCATATGAAGACTTTGTTTTACAAGGGACATCTGATTCTACTGACCCTGGTGCTTACTTATTGATACAGAAATATCCTCAAGAGGAGCTTAAATAATTGGCCACTTACAGGGCATTGTGTAGGTCCTTGAATCCTGTTCCAAAATATCACACCCTGACTTACCTAGTGCCTGATACTTCAACATTGACCCCTCAGGTCCCTCGATCTTGGAATTCTGATGACATGTACACTATTTTTCAAATTACTGTTTTTGTTTCACCAGTTTCTTCCTTTAAATGTGTAATCTTGGGTAAAGTGTCATTTTTAATACCTTTTCTTCATCTGTATAATGGGGATGTTATGTTGACTAACTCTTAGATTTTCTGGGAAGATTAAATTAGTTAATCTGTATATTGAATTTACAGCAGTGACTGGCAAATAAAAAGTACCTAAGGAATGTAACCTATTATTATTTTAGCATTATTATCATTAACCAGCATGTTCTAGGTACTTAGAGGGCATGAGGGTATAAAATTAGTAGACATTCATGATCAAAACATATTCACAAGAATTAAAAACTGAAAAATGTCATTTATTTCATATTATAACTTCATAATTTCCCATTTGCTCATCAGTTTCATTCCTTGCCTTAAATCCAGATAATAAAATTACTTCTTATTTCACTGGGAATTAAAAAATATATATATATCAGAAAAAAATATTCACTAATACATGCTACCTATAGTATCTGCAGACACAGTCTGTCTTTTCACCTTTGTGGAATTTTCAAGTTTTATAGATAAATATTAACATTGGCTCTCTCCTAGTCTCTACTTCTTTCATATCATAGATTTTTCTTTCTCAAAAAAAATTGTTGCCATCAACATGAAGCCTCTACCTTTTATGTATGTGTCCCTTTTACATAGTCTCCCTTACCTGCCACCACATGGCAATGGCCACACCACTTCTCTGTTCCTTTGTTCCACCTCAAAATAATTGTTCATTCTCACTACCTCCAATTCCCCTCCTCCAATTCCCTCTTATATGTTATTCGATCAACCCTTAGAATCCACCAGTTTGCCAAGTTTGTATTTCAGGCACTTTGGAAATTCAAGCCTCAGTTCTACATGAATATCTTACTTCACCTACTGCCATATTTGAAAAAAGTTAGTCAGACCCTCCTCTTTAATGCGCTTGGTTCACTCATCTTCCAAGATGCCATGTGCTCCTGGCTTTCTTCATACTCTGCCAGTTGCTCCTTCTCAGTATTCATTCCCTTGGCGATTTGATTTTGTTTACATAAATTTCAATAGAATCTATATCATAATGACTTGTTTCTATATCCAAAATGCTGGCTTGACAACTCTATTTTGATGTCTGATGCACATGTTATATGTCCTCAAGTGATCTTTCCTCATGAGACTAGTTCCAAGAGTAGCCTTCCCTGTCTCAGTGGAGGGCAACTGTACATTCCTATTAGTTCAGCTAAACTTTAGGGTTTATTTTGTGACAAAGGAAATCAACATGCTATCACTTTTTTCTTTTCTTTTCTTTTCCTTTCTTTTCTTTCCTTTCCTTTCCTTTCCTTTCCTTTCCTTTCCTTTCCTTTCTATTTTTTTCTTTTCTTTTTTCTTTTTTCTTTTCTTTTATTTATTTTCTTTTCTTTTACAGAGGGAAATAAAGATTGTACCAAATCTTTACTTTAAAACTATAATTTTCAGGGATACATAGGATGGGAGGGAGTTGGAAAGACTGTAGACAAGTAAACCAATGAAACACCTGCACCATACTCTAAGAGAAATAGGAGATAAGGGTCTAAACTAGGAGAAAGAAAAACAGAGGCTGCAGAGTGGGTGCAGATTCCAGAGTTATGTTGGATTGGTGACTAATTAGAAAAGAGGGATTTAGGAAAAGAAAGGGGGGCATTTTAGATTTACCAGCTCTGTGGATGGTATCATTAACTTGATCAAAGAATACGAAGGGAGTGGAAGATCTTAGCAGGAGGATAGACTTTCTGATTTCAGTTTGAGGAATGCTATGCTTGAGGGGTCAGATAGAGGGTAAAAAATATCTGCATATTTAGATTTCAGTTCTCTTTGACACTTAGCTAGGAGTGAGAACTGTCATCTTTAAAATTAGAAATTAATAAACAAAACACCTAAGACCATAGTTGTAAGAATTAAATGAATCAATTGAGTTATGATTGTGATCTTGTACTCTGGAGAGCCACTCTTTACTGGTGGTTTGGCTTTGAAGTTGTAATTTAACAGCACTGTGCCTCAGGTTTCTCATCTGTAAAACAGGATATAATGCTAGCCACTCTGACGAGGGTCACACGGCTAACCAAATATTTCATTTTGGGGCACAAAACAATGTAAAAGAAGAGGAAAATGATGATAAAAACAAAGAGGGTACCAGCATTGCAAGAGTAATTAAAGAAAGGCAACAGTACAGGGGACTAAAAGATTCCTCTCTGCTTGGTAGAAGACAGCAACAGTGGAAACTCCCTCTGGGTCACCATATGCTACCAAAATTATTACTACAAGTAGAGTATTCCCTGATCAGAAACATATACTGTGGTATAGACTTAGCAACTGAGGGCAGACAACAAAGGAACTGGTATTGGAGGGGTTAGAAAACACAGTGTAAGTACACTGTGTCGTTTGCTTGTGTTTGGCAAGGTGTTACAAGAAAGAGATGGGCTACTTTGCCGGCATGATGAAAAGTAAAAAGGCAGATACCAGAAATGTGGATGTGTGCAGTGTTAGAGAATCTGACTGCTTGAAGAACCTAAAGCTTAGGAGTTGAAGTGAAATACTTTTTAAATAATAACAACAAATTAAAACTAACTCATTTCACAGATCAAATGACAATTGTGGCTTTATGCTTTTTGCTAAGAAACAAACAAACAAAAAGTCTTGATAAAGAACCATCAGGTTAAAGATCTAATTACATACCAGTCTCCTGTTGTAGATTTCCAATTGCAAAACTGACTCCATGCAGAGATCTGCATTCATTGACTCTCAAAGAAACTATAGTCCTGGCTAAAACGGTCCTTTGTCTAAAGTGATTATAAAGTTTATTATCATGAAAGGCGCGGTTATGGAAATAGAACTAAGTAAAATCGAATCATTTGGTCAGCAGAAGGACACTGGCAAAGAGAGTTGTGTTTATCCAGTGTTCCATATGTGTACTTTATTTTCCTTGTTTTTTGGGCTTAGGAGACTAGCTTTGGCCAAAGGGAGGTGGAGACAAATAATATATGTCACCCTGTGGCCAATTAATAGGTGGTAGCAGCTGTGACAGCCTTGCTTTTGAGCGACTGTATAAGACAGAACCCTTTTCACCCATCCCAGCCTCAAATTTACATTAGATACAGACAATAAGATAGAAACAAACACTTTATTAAGAATCAAAGATTTAGTAACTAACTTGACATGACATTATTTAATACACCTAAATAAAAGTACACCTAATCAGAGAGTTGTTGTGAGAAGTGAATGAGTAAATAAATATAAAGCACTTACCAGCCTAATTGAAATAAGTATATAAATGTTAGGTATGAATGCCATAATTTTTTGATAAAATTCCCAGCTAGCCACGTCCATGGCATATAACACGACACACAACTCTTTTCTTTAACTTCTCTGTTCTATGTATTTGAATCACAACCATACTCTTAGTAACAATATTTGCCACCAGAAAAATTTACCGAGAGAATGAGAACTTAATTATTTTAAGGTTTAAGAAGGTGACAATACTTTATTTTTAGATGCTCAAATATGTATTTCCTACTTGTAACTTTGCCCATGGGAAAACATATCTCTTTACAAAGTGAAATTCTTGGGAATAAAAAGGAGTAGTCAGATGATTACATGATTAAATAATACATGCTACAAATGGGAATAGTGTAAAGCTATAGTATTTCCCCAAATGTAACCAGTGTTTCTAATGTTTAACACATTTATTGGGAGCATAATATATCAATTAATTTCTCATTTTGCCATAGATAAGCTATTCATTTTCTTCTTCAAATGAACAAGTGACTATAAGCATGTAAATTTAATGTTTTTAATGGAGTACATTCAAGTGAAGTAGTATAAAATAAGGATGTTTTTAACAGAACTTTTTCTCAGCTTCTTAATGAACATTTCTATGGAGAAAATTATATATAAATTAAATGTTTGAGTAAAGAAAAAGCAACTAAATATTTCCAGAAAGGAGGAAACAGAAGTGACATTATAAGTGAAGCTTAGCAATTGTCTTTGGTTATAAATTTCAATTTGAATACTGCTCTCAAGCCATGAAAATGCTTAAACGACTACTGCCTTTCTCTAAAGTTTATTAAATATATAAATTAAACAAACAAATAGCATGATTTGAGATGAAGAGGTCTGTGTTTCCTTAAGCAAAATTAATAGGAGTACAAATATGAAACTGTAGACAAATGCATACCATATACACCAGAAAATATCTATTCAGTTTTATAGATAATGAATGATAGACAATGGTAATCCTTTCTCTTTTTTTTTTTTTTTTTTTGTTTTAGTCACTTGTATGCTGCTCTGAGAACAAAGCACACTAATTATAAACAATATGTATTTAGTATTCAAAGAAGAAATACTGTGCATTAAAGATACTTTTAGCTAAAATGGCCCACTCACCCTTTCTACCCCTGGTTCTACTATTTAGGGACTGAAAACACTCACTTTCTGAAATACCTTTTCCAAAGTAGCAATATCTGCTACAAGGAAAATCTTAACTGGCTATCCATTAAAAGTAGATTTAACCCTATTGCATGTAGACACTTCCTTGATGAAGCTTTTGCTTTCCAAGCTGTGCAGAAGTACCCAGAGGAAGATTCATAGTCAATGGCATTGTTTGGTAATCAGAATGTGAGTAGCCAGCTGAAAGTGCTCCTTCCAGATCATATATATGTGCGGTTTGGGTGCTTAATGGTGGGTGTTTATATACAAAAATCATTGGAATTACCCTTTAGAAAACATTTGTCTTTATAAAATTTAATAGCACACATTATAGGCATTTGCACGTTATAAAGATCAATTGATGATGATAAAGTTTAAGCACCAAGTAATTCAGCAAAAGAATGCTGGAATGTCATATAGTAAGTACGCCAATTACAAACACACACCCACACCAACTACCTTGGTAGTTGATAGGCATGGATAATGTATTACTTGTTGAATGAAGATCTGAAATAAACACAGAGACTTGTATATTGTCAACAAGTGGGGAAAAAGGAAATTAAATGAAAATAAAGTTTAAAATAAAGGTTAAAATAAATGAAAAGGTTACATCAAAATATAAGCTTGAACTCTGTCCAGATAATTTTATTAAAAATAACTACAGGCAATCAAAGAATAAACATATTAGTGATTCATTTACAACTAAAGAGTTGTCCAAACGATTGTGTTACACCCAAGTGGTCATTTGAGATATTTCTGTGTATTTGTGTACTTCTGTATGTTTATAAATTAAATATAAGCTATTTGGAACCATAAGTCCCTAGATCACAATAGTTGTGTAACCTGAGAAAAATTACTAGCTCTTCAAGTTTTTCTTCGATATTTGTAAAATGGTGAGAAAAAGCTTCTACTAGTCATACCTTGCAAGGTATTATAAAAATGTTAGTGAAAATACTTGATACTCTAAATCACAATGTACATATCACTCTTCTTAGAATTACTATGATTATATATTTGACTATTGCTTGATGCCTTTATATTATTATCATGGTCTACAAGTAGGACATAAAAGATCTTTGTTGAACATATTTTTCCCCTATTGCATACACAATTGAAGGTTGTATTTTTGCACATTTAGAATCTATTGCTTAGTGAAATTAATCTTGTTCTGTTTCATTGTTTCATACATATACATTTTGCTACAAAAATTTCTTGCTTCTGCATGAGACTTTAATTCATTTGGCACCATAACTTCTCTGCCTTCTACGCTTCAAACTCAATGGTAGACATTAATACTTTATATAAAATATAGCAGTTATTAAAATTTCTTTTGGATCCACTGGTCAGCTGATTTCCAAGTCTCATTTTATATTCACATTATAATCATTCTACAAAGCTACGTATTAGCAAGTATCATGTCTGAAGTGTTTAGGAAAATCTTGTTTTGCCTTTAGCATTTGATGCAGTTTATGAATAGAATGGCTGTGGACTTTGAGTCATAAGATCAGGAAGCAGTATTATCTCAGCCCTTTCATGCTTAAATCTTAGTGCAGTAAAAAATAAACCAACAAACAAAAACTCCCTCTGAGCCTCATCATTTTATGTGTTAGGTGATTAATATCACACATTTTTTTACAGTCAGTATCTATCCCAATTTCAACTTTATAATCTCGTATCTATCCCCATCAATGATCATCCCCAATGCCTACTTTCAGTTCTCAGGAACTAGAACTTAGACACTGCATTTTTATATTTCTCACCATTGTCTACTTCTTGAAAATTCTCTCTTACAGTAGCTTCTTGTGTATGTCAATTTGCCTTCTATACTTTTATTGAGTATATCTCATAAATCTTTCTTAAAAATGATATCTTCTTGACTTGTCGCCATCCTAGTCTTTATATTTTCACAAACACGTAATTGTAATAATATCATAATTGATCTTTTAGTGCCTGGTCTCCACTCCTTTCAGCAGATTGTCTGAGATATTCTAAAACCCAAAGATAATCTTTGTATTATGATTTTTTAGAGAAAAATATCAAAGTTCTCCAGAGAAACAAGGCCAATAGGATAGCTGTATAAGTAATTCAAATATCACATTATTATGATGTAAGGAATTGGTTTATGTAATTATGAAGACTGAGAAGTCTCACAATGTGCTGTCTATAAGCTAGAGACCCAGGAAAACAGCTGTGTAATACTGGGAAATGGGAAGCCGATGGTATAAGGCCCTGTTGGGGTGAGGAGTAGATCAACGTCCTAGCTAAACCAGTCAGCAAGAGGGGGTGAACCCCCTTCTTCCATTTTGTTGTTATTGTTGATTTCTTTGGGTCTTAAGTGGATAGGATGATATTGGGGAGGGAAATTGGCCGTATTTAGTCCTTCTAATTAGACTGCTTATCTCACCGAGGAACACCTTTACAAACACACCCATAAATCATGTTTAATCTGAGCTTCTTGTGTCCCAGTCAAGTTGACACATCAAATTAACTATCACAAGTCTTTTGTCTCCTTGTTTAAATGTTTTTGTTGTTTTAAAGACAAAGTTGATCATGTTCATTTGAGAATAAACTGCTAATCATTTTTTAGAATACCAGTGATGTGAAGACTCTATACGCAAACTTTGTTTATGAAAATTAAATTTCAGTATTAAGGAAGCAATAACATATGTCTTTTAATGCATAATAAATAATTTTCATGCAGTAATTGAGATTCTAGGACTCTGATGGCCTCTGTGGCATTTATCATGATCAAGGATGAGTGTAGAATAGGATAGTGTACCAGCTATTTTAGATTTATATATGATGAAGAAGAATGAAGAGGTGGAGGAAGAATACAAGAAATAGAGGGGGAAGGAAAGAAAAGAATAGAAAGAAATGATAGAAAAGAGGAAGGAACAAAGGGGAAAAGGGAAGAAAAAAAGGAGAAAAAGTATTCTGTAACTCTGAGTCCATGTGCATCCTGATTGTCTCTCTATGACAGTGGCTGATGAAATCTGACTCGGTCCTCCCTTAAGGTTATCAGCATCCTCAAAAAGTATTATTCAATAAAATTTATTGAATATCATGAGATATCAAAAAATGGCCATGCTTATATTCATGTTTTGAAACCACATAAGTGATTTTCAAATCATATAATAAAGAATGAACAAAGATCAGGGCAAACAGTCATATTAAATATATTAAAAGAAGAGGAGAACTAAACGTGAAAGAAAAGGGAAATGATAACTTAAAATGCTGTAGCAAGATGGGTTAATTAGTAAACTACTGTTTGCTGTTATAATGATGACATAATATTCTTTGATATCCTGAAATGTGAAACTTATTTTCTGTAAAGTTAGACAATATGGCATAATTCATTTGGATAAGTTTTATTCTAAAAATATTAAGGCAATTTTACTATGTTTCAAAAGCAAGACCTTCCCTTGAAGGGTGATTGAAAATAGCTTTCTAACTTAAGATCTTAGCTACCATTAGGCCCAATAAAGTTGATGATTTCTTCTGGGAGAATTTAATCAGTTGCTTGTGACATGGTACCAGCAACTCAATTCTATAAAACAATTGTGATTGATTACTGTTGTTTCGTGAATTGGCTAGAGAGAGCCTGAGAAAATCACTTCTACAGCCTACCTTTCAAAGTGCAACTTCAGAAAATGATGATCTTCTAGATTTGAATTTTTTTCTTATGACCATTCATAAAAAAAATACCTTTTATTACCATTTATTTATTTTCTAAACAGAAAACATCGATAATGATTTCCATCTGTGAAAGAAATCATAGCAATTAACTGCAATGACATATGGTAAGGTCCTTTTTCTCAAACCCTGAACTAGGTAATTAGTGACATCCACTGACCGGAACACAACAGGTGCACTTAGCAGGTCACTTCCATGTTCACTGAAGTGCCATGGCAATCCAGGGTTTTTCCAAGTCAATAAACAGTGCCCAAACTAGGACTAGGATTGGCTATTTAGAAATGAGACAAAGCTATTGTGAATATAATGTGTCTTTTCCAATTTTATTTTGGTCTTCACAATGATAACTTTTATTCATAAGACATATGATAGCTTCTACCTGCTGCTTTCTACATCAGTACACATAAAGTGTAGATTATCAGGGACCTTTATAAATAAGGCAGCCTACCAAAAGGGGTATTCATTATTACTTAGAAGAAAAAAAATATCACTTATAAATTCTGAGATAAGTTTGAGTCAGCCATAGTACTTGTGCCTCTTGTGTAGATAGCACACCTTATTCTACATATCGACTGGAATTGAAAAGTTTTATGGGGTCATTTTGGATAGGGAGCCTACAGAGTTACCTTGAAAGAGCTGCTTTGCTAAAGAAGTAGTTTTGGATATATTTTCTATATATTGCATCATTTAAAAAGTCAGATATTGTGTATAACTTTACAAGTTATAAATTGACAAAGTCCTCAGTATAATCTTTGTCATCTTATTTTCTGTAAAGTTAGACGATATGGCACAATTCATTCATCATTATTCACAAAGTAGGAAAACACAGAATTTCAGAAAAAAAGTGTTCTCTATGTTAAGGTATTAACTGATTACCCTTGCAAATGAGACATCTAAACTTCTTACATAAGCTTAAGATTCAAATGAGGTAGACATGTTCCTTCATGGTTTAAGTTAATTGTGACTGCAATGGGCATTATTTATTGGCCCCCAAATGCCTTTTCTATCTATTTGCCTTGCCTGGTCCTTCCCACTTTCCCACTAAATGTTAAACTTCCAAGAATCAAAGTAAAAATCTCAAATCTATATAATTTATTAATAATTTCTATTAGTATGTTACATTTGCTATATTATCTTTAAGGTTTCTGGTGATTTTATAAAGGAATTGGGGGAAAGATAAGATATAGATCAAGAGAAAGTAGGATGCCCAGGTGGGCAGCCAATGGGAAGAACCTGGAGAACCAGTGCAAGGAAGGAAAATCCTGAGACCTGATAGGAAGGATGAGAAACTAGAAGCCTAGGTACATGCACAAATTTGGAAGAGTAGATATCAGACACATTTCCTTCAGACCTCTGATGAGGCATATTTTATGGATTCACTAATTCTTGAGAAACAGTTCTCAAGCAAAAAAGTTTAATGATGGCTTGGTATTTATGCTTTACAGTATCTTTTCTTCCTATTAAATCCATTGAAGTTAATATGTGGAGGAGATAGCGCTATCTAAACTATAATAATTAAGCTGTGGCAGCTATTCCATTATGAATCACATTTGACAATTGATGTCATGGAATAGATTAATTACGGACCATATAAATGATATTGTTTTGAACTTAAGAAAAATTATTTATTAATATACTTCATGGCACTTCAAAATATATTCTGAATGTCTACCTAAATTTGTTCTCAATAGTCTTTCAATAGCAAAACATGCAAAAAAAAAAAGAAAAGAAAAAAAAAACCTTGGCTGTCAATATTTACTTGTCTTTTTTATTTCTAATAAAATAATTTATTTTTAATAAATGTTAATAGCATAACAAATATTTAGAATGATATCTAAGGTTTAGATCAGTAGGAAGTAAATTTATATCATGGATGGAAAGAAAATTCTGACATATTTCTTTCTAATATATGTGTCCTTTGCACCATTGATGCAATTCATGAATGTTTCAAAAAACATAGATTCTCAAGAGAAGTAGTAGAATAGTTTTCACTGGGGTTTATTTGGGAGACAAACTTAAAATTTTCTTCCACATAATTTATACCAGAATGAAATGTATGTTTCAAACTTTAACCGTGTACAAAGGTCTAATGAATTCTAGCCAGTAAGATCCAAATTCTAAGAATGTGTTGAGTGACAGCTTCAAGTTAAGCAGAATATATTTTCCGTCTTAGATGAAGTTCTTGTTTATCTGTTTGATTTGCTTATTTTCGGTGGAACTTAGAGTTTGACTTCTAGAGCCTGAATTAATATATAGAGCTAGTTTCTATACTTCTTTAGAAACATTCCTTAAATATATGACAAATCATGTGAAATATAAGCTAATGTGTCTACTGGTTATCTCAAAACAATTTAATTACATTTCATTAATTCAGAAACACAACACAGTTTAATTTGCCTAAGAATGAAAAGGCTGAGACTTAGGTGGTTTTATGCATCATTAATTCAACATGAGATTATACAGCTGTATGTAGCTCACTAGCTTTAAGTTTCACTATTAACATACACATAAGATACCAAGATGTTTAAGGAAATAGCAAAGCTAGATCATGTGTTGAAAGCAAACTACACTCTACTAAAGAAAATATAAATCTAAAGGATGGCTACTATTATATACCCAAATCATTTTGAATGACCGACCCATAAGTACATGATATGATCTTTAAATTACTCTATTTTAAAGAAGGTAACCAAAGATACATTTGACTCAATATCCATAAAATCACAAAGTAAAAGACTTCTTGAATCCCTTGGGTACATGTCCCTATAATTTTCAAACTGGGAACAATATCTTTGGCCCTTCTTTATTCCTCTTGCCTCAGACTCAGATATGATGGCTTGAGTTCTGTAAAAATTTTGTATCATCTGGAATCTAAGATGAAAAAGGTACCACTAAATATGCAGAACAAACATAGAGGGAGCATGGGTCACTGGCACTATGAATTTGTTTACCAGCCCTGAGCTGTCTTCCTTCAGACTTCTTTGTTTCTGAGAGAAATAACTTTATGATTTCTATCTATATACACACGATAGATAGATGATGATGATAGATAGATAGATAGATGCAACTTAAACTTATTTTTATGTGATTCAGACATTTAGCATTGTTTGCCCTTGATTTATACTTGATTTTCTGTTTGAAAATTCCACCAACATATTAGAAAACCATGTTGCCATTTTGCAGTGATGTTGCCCAGACTTTCCTGACTTCCAGTAATTAAACAAATGACTCATTCCTGTTGACCATTTGCTAGAGAATGGAAGAGAAATGGTACCCAGACTCAAAACTGGTTCAGGGGTGGGAAAGAGAGAGTGAGAGCTTGGGGTGGTTGGGGCCATCTTGAAGAAAAGCTATAATTCTGCAGAAATATACATCTGGTGGAATTGCCAGTGTGAGGACATATACGTCATCTCACAAACAGACAACTAGATTGTTAACTTTCTTTCTTGGCATCACCTACAGTTTGCTGAACTGAGGATGACAAAGAGACAGCAATGGAAGAGAAAGCACTTCCAAAGCCCCAAATAATCAAATTAGCATCTGTGACACTAGTCCCATTGTACCAAATATATTTGGGTTTAAAATGACCACATCTTTATTTCAGTGTATCTGGGTTTAGAAATCTATTTTTTTTGTTTGTTTTTTACAAGCAGATAAAGAGAAAAATGAGTTTTTATGATTTACAGTATTGGGAATAGGTGATGCTCTCAGAATGGTGTCCAGAGAGATGTAAGAGTAAACAAACACAAGGTTTTTTGTGTGTGTGTGTGAATATCCTTCTGTGGTTCCTAAATAGGTATACCATATGTTTAACTTATTGATCTCTAGGAGATGTTACATGTGAATGATGATTTTGGATGTGGTTATCTTGGGAAAAAAATCTTTATCTCTATATTTTGTAAGTGAAAACATTGTCAAGAATGTTCTATTACAAGGAATCATTTTTATAAGCATTATTTTGTAGTTGGGAGCTAATTTCAGCTTTCCCTGAGATATAGAAAATATATTTATTTACTCTTTCATATGCTATATGTAGTTTTAAAAAATTATTCAAACACATCTGGAAAATGACACTCAGATGGAGCAAAGCTCTCCCTTGAGGTCTTTCTTGGTATGTTCTGAGAAATCACATAGTCTTAATTCATCACATTATAATCCCTTATATAAAGTAAAAATGTTATACGTCTTCCAGAGCACTCAGAAAAGAAGTTCAGAATACAGAGGATTTTGTTCATTACAAAGAGTAAATTTCTAGAGACACAGTGAATAATGGAGACTTTGTACTCAGCCACACAGGTATTATGATCTGGATGATGAGGGATGACATGGGAGCTTTGGACTTATAGATCAGAGCCATGACATGATAGAATTAGTTATACTGTCCTTTTAGGGTAAGAAGATAATTCTAATTATACCAGATCTTGTAATAATGAGGCAGGTATTCCATATGTATGGGTCAGATGGAATGGTAAAGATAAGTGGTCTACCCAATAATAAAAAATAAAAAAAATTGATTTAAGCTTTCCCCTCTCTAAATCCAATATTGAGAGGTATTCAGTTTGGGGGATAATTTAGTTTGTTTAGCAAAAGCAAAGTTCTTGGGCCCTTCCATACTCTACTGTGGAAATAGCTGAGGCAAGGGGAAGAGGGGTTTTATATGAGGATCCAAGGCTCTGTGAGGTCCCCTTCTATCTTGCCAGTGTTGAGCCAGGCATATGTGAAGCTTTAGAGACCACTTTTTAACACTACCATGGGTTATATTGATAAAAAAGGAATGATGAGAAGGATGATCATAAGGATTAATGTGGAGATAATTATAATTAAACTCATAAGAAACATAAGAGACTGAGTGGAGATGTTAGTAAGAAGGAAAAAAATAACAGTAGGACAATGGTAATTTTATTAGATGGAATTAACCTCAAAGGGACAAAGTTTTTATATATATATAAGGCTAAAGATAATACTTTTGAAGATGCAATGGGTAAAGAAGAAAATGACAATTATTTTTTTCAAGGCAAATGGAAGATGAACAGTTCCTATATTAAGTGTATCTCAAAGGAAAGTCAACGTTAATGAAATGTAAAAAGATGTAGATAAACAATCTATTTTTTAAATTTTTTAAATTTAAAAAAATAATTATGATTATTGATGTAGTAATTACAGAAATATTCGTCAAAAAGGTTGGGAGGAAGGTCAATAATATTGGATTGATTGTTTGGGGGAACATTTAGATAATGAGGAGTAAGGATAGAGATTAAAGTAGTACATCATAAAACAAAATTATGTCCTTAAACTTTCTTGGCCATTCACTCCACTTTTAATATTATTGTTACTAAAATAAATTCTTAATTAGGTTATTAAATATCCTCATAATAAATGACTTTTTGCTGAAATAAATACCTTTAAAGTAATTATTTAACTGAAACAGTTAATGCAAAGTACTCATTATTTTGGAAAGTTCTGTTTTAGCAATATCTGGAAATAGGTTAGCATATGGATGTATGTGTGCATGTATGTGTGTGTATTTAAATATATATTAATTTAAAATTATTTGAATACATAATTATTTAGAAACAACACTATAATTAGTAACTTACTATTTATTTAGATATATATATATATATACACACACATGTATATATAAAATATATATATATATATATACACACACACATACATACATATATACATACACACACACATACATACATACAGGATATATATGTGTGTGTGCATTTATTTAAGCTAAATAAAACTAGGATTTCCTCAAGTAGTTTAATGTGAAAACTAGGGGTTTATGAACAGATAAATACATGATTTATATTAAACCACATAAGACAGTGGCTTAGAAACACAGCTCTGTATTTGTGCAGATAGAAAAACATGTCTGTGTATTTTAAGTATGTGTTTATGTATATAGAATCTCATTTTTAGTCTCCTTTTGGCAATGAGTGGTATTATTGTTTTATGTAATCCATATATGTTTACAGCCACATTTAATACCATTCTCTTACATTTGCTGCACCTTTATCTGTTCTTTCTAGTAAAATAACCTCATTTATAATTAGTATGATCTGTGTGGGGATTGACACCCTTCTCAATATCATAGATGTGGACTTTGGCCCAAGCTAGATAATAATCACTACTTTGAGCAGTCAACTCATGAATATTAACATAAACAAAGCAAGAATGAATGCAGCTGATTAAGTTGCCAGATGCACTGAAGAAGATACTCTCTTTTTCCTTAAAGTTTCTGGCCATTAGGGTGTGAGTCTTAAGCCACTGTGGCTTATAGTTCTATATCCCTACATGAACTGTCCTTTTTCTTAAATCCACTGCCTTTTATTATTTACCTGGGAAATCCCTGCTAATAGTACTTCATGCCAAACACGCTCCCTATTCTTGAGAGAGAGACATAATTAAGGAATTTATTCTAAGTAAACCTAGGTGTTTTATTGTCTATATATCCACTTGACTTGGACTTTGATGTCAATATAAACAGTGAATAATCATAATTATCTTATTGACACTGTTTTATAATGTTGATTTTTATAAATGTAATATTAAAATGCTATAAGAGATTAATTGTGTTCAAGATGGTGTTCTGATGAAATTGTTGTAGGGCCACACTCTTCCTTTTGTTCAGATGCAGACCACTAGAATACTGAGAGAATATTTAAATACTATAATTATGCTTAACTCACTAAATATTTTTAATGACCAGAGAGATCAAACAGGAATAGACTAGTGAAGCATCGTTAACATGAAAGATTGCTGATTTCCAAGCTGGAAGAAGGCCAAGACAGCCTGCAAAGTTTACTCTTGTTTTCTGCATAAGATGATGAACTAAAGCCAGACCTTCTGCTGAGACAGGACTCCCAATTTATGAAAAAGAGAGTTTGAAATGAGTTGCTACATACTTTTTTATGGAACTACCGTTTATCTGAAGCTGTATGCTTAGTGGGAAGAAAATAACACATAGTGCCTTCTGATGAAGCCTTTAGTCAAGCTTTCCCTAGGCATTTGTTTATGTGATGGCCATATCTCGAATGACCCACATGTCTGTGGGTTGAGAAGCTAATACATAACCAGATTCTGGACTTGGAGAACAGCCACTAAACCACTAAATAAAAAAGGGAGAGCACAAAGAAAAGCATGAAAAATCAAAGATCAAAACCTCATGATTAAAATGATCTTGCAAAGCATGATTCCATACATGAGAAGAAAACTAACATATTTTAGCAGATTATTTGTCATAATGGAGATAACAAAAACATGAGTCAGAAATGAATTCCTTTAAATGAAATAAAAATAATTGAGACATCTACAATACTTAAAAATTAATATATGTAAGGTTCCAAAGACATAAGTAATGATAGTCATAAATAAAATAAATTAGTAAACAAAATCTGGTGCACATTGAATTAAGGACAATTTTTTCATTTGAATCTTGGAAATAAAAAGTGAAGTTATCGAAATTTAAACTCTGGTCTGGACATAGTCAAGAAATCACTGAACATAAATAGGTATATGTTAACAAAAGAACAAGGAAATAAAATACAAAAAATATATATATATATAAATATTGGAAATGAAAATATTGTGAATGATATTTAAAATTTAGACTTGGTGCAGTCAAATAATCCATAAATTAGAAGATTGTACCAAGAAACTCACCTATATTACAGCATAAATAGAAAAAAAGAGATTAACAAAAATGTGGAAATGTAATTAAGAGACATAAAAGAGTTTGAGGACTCAATTTCAGTCAAGTAGATCTTAAAGAGGAAAAAGTAGATGGGTTATCTGGGGGGAAATATTAATAGAATTAATGCTGATTTTATCAAATTAAGGTGGACATAAATGATTAGATTAAAAATTAATTTCAGAGAGCAAGTAGAAATAATTTTTTAAAAATTTAGAAAACAAAAAATACTAGCCATATTAAGGATACTACTATAAAACTTTAAAAGTTACCATAAATAAGTAATCATTTGACAGATAGCCAACTTCTTATGAACACCAGTGGATAGTAAGAAACAATGGAGAGAGATTTTAAAGTTCTGAGGAAAATAAACAGCTGAAATAAAATTTCATACACAGGTAAAAGATAGTCACTCTGATGAATGTCATGGAGAAATAATGAAGCAGAAAAGGACAATATGGGATGTCAGGATGTGCTAGATAGAATGGTCAGTGACCTTAAATAGCCAAACCAGAGAAGAGCTCTCATTTAAGTTAAGATGTATTTCTTATTAGCAACAGCAGATGACAGATGACAATGTCAAGTTCTTATCAAAGTAGTGAGTAAAATAAAAAAAAAAATGGGCTAGAATAGATATCTGGGCATTAATTATCTAATCCAAAACTAATCCTAAGTATTGTTGAAGATGATACATTTAAATGAGGGAAGAGACTCACGAGAATGTTTGCTAGAGTACAAATTTTTATGACGGGACAATACTTATATCTTTTAAGAAACTAAATTATTATTTAAAAAAATCAGAACCAAAGAGTGATTGGTAGAGTTGGATAAAATTTAAGATCATGTGATGGAAGAAACACGTTTGCATCATCAACTGTCCTGTCCCACTAGTTGTGAGTCTCCAAACGTCTACAGTTAATATGTCAGGACTCACAACAGGACAATTTCCCAAAGCTTCAATAACAAAGCTAATGACACACAGGTGAGAGAAAACTAATTGAAAAAAGTAGTTTACACACTCATTACAGAGAGAAGTAGTGAAAAGTTTTTCTTCAGTACAATCTGGAAAATAATTTTGTATATATAAATTTAATGTAGTAAATGTAGTAAAAAATATATAGTTTCTCTGTTCCTTAATTTATATATAAATATTGAGTATCTACTTGGTGTTTAAAACTATTATTTTCGAAGCATTGGGGAAATGATATTAAATGGATCAACAGAAAGTATTTTTCATGGATTTTATATTTTAAACAATAGTGGTGAGGAAGATATCAATAAATACGAAAAGAAAACAATGTAGATTAGAATACAGTGAATGCTACATAAAAATACTAAAGCAGGAAAGTGGAATGAAGAGTACGATGGGAAACCGGAATTTAGATGGAATGCTCAGAAAAGACCTCATTGCGAAGGTAATAATAAATTATCGACAATAAATTACGAATGAAAGAATGCCATGAAACTGTTCTATACATTTATCATTCTACTTTATGAGCCACACAATTCCACAATCCATTTCACTCTTCTGTGTCACAGCCACATTTTCAGAGCATGCTCACTGCTTTTGTCAGAAATTCTACCTATAATGCCTTTCTTCAAAATTTATCAAAATTATATTAACAACTATATATAATTTTCCCTTTCACCATGTAATGTTGATATAAGAATTTAGGAACTATAGCCAACTATGTTAAGTGCATTTTAATTCCTGCTTATGCTTTACGACCCAGTTAAAACAACTTCCATTTAAATTCTGTCATGCATTTTTCTTAAGAAAAAATTTTAAACTTATATCACAGGGAAGTATTTATCTTCTCATTTCCCGAAGTAGATTGGAAACTGTATCCCTTGGTTATCTTCATAGTCAACAAAATATAGTAAAGTTCTCTATTAACATTAAGAGTGAAATCCAGTGATAAGATAGAAGAAGCCAGGAGAGAGAGAAAAATTACCCCAATCCCAAGAGAGTTGCTGTGTGGAAAGGGCCTTTGGGAGATGTAGGGCTCTGTTGTCAGTGTATGCAGCCTGTCCACAGAGACCTGTCAGGGGGCCACAGGGAAAATAGGTACATGACATCTCTGCCTCTTGTTTCTCACTGCATCTTTGATATATTTTTTTGTAGAATTAGGAGCAGAAGAACAAAAATCCTGCTACGCAGTTCATTTTGATCAGCTTCTCTGGGCATGTAGCAGGGTTGACAAGCATGGAGAACAGATCTAGAAAGAGAAGACAGGCGGCACATATGTCCCTGTGAAACCACGGCAATACTCAACATTTGTGAGCTCAACCAATATTCTGGAAGTAACATTTGGATATGTAGACCAAAATATTTAAAACCTCAAAATTTGATTATGGATTCTCTGTCCACCTTATAAGTTATAGTGAGAGGTGGGATTTATTATTATTATGTATTTCACATCTATAATTGAAAAACATTTTCCTCTGTAGTCTTACTGTTAAGTCTGGTGACATTCTATTGCCCTAAGTTTACTTTTAGAGGCTAGCAATTGAAAATAAAATCTGACTGTATGTATTTAGCTTCATCCATAAAATTGTCATTATAGTGTCTTCGACAATCTTCCAAGAAGAGATTTACGGGAATGGCTTTTGTCTAAAGCTGTGAACTGAAATGCAATTCAAAGGGAATTTACAAAACTTTAAGACAATTTTATTGGTAGAAACACCACCAACTTTGATTTTAAAAGATGGAAAAAGTACCAAATTTAAAAAATAAAAGGGCTTTTAGATCTCTGAACTACTCTGAGTGGAAAACAGGCTAAAAACCTATCACGTAGGGAACAGGCCATTTCCTATGAAAACAAGGGGTACAATTCAGAGAGGGAAGTCAGGATCCTGGAGATTCATTCTCATGCAAGAAGACTGAGTCCTAATGAGGAAAATAAAAACTACCACCAAACTTTCTTTAAGATTTACAATGAGCTTCCTGTTCGCCCTCCTTTTTAAAGCTTATCCCACCATTTTTGCTGGGTGCAGGGAGGAAGGCAGATAACTTGTGTCTTTAATTCACAATCTTCAAATTTCAGCTGTATGTGAGAAACCACACCCCAGAAGCTACTTGTCCACAATTAGACTTAATTTGAAGAGATACTGGATCTGCATTTTGTGCTTGATCCATAGTGTGATGGGACTTAATGGGGGTTTTGGGCAAGTGGGGGAGACTATTTGTTATATTCTAGGAATGTGACATGTTCCTGTGGCAGATTGTATTTTCCAAATAAAACTGAAACATTTTTGGTCCATGTGTTCTTCTAGAACCTGTCACTACTCCATCAACATATGGATTCCATTTTGCCTTTACTTGAAATTGAGCATTTATGATGATATTGGCCAATAGATATAACATGACAAGTGATGCTGCCTGACTTCTGATTCCAAGTCCTAAGAGCTCATATGGTGTCTGCCTGAATCTCTCCCTGGGGATGCTTGCAACCCAAGCTCTATGTTGTGAGAAAACTCATACCATGTGGGAAAGAGGTGTTCTTTCCAATGGCCTCTTTGATAGACCAAGATGACAGCCAGCCTCAGCTTCCAGGCTTATAAGCAAACAGACTTCAAGGTGATTCCAGACTTCAGACTTTGAATGGCACCAGCTCACACCGAATGAACAGAGACAAGTTATCTCTGCTGAGCACTGACCAAATTATGGATTGGTGAACAAAATAAATGTTGTTGCTTTAAGCTATTAAGTTAGAAGATTGCCTATTAGATAATAATAGCAAACCAGAATAGTTTGCTTATTGTAATTGCTCAATAAATGATAGTGGTTATTATTAAAAAGTAGAATCCGTATTCTTTTTCAGCACACTCACACTCCCAAACGGGTATTTTTAACCCCTATGTTATAACAATATCCTTCTCTTATTTAGTATCGTCAACAAACTTCATTTATTAAGTTCCAATGCGCTCAGGTACTATATAAAGATAACAGATTCTGTTTGCATGCCATTTCCTAGGGCAGGAGGCAGAACTTGATCTCTAAATAATAACAGGCTACACACAACAAAACGTATACAAATTACCATATTGACAGATTTCAATAATCAGAAATGAAAACAGAGCAAACGTGCAGCTGTTACTATAGAGACAGTGATCAGACTGCATCATAAGGGCAGGGTCTCTGTGTTGTCTGATTGAGTGTTCCCCAAATCAATCACAAGGCCGCACACATAATGGGCACTCAATAAATAGCTAAGGAATCTTTAGATTTCTGGTCAAATCATGTAGGCAAGAGGCTTAACACTCGATTGCAGGACATCTTTGTAATGTCTCATTTCTTAAAGAACTCTGAGGTGTGTCGAATACAGTGAATTACCTAAGTTCAGGGTTTTGTTTAGTTAATTCAGGCTCGTATTTAGAGAAAAAGTCCCAATTCGCAGCCCACTAGTTCATATTTATCTTTAAAGTTCCTTCCCTCTTCCAATTGCCTACACTCTCTTTTCTCCCTGACTTCTTCTTCCAATTAGTTTAGGAGAAAATAGTTGCTATTTGTTCTCGCAACAAATTCATTTGGTAAGTTTTGTTGTTTCAAATGTATTGCCCTAGCTTTGCAGTTACTTGGGGTGAATTTTAGCAATCAGCATAAGACCCCTTCTGTGATATGCCTTTTACTGTTTTCTCCTGCTTTTAATAATTCTTCCCAGTTTAGTCTCTCTTCCAGATTTTACAATTGTTTGTACAAATATAGACCTAAATGCTCCTGGGAACCCACATTTCTGATTACTTTTTTACTGCATGAATAAAGCTCCCATGCTTTCTGGTCAAACGTTGAATTGATTTTTCATTCTGCTTGGTATGAATAAAGCACAGTCAATCCCTTCTGGTCATTAGTGATATTTGTCCACTCTCTGCTAGATTCTCTTTCTGTCGTTTCTCTTGTCCTTAGATGCAAATTCCTTTCTATCTAATTCAGAAAATTGTTGGGGATTAGTTGGGGATTACATTATTTAAAATGCTTTCTTTTTATGGCTATAGCTGTATTACACTCAAACCATTTGCAAATATTAAATAGCTTTTTTAAAAAAAAGCCAAAATACTTTTGTTTTTAAAGATTTTTTTCACCAATTAATATTTCATGTAAATATTATATTTCTTTACAGTCTGTGATAATGAAATAAAAGACAATTCTTCCCAAGCATGAGCTCAGGAATCTGAACACTTGTTTGTTTTTGCTCTTCACTTCATTTTTCCCTCTCCCAGATTAATTTATGTATTTTCTCTTACTCTGAGTAATGACAAACCATCACATGTTCCCTAGTGAAAGGTGGATGAGTGAAATTTACTCTCCTGCTTCCAGTAACTGCCATGTCAGTGTCTGATTATTCTTTCCATTGCCTTATATTTGGAGCTTTCATCCTTTCATAATTTTTCTTTATTTTGTTATGGCTTTTCTTTGCTAATGCAGGATGCAGCTTGAAATATTTACTGAACCAGAAAATGGGGAGTTGAAATGACCTAGACAAAATAACTTCCATGTTTTGAAAAGTAACATCCACGTGAGAGAGAGACTTTTTGACCTTCTCAGAAAAGGTGTCTGTTGGAAGTGATTTGTTTATTTTGTTTTCCATTGGTGAATGGTAATTTTTTGATCATGGGCATATTTCCTATATACATAGAGTGACTGAAACCTGTAATCTATAGTGTCATAAGCACTAGATTGAAGCACTTAAATTCAGTTTACAGTGTTTCACAAATTATGTTCAGACGACCTAGTAGCTCCATGGAATATGAATCAATGTTAATTATTTTAAAAATGAGATTTATTGTTTACATACATTTGAAAAGTGTTAGATTAAAGTAAACAAATTTGTCTTTTGCTGTAAGTTTCTAGGAACTTTTAAGATGTCAGTGCTTTTAGTGGTTCTCCAAGACACTGCTTGAAGTTAAAGCTCACAAAAATTACTTGATCTCATAAAACATTGTTCATAAGATTAATATTTAGTTGACTCCATATCAGTAGAGGAATGTACCAACAGTTACTTATATCTCAAATGATTTTATGTTAATAATTCTAAAAAACATTTTTTTTATTTAATTGAAGTGAAAACACATGTAAAGTAGATCCTTGAGGTGATATTTGACATCTTAGATAACAATTCTTTTAGCATCCTCATTTTTGATCATGCATGTAACAATATAATCGCTCCATATTCAAAGAAATAATTTATCTCGTTATATTCTTAAAATTTTGGTCATATTAACCAAACATTTCTGTTTGCTCAAAAACTAGTTTTATAATTTTTTTTTTTTTATCTCTAATAAAGTAGCTAGATGTTGGCCACCTACAGTATGCTTAGCCCGTACTAGTTGCCTTTATGGGCATTTTGTCCTGGTTGGTGGAAATTTCTTCCAATACAGTCAGGTTCTCTCCCAATTCCTTCACTGTAATTCTGGCCCAGCATATCAGAAAGCTCTGGAGAAGTCTGTAACCCAGAAGTTGCAGTAGTTATTTAGACACCGTGCTGTTGCCTCTCTCTCTGTAGCAGATTTCTTTACCTACTGAGAATATACGAGATCCTCACTTCTGCTTTTATATGATGGTCCCATACTTTTGCCTCTTTTCACACTTCTTTCCATGTCTACTTGTTCAAACTATATATTCAATCAAGTTAGCCTTAAAGTGAGACATATAAGAAATGTTCCACAATGTTCCAAACCAAAATTAATTAATTCCATCTCTTTATTCCTATAGTCCTTTGGATTCCTGTCTCTTTAAGTTCATTATCTGTTTCTAGACAACAAACATGCCTTTTTGTGTGTCTTAATTGCCATCCTTTCACTTTACCTAGTAAAGTATATAGGGATGCAGTAAATGCTTTTTGATCTGACCTGATGTCATACAATAAAATTTCTATCCTTTGTTTTTCATCAAAAGATAGAGTGTTCTTCTAAAGTACCAGCATCTCTGCTTTTTTTTTTCTTTTGTTTGTTTGTTTCTTTCATAAGAGGCATCAAGCTTACTTTTATTCAACATGACGGTGAAAGAAAAAAGAATAATTTTTATAAGTAGCTTTTACTAGTAAATGACCGAAGAGTGCTTTTCAAGTATAAAGTGCTATAATGTGTGTGGTGAAATAATTGAAGTGGGGCACAATTACCTAGTGCAATGAAAAACAGAATGGTATTAGAACATAAGACGCCACCTCCTTCAAACTCCGCACACACTTCTTTTCTACATATCACAGCACATCTAATTTTTTTTATATAGACTCTAAATAACTCATTCCAACAGTTATTTATTTTCTTAACACTTAGTTGTTCATTAAGTTAGGCTTTCTCAAATCTAAACTCTCATTTGAGAAATACAACATCTTATAACAAAATCCACTTTTTTAATACATAAAATATTCTCATTTTTTCCCTAGAAACTAGGCATATCATTCAAATCACTTAATTTTTGATTGTGTAACTATATCTAAAAATTGTACCATTTTAATTTTACAACTTTTTAAATTTTATGTAAAATATATCATTCTTCTTTTTACCATACCAAATCTAAGACTATTTTTTTAAAATAAATAATGCTCAAGAAAGAGATTTACAAATATTCTAAAAGAAAAAAAAAACACTTTGAAACATTTCTTAAGGATCTCAGCTTAGAAAAGTGTTCAAGTGGGAAATTAAATGTGGATTATCATTTTAAAAATACAGAAATAAAAAGTTTACTTGGTTGAATAATACATTTGAATTTCAGGACTATTATTATTTTTACACAGAACTATTTATTTTTAAAATGATAAGAGTTGTTATAAGATAACATGTGGCATTTACTGAATACTTTGAACTGGAAGTATAGCTAGCCCCTAAATTATGTTACTAAGTAGGATTGATTATGAAATCTGTCATATTCCAAACTTGATTTATAGAAGCTTTTTACAAAGTTGAAATCTGTCTTGTTGTTCACTTGTTTGTTGTGTTTTGTTTTCCCAGTTTATGAACCTTGTATATTTTGTGATTTTTAATATTCTATCTCCCTTTAGTGCCTGCTCTTTTTCTACTCACTGAAATTTTATAGAATGAGTCAAATCATTTTTCCTCATAAAGGTTTTCAAAATATAGAGCTGCTAAATTAGCAAATAAAAATAAAATACTTTATTTAATTGTAAATGTCAGATAAGCAAGTAACTTTTTATCCCATGCGTTTTTCCCATGGAGTGTTGGTTATACTCATATTATAAAATTATTTATTGTTTTTCTAAAATTAAAATTTAACTTGGGATTCTGTATTTTATCAGGCAATCCTTTCAAAGACAGTTTCCTGTTCTAACAACTTTCTAGTCTCTTTAGGTTTAACCTAAACTAGGTATATAAATTTAAATTATTGAGAAATAGCAGTTTTATATGCTTTCAGGACTCATAATTTCCTTGGAAATGTTGCTTTTATGACCACATGATTATCAAGTATAGTCCAAACAAAAGAGAATATTCCTTAATCCTCCACCAATATGTTTTAAGATTCAACGTGCCTTTTTATCTGCTTCTTTGAAGTTTTGCAAAAGTGTCATGTTGCTAATACATAATGTTTCTGTGTCAGCTAAAATGTTTAATGCTACCTATACCCCAAAGGAATCATCCCATCATGCTATACATATGCCAGTTTTGAACCTAAATGCATCATGTTCTACTTAGTCTTAATCTTGAACTCAAACCAAATAATTTTAGCTGACGATATTTCTCATTACTGAAAATGTTCTGTTTTTCAAAGTTTTTATAATGACTGCCATTATGCAGAACACTATATTTTTTTTCTTTCAAAATGTGGTTAATTTTTTAAATATTCATTTTTTCAAATAATTCTCAAGAACACATCTATTTTATATTCAAATTTTATTTATACAAATTGGTAAACAGGAAATATTATTTTATTATTATTGCATTTATTTATATTATTTTTTATAGCTTTATTTTAGTGAGATTTGTAGAACCTAAGTTTGTATTTTCGGAAAACTAATTTGCATAAGAATGGTTCTACTTTATAATGTACAGTTAGTTACCTAAAAAACACTGCTTTCATGGTGGTCTAAGATTTCTTATACTTACTTAAATCAGCTACTTTTGGCAGCTTATAGGAAAATATATACTCTAGGCCACAAACTATAGGTATGTAAAGAAATTTTAATATATAAAGGATCTGCAATTGACATTTAAATAGTGTTTACTGAAATATGGATAGAAAGAGGAACAAGTAGCCACAAATTTTTTTTTTTTGCTTTGTTGGACAACTTGTCTTCTAACGTAGAGATGATTAACTCATATTTTTTGTAATTTGGGAACCATTAAGTCTAGAATTATGTGCAAGCTATTAAAAGGGCCCAATACAGACCTCCCCACACTGTTAAGTTTTGATGGTTAAAACTATTCTAATTTTACTAAAACTGGATTTTTAAAAATATATTTACCTGGCAGATGGAAATCTAATTAAAGTTTAAACTATATATAACTTTTCTAGCAACAAATTCTGCAGAACTGAAACACAGACGTGAGCCATTTTGAATACCTCTGTGAATAATTTGTTAGGCAGCAATTCGGAAGCTTTCACAGCTCCAATGTAAATTTAAAATGAATTTTGGTAAACATATTGAGGTTATGTGAGAGTTAATGCATTTTTAAACAGATAATCCTACCTGTCTGAATAGAATATCATTTGCTTGGAAACAGGATGAGAAATAAGTTTTAGAATTTACTTCCTAATAGGTCAAATAATATCACAAATATCTGTGTTTTAAGAGAGAGAAAAGTAGACCAAATGTCATGATTTCCTTTGAACTTTCATATTACCCAGGAATCCAAAATTTAATATTTGCTTTTTTGGATGTACATAAGAATCAGTTTCAAAGATAGTTCTATTGTTATTCAAGTTATAATCCAAATACTTAATGCAGAAAATATAACTTTAAATAACATGTTATTATATTCTAATATTGACTTTCTGGAATCTTCTTTGAATATGTCAACAGTTTACCATTCTCAGTTGTCAAATAAAAATTGCAGCAGATGGAGTTAAGCAGGAAAAAAAAAAAAAACACTTTATTTAAGACTCTTGCAATAAAGGAGAGAGATTGAATTCAATGCTCTGAAATAAAAGGGGTAGAGAAAGGGGGAGCAGATTATTGGCACTGGAGCCAGCTAGTGGAAGAGTGTTGGAGGATGGGGGTAAAAGGGGTTGATAAATATGATGAGGTTATAAATATTTGCTAACTGTGGCTTATTAAGTTAGGTGCCTGCCCTCCCAGACAGACTGTGAGAGAGAGGCCCTATCTCCTTAAGTGATTACATTTCAAAGGGGTGGTTCCCAGATCCTTGAGAAAGACATTCTCTGGTTGTAAAAGTGGCAAAAGGCTAGGAGAAGATGTATATCTAAAGGGAACAAAGAAAGAATTTTTAATTAGAATTTTCTAAAGTAAATGCTCTAAAGGGGTGTGGGGGCTAAGTCAGGAAGAAACCTGCATAAAGTTTAATTGAGATGGGAAAGTTATGGCCATCTTCATCGTGTTAAAAAAAAAAATGGAATGTGTAACAGCCTACTTCTGGAAACCCTCAGTTGGCTCAGGGCATCACAAATATGTCTTTTGCCTATATATGTGAAACATGAAAAATATTTTAGATATAGGATGAACCAAAGGAGATAATTTAACTAAAGATCTTCAATTTTTGCTAATCAAGCAAAAATTTAGCTTTTATTGTTTCATGGCCAATAGAAGATTTATTTTAACAAGATAGCTTCAAAAGAGAATATGTCTTTTTATATAGCTTGTGACATATTTAATAGTCTTCCTCATAAGACTACTATAAAATCCTTGAAATGTATCATTCTATGCTGGAAGATTGCTACCACCTATTTTGGCTACACAAAGATATTCAAATTTCAGCAATTTTTATTTTAGCTATCTATAAATGGCAACATAAGGATCAGCTGCCAGAAAAGAGTATTACCATTTTTTAAATTCGATGAGGATGTTATTATAATCTCGGACCTTTTGTGGGTTATGTTTCATATCATAATTCCCCCCACTTCCCAAATATCTCAGTTGTACTGGTGGAGACTTTTATACATCTTGAACTTGTCCCCTATGGCCCTTTCACTGATTTCTCTTATTTGTTTCTCTCCTCCACTAGCGGAGGCTTCATTGCACCACCAGTGCTTGGCACAGCACACATCGCTGTTAGTGCTAAAGGAAGACTCACTGAATGAATGCATAGAACAGATCTTTTAAAAAATTAGAAAAATGAGGAAATAAATTAACTATTAGAAGCAAACATTTAGTAAAACAACTGAAACTCTGCCTTTACCTTCAAGCTACTTTATGCATAACTGAGAACATAAACAAACACACAATTTCAATAAATTGTGATGTGTGGCCATCTACAGTGTTTCCTGAAAACATTAGATGTCTCTTAAAAGCCTGAAGACAAAAAAGGCAAGCTGCCTGAGTAAGTGTTCCCGACAGTTTAGAACTGATCAGGGAGCACAGTTAAAGCTTCTACACGTCATGAAATACAAGTGTCCCAAAGAGAAAAAATTAACTATGTGCAAAGTTCTAGAATCCAATGGAATGATGCATCCTAGGAAATTGGAAGTAATTTAGTATAGATAAGAGTGGCAAGACATGAGATTAGGGAACATAACAGGAGTCAGATCATTAAGTATGTGGCATGTAAGAACATTCAAGAATTTGTGGCATTTTTTTCCCTTTGTATATTAGGATACCATAGGTGTTTTAAGCCGAGAAGCTCCAAGATCAGGTTTTTGTTTTAGAAAACACATTTTCACTGTACTGTGATTAATATACTGGAGAGATCCAAATCTTGAAACAGACACCCACCCCACAAAATAAATATTTCAGTAATATATATTAGAAATGATAGGCTTCTGAAATGAGAGAATGATGAAAATGAAATTTATGGTTTTGAGATTCTGTTATTTGAGATGTGGTATTTGGGAGAGGGAGGAATCAAGGATGACACCGATATTTCTGCTTGAGAAATTGGACAGACAATTGTTTCATACTGAGAAGATGAGACGATTCCGGTTAAAGGAGGTGGATATGAGAAACAATGTATTCAGTTTCATAAATTCGAAGTACGAGGCACTTATGAGATGTCTTGTAGTCCCACAGGTGAGAATACAGAGGGCTCAAGGAAATTTCTGGCATGAAATGCATGTCGGCAAGCCACATGCATACAGATGTGAAGTTAATGTGCGACCCAAAGGACACCAACATTTTAACTGACAAATGGAAAAAAAAAGACAGAGAATAGGAGTCATAGACCAATGGGTCTCAACCAGGAGCAATATTCTATTCACAATATTGCCACCCAGGGGTTATTTGTCAATGTCTAGAGTTATTTTTTCATTGTCACGAGCTAGGCAAGGGGCAGGGGTGAGGTATGCTGTCAGCCTCTTGTCAGGAGTGTCCAAGGAGAGGCCAAAGTTTCTGTTAAACACCTTACAGAACGCAGGACAACATCCCACAATGAAGGATTGTCTTGTACACAATGTCCATAGTGCCAAAGTTGAGAAATCCTGCTACAGAAAAAGAAAAAAAATAATAACTATGTAATATCTAAAAGTGAAGGAAAGACACCATTTAAAGAGAAAAACAGAGGAGAGCTATAGATAGAATTTCTCTTGAACAGGATTTGCTGGGGGAAGTAGATTTAATAAATTAGTGTATTAGATGGCAGAAGGTTGAGATGCAAGGAGATTGTTAGGAAGTGAAAAGAGGCTTTCCTCGAAGTTTGATTATGAAAGAATAAAGGAATGGGAAGTTGGTAGAGAAAAAAATGCAGTAACAGAGAAAAATAGCAATAATTAAAAAAAAAATCTGGGAGACTTACAAAAGCCTAAATATTCATGGATATAAGGTATGAGATAGGAAAAAAAAAAACAGAAACAGGATAGTCAAAGGAACAGAGAAAAGAATACAAAAGATAGAGAGAGATGAACAAAAAGTTGATGATGAATAAAGCAATAGGAAGAGGTTGGATCAAACTTACGAGACTAGAGGAATATGATTTCTATTGAGGAAAGAAGGGACAAGGCAATTATGAATTCAGCGATGTGTAATGTGACAGTTACAAGACAGTTTCTTCTTTGTGAATGTAGAGATGAAGCCATCTGCTGAGAATGGGAAGGTGCTGAGATAGGAGATTTGATTACAGGGGAATGGATTTACATTATCCATCCCAGGCAGTGGGGAGGGACCTGACCAGGAGAACAAAAGAATCACGGCCAGCAACTATGGTGATAAAGCTGCCGAAGAAAAAGTGATGTTCTGAAGGTAGAGGCCGATTCACATCTTCACCTTGTAACTTCTACTAAAATGGTCTATGCTTTACGTCTTTTATCTTTATATATCTTCCTGATTCCCCATACTCCTCTTGGCTCATACATTTTATATATATATATATATATATATATATATATATATATATATATATATGCATGTGTATATATATATATATATATATATATATACACACACACACATGCATATATATATATAATTTATTTTTATTTTATTTTATATTATTTTATTTATTTATTTTTTATTTTTTATTTTATTTTGAAAGCTAATGTTCTCATCCAGCACTGGTGAATATCACTGTTGGTAGGGAAAGACTAGAACAGTGTCTTAAACTATTTCCATGAATATGTGATTAATAAATCATAGTTTAGTGCTGAATCTCTGAAAGCAGTTGAATGTGAGCCATCCGCATCGATTTTCATTAATATTTCTCCCCAATTTCAATATAAAGCAGTCATCCTATTACATTTGGACCACCGCATCCTGAGTGAGCCTAAAGATGTGACGCTTCTGAGCAGAGTTGAACATACATTCTCCTGATCTGAAAATACTTTTAGGAATGTTATTTGGATTCTAAGCAGAGCTTTCATTTGTGGAGCCCATGGCAGTCTGTGTCATAAATATTCACATATCTTCACCTTTGCCAGGCTCTGCTAAGTGCATTTCATGGTACTTTTCATATGCTGGATTTGATTTGTTTTAGGGCATAATATAAATTCTCGTCTGTGATACCTGATAAAGAAGACACTTTTTAAGAAATCTGTGTTGGTTATGCTGCTGTGTGCATCAGCGAGCCTCATGATTTATTAACTGCCTAAATAATCCCTTATCATTATTGTTTGTTTTTGTACAAAACCACTCATCAGGTACTCAGCACTGTATCTGCCTTTCTTTGCAGTGTCTCTTAGTCTATGCATTTGCCCTCAGTTACTTTTGTGAATTCTTCTGGAAGATAATGATAGCATTTCACATTCCATACCGCTAACCGCACTACCTGCCGCAGAATACAAATGCGTATAAGGTGGTGGTTTCATTATCTTAGGGTCAGTCGAATTTCAAGAGCTTTAAAATTACCTCTATCAATGATGCAAGTGTCAGCTTAGTTTTAATAAATCTTGAGGAACACCACAAGTTACTTCTAGGACATCTTCCTATTTCTCGAAATACATCATTCAGCTGCCATATCTACTATCAAGGTCTCGCTAAAGAATCTCCACTATTAAATGCAATGCTATATGTTCTCGGTGTGGTGCTTTTGGATAACTTAAAATATTAAACCAAAGTTTCCCCAGAATCGATCCACATTTATGCTTCTCATACAAAATTAGACAAAGAGAATATAGTACAAGCAAAACAGAAGAAAAGCTGCACAAACGTATCTGTCATAAACATGTATCTGAGATGGCAGAATCACAGTGCCTGTTGTCAGAATCCCATCACTAACTGTAGGCACGTTAACAACCCAGGCTTTTGGCAAGGTGACTTTTTTAGAATAAATTAGAGTTGACAAGTAGTGAATTCAGCCAACCAATAAGTATAGTGTAAAATTTCTCATAATATGCAGCCAAATTGAGATGTTTCCCTTTTAATTTTCAATAAATGTGACCATATGTTCCACTCGCAGAAAAGCTAAATTATGGGGGTTTGCTTTTGCTTTTCTTTTTTGTAAACTACTGCCATTATTTAAAGTTGATGACTTTTTTTTAGAAAGAACTGTGCCCCATTCTTGAAAGATAACGTGTTATTTATAAGACAAAATAGCTATATTAGAGAGTAAACAGCTTTTGAAAAAGTTATAAGCACCGCAGAATTCTCATCTTGTCCCACGTATATCTATCCTCTGACCTTTTTCAATGGCATAGTAGTTTACATTAAGTTTGTCCTCATATTCCTAGGCCAAAGAGAGGCTCAGCAAAATACGGGGTTTGGCAAAATATATGTAAAGAAAGGTGAAGTGAATGAAGTTTGTTTAAACTTGAAGAGGATTTTCAAATAGTAAAAACATATATTCCTTAATACTAATTTGATACTAAATATTAACATATTAAACCTCTTAATAATTAAACTGATTTTTTAGAGACTAGAATTTAAATATATAATAATTGAGGCAAAAGAGATATCAATGAGGTTAGATACAAAGCTATTAAAAGGTAAGTAAATACAAAAATATTTATTTTCTGTAATATTGATATTTGCATTATGGCCCAAGTGTTCACTAACAATGAGCTTTATAATACCGAACCTTGGCATTGAACCATCATCATATCTGCCCTATTGCAGGTAGTATTAGACCATTATGGGCCTCCCTGTTAGTGCTGATTAATTAATTAAACAAGGAAGCCATTGATTAAGGTGGCTCTAATACCTTAGCAGCCTAGTAAGAAAACCAAACCTAAGCCTGTAAATGCCACAGGGTTAACAAACAAAAACCTGCTTGAGGACAACCAATCACAGCCAACTAGGCTTTTCCAAACAAGGCAAGTGCTTAAGCTCCAATTTCCTTGCTTTACTTCTATCTTTTGTTTGTAAAAGCCTTCCCTCTCCTTGCTTTATTAGTGGAGTGCTCCTAGCCTCTTCCTTTTTGGCTCTGCCAGTTCCAATCAGTTGTTGCTTGAGTAAACTCAAAATTTTTAATATGCTGAAGTTTATCTTTTAACAGTTCACATGTCTATATAGTTTCAACATGGAGCAAAAGACAGCAAACATGAACCCTTAGGGAAGCTGGGTCACAAAGAAAGAGAACCTGGCTGAGCTGCAAGACGCTAGGCAGCAGAGTCAAACGCCCAAACCGATGACATAGGGGTTGGAGGACCTGTGAAGCCTAACACTAATGAATGTCCCTTCAAAGAGAAAAAACTGCAGGAGTGAGGAGTAAGTGAACCCCCCATGAGGGATTTTTAATTGGCAAAGTTCCTTTTATTTTGGCTTCTGATTTGCTTGGTGTATTTCTGTCAACAAATTCCATGGCTTTCATTTGCTATGCTTTCCCTTTAATTCTGGAATGGTTTGCTTCAAGAATTATTATTTGTTGCATTAGTCAAGTTTTTTTTTTTCATTTTTTTTACTGTCTACTACTGTATAGAAATTATAACTTTTATGTATTCTCAGTAGCAAATTTTAATATTTTAACATAGATTCTTAAATGTTTTCTAATGGTCTAATTTGAAGATTATCTCTAGCCTCTTCTCAAATTAAGGACTTTATCAGTTACTGAATGTCACACAAAATTTTCTATTATTGTTTTACTCTATTTCTATGTTACTTTTGAATCATCCCCCCAATGTAAATATTATTCTCAGCATTTACTTTATTAAATGCATGCCCCAAATTGCTGTTAACATGACCCAATTATTTATAATAAAAGGTTAGTTAGATTTAACATCATCTTTTACTAATTTCTTTTTTATTTTGCTTTCTCTTTTTTTTTCATGCTTTCCATTTTTTCCTGTATATATGTTTCTCTAACTTAGGGACACACTATAATATTTTCTCATTGCAGTTCTGGGAATCAGAATTTGTTCAATCTGTAAATTACTGTTATTCCAAATATAATGTTTATTTCATCTTTATAAGTTGGTTGTATATATTAAAAAAATGTTTATTCTTAGTAGATTCTAGGTACTTTTTCATCCTTCCCCTCCTCCCCCCACTTTGAACTATAATTCCTGAGGGTATATCTAAGATAATTCATTCTTTGTAAATAGTCAACTTTTCTCTCTTCCTAAAAGGATTTCTCTCTTATCTTTGACTTCTTTATTTCCATTGTGATTTGACCAGGTATGGATCATAAATATTATGATACTTAGCATCAGGTGAGACTTTTCAATCTAAGAACTCATGCCTTTTCTTGTTTCTGGAAACTTATCAGCCATTAGCTCTTTTAATATTGCCTCTCAATTTTTCTGCGCAATCTTTCTGGAACAAGTACTTAGTGGAATGCTGAAATGTCATACTCTATCTTCCATGTCTCTTAAATTTCCTTTCATATTGTGATTTAAAAATATCTGAATATAATATATTCTAATATATTTTTTCTCCTCTCTTCCAATTTGTAGTTCTCTCTCACAGTGCCTATTCCATTAAGTAATTATTAGATTTTTCCCAGTAAATAAAATTTTAATCTTCATGATTTTTATCTTGTTCTTTTTCAGATCTGTTGTTTTATTTTATATATTAATTATGTTGTTTATGGAAATGTATTATTTCATTCTTTCTTGCAATATTTAAACATACATATTTTTTATAGACTCATCAAAATTTTCTATTAACATCAATTTCCTTAGATGTGAATCCTTCAGATTATTGTGGTAGAGGATGTCTTCCATGACATTGGATTTTCCACATATTTTATATTCCTGTCTGTGGTATCATTTCACAGGAAATATGTCTTGCTATTGTTCTAGTGTTTTCTGAGTTAATATTTCTGTCCTGGATGGGGGCTTATGCTATAGTGTACTATTACTGTTGCTGAAGTCTAAAATTTTTAAGCTCTGAGATAAGAATGGTAGTGTGGCACATGGGCTTTTAACATCGTGGAGATATCAGATGGTTGGTGTCAGCACCCCATATAACTGACCTTTTATTTTTATGTGTTTTAATTCTGCTTGTGGTCTGGGTAAGGTGATTTATTTCCAACCTAAGCTTGAGCAATACATCAAATTTAATATGAGCAAACATTTTAATTGCAATACATATTCTTCCAGAGGAATAAAGATAGAATCGTCAGATGCGGATAAAAAGAATAATGTTGAACAAGTTTTCCTATAAGCTTAATACCACATAGTTGAGGCAGTATGGGGCTAGCACAGTCGTGAGCAAACAGATCAGTAGACCACAATTTAGAATCCAGAAATTGGCCTGTGCGTATGTGAGAACTTAATATATGGTAAATGCTATATTTTAAATTTGTGCTGATGTCCTGCCCAGAAATTTTGTGACTTCTTGTACTGTCTGGTGTGAATGGTTCACACCTGCAAACTTCTCTGGAGAATCACCCTTCTCTGTGCAAATGATAGCACTTGGCCAGAAAGGTTTTTGGATTTATGCCTCTCTTCAGCTCAGGAAGCCAGGAACCAATACTGATGGCAGAATACAAAAGTCTACTCATCTGTCTTAAAGTGGAATAGACTTTATAATATGACTCACATTCTAGAGCTCTATATGCGATCAACTAGGTGTCACCCAAAGCCACATCTTGCTCAGCTTCTCCCCTTTTTCTGCTTCGCTCTTAGAGATTTCTTCAGAGCAATATTTCCTAACAGACATCTTTCACTAGAAACCCCCCTCTCAGACTCTGCTTCCAGATAATCAGAACTACAAAACACAATAACAAAAAAAAAACTTTATAATCTTAAGATGGAAAGCACTTTCTAAAATGTTCCATATAACTCCAAAGACATATAGCAGGGCAGTAATTAAATCGACCAGAATAAAACCTTTTAATTGATGTAGGGAAAGACACAGAAAATGAAGCAGGGTGAATATATTATTAATATGTTTGCAAATTAGGATGAAATAGGACTCTCTATACTTTTCTGCAGTAGTGTTAATTAGCGCAAGGTTTTTGAAGCAGAAGTAGGAAATCTATTAATGTGTAATAGGAAATGTCTTAAATAAAATGCTAGAAGACATACACGTTAATAGGAAATTAACTAATGGAGATAGTTCCAAAAATGTCTACTTATGCATTCCAAAATATATACCATAGCACTGTTTGTAATGGCAAAATATAAACACATAAAATAAACACCTTAAGTGTTGTAAAAATGGGTAAATTTGTAGCTTTATATGAACATTTTAGAATACTAATATATTTAATAAAAATGAGGTAAATCTAAATGTCATCCCATTGATCTCCATAAACTATTATTTTCATAATTATAAACACATATTTGTATATATGATTCAAATTTTACTTATTTAAATATTAAGTTTGCATTTTAAATGTCTAAAAGAATATATGTTAAAGAGATAAACATGATTATTCTATGGGTGTGGATTGAAGAGAAATATTTTTTTCTTTAAGCATTTTTCTATTCTTTGAATTTTTACTACAACCAGTATGAACTTTTATTTTTAACAGGATTTTTCTATGTTAATTTATTTGCCTTAAAGTTGAGGAAAAGTAAAACTTAAAAGTGTTTTGCTATAACTCCAATGTTGTTTCTAGTATGCTAAGAGTCACATAGCATTTTGATATGTCTCCCTGCAAATAGGGAATATGAGACTTTAGAAGTTACATGAAAAACATATTGTGCATGTTGAGTCTAAATTTTCTTTTAGAATCCGGTAGGTAACCACAATCATAAAGTGTGCCTGGGGATCCTGGTAGAGTGGGGAGGATATCCTAGAAAAAGTTGAAGAAGAAAATATTCAGTAGAGAATCTTTGGATTCAACTGCACAATTCTTATGCCTTCTATATTGTAATGATCCTGTTTCCAACTCATTAGTGTGCATTAGAAAGCTCTTACATCATTTAAAAACAATATATTTTCATCATTGGGATTAATAAACACTGTAATTACATTTCCTGATATAGTGCCTTTTTAAAGTGTGGTAACCTAACATTTATGGTCGGGACAATTCATCATCTAAACTTATAAAGCAATTTAAAATGTGACGAGTTAAATTCTACTACAATTTCCTTAATATGTTTATCAATTTGGACTATTCATATCTATTTATTTATATTCTCATTACTAAATTCTGTCATTTTTCTTATAGGCAAACAAATGAACAATGTTTGCCTCTAACATACATGAATGAAAAATATCAGTATGGTAGAGTTGAGCATAGTAGAGATTCAGATTTTCACAGAGCCCATAAATGTACTTGCAGCATCACCCTTACCGTTTCCAAAGATAAAATGCCCTCTTGGAAACATTCCCTGGTTCAAGGAAGTCAAATTAGAAAAAGTTCCGTGGAAAAAGATGTGTAAACTCTAAAAGCATCTAGATTAGCAACGAATCTCTAATTTAAATGCTTAAACAAGACACAATTAAGACTAATTTGGTTTTCTTGTCTGCAGCTAAAAAAGAGATTTCAAATTAACCTATATTATTTCTAGTATCATTTTCAAATGTAAATGACATAGCCTTCAAGCTCATAGCTCTGCGGTTAATTTTTTTTAAGTAACAAAACAACATATTCCTTTGCCAGTTCCTGTGTTCTAATTTTATCATCTATCTTTTTTTTTTCCTTTTTTGCTTAAACAGTTTCAACAAGGTTAAACTTTTTAAAGGAACATTACTTTTTCCGTGCCATTTGAGTAAACAGAGATAATTTAAAACTTTCACAGTCCTACTAATTTGGCCTGGTTGCAAGTTGACTCATGGGCCTGGAAAATGAGCAGGCTCTGCTCCCATGTTTTACCAGATGTGGCTGCAGAAAAATGCCAGGCTTCCAGAATATTTACCATGGAGAGATTATTCCATTTGGATGAAAAAGAATGAGGGGGCCTTGTTAGACTACCTGGTAAAGACCTCTTCCTCTTTTTCCTGGAATGTGGGTGTTCACAATGAATCTGCTAATTTGTTTCTTGGCATTTGAGAAATTGGAGACCTCACTCTATTCTACTTGGTCCTGTTCCTTCTCTTTTCAAAATCGAATGGCTTCCTCGATGCAGGTTCACAGGTCGGCTTTCTGCCCTGGCTGCCTACAGCATTGTGTTATCCCCCTATTTACCAGCTCTCCCCACTCCAGATTTCCTGGGTGTTAGTTCCTGAGGGGTTCTTATCTTCACACAGGACACAGTATCAAAGAAAAGGAAATCAGATTCTTTGGATGTCTTTCTCTGTAAATGCAAATGTCTTTACTATCTGGATTTTGGCCAACCACACTGAGCAATTTCTTTCTTTCTTTTTTCATTGTTTTATTTTGAAGATATTTCATATGTGAAAATCAGTCAGGAGGCATGCCACAATTGTTTGTAAAATAGTCTGCTCTTTTCCAGGTCTGAGTAATTTTGCCCTGCTATAATATCTGTCTGTGTAGATTTTCAGCTTCTGATTACTTTCAGCGTATTTATTCCGGGCTGTATGGGATGGGTATGGTGTAAGATATAAACCACCTAACTGTGTTATTGAAACATCAGATGATCTACAGAAAATTTTACACCTAGCACAGGTTTTGCATCTTCTTAGATCCTGTCCATCAACCTAACTGCTTCAGAAATGGTATCTTGATTATACATGTTTCTCAGCCGTAACAAAGTAAACTCCTGCTCTTCTATTGAGGAGGAAAAGAGCATTCTGTGTCTGTTTGTGGGGTTCTAAGGCAGTTTGCATTTCAACTTGACACTTGGCTTTCAAGGTCCCTGGATTTCACAGATATCACTGTAGGGGTAAGTTTATAGGTTGGGTGCAGGGCACTTCCTTGTGGGAATCCTCATTGATTGCCCAACCTTGCTCTGCGTCTGGCCGAATCCTGCTGGAGGGCTGTAATTCTCATGCTCGACAGGAAGGCTGGGTGTTATCCAAATCCCAGTGGTCCTCAGCTGAATTGATGAAATGACCGGGAAGCCCTAATTAAAGCTGTTCAGCTCAAATGTATTGATGTATTGCATCTATTACGGCTTGGTTCAATAGGTCCACCCTGTGAATGCTGCCACAGCCCGTAAACAGATTGAATAAATAATGCTGCAAGGCAAGGAGACAGGGAATCGAAGCAACAGAAGCAAAATGCAACAGGGCGACCTCTGAACTTCTTAATCTGTTCTCCACCGTGAATTATTATAATCTTTATTATTTATACATGTTGAACACCAAAGAGAGATTATTAAGATATAGAATAATCATTTGATCTACTGCAGGAGCTGGTAAATTTTCTGCCTTTTAGTCACCGTGGCATGAGAACCTGCATCAAATCATTGTAGTTTTGCTTGGTTTTTCTTGACAATTCATTGTCAAAAGCTATTTCTCTTTGTCTTCTGACGGATTCTTCTGTGAAAATTTTCTTCCATGCACTCTACCATCTTCCTTTTTTAACTCTTTTTTCCCTTGGCTGGATTTGAATTGTTTCAGATCAATCATTTGGGCCATAACTCTAACCATGTCTGGTAATGAGTTGTTAGAGGTTCTGGATTATTCTCACATGGGTGACATCTCTTTCATTTATGGGTAACATTCAGTGTTATTTACCTCATTCTGTTGGCATTGTCAGATGGAACCATATACTATTGTCTTAGTAAGGATTAGATGATGTTAAAACAGAGAGAGGATAGATTCCTTAAAAAATAAGCAGTCTAAAAGTTATCAATATTTTTTTTCTTTCATTCATTTAAATTTCAAAATATAATAGGAGATGATGTTTTCCAATATTTTTTCCTGCAACTAAAATCACACTTAACTTCAGGTATACTTTTCTGACTACATACTGGACATCTCCACTCAGATATTTAAAGGACATCTCAAGCATAATGTTTAAATGTTAACTCTAGAGTTTTCCTCCCCCACTGCCCTTCCAAATCTGCTTCTTCAGTTTCCTCATCTTAGCAAATGGCAACTTCAGTTTTCCACTCACTCAAGTTCAAAATATTAGTTATCAGAGTCTATTCCTTTCATATTCCTCTTACAGTGCCACAGCATATTAGATTACTTTTACCTTCTGCATATATTCCAGACTAAACCACTTCAGTGCCTGTACTGCTATCATTCTGGTCCAAATCATGATTACCCTTTATTTGGATTTCTACCATAACTTCTTAGGTATCTTCAGTGATTTTTTCTTGTCCCTCTAGTTGGTATGCTTAACTCCTTTTCCATACCCTTCTCCATGTTAGACATGCTGAAGGGTCTAAAACCACATTTGTCAGACCCCTTGCAGTTAGGTATTAGATCAGGTTCCCTCATTCTATCATATTTCCTTCCCTTCTATGGGTACCCATAGCACACCACACGTCCTCCATCACTGCACATGTTAGCATAATAACAATAGCTAACTCTTAGGATGGAATTACACTAGGATGGAAACTATATAAATACATGGTCTGTGCTGTCTGATTCATAAATAAACCCTCAGCGCCTAATCCAAAATCTGGCAAATTATTATCGTGCAACAAACTTTAGTTAAATATGTGATATATGAAATGAACCCCTATTAAATTTAACTGGCTTTCAGCCCTAATTGTACCTTGCATGGGTATTTATAATAGTGTCTTCCTTTTTCTGCCACCACCTTGTCACACATTAAATGTATTATCCAGTCTAGTCGGAGACAGAATAATTTGTCTAAACACAATCTCACTTGTTAAAACCCGTTAATGTCTCACCATTGACTATAAGTTAAATTTTAAACTATGTGTTTTATTCAGTAAATATTTACTAATTATACTTCTGTACAGGGCACTGTGCTATGTTCTCAGCATTTCATCAATGTGCCTTTTAGGGCAAGATTGACTGACCCATCTCAGGATAGAAGCACTTTTTATCCAATACAATGTGGACATTATAAAAATCAGTTAAAGATGGAGGCATTAAAATTGATAATAAATACTTATTTTAAGCATCTTAAAGTTTGTAAACTATTATTTACATATAATCTATTGTAGAGCTATTATTTTTTTAGAATACGAGTCAGCTGGCTTGATTTCTGATTAATATTATTGCATAAGCCGTGACTAAAAGCACCTAACATTTATAGTGTCACATTCTTCAAATCTGAAGAACCTCAAGACCTTTGAAAAGTAATCTGGATTTTTGATTATTTAATATTGTCCCAATAACTTCTCATTGAACAGCAAACTTTTTTAGTGATTCCTGTCATTTTAGTGACTCTTTTAAAAAGAATATTTTGACTTACTCAATTTATTTCAACAATTATATTAACGCATTAATAATTTTTACAAGTGAGGTTGGAAACAAAATACAGATGACAGGAAGCATGTACCTCAGCCAGTGGGAACAGCATCGTTTTGAACAAACCCCCTGGGCAGCAAAGTCCATGGGTACAAGTAGGTACTGTGGGCGCCCGTTGGTGTGTCTGACAGAAGGGATGGAGAGAAGTGTAAGCAGCTTCTGCTGAGGAGGCATCCCTCTCAATGAGACATCCACTTCCAGGACCACTGTCTCCAATAAACACATCGCCAACCACGCAACCAGATGGGGACCCAGGCCACCCCCACACAGAGGCTCTTTGTTTTCCAGATCTTGGTTGATTTCAGTAACTGACCATTGGGACTACTCCTTTGATTTTCCTTCTAGTGCTTTAAATTCCAGCTCTTAGTTTTTAAATTTCCTAATAAAGAGAGAGCTTTTGAAACTTGAGGCCTCCACCCTTGACCCCAATGAAAGTGTAATCCCAGGCCTCTGAGAGGGCGCATCTGCCCCTACTACCCTCCCACCCTGTCTCTGTTGCTCCCTCCCAACCCCCCTCCCCCCCAGAGAACTCACTGTTTGATTCCAGGGGGACTGTGCCATTTCCAGGCCCTGTAGGTACTAAACTTGTATCTTTTCAAAGTTTTCTGGCAGTTATTAAGAGCTGAAGGGCATCTTGTAACCACAATAAGACCCATGAGGCCTGGTGCAGCCATAACACCGATTACTGAAACCAGCATGAAACAACAGAATCCATCTGGTCAAGAGAAGTGGATTAAGGCGCTTCTTTCCTACTGAATTTCTGGTGGTTTCCTCATCCACTTCCACTTTCCCAAATTCCTGATTGTCCCATGAGAATCATTTTATACTTAAACCTGTCCCAGTGAACTGTCCTAGCGCTTGCAGCACTTTGTGTCTGCCCTTCATCAAAACACCTTCCACACTGTATTGAAATTTTACATCTATTTGTAGATCTTTCTAATTAGACTTGACTCATTAGAGAGTAGTTTTTGTTTTTTTAAATGTCCTTTTCTAGGCACCTTCCACAGTTTCTGGCCCTTAGTTCACCGTTGGTTAATATTTGTTAAACGGGAATATTTGTTCCACGTCCCACTGAGAACACCTAACTTGTCTTCCTCATCACTTGGGAACTTGCTAAACACAAGACTTAAACTCTGCAAGCCCCCTCCCTGATTACAATAACTTTTTCCTCTACTTATTGCCTCTCCTAAATCTGCTTTCTCACTTCATTTTTATAGTTACACCTCTATCTTTTTTAGCCTCGTTTGTCCATCTCTATTTCTGACTCTGCTTAATTCTCTAGCCTGCTTGAAACCAATTGTATATTATGATACGTTCTTTTTCAATTTCTCTAATACCAGGTTTGCTGAAAGTTGAGTCTATAATGTTTTCACAACAACCTGTCCTTCCTCTTTAGCCATTCTTTTTATTCTTGCAAAAAGTAATAATACTGAAGAGACATAAATAATACTGAAAACTCACTATTTTGGTAAAATGGGATGTTTCATATTTATTACCTTATTTAAATCTTCAAAATATCTCAATTTCCTTCACTTGACAGAGCATGAAACTGAGCTTTAAAGATGTGAAGTAACTTACTTCCAATTAGCTCTAAAAATTCTCTCTCAAAGGTCACTGGTGACTTTTTTTTATTGAAATGAAATTTTCATAACATAAATTAACCATTTGAAAGTTCAATTCAGTAATATTTAATATCTCCTCAATTTTGTACAATCATCACTTCTATCTACTTCCAAAATATTCTCATCACCCCCAAAGGAGACTCTGTGCCCATTTAGCTATAATTCTCCATTCCCCCCTTCCCCTAGCCCCTGGCAACCACTAATATATTTTCTGTACCTATGGATTTAGCTATTCTGAACATTTCAGATAAATTGAATCATTCAATATATAGCTTTTCATGTCAGGCTTCATTTAGCATAATGTTTTCAACATTCTTTTACATTGTAGCTTATGTAAGTAGTACTTCATTCATTTTTATGATTAAAAATATTCTGTTGTATGGTTATAACATGTTTTGTTTATCTGTTCAACCAGTTTTGGACCTTTGGGTTGTTTCTACTTTTTGGCTATTGTGAATATGTTACTATGAACATTTGTGTACAAGTATGTGTTTGAGTACTGTTTTCAGTTCTTTAGGGAATAATATACCCAGGAGTAAAATTGCTAGGGTATATGGTAATGTTTCGTTTAACTTATTGAGGAACTTAAAAATTACTTTTCATGGTGGCTGCACAATATTATATTCCCACCAACAATGTACACGTGTTCTAATTTCTCCACATCCTTGCCAACACTTATTTTTCTTTCTTTTTTTTAAGTTATAGTCAACTTAGTAAGTATAAAGTAGTATTTCACTATGGTTTTGATTTGCAATTCACTAATTATCAAAGATGGTGAACATCTCCTTATGTGTTTGATGACCATATGAATATCCTCATTTGAGAAATGTCTATTCAAGTCCACTGACCAGTTTTTAATTGAGATGTTTGTTGGTGAGTTGTAAGAGTTATTAATATATTGTCAGATATATGATTTACAAATATTTTTCTCATTCTGTAGGTTGTCTTTTCATTGTCTCAGAGGGTCTTATTGATGCATAAAGTTTTTAATTTTGGTGAGGTCAAAACGATCTGTCTGTTGTTGTTACTTTTGATTTTAGTGTGACACCTAAGAATCCATTGTCAGATACAAGGTCATGAAGTTTTACCCTTATATTTTTTCCTGAGAATTTTACTGTCTTTGCTCTTATATTTAGATTTTTATCCATTGACTTAACTTGTAATATGGTAGAAGGTATACTTCATTTTTTTAAATTGTTTTTTTCTAGTTGAAAATCTAGTTGTTCCAAAATCTTTTGTTGAAGAGACTCTTCTTTCTCCATTCAATGGTCTTGGCACCCTTGTTTAAAATTATTTGAACATACCTGCCCCTCCTTTAGGGTGTGTTCTGTCTTTTATTTCCTTTATCTTTCACCTCCCTAGTTCCACAGGCTGCAGTCTTTCTTAGCATGGCCTGTCTCTTTCCAAAAATAAACCTTTAATAAATCTTTATTTAAATCTCAAAAAAAAATATTTGAACATAATTGTAAGATTTATTCTGGACTCAATTCTATTCCATTGTGATATGTCTGCTTTATACCACTACTATACTATTGAGTATTGTGGCTTTGTAGTAAATTTTGAGATGAGAAAGTGTGTCTTCAAATTTTGTTTTTCCTTTTCAAGAGTGTGTTGACTTTTCAGTGTCCATTGTAATTCCATGTGAACTTTAGGACAGGCTTTTTTTATTTCTACCAGAAGGCTAGGGATTGCATGAATGTGTAGATTGCTTTGCAAAATGTTTTCTTATCAATATTAAGTTTCCCAGTCTATGAATATTTGATGTTTTTTGTATTTACATGTGACTTTAAATTTCTTGCAGCCATATTTGTAATTTTCGGTGCACAAAACTTACATGTCCTTGATTAAATTAATTTTTAAGTCTATTATTTTTGATGCTATTAGAAAGAGAATTGTTTAATTCATTTTTTAATTTTTTTTGCTAGTGTATAGGAATATAGCAGACCTTTACGTGTCAATTATGTATTCTGCACCTCTTCTGCATTTGTTTATTAACATTAGTAGTTTTTTTCTCTTTCTTTTTTGTGGATGCTTTAGAATTTTCTATATAAAATGTAGGCAATCTGTGAATAAAGAGTTTTACTCCTTTCTTTCCGTTTTGGATACATTTTGACTTTCCTAATTGCTCTGGCTAGTACTTCCTATACCACACTGAATAGAAGTGGCGAAAGCATGTATCCTTGTCCTGTTTCTTGTTTCTGATCACAGGGAGAAAGCTCTCAGTGTTTCATCACCAAAGATGGCATACTGCAGGTTTTTCATAGATGCTCTTCATTGGATTGAGGAAGTTTTCATTTACTCCTTATTTAATGAGTGTTTTTATCATGAGAAGGTGCTGGATTTTGTTAAAATACAATTCTGCATTAACTGAGATAATCATTTTTCTTTTCACCCTATTAATATGGTATGTAATAGTTCCCCTTTATCCATGACAAATGCACTCTAAGACCTCTAGTAGATGCCTGAAACCACAGATAGTACCAAACCCTATATGCACTATACATTTTTTAAATACATATATACCTATAATAAAGTTTTATTTATAAATTAGGCAGACTATATTAATAATAACTGATAATAAAATATAACAGTTATAAGAATATATTATGATGAGAGTTATGTGAATGTTGTCTCTCTCTTTTAAAATAATCAATAACTGATCTGGTAAACCAGGATGGCTGCTAGGTGGATAACTGGTGGATAATTTATACACTGGATATTCTGAGCTGCAGGGTGACTCATGTCTTGTGTGAGGTGGGATAGGGTGGAATGGCACAAAATTTCATCATGCTTCTCAGAACAGAGCACAATTTAAAACCAATGAAATGTTTATTTCTGGATCTTTCCATTTAAAATATTGGACTGTGGTTGCCTATGGGTAACTGTGGAAAATGACATGGAAAAAGGGAAGACTACTGTACTTCATTTATTGATGTTTGTATGTTTAATCACTCTTGCCTCCTAGAATAAATTCCACTTGATCATGGTGTATAATCCTTTATAATATGTTCCTGGATTCCGTTTACTAGTATTGTGTTAAGGGTTTTAGTATTTACTTTCATAAAAAAATGTTGATCTACAGTTTTCTTTCTTGTGATGACTTTGTCTAATTTTGTTATTAGGCTGATGAAGTCTCACCAAATGATTTAGAGATGATTTTCTCATCTATATTTTAGAAGACATTGAAAAGAAATGGTGTTCATTTAACTTTAAATGATTGGTAAAAGCCATCTATCTAGTCTTGAGCCTCCCTTTGTTTGTTTTTGTTTGTTTTTTTGTTTTTGTTTACTGACTCTATCTCTTCACTTCCAATATATTCATACCGATTTCTATTTCTTTTCATTTACTGTTTGGTACTCTGTGTGTTTCTATCGATATTTTAATTTTATCTACGTTATCCAATTTTTTGGCAGACTGTTGCTTAAATTACTCTCTTAAAATCTTCTTTCTTTCTGTAAAGTCAGTCGTAAAATTCCTTACTTGCTTTCGACCAGCTTGGGTTTAGTTAGCCCTTTTTTTCTTATTCTTAAAATATAAATTTAGGGTTTTGACTAGTGATCTTTCTTCTGTCTTAATGTTGGCTTTTAAAGTTTTACATTTCCCTCTTAACATGACTGTTGCTACATCTTAAAATTTTGATGTGTTGTTTTTTGGTTTTCATTTATCTCAAAACATTTTCTAATATCTCATGATTTATTCTTTGACCCATTTAATTTCCACATATCTGTGAATTTTCTAATTTTTCTTCTGTTGTTGATATCTAATTAAATTCCTTTGTTCTTGCAAAATATATTTTGCTTATATCTATTTTGTTACATCTATTGAGACCAATGTATCCTGGAGAATACTCCATGTGCAGTTGAGAAGAACGTGTGTTTTGATGTTTTTCTGTGGAATGTTCTGTACATATCTCTTACGTCTAAGTGGTTTATGCTGTTTACAAGACCTCTAAATCCACTAGTTTTCTGAATCATTGGTCTATCAATTATTGAAAGCGAGTTAATGAAGTCTTCAACTATTATTGTACAGCCATCTATTTTTCCTTTCAACTCTGTCCGTGTTTGCTTCATATATTTTGGGGCTCTGTAGTTAGATCTTCTTAAATAATTAATCTTTTTATCATGATACAATGTCATTCTTTGTTTTCATTAGTGCTTTTGACAGTCTATATTTTCTTTCTGATATTAGGAAGCCACCCAGCTCACTTTGGATCACGAGTTGCATGAGATATCCTTTTTAGCCTTTTGCATTTACTTAATCTTTTTCTGCTTCCTCAAATCTGTTGCTTAGTTCCTGTAATGAATTTTTTAATTTCAGTTATGATGCTTTCCAGGTCCTGAATTTCTATTTATTTCTTTTTAAAATGTATATATTTTTATTAACATTCTCTATTGGTTGAGACATCCTTCTGCTGGTTTCTTTTAGTTATTTTTCAATGATTTCCTTTAGCTCTTTGAACATATTTAAGACAGTTAATTCGCTGTTTTTAGTAGGTAAATCTTATGTCTGTGTTTTGTTAGGAGAAGGTTCTGTTAATTTATTTTTCTCCTGTGAATAGTTCATACTTTTTTCTTTCTTTGTATGCTTATAATTTACATGGAAAACAAAGCATTTTAAGTATTTTAATATGGTAAAGCTGGAAATTAGATTCTTCTCTCCCCTCAGGGTTTGTTTCTGTTTCTTGCTGTTGCATATAGTTTTCTTTCTTTTTCTTTTTTTTTTATCAAACTTTCTAAAGCACTTTTTAAGACTTCATTCTTTTTCCTATGTGATATCTGATGTCTTTTTGTTTCTTTAGCTTGCAGCAGCAAATCATTAAACAGATTTCCTTAAATGCCTGGAACAAACCACAAACAAGCAAACAAACAAACAATACTCCCCTTGTTTTTTATAGATTGGCTCTGTGCTAAAGTGCTCCTCCAGTGCTTCGTCAGGAAATGTACAATTCTGCCTTAGCATTCACTTCCCGTTAGAGCTGAGCATAAAGATTAGCTGGACATAAAGACACTAGGTCCTCTCAGGTCTTGTTTGGGCATGTCTTCTTTCCCAGTCATACACTATCTTTTCTATACATACACAGATTTTTCTATTCTGGGCAGGAAATTTACAAAGCCTTGAAGTCCAAAGTAATTCTCTCCCCATCTTTTCCTAGTCTTTCAGTATTTCTGTTGTCTGTCCCCATCTGTAGTCTTTTGCCCCAGGTGGCTGTGGCTTATTCATTTGTCTTTTAACATTTTTTGACTAATGTCCTCAGCTTAGCTGATCTTCTTTCCTAAAAGAGTTCCAAATCAGGACAAACAAAGGCAAGTGCATTGTATTAGTTCATCAGGGAACTCTCAAACAGTTCTAAATAAAAAAACCACAGGTCTGCTCTGGTCCTTCTGGAGCTAGGTGCTCAAACTGGGAACATGGACTGCTATCTTCAAGAACAAAGTCCTGATGAAGACAGGGATAAAATGGGCAAAGACTATGTTAAACTGTCACAAATTCTCCTCCCAGGTTCAGTTGCCTTCTTATTGATTAAGCATTTGCTCAGTTGCTGTAAAATATCTATTATTTTCCAATTTTCCAGAGTTCTGACAGAGTTGATTCTGTTTTTGCGCTCTCTTTCTCTCTCTCTCTCTCTCTCTCTCTCTCTGTCTCCTGAAGGAGTGGTGGTGTTTCTATTGAAGTTTGGGCTCATAGATTTTCCTAGTTTGTCATTTTCACTGACACCCCACATGACTTCTCAATAACCAGTCACACCTCTATGAAAATATAATACTTGACTTATTGACCATATTCTTCTGTCCGTCCCCTAGCCCCTACAATATTGAATATGTGCATATATATATATATATATATACATTAGAATAAAAACATTTTTCTCTTTTTTTCTCAAATCAATTTACTGTATATTGCTCTCTGATTTTGTTTTACAATCCTTTCCTAAACAGTTACATCATTTACATTCATTTCTCTGTTATATCTGTTTATATAATCCTAACAACTTTAGGTATGTTTTGATAATTTTTAAAGCTATGTTTTCCCACCTTCCTTCATTCCTCGTACTATACTTTACTCTTCTATTTATTTCCTTTTTTTCCCCACAAATATTTATTGAACATCTTGTAGTTGTGAAATAATATACTAGACTCTAGGGATTCAAAGACAAAATCAGGCTCCTCCTTAAGTAGCTCAGGGCCTAATGAGAGATTTAGCAAACAGATAATTTTAACACTGTTTAATATTAAAATAGCAGTGATTACAGAGCATCATAAGGAGAAACACAAGCCAAGATAATAAGGAAGACATTAATAAGACAGTGCTAACAGATCCGAGTGCAAGATAGAATGAATTAGCTAGAAAGAAAAGAATTGCATTGAACAGCATATGTAGAGAAGTCCCATGTCATCGTTAAATTATCTTTGCACAAAGTGATACAATACAGGGAGGGACACTGACTTGGGCTGGGGAGGGTGGTACTTGACTGTTAACTTTTTAAATGTTTCTTCATATGGATTTGGTATTATCGGTATCTCCATTAGCTCTTTATAAGTAGTCATAAGTATTTATAACTTTTTATAGATAAATATGTATGTATATGTGTGTATACACACACACATACACATGCAGAAGAATTCTATGGACTGGCTTCATTTAATTACATATTTGGATCTCAATTCTCTGGCACAGAATAAGTTCTCTATAAGAATTTGTTGAATTGAATAAAATCTATAAATCTTGACATTCAACCTCTTCCATAAGATTGTAAACTGCATTTCCAAACAGTTGCCAATTGGCCCACCGACAAGATAATCTCAACATGGCAAAACCCAGCCTTATTCTTTCCCCAATCCTGAGTAAACCATATTCCCAACCTTGTCATGTATGCATATGTCACAACTACTTCTTCACTTGCTTATCCTTTAAATATTAATAATTGACTTCTCTAAAAATGTTCCATATCAAATTACATGTAGTTGTTGATTTGACCTCTAAAGTGAATCCTGAATCTATCCATACTTTTTTTTCATTCTATCACTGCTTCTCAAGGTAAAATGTTTATTTTAAGTCAGAAACATTTAATTTTACTGCTTACTGAAGACAACTGATAATTTTAAACCTCAAGAGTGGCTAATGAGATAGAAAATAAGGAATCATTTTAAAGAATATTAATAAAAAATTTAATGGGTAGATTGTGGTAGAATTTCAGGTCAATTAAAAAACTAAAATTTTATATATAAATAGAAGCTAAATGAAAGAGACAATAAGGAATATATATACATATATATATATGTATGTATATATGTGTATATATATAAATATGTGTATATATATGTATATGTAAATATATATATAAAACATCTGAGCAAAGTAAATAGCATTTAATGAATAATATGTTTTAAATTTTCATTTTGAAAAAAAGAAAAAAATATTTTAGGGGGAAATTATACTTTAGGCAGAATGTACTTTATGTTGAGGCTAGATAGTAGGCAGTGCAGATATTGGTTTTTAGACTAATTTCAAGCAGTTCCAATGTTGCCCAAAATTTTTTTTGCTAACTCTTACTATTTAATAATTTGTAACTCTTACTATTTAATAATTTATTTTACTGATCTTGTTTTTCTTCTGTCAAGTGGAATTGAGAATGATTGCTTAGTATTCAAAAAATATATATCCTAAATAATGACAAAAAAGAGGAAAAGTATTGTTTCACAATGTTAATTAGCTATTCTAAGACACTGTGATCTTCAATTGTGTTTATTTCATTATAAGCTATTTTTTTTTTTTTTGTCTATCATTATTTTGCTTTAACACGAAAAGAAAAATATTCGTTGAAGGTTTGGGATTTCTTATTACCTAATACACTGTATTTATCATTCCAAACTCCAACTGTGTAATATAAAACAAAGATGAAGTCCACAAAAGAGTTTAAGCATTTATATAGATCATGTAACTTTATATATTAAAACAATTTTCAACAATTCAGTTTGGCTCTATAGTTAAAAAATTCCTTACTCCTATTTCTTTTTGTTTTTCAAAAACATTTAAAATAAGTGTTGTAGAATGAAAAGAGTTGGAGAAGTTTCTTAAATACCGCCTCAGGAATACAAGTAAATAAAGCCAATATATAAATTGACCATAATATAGATTTTCACAGTGACTTAAGGCTTCTTTCAATAGAACATCTTGTAGAAAACTCACTAAACATATAGAAACAATCATCTCTATCCTACTTTCACTACAGAATTCTGAGCTCTAATCAAGTGAGAGGTGGTTACAATCAATCTGTAAGTAAATATAGGAAAAGCATACCTAATTTATAGTGTGTTATTTGAAACTTTTTCCTAGATAATACTAAAATTAAATATTTAAGTTGAAAAAAAAGATTGTCTCTAAGTTATATATGTCATATTTGTAAATTTTTTAATGTGTATGTATGCGTGTGTGTATGCATGTTTATATATATGTATGTTTATATATGTATATGTATGTTAGGTGATGTGTGTGTGTGTGTGTGTGTGTGTGTAATAGGCTCATGCAATTCTAGTTTGCAGCATTTACTGCATTGTTATAGTGATATTGTTGACACTTTTTAAGTAGTATATTTACTACTATCTATGAAGAGATTGGTGATCATGATTTGTTACAACTTAGGGCTCTGTATCTCTATCTTACCCACACTTACCCAAATAGCTTTTGGTGTTGTTGGTGTATCAGCCTGTCCCTTGAGCTGTACAGTCACTTCCAATTACTATCTTGTATAATCTATTCTCCTTACCTGGGTTTCCCACCCTCCCCATTCTTCCCTCACCAGTAAAGTATCATCGATGACAAAAAGCAGTTCCTACAATGTATATAGTCAATTCTCTAGTCCTAAAGTAAATCTCATTCATTTTTTTCCAAAGTAACCCATGGAGATGGTGGCTTTGTTTTCTCTCACATCTTGGATGACGTAAATCAGAGTTGAGGAAGACTTCATATAGTGAACACTGACCATAGAGTTAGAAGGGTTTGGGCAATAAGGAAGCTATATGATTTTGGATGGAAAAACATTCCTTAGGCAGACTTTCTACATCTATAAAATGAGAGAATCAGACTAAATAACTCTGAGATTCATTTTGACTCCATAACATGTTTCAGAAACATATTCAGGACTGCTAAAACAAACAGTCTTATAAATCAACACACTCTCATGTAATATATTTTGTGAGAAGATTCTAATATAATTATGTCATCTTGTTCTCATACTTCCTGCTTGAAGATAGGATAACAGACAACTTAGCAATAGAGTAAGATAAACCGAGATTCAAAAACTAACAATGAAAAGCTTTGTTAACTTGGTCCGCTTACTTAAAACTTTTGAAATTCAGTTTTATCATCTGTAAGATGGAGAGAAATGTGTGAATTTTGCAGGATTGCTTGCCAGGGATAGAAATCAACTGTAAAACTTCACTCTATTTCTGGAATATAACAGAAGGATACTATAAGATAATTTTAATGATATTATTATCATATTTATTTAATTTTGAGTACACTCACCCTTTATAGCACATAAACATTCAATCAATATTTAATATATCAGTAAATAGACCTAAATGAGAAAGACACCTGAAAACAATTTCACCTACTACAATTATTATACAGAACTCACATAGCCAAACTTACTAGAATTCAAGAGGTAGAGTCTATAAATATCTAGATGTCCATATTACCACCAAAAAACTAGGCAAAGCAACTCTTAATTAAATAGCCACTGTTGCCAGCAATACGATGTTGTTCTACTCAATAATTCACTTAAAGAAAAATTCCCAAGTACCTACTATGTACCAAGTCCTGGGGCTGTGGCAGTGACAAAATGTCTATTCCTGTAATTCATGTTCTAATGGGAGAAGATAAACTATAAACAAATGAACTAATCACTATTTAATATGCTAGCCAAATGGAGATTTGTTCTATGAAGAGCAGGGTAATGGAGATAAAGAGGGACAGGAGAGGAAAGTGACATTTTATGTAGGTTTTTAAAGGATATTCCTCTGTTAAAGTGATGTGTGAGAGGAGATTCAAAGGGAATAAGCACATAGTCATAATTGCTGCCTGAGAGAGGGAATGTGAAGCAGAGCAGAGAGCAAAGTCCCCCAGGCAGAAGAACACTTAGGTTATTCAACAAAGAATGAGATGTAGACGGAATGAGAGATAGTGAACAACTAATATGAGTTAAGTGTGGGGGTAGACCATGGTAACAAATTAGGATTTTACTCCACGTGAGATGGGACACTGGAAACACAATTTTGGAAATTAGTATATAGAAAATGTTTACACAAGAGATGACCTTGGAAGTGAATGAACACAGAGAAGTCATCTGAGGCAGGCCAGTATGTTATTCTATTGTTATAAAATGTTATAAGTAATGTTATAATATGTTATAAATAATAAATGTATATTTTCTCTTATGTGAATATCTAAAAATATTAATACAGTTTCTATTAACTTAGCACAAGCACAATCTACAACTTTAATTGTGCTAAAGAGTCATTAGTTTATGGCTGTTTTATCATCTCTCTTCAGTAACTAAAAATTTAATGTATATTGTAATGAAAAGTAAAGGGCTTGTTTACATGAATGCATATAGTACATGTACATAAAGATGGTGACATGTGTATTTTAATTTTTCTCTAGAATTATGAGAATCATCTAGTGTCCCTCAGCTTTTGTAGAATTTGAAGATGATCGGACATCTTCCGTCATCCTCCCCATTCGAGATCAAAAGAAAAATGATCTTGAAAAAGCCAATAGTCATAAAATACTTGGCACAGTAGCCACCATTGATAACAATATTGTATCTTCAGCCTGTCAATATGCATCTACAGTAGGGCAACATGAGTGCTTTGATTTTATAGAACAATAGAGATGGTTTTGATGAAAGAAAAGAAAAGTGATAGGAAAAGTAGAATCAGTCTGTAAGTGGTAAGAGGTGTTTGTTTGGAGCTGTTAACTCTTTAAATGTCAGCCAAACAGTCCATAAGTCGGCTTGGCTAGAGTGATTCTCAGCATGATCTATATTTAAAGCAAACTATAATTTTAAACTCTTATCAATATGTCACTCTAAGCTATCTGTGCATTTATGTTAAACTGAGGCTTATTCTCTCTTAATTTGGTTTTTAGAATAGAGCTTTTATGAGCACTGTAATTGCTACTTTTCATGGTCAGATTACCCTCAAAGCATAGCCAATTAGATTAATATTTGTTTATTTACATCTATTAGCCATATAGAGAAAGAAAAAGTAGTTACATAGGTATTTCATCATCATAAAAGTGTCTGGTACAAAGTCATGTTTTTACATCAGATTAAATGGTTCCAAACCACAGGGAAAATAAATCAAGGTAAGTGTTTTCAAATGTACATTTCTGAAATTTTATTCAGTAATTGCAGAGTAAGGTCCAAGAAACTGCATTTTGATAAGAACTCCAAGAGATGCTGATGTTAAGCACTTTGAAAACACAGCAATTAGATAGTAAAATTATACTTAAATTAAATGTTTAAAAGGAGCATAAATATGACCAAAATTAAGAAAGAACATCTCAATATCCTGTCTGATATAAAGGAAGAAAATTCAAGTGAAATACTTAAGAAAAATATTTGATTATAATAGATAATTCTGTGTTAATAATTTCAGACTAGCTTAAAATTTATTTTGTTAGGGATTTTCCGTTTTTTTTTCCCTAGATTCTATCTTAAGCTACCTATTGACAATGTTCATGAAGAAAACAGATTGAAAACCCAAAATCTATTTTCATTTTATACAAATGCAAATACAAATATATATTCCTTAATTCCGTGATATTTCCGAATATATGCCAGTGCTGGTACTCTGATAGATAGGAAAGATATAGTAATGATCAGAAGCTGTCCCTGAGGTCATGGCTATTGTTTTAGCTAAGAGCCAGCCTCTTTTGCCTTAATTTGCCTTAGAATCGCCTGAGAAGCCCTGTGAAATGCAGATGCTGATTTAGTAGCTCCAAGGTAGAGCCCGAGATTTTGTGATTCTGACAAGTGGATGTGGTCCCTGAGCACATTTTGAATATCAAGGGTCAGAGAAAGGAAATATCTGCGCTAACAGTTCCTGCTATAGTTGTTCAGAATGAGTCACACCAAGTTGTGCCTCTGTAGTATGTGGATTATTTTGAGCTGAAGGTATGCTCAAAAGGAACTTTTACCTCTCTCATACATTATTTAAGTCAGGGCGCCTGACTATAATATCACTAATCTATATCGCCGGGCAAATCCCTATTACAGAACAATTTCTATCATCCTGTGAATGACCCTTGTACCCTCTGAAGTCTCAGACCTCTTCTCTCATTCCTCAGCTCAGGGTGTCATATATACTCATTTTAAATATCTGTCTCTGAACATCTCATGCATGTGGGGTCTCTGATATGCATGTGTATTCAGAATTTCTGTCCATATGTATGTAATTAAATATGGTCATTTTCTCTTCTTAATCTGTCTCATGTTGGTTTAATTATTAGACCAGCCAAAAGAACCTAGGAGGCTAGAGGAAATTTTTTTTCTCCCCAACACTCTTATAGACATTAGAACTAATGTAGTCAGCCGTATCTTCACTGTGACACAGACAAATTAGTGATGGAAGGGTTGGGAGATATCTTGCCAGTAACAGTGCCTATTTCTACTCTGAGAGTCAAAAAAGAAGTGGTTTCCATAGGTATGTTTAAGTAAGAACCAGTTAATAAAAGTGTCTTTTAATCTTTCAATAGCTAGCCAGTCGTTGATACAGAGCAACTACTAAACATTAGTGATTATTGGTAGCTGCATACTGAGCACATGATTTGCGGGTTCTGACATACTTCACAGACACTGCCTCCTTGGAAAGGAAAACACATCACATGATCTTGTCTCAAGATGTCTCTTGATAGATGTAGACTAGTGCAGCCACACTTAAGACATTTAATAGTTTTTTTTCATTTACCATACTTAGAACATTTGATAAAATTTTCTTGTGATAGAATTATGGCCTATATTTGCAATTTCACTCAAATTTTGATCTCAGTTATGTAGAATTTCCATAGGACCACATGTCATTTATATTTTAAACACTGATATGCTTGTAATCTTTGTTGTATGGCTTTTAGTACGATAAAGAAATTTGGAGGAATTTTTTTTAATTTCTGGGTAACTTGAGAAAAAAGGAAACAATAATATACCCCCTTGATGAGACTTTTCTTACAATTGTTTTTGAAAATAAAGCAGGATGTCAGGCAAAAGTCACATGGCAACAATAGTAGTAGCGGAGTCCAGCAGGGAACCTTCCTCAAAAAGAGGCATAGTAAGCCTGCATGTCTCCATCACCTACAGAATTCTTTGGTAACTCTCAAAGGTCTAGCTGAGCTAGACAGAGTGGCAATTGATACATTTTCAAAAAGTTTGCTACCTAAGGGTTTAGCACAATACTTATTAAAACTTAAATTATATAAACAGAATTAAATTAATATCTTTAAAAGCAAAGGTACTAAATATGAAAAATTCACCATTTCTTAATTATCTTACTACATTTATTAATATCTATGTTCTTGAAGTTCTTTACGCCTCTCCTATCTGTATGGTGAAAATATTATGCAATCGTGTGTGAGTATCTCTTCCCTGTTCTCTGTTGAGTGACATCATGTAGGCAGCCTTAAGTCATTCTTGGTTGGAATATTTACACCATGGAAATTGGCACCACACATTATAAATGTTGTTAAATCTTTAAAAGCTTGCCATTTGCCAGATTCACACATTGGAATAAAAAGGCTTCAGTTTTGGAGTTCTAGGAATTTTAAACTACACAATTTAGGGATACATCAATTCTGCCCTGGAATGACCAGAGGCCTTGCTATTATATGATCTGACAAGCCTTGGAAAAGGTGTGACCCAGGAGCTCAGCATCCACCATTGAGGGAGTGTCCTCTCTGTGTCCTGTTGTCTGCATGGCATGACAGATATTTGTTTACTAAACATTTGCCCTTCTTATCTTCCTATAAATTGTCTTCTTCCCCTTTGAAATCCCAAGCCCCTACACCCTTCTTAGCACAGGATGGCATATAAACTTCAATAGCCTGACTGCCCATGGGTATCATATACTCAGCACTCCCCCATACAGATATAATTAAATGTTTTTCTCCTCTTAACCTGTCTTATGTTAATTTGATTATTAGACTAGCCAAAGGATCAAGAAGGGGAAACAATTTTCTTCCCCAGCACGAGCTCTGCATAAACAGAATTCTTTTGAGAAGCTAACTTTTATGGATCTTCCTTCAATAAATCAACTTCTATAATTTAACTAAATTAAAAAATATTTTTTTATCCCATTAGGTAATATATATTATGTAACATGAAGGGTACAGTCAGGGAAAGGAGTCATTTTTCCAAATTGCACATAACATGATGCAACCCTTTTGAGATCTCTGAAAAGTCATAAATTTTAATGAAGTTTATATACATGTTAAAGATAATTTTTGGCATTACTTTTTATATTGGATTTTTTTCCTTGTATAGAATCTCAATTAAAAAAAAGGAACATATACAAAAATACATAATGCTTTTTGTCATTTTATATTTTTTTAAAAAATTTTGTTAATGATGTTTGCCTGTCCAGAATGGTTACAGTGAACTTACAGGGTTCCTTCCTGGCTTATTATTCTATACTCTATGATTTGTTGAGGATGAATATACAATAAGTATATACCATAAACTTGGTTACAGTATAGAAAATGTATATTTTATTTATTTGAAATCACTAGCTGAAAGCAGTTTGCATGGATGGGCATTTTGATTCTTTTGATAGGATGGATGCTGGAGTCTATAGGCGCATCCCCTGCAGTAGAAAGAAAACTGATCTCATAACCCCAATTCCTTTCTCACATCTTGGAAATCATAAAATATGATCAAATGTAATATATAACTGTCATACTTACCACTGCTTACTAAGATGTAAGACGTTATAAAGTAACCCGTAATATTTAAGTACCGCCTTGTCTAAAACAAAGCTTTGTCTTTAAGTGTTCCTTTTTAATGGAGAAAAAAACCTAGAAAATCAAACTCCAATTCTATTTACATTTTTATTTCAGCTTTAAACTGCACTAGCATTAACTCTTCTCGAATTCATTCAGGGAAGTAACAAATTCTGTGCAATAAGAATGTTACTTTTGTCATAATGTTGCTAATATATATTTATAGGAAAATGGTATTGGTGTTTTTCTAATCACAAAAAGGAAAACCTGCAAAAGTACTAACACTTATTCCAAAGGAAGTTGAATACTGTGTTTATTTGTTAGATTCATGGACTAACAATTCTTAAAGGGACAACATACTTGTCTATGAAACCTGCATGAAGTAACAATGTGAACAGCAACAAGCAGAATGAGGGGAAAGAGTAAAGGGCAATGCTAAGAAGGAAGAAAGGAAATGGTGGGCAAGAGGAGAGTGGAAAGAAAGGAAAGAGAGAAGAAAGGAAAGAAGGAAGAGTGGGAGGGAGGGAAAGAGGGAGAAAGGAAAAAGGCTGTTAGAAAACATAAGAACAAGTTTAAGTAAAAAAAATGTCTGGTTAAAATAATTTCTATCTAACAGGCATTTGGTGTTCAGCCTATTTCTCTTCTGAAGGAGTGGCTGATTTAACTGGTAGAGGACAATTTGGAATATTGTGGAGGAGGAATCAGGATACCTCCTCCTACTTGTCTGTTATTGATTATCCTTCTTTATCTATTGTGATTAACTCTGTGACCTTGGCTATATTTTCTATCTTTCTTTACTTCTGGATATTATTGTCAAGATTTAAGTAAAATTATACCTAAAAAACACTTAACAGTACAAAATACCATCCAACTAGCAGGTGTAATGTGAATATTATCATTAATAAAATAAAATAGATACTTCTGGTTTAATCAGCAAACAGAGCTTAATATCAGGATTCATTTCATCTAGGTGATAGTCTGCACTAATCTCTTCAAGCTGTATGATCTTGGGCAAGTTTTTACCACTGTTTATTGTCATCTCTGAAGTTCTGAATTACTAATTGATTTATAAAAACAAAAATTGTGCTGCGAATGAGCTCTTCAATCCATGTCCTGCTGAATAAATTCAGGAAGAGAAAGTGGTTTCGTTGTTGTTTTGTGGATATTAGATACTTTAGAAACCAAATTGCCGGGGGTTTTTCTATGAAATTAATTTTACTAGAATCAACCAAATGTAAAATGGTCACACATATTCAGCTAACAAACTGGTGCTTTTCTGTTGATCTCCAAGGAGTTTAGAATCTTGCAGTTCGTGTGTGATGAGTTTCCTGTTCGTGTGAGGCAATCTGCTCGCGTTGCAGGGAGAACAATGAAAATCCAGGCGGGAGAAACTCACCTGGCCGAAGCTCAGAGAGACAGGCAGGGCTGGAACTCAGAACCCCTACTCTGGGGCCACAGTATTCTTCCCGTGGCATTGTGATTCCTCTATGATTTAGTGCACAGATGAGCTGTCAAACAACAAAAAGTCTTTTGTCATCTTCGGAGTAGAGCAGCCACAGTGTGGCTTGGAAGAAATCAGCCAACATAAGGTAGAATCATCTGTGAAAAGAAAGAGGTCATTATTGACTATTTCTGTGAGGTGGCTCGAAAGGAGGAGGGGAAGAGTGTCACACTCTGCACGGATCCTTGAAGTTTTTCAGGATAGCACTCCATTAACAATGACAAGTTGCCATCTGTTAGTGAACTCTTCCAGAAGAGAGCAAAAGCTACCCAAGAACATTTTGCTACAGTCAAACTGATTCTCCAAATCCAGCCCTTGATTTTGTTATGTGTGCCAACAGATATCCGTGGTCACCAGTAAACTTTCTCAGTGAACTAGGTATGTGCCAAGGAATAGATTATAAGTATTTCTAAATTAGAAGTTGCTACTTGAAAGAAGCTGTCAATTATTCTACTAACAAAAATCCATTTAAATTACATTTTAATAATTTTGCCTGCAGATATATTCAGCCTTTTTGGTTATTCCTTACCAAACTATTTGTAGGAAGTTGCATAAAACTGCACCCTGAAACAACAAGAACGAAACTGACCACTTGACATGTTCACCTTAAATTGAATCTTTTGCAGATTTTCTGTTAAAGACGGGGAAATAATGAGCATTAAATGTTGAGCACCTCTCCATTTTATGCATGCTATATCTGAGAAAACTCAGAGAATAAAATATTTTCTCTTTAGCATATTGGCAGTCTAGAAGATATATAAATCTTTTAATAAATAACACCTTCACTCATTTGCATGTGATTTTTATGAAATGCAACTAAATATATACTATATTTATTTTTTTTCTATTTTAACAAAGATACAAAAACCTCAGATTATTTATAGAGGCAGAAAATCATAAGAATTTATTTGCATTAAGAATACATTTTATATTTAAAATACTAGGGGACAAAAAAATGTGATCTTGGACATACTGACAATATTGAATTTTCATTGAGCCTTGTGCTCCTAGAAACCATCGAAGGTTAAGAAATTTCTTCGCCTATTTGAATTCTGGGGAACATCTTGCTGTTCAGAACCATCCTCCCCATAGGACGTAATAAACTAACAAATGCTCCGTTAGCTTAGCTATCATCAGGGCAGGCATACACCTCACTCATATTCCCATTTCCCCATCATTGATTGGCTGAACTGTTTCTCCTAGTGACCGACTGGAACAAGACAGTTTTTAACTAATCTTTGGTTAAAATTTTCTGCTTCCATTCAGATTCCTTAACTCTTTTCCACTCATAAACTGAGCAGCAGACAAGCCCTCCTTAAACAACTCCCAACCCACCTGCCTCCAAATCAGGCTAGTCTTAGGGTAAAACATCCTCCATCTACTATCTCATCAGACCATCCTATTATCTTGCTTCCCTCACCTACTTCCTTCTGGTCTTATTTCCAACTCCCCATGAAAGAAAACTTTTTTTTCCTAACCCTTGAGATGCTTGAGATCTCATGGTCAGAGCATTTTCTGTATTGCAGTAGTTTCATCACTTCCCGACCTTTGGGCTAAGAACGAGTGTCATATTGTAATTGTCCCCTGCCCCTGCCATTGCAATAGTCCCTTTCCTGTCCCTTGTGACAATGCTTTTAAATAAAGTCTCTCCTGACTGTCTTTTTAAAAAATTATTACTATTCGACAGTAAAATGCATTGAATAGGAACACTTCAGACAGCTCTGGACAGTGACACTTTGATAATGTCCTTGACCAGAAAGCCTAGGGCATCTGCTAGCCAAGGTCACCTCTACATTTCGACCTACCATTTTCATCTTTCCATTCTTCCAGTCATAACACCTTTTCTTTCACTATTTTGTCTTTATGAAGGAATCATCAATGTTTCACCTATGATACAGTCACTTTTAACTTTTAACGAACATACCTAAAGAATTGAAAAAACGTTTCTGTGGTTCGAATTGACAGCACGTGATGCACTAGGTGTGATTTTTTTAATCACACATTTTAATATTTCACATAATTTCACTGAATAAAAAAAGAAAAAAAATACCAAAAAAGAACATGCATTCACAGCAATTGAAAGAACGCACGTGGTAAGGTGTTTCTTCTTTTGGCTAAAGTGAAAATCACACTTGAAAGAAATGTTTTTCTTTTAAATTAACAACCAATTCTAGATGAGCTATTTTGAAAGAAAAAAAAATAAAATAAAATTGTATCTGTGACACCAGTTTACTGGAAACCAGTAATAGATCCTGTATTTTAATCCACACCCTGTGTTAATTAATAAATCAAAGGAAGAATGTACATAATGATAAACCATTTTTAAGTAAAGAGGTTTCAGTAAGAAAAGTACAGCATGGTTCTAACTCTTTCCAGCCTAATCTGATTTGTTTGTGCTTGCTTCCCTAATTTATCATGGTCAAATTGAGTTTTAAAATTATTCTCTCTAAGGTAGCTGCTCTGTCACAATATTGACGTTCTTAGAGAATTTAATGAGAAGGTGCTAAATTTTAATATCAAAACCAGTGGTGGAACTAATCATAGCCAGACCAAGGACCAGGCCTCATGGGCCATGAATGCAATTTAATATATGTGCTTTAAGCACTTCCTACCACCCGGCACTGTTTCTCTGCAAATTAACTGTGAGAGCGGTTCAAACAAAAAAAGCAATAGTCCGACTAGCAGAGTCAATGCATTTAAGTCCCTGTACCCCTACTTGTAGACCTTTGGAGAGGTTTTCTGAGAGATGGGGAGAAAATACAGATTCCTAAGAGGTATTCTATATGTTTTTTTATTTTCCTGCCTGAATTGAAAGGTAACCTAGGTCTGGAAGAAGGAGTATTCTACTATACTGTGTGTGGATTGAGCTAACATTACCTTTCAAATTCTGATCCCTGCCATCTGCCTTGCTCGCCAAGGGAGATCTGCTCCTTTTCTGCTTGGGTAGGCCTCCCATTTCAGCTGTGGTTCTTGCTGCTTGGCCTTGACCCCCCATCTCCTGGCCAAACAAACCTATTTACCTCTCTTCTTTCCTGGAATACAGTCCCCTCTTTCCAGCATCCTGCTCCTGTGATTGACCAGGCTACCCTCAAATTTGTTTCTCCTCTTTGGACCTGGTTGTATCACTGACCCCATTCCTTTTGAATGGCTTCAGGCTTCAAGAAGTCGATTAGAAAAAGATTTGCACACAGACAGCGGCTGCTTTGCTCAGCATCTCAGCCACCCTGTTCTAACTGGTTCCACCAGAACTCTGGTTGGTTAGTATGTCCCTTGTTCCTCTCCACTTTCATACTATTTGATGCCATATCTGATTGATTTTCCAGTTTTAAAACTGAATTATAGCAGCATTTTTTTTCTGAAATACAAATGATAATAATCTTGGGAAATTTCTAACAAATAATCATCAAAAATTGAAATTTCAAGGATAATACAGAAATTTCTTCTTGTTTTATTTTTTAAATGTACATGTGATCTCTGTTATTGCTAAGCAATTTTCCCTTTGACTATAAATATGTAAAGCAGTAATTAACTACAATTAGGGTTTTCATTCTGTTTACTCTAGTCATTAAAGAATTATCTTTGATACTCGAGACCATATATTGACCTGTTTCTATTTAACCTAAGATGATTAAAACTAGATGGCTTTTACATTCTTATCTAGTTATAAAACGTATAAGTGAAAATTATTCAGGCGATTTCTTTTAGCAGCATCAAATAGTCGTCTTTGTGTACACATAAGATTATGTGTTGAAACTTAGTATGCTTCAACAATGGCTTTGGCACATTCTTTGTTCAAGGGATTCACAGAGGAGCTTGGGATCTTACTTTATATTATGCCAACTTTTATGGTGGCCTTTCATTCTGTTTATTTCAAAACGCTGGTCCCTCTTCACCTGCCTTTGTACTGACTCCTGTCTTACCTTAGGCCAGAAAGCAAGCTGAGCAGCTTCCAACAAAGTGAGACCAGGGATGTTTCACAATCAGCTCTGCACGAATGAACGACTGTCTGAAGTTTAGCTGCTTCCTCCCCTAGAGTCAGCTCCAAGCCATCACTTTGCTAATGAGCTCAGTTTTCACCACATGCAAAACTCTGCTGCTGGTTCACAATGTTGCCTGCTTTGTGAAACTTTTAAGGCCCTGGGAATTCTTATTTTTTCTTTTCTTTTTCTTTTTCCTTGTAAATGCTTTGCAGGACCCTGTATTGCTGAGAGGATTTTCCCAAATCAGTAAAGAACATAATTCAACTAAATTTTATTTTTATGTTTTTTTTTTTTGTTGACTATGTCACATTGAAAGAATGGCTTTATGCTTACTGTAAGAGTTTATAAGAAAGGACACATGACAAAGAATTTGAGATTTTATTTGTTTTTGCAAATAGTCATTTCTCATTGGTTAGTAAATCTGAGAAATTTTTTAGTCTGTACCCACCAAGTACACAGTATTTTTCTTACTGATTTTTAAAATATTCATGTATTTGGTTATGTGTAAGTGTGATTGTTTTTATATGCTCTCTCCTTTGGGGCTTTTTATTCTATATAAACTTGTGGGGACTTCTGTCTCTAGTTTTTGTATCACTATTGTTTATATTTTCATTCATTTAACCTATAGATGCTTATTTGAGTGTGAACTCCATGCTAGATCATTTTCTTGGCAATGTGGGCACCATAAAGAACAAAAGAGAACTGTAGAGCTTACATGAACAGGACTGGGGTGGAGAGACAGGCAATGTATAAGATGTATAATTAATTAAATATAGAGTAAGTTAGATAGTGATGATGATAAGGCAGAAAATAAAGTAAAAAAAAGGGAGGAGGGGATTTCAATTTTGAATAGTGGCCAAAGATGGATTCTTTTTGGCAAACTATAATATTTGATTATAGATCAGAAGAAAAAGAATGAGGCGTGATAATATGTAAAGAAAATATGTCAAGCAAAGGAAGTGAAAAAGACAAATACACTGAAACAGGAGTGTCCCTTGTGTGTCACAGGGACGTCACAGGGATGTCACAGGCACTACTGTGGTTGGAGCAGGGTCGTCAAACAGCAGACAAGGGATATTGGGAGCCAGGGCATCATTCTGCAGCAATCCAGGTGAGCAATGATGGTGACTTGAATCAGGGTGGCAGCAGAAGTAATGAGATAGACTGAAACACAAAGTAAAAAAAAAAGTAGAGTTATTGGACACCTATCCTTAAACCTACTTAATTGTAGTTATTAAGTCAGACCAAAGAGATTAATAGAAGTAAAACCTTTGACATATAAACTGAGTAAAATTAGAGAATTAGACATGAATCAATAGTTTCATAAGGAGCTTTTGAATTTAGGCGTGCTTCGATAGAAATTTCAACATAATGCAGAAGACATTAAAAAACCATATCACCTACAGAAAGGTTTCCTTAGTACAAAATGAGGTTTGGGAATAAACCTTATAACAAACATCAAAATCTCATCCTTTTTTACCCACGTTCTAATTTATTAGCCACTTTAAAACAGTATTTCTCCATTTTATCTGTTTATTCACTTTTTTCTCTACTTCTGCTGCCACCCTGATTGGAACTAAGGTGGGCATGCTACTGAGAGTGAGCAGAACTTCCTCATGATGTAAAAGATGCCCTTACAGGAAGTTTCCCACAGTTTGGAAAGTAATGAAAAATATCAAAAAGGAGAAATGTCTGGTCAAATATAAAATACCTATTATTTTTAATTATTTAAAAATATGATTGCCCATTTAAAATTTAAAAAATTAAAATACATTGTTGGGTATAGAAAATTAGTGGGAGTGATAAAAATTTATGCAAAAGGTTTTTATGTTGTTCGAAGTAGCTTGTTTTTATGTGAATTTAGACTGTGATAAAGTTGCACATTGTAATTCCTAGAAAACAAAAAGAGACATATCTTCAAATTAAGTGATAAAAATGTAGGGAGAAGGAAGGTGAAAAGAATTGACATGTTGATTAAGCAAGAGGTGAGTGTTAAAGGATTTGCTTACAAATTGTGAATGAAACCAGTTAGTAAAAGAAAGTAGGTGACGAAGGTGTTAAAGGATGTGTGAAAAGTAAGTTAATAGTACAACTTATAAAGAGTAATATGCATATTCTAAGCAATTCATGATATGTCATCAGTACAAATAAATTATTGTGTCTTGCAGTCTATCTTAATGCCTTTCCAGGAGGAAATTCCTTTAATGAGATTAACTTCCTAGTTGACTTGGAGAAAGAAAATCATTGACTGTGCATTGAGCAAGGATGTCTTTATATGAATTTCTCTAGCTAAAGATATCCATGAAATATCACCATATTGGGATATTTTCCTTTTTCCTAACTCTTCTAGAAATATTTACCATGTAGGAATTTTTTGCTAAATACTACCATTAAGTAATGTAAAACCACATTAATTTAGTAATTGACATATCCATCTGATCAGGCCCTATGGTTCCTATCTTTGACCTTTTCAGATATGTAGAAACCTTAACTCGTGATTGTTTAATATGAGATCAGATTCCAATGTGAATTTCTTGAGTTTATGGTAGAGCATAGCTCTCATTATATGATTATTAAATTTCTTGATCTTCTTGAATCCTATTCTACTCAGTTCCAGGTATGCTGACCATGACTGAGTCAGGCTAATTTGAATCCCAGTACCAAATTTCTTGCTGTGTATGTCACAGGAAAAGCAACATATTTCCTTTCCCTGTGTATTCTACACCTTTTTTCACACTATTTATTTATGTTTTCGTGGAGGAATTGCACCTTCTGCTTCCCCTGGAGACATTTTTAGAGTCATCTTCTCCCTGTAGAACTATTCTAGCTCACTTACCTACTCCTGTATTTCTGTATTTTATTTACACTCAGAATTAGTATTTAGTGCCATGTGTTAATAATATATTATCTAAAAGTATAGTATATGAATAAAACTACTTGCATTCCACTCAGAGATCTACCACTTATTAGACTAGTTATACCACAGGAGCTTTACATGGCATTTCTTAGCCTCAGTTTTCTCATTTGTAAAATGTAGCTAATAATAGTAGTTTATACTGCCAAAAGTAATTGTGATCTGTAAAATAAAACAAAATCATCACATTACATTGTTACCAGCACAAAAATATCTCAACTAGAATGATCAATGACTGAAATCTGACCTTCCAAATCTTTGTTTATCATTACAGGAGGACATTGCAAATCTGTCAAAAAGCAAAATTAAAAAAAAAAAAAAAACGAAAAGATCAGCTGTATAATAATTCATAATTTCAAACTCCATACACATTTAATTTCATTATAGTATCATTGTTAATAATCCTGACTATTTGAACTTGGCTAAAATTTAGAACTATCTCATATTCAGCCATCTCTGAATTGAAAATATAATGAGTTAAATGTGAGAAAATATAAAATGTTTAGATAAATAAATACATGTAAATATAAAAAAAATTAAAATTTTAGTTCTGACAAATTTTTGTTTTCCTTTCACTTTTTGAGACTTGCTACCCGCATTCACATTTTGCTGTACTGAGAGGGTAGCTGAATCCATATTTTGCTACTGCTGCTTAGCATCAAATACTGGAGGTATATCTGTTACATAAGATGCCATTCATTTGTATGTCTTTCCTTTGCCACGTACTCCATTCTAGAATGTTTGTTGGAGGTTCTCCACTATATTTGTATGTTTTGTCCTTTTCTACATAACTCAATTTTTGCAATCCTCTTTCCACACTTTCCACCAAACTATCATTAAGTGGTTATTGCTTTAAATGAAGATATATAGTCATATAACATGTCTTTTTAACTGATAATGGCTTTTGTTTAAATACTGTTAAAAGTTATCTGACAGCGTTCTAGTTACAAAGTTGCATGGATTTTCCATGATCATATTTTCCTCTTAAGTTCTATTATTTTGTATGCAATTTTTCACACCACAAGGTTTTTGAGCTATACCCAAGTGATGTTATAGTAGAATCAGGCAGTATTTACCTTCAAAGAAAAAGCGCTTTTAATCGCTGCCCATGGTATTAGCAGAGAAGTATGAAACAGCAAGCTTACACTTTAATCTTTCTTTTCTGAAAGAGCTTGTGCCAGTTTTTAAAGCCATGACAGCTTGCCATGACTGGAATCCTAGGGGGCCACCCCCTCACTGGGGAGATCTGTAGACAGCCACCAAAGTCATGAGACTCTTGGATCAACCTCAGAGAGGAAACATCAATATTTTGAGAAAATGATGGTAGCCTGGGGAGTGATATCTGGCACTTTGCCTCATGGAGCATGTGTTACTTTGAAAAGGTACACAATTCAGTGAATGTCCTGTCAGCTGCAAAAAAGATAAGAGAGCCAATAAATGATAAATGAGATCATGCTAGCAAAATGTTGTAGAGTGACAAAATGTACAAAGGCCAGATAATACATATGGATAAGAGTAAAATAGTCATCTTGTGGAGAAGATATCGAATCCATTCTTAAGGCTCTTCTGAGTAAAAAGAGATTTTTCTTTTGGAATAGTCGGGACAGTCTGATGATCTCACCCACACACACACACACAGACACACACAATTCATCGATTAGTAAACCTAAGAGGAAATAATCTCTTCTAGAAATGAAGGAGCTTATGAGTGCAGTTTGATATCATCAGAGTGCCACCGAGAGATGTTTTTTTGTATGCAGACCTTGTAAAACAATTTCGGAAGATTCATACTCATTCACGTCCCTGACAAGCACATTTCTCAAAGACAGCATCACGAGATAAACTGTTCTCTTTCTCTGTGAAGTTGGAAACACTTCGCTTAGCTAAAAAGAGGACAAGGAGATTAGCCATAGGGTTGTACAGAAATAGCAGACAGTCTTCCCTTGTCTGACCATGCTTTTTAAACCTTTATCTAATTTGTTTTTTCTACTTAATGGCTCCCTTATGTCAATACATACCTGTCTGTTTTGGTAACTGCTCTCAATATAAAACTAGAGCATCACAGAGCTTCCCTGTATCGCTTTTTAAGCAGGAGGTTTGAAGTGAACAATTAGAGCACGATGATTGTAAACATCAAAAACAGGACTTGCGTTACTTCAACTCTGTCATTCAGTGTAAAATCATTTTTTAAGCTTTGCAGAAGCTTTTCTTCATTGACTTTTTTCTTTATCGTAGATAATTCACTGCAGTCATTTAAATGCATTAATTATTGCCTTTCCTCTTCTTTGTACTGGGGTTGGAAAAACGAATTTCGTCAGAACCAAGCTTAAATAATTCCAAATTGTTAATTAATCAATCTGCAAAATCAATGTGTGTACCTGAGTTCTTATGTGATGGGTGAGGACTCTACCTGATATTTTTAGGAATTAATTTCCATTTAGATATAATGTTTGTGAAAGGAGAAATGATAAATATGCTAATTTTAACTACATACATATGATGTAACCTTGTATATAACATTACATATTCATCTCCTAATGTCCCCTGCACTCTGAGCAGACTGTTTCCACCACAGCTTTAGGAATCACCCCTGTGGTCCAGAGAAGACTCTTAAAATTTGTTTTAAGATGTGTGCCAATGGGAATGACCCAGTACATAAAAGAAAAATTGATTTAAGAAACATAAGGGAGATTTAATGAGTGGCTTTTAGCAGATAAGAAGGCTTGAGATCTGGTGATCAAGAGGAGGGTTTGGCTTTAGATAGCTACTCTGAGTTAATCTGTCTACAAGAGGAGAAAAAGCAAAGCATGTGGTGGATAGACAGAGGAAAAATTGCTGGATAGATGTCATCATCTGTTAGTTTTTTTAGAGTTAGTTAGAAGGTTTCCCCTTAAGTTACTCATGAACCACAGTTTTCAAAACCATATGAGACTGAGTTTAATCTATCAGCATGTAATTTGCAACCATCTTAATTCATCGCAGCAAAAGTAATAATAATTTTGACTGCCTACCCTAAGCCAGACACAGTGTGGAGTGTTTTACATATGTTATATCTTCTAATTCTCAGAAACCTAAGGTCTGATTATGCCATTTTTCATACAAGAAAACTGAAGTTTATAGAAATTAAGAAGTTTATCAGAGATCGCACTGTCAGTAAATGCACATCTTGGCCTCCAAACCTATTCTTTTAGACTCCAAAGCCAGTGCTATGCATAATACTTCATCATAATCGCTTTTTCCCATAAATGCATATTCATAGTCCAATATTTTACTCTCCTTGGGCTTGTGTGATAACCCAAACAGAAGCAAACCACTCCGCTACTAACAATGAAAGTTTGTTATATTCTGATACATGAAGCTAAACTTTTACATGTTTTGAGTAATATGAGAGTAAAGTTAAATCAGGACAGAAAGAGGAAAAGAAAATAGTAGTTGATGCAATTAATAAACCTCCAAGAATTCCTCTACTCAAAGTCAGAAATGATTATGAGTGTTATCACTGCTAAGAAAGCCTGCAGCTCAATCTAATTAAATGTTCAATGGTAGAAGGAGATTTTGGGGGTTGTTTGTTTGTTTGTTTGTTTGTTTAAAATATTTTGTTCAAAGTACTGAGGAAAAAAAGTTATCTGCTTTTGTATTTTAAATGTATACACTTCTGTGTCTTCATTTCTAACTAATCTTTTGTCTTGGAAGTTTAAAAACACTAACAGAATTGAATATATGTGTAAGCCAATATATTGCCTATTTTCCTGGACCCAGAGGTTCATATGGGAGCAGGAACTACATTTTCTAAAACTGTATTATATTTTAGAATAAGCATTCTGTATATTTATAAAATGGCTTTTCTTCATATAACTCACAGCATTGCGACTAAGCTGAATATTTTTCTGTTGATGAGCCTCACATTTCTTAGTTAATTAAAACTAAAACAAGTCACTTTTTACATTCTGCTTCTTTCTACTACTTAAAGATATATTATTGCCTCCATAGTTTTATATATAACTGTGCAAAATTGCTTTATATATCTCAGTGTAGGTTATTGAATTAATTATAAAATTTATTCACCAAATTACATAATCACTATATATTTTTTGCAAGGTCTTTACTATTTGTCACTTTGGGGTACTATTTTGTGCTTTCTTATTTCAAGATATATGTTCAAAGGGTATAAATTTCATAGTGGGTAATGAGATCAAATTATTTTATGACAACAGGTAAGGTAAATCCCCACTAAACCATAGCACTGATAAGAAATAATGTTACTGGGGTCTGTGGTAGATAGTAATAAAATAGCCACACTCTCTACCCACACACTATTACCACTATCTATTGACCCAAGCAAAGAGAGCTAGAAAGCTAGAACACCTTAAGCTTCTGGGTAAATGCACTGAAATAGCTCAATTATGAAGATAAATCACAATTTTACCTTGCCATTTCATTGATGAGTAGGCCTGTGTTATCTTGAAAACTGTTCGTATAGGTGTAATTTCAAAATCTCTCATTTCTGCTCATGAATTTTGGGACAGCCCCATTCTAAGATGCTCTGAGTATTCGTGTGACCTGTTTTCAGCAGTGTTTTTAAATCCCAGCACTATGGAAATCCACCAAGTACTTAGTGGATATCTACTATTCACTAACGGTGAGAGATACTGAACAGATTATTTAATGTGTGAACTTCAACATTTGTATCTTTTTAAAAGGAGAAATGATATTTGACATACATGAATATATGAACACAAGAAGGATTAACTCTTATTGAATTTTATTTAATAACACCAAAGTAAGTTTTAAAAAAAGAAGAAAAAGAGGGATTAAGTGAAAGTAAAACCAGCACAGACCCTAACACATAATAAGTGTGGAAATAGAAATATTATTATTTTAAAATTCTTCTGGCGTACTTGTAGATATTAATAGAAAACTAAATTACATGTTATGGGCAATAGGAGGATAAAGTTGTTTTCTAGCATAACACATATAATTGATAAAATATTAGAACACAGTAAGATATAAGCCCTTTTGGCTCTATCTTCTCGAGTGAAATATATTTTATCTTACTTTATATCAGTATATTCCAAAATGAGACAACATATTGTTAAAAATAGTTATATTTCTTGTTAAATTATCTAAGTATTTCTGTTATAGTAGATGACAATGACTTTTACTTTGAACTTACGTAATGCTTCACTTTCTAAAAATTACTAACTAGAATATCGGCCTATTTTGATTACATAGACATCAATTTTTCTTTAGTAGTTTGTAACCTGTATATCCCTTTCAATTTCTCCTTTAAAAAAAAAAAAAACTTGACTGGCATTCTCAGACTAATAAACAAACCCTGACATCAGACAGGAAGGACTTAATTAAATATAGCCCAGCTTTTATAAATGCAACATGGAACCATTCTTGCTACTGTGAGAGCTCATATAACACCTAGAGTCCCCATAACTGGATATAAGTCTTGTTCTAAAAACATCTATGCCCTTGAACTAGGGCTTGCTAGGTGGGCTTTTGCCTTAGCACATAATGCCTGAGTCCCTGTCTTGGTTGCATACTCAGTGTTCCAGTTCTAAGGCTTGATGTTCTAATTTGTTCTCAGAAATCTCCTAACATCTGCTATAGTGTATCCGCCATGAGCCTGAGGACTTACTCCTGACACACCTCCCCCAATAATACTTGTACTTGGAAGCGAAATAGATTTATCTCTTTGTATCCTGAGACTATTGTCTGCTCTTGGGAACCAATGCTAGGTCCTGATAAATCCAATTCTAAACTTTCTTCTTTGAAAACATGCTGGGAGTAATGGAGATCCCTCTATGTGGTGTTTTTCTCTGCCTTCCTCTAATCCCACACACATTTCTCTTACCCATATGGGAATCCATCTCTCTTCTATCACTATCATTCTATCATGCTCATCTAGGTTCATAAACCTAAAATTATTATTATTTTTTTTGCTTTGTACATTACATGATCAAAAGAGTTAAACAATTTCTTTTCCATTTCATACACTATCTAAAATGAGACATTTCTTTAATTTAGCAAATGCCACGTGAATGCCTAGTATGTACAATGCCCTGCATGGAACATAGGAATGGATAAGTGTCAGAAAAGAGATACCTATACTAAGTTTGAGGACAGAAAGGAGAGTTTCTTCCAATGGGGTTTGAGAGTGAGAATTAGATGATGTATTCTGGAAGAACAGGTGCCTTCTATAGTTTAGCTACATTCTATTCCAAAGTACCATTCAAAGTGCTGGCCAGTGTCCTAGCTGGCTCGTGAAGAAACAAAAGGTGCATTTGTTCTGGTGCTGAAGGCCAGATGGGGTTTTTATTCATACGGGTTTATTCTGTTCACTGGATGGATTGATATAAGTGAAAAGAGAATAGAGGTGTGCTCAGAACACCAAGGATCTCTGGGGCTTACTCTACTCTGTTTCCTGAGGAGATTCAGAGACCCAGGCAGTTCAGGGTTTCAGTTTAGACAGAATGTGGTTCAACATGAAACCTAGAGATATCAATTTCAGAGTGTGTGTTCAGGAGAGTTTTAAAGCAGAGTTTTATAAGGTTGCCCATTTGTGAAGAGATGAGGAGAGAAAAGTCAAGGGATAAACTTTGATAAATACATATGTTTAGAAGAAGATATAAGAAATAAGGTCTCTAAAAGATTAGAGCCATAAACTTCTGGAAGTGGCATTATAAATTCTCCTTTCTTCATGAGGACATTGAAGTCTGGAGACACTAAGGTTCTTGGTGGTTGTGATGACAAAATTTGAGTTTAAAATGCAGAAGAAAAAGGAAGCAATTGGAAATTTGGGAACAGAATCTGAGTATTGTAGTAATACAGGTAAATAAGTGGAGAAAGTAAGCACACAAGTCTTTAAACAAGTTTGATGGTAAAGGATAGTAGATAATTCCAACTTTTAAAAAATATCTTATTTAACAGTAAAATATCAATAATTTATAGTTTTTGATCAATAACAAAACATTTTAAAATACATTGAAATATAAATATTTTAATTATAAAACAATGCATTTAAATACTACTTCTACATGCTGCTTCTTACCGTGATTTTCAGTATTTTAATTAGAATATAAATCTTTGAATAAGCTTTAGGAATTATTGATGACTAAAGAAGGAAAAGTTAGCAGAAAATTTAATTATCAGTAAAAAGACATCAAAATCATATCCTAAAAATGATATGTTCTATTATCAACTTTGCAATTAGAGAACTTTGCAAGGCAAATTTTTAAAAAGGTTTTATAAGATAAAAATAACTCCACATGATATAACTGAAAGCACGTTTTAGATGTTTTAATAAGAATCATATTTTATCAAAATAATGGGGATTATTCAAGTGAGATATTACAAATTCTAAATAAAAAAGTACAACTTGCTTTCCCTCAAGACAAATGAAAACAAACAAACATATCTTGAGTTTTCTAATCTATACCAGGAGTGGAATTTTTATGGTGGCCCAACTCTGCAGAATTCTTATTTAAAATTCATTATATACCTGACAAAGGGCTAGAAGCTTTCACAGATACAATCTTATTCATGCCCCATAGTAGCCCCGTGATGAAAATATTACTTGTATTTTCCCTGTGAAGAAACCCTGTTTAAGTGATTTGAGCTAGGTATAACCAGCAAGTGACCTATAGGTCTCAGTACAGGGACAATGTCTCATAATTGACATCTTGTTTCATTTACTAACAAATGCAAATATGTGCGTATGTATGTGTGGATGGATGGATTTAATCATCATTGAATAAATCATTCATCATTCAATAAATACTAATTAAGCACGAATTGTGTGCCAGTAGGCACTGTCATTTTAGGTTCATATAAAGATTTATAAGATATGTTTTGGTAATCCTGTGAGCTGATCTATCTACTCCTCCTGATTATGCAATTTTACATGATTTTTTTTTTTTTTGGCTAGAAATTACTTACCGAGAAGTTTAAACATAGTATTTAAGGATGGCACTGCTCTGTTTAATTCAGCTTGATAAAGAACTGTGTTAAGCAGATTTTTGGGTGCGATGCTTACAGAGGTGAGAACACTTAACACTGTCTCTGTTCTCTTGTAATTACCGTCCAGTGGGGAACACAGATGATAAATAAGTAACTACAAGCATGATAATTATTATGAAGGAAAAATTACAGCGTGCAGTAGGAGAGTCTGATGAGCTTCAAATGCTTTCCTATAGGAAACTTGACAACAGGAGGTCAATGAGAAGATGAATTTTATACAAATAATTATGGTTTCATTTTCAGGAGCAATATCTTTTGATTACTCTTTTAGGATATTAAACAAAAAAGCAATATTTTGTTTCAGTGCTCACAACTACTAAAATTTATTCCCTTGGTTATTCTACTTGTAACAGAACTCAGAGAACACAGAACAACACATAATATTCTCAAAAGAACATCCCAGTTCAGGTTAAGAAATAATCTAGATGAGTTTTGATGGCACTTGAATAACTCACAGTGCAGGCTCTTTTAAGTTAAAACGCTAAAATATATATTTTAAAGTATTAAAAAAGATATGATCTTTTATTATCAAACAAACACAAAAACAAATATAAGAAACAGAGTAATAGAAGATCTAGGGACATATCTAGGAAGAATTTAGATTAACCTACAGACCTACAGAGAGGTATTTATGCTACATCTGTACTGGGATTGGTACTCAGACCTAAATTTACAAAGTTAACAGAAGAGACTTGGTACATGCCCTTATAGAATTTAAAGTTCATGGGTAAGAAAGGCATTAATACAACTATAGTAAGAAATTAAAATTTACATCCCTGAAAAACACAATATAATAAAATTTATGTTAAAATGTGTGATGCGGTATATATTACATAAATTAACACAAAATAAATAAAAATATACAAAGCTATTATAAAATGCATTTGTATACAATTTATGTATTTAGAAAATAAACACAAAGTAGGACACAAAATAATAAAAAGGTTATAATTTTCATTTTCTTCTATGTATGTATAGTCATATTAAATAACTTTAAATAAGAAAATGTATTATCTCTGACTGGTTGAATTATGATTTTTAATTTTTTCTGTCCTTTCTGCATGGTCCAAAACATCTGCTATAACTGTGAATTATATTTATAGTAAATTTATTAAGAAAACATTAAAATAACAGTTAAATTAGCAAATTTATGGGTAGATTTTTTGCACGCAACACTGTTGAATCATGATAGTTAAATTTGTTAAATAATTTATTTTTGTAGACTCTATTAGGTAAGTCTATTTGTTGACTCATATGCAACATTGCTGTTGATATATTTTTAATCTCTAGTGTTGATATGCATTTTTTATTATCCAATAAAGGTTTTGTTAATAGAAATAAAATAATATGCTTAAGATTAGTAATAATTCTTGATGCATTGTAATAGTGTGGTAAATTTTTCTTCTATCTTAATTTTATTTATTTACTCATTCAAACATAAATTTTTTATTTTGAAATTAATTTTAGTTTTATAGAAAAGTTGCAAAAATAGTACAAAACTCTCTCCTGGGTTCTCTCATAGTTAACATTAAAATATCATCTTCCTTTACTTTATTTATTCAATCCCTAAAACCCCTTTTCTTCCTCAAAGTAATCCCTTCCTACATATATATTGAATAGTTACATACAAATTTTCAATATGAAACTAATTGTATTAATATTTTTTAAAATCTTAAAAAGTAATTTTAATAATGGAATGATAAAATATATATATTATTCAATTAATATTATAAAAATAGTTTCATATTGTAAATTGTTATATTTTATAAAAACAAACAAACTACATTGCTCATTTTTAATTACTGGAAATGAGACTTCTATCCATTTCACCAAGCCCACATATTTGTATATTTGCCACCATACATTTAGTGACTATGAGTAACATTGATCAACCTATATTGGATGGGAGGTTCTAATTGCCCTAGTATTACCTTTGTGTAGAGCTTATAATTAAATATGTATTGAAATAAATTGAAAAACATCTATTACGTTTCTGGAGGATAAATATTATTGCAAGTGATTTTTCTGACACTTTTATGGGATTTTTTGTTTTGTTTTGTTTTGTTTTTTTGTTTTGTTTTGTATTCCCAGAAAGATACTGGATGAAGCTAACAAGAAGTTCTGATTAGAATGTGAAAAGAGGTCTTAAATTTTATATTGACTCATTTGTTAGCAAAGACATTGATGTGTGTAGATTGAAAGTTAATAGTTGAAAATTAGCTGATAAGCTATCTGTTTTTGCTTAGTTTGAAAAAGCTTAGGGGGAAAGTTGTAAAGTTGCATCTGTTGCATATGTTTGTTTTCTTCATTAAAGAACTAAGTAAATAAAATTGTATTCATTTCAAGGTTTCATTGGGATTTTTAAGCAATGTAATCACTCAACTATGAAGAAAGCAGCCTTGATGGCATCCAATTGAGAATTCGCCTTGGTTATTTGTGTATGGGTGTATATTTACAGATACTAATCATATTATAGTCATAGAATTATATATCTGTATGGATTATAGAAGCTATCTATTCTAAATCTCCACTTAAGAGAGACATAGAGTTAGGGGTATCAAATGTTACTTCAGATCATGCTGAATACTAGTGTGTCATGCCACACCCCCCAGTACAATTACAACCTTTTTGTTATTAAGTAGTATATATATTTATAATGCATGAAGCCTGTATGATGTCAAATTTATTGAATCAAAAAAAATTATCTACCTCCTTGTTGCTATTTTTCACCAGGCTGAAAGCAATTGTAATCAGGTCTTATTTTTTTTTTTTTTTTTTACTAGTTTGTCAAATATTCCAAATATAGGATAGAATTTTAAAATTTTTCAAATGCCTTCAGCAGTGTTTTTCTAATGGATTGCCTTCCTTCACAATTCAAATGATTTCTGTTTTATATGTGCAATATTCTGTCAAAATCATTTTGAGTTGTATCTTCATAGATCCTCTTGTCCTCTCTGCCTGCTCATTTTTATTTACCAAATATTGTACCTCATTCAGTTCAGGCAATTAGTGGATGGTCAATTCTAGTGGATAACTTAAAAGAATTTGAGATTTTTTCTTTTTTGAGGCCTAGTCAACTGAAATTATGTTTAATAAAATAAAATGTTTTTTTTTAAAGTCACTCATACTCAGCCAGTATTAAAGATAAAATATTTATAATACTTGAAAACTAAACTAAAGTGAAAGCAAAGAGTTGATTATTTGACTAAGCAAAGGTCATTCAGCTGAAAACTTGTGCTGCTTAAGCATGCATAAGCCAAGTTCATGGTGGCTTGGATTAAGCTACCTTATGGCTGGTCCTACTTTATTTCATTTGACTTAACATTATAAGAAGTAAATACTTTCTGCTTTGTGCTTTTAAGTTTGCGAGGATTGGAAAATATCAGTGAACTTGCAGGAGAAAGAATCACTGAGCATAGCCGATCCAGGCCTCTAGACAGAGAGACTAGGACCACTATAATCTGCCTGGGGACTAAACAGACGGCCAAACATTGTCCTCCCTCTGCTCAAATAGGCTGTCACTGCAGGTTGAAAGAGCACCTCGTGTGTGTGCTTGTATTTAACAGGCCTTGCCCTGGTATGGTCTGTCGCCAGGAATAACAGTAAACAGTAGCTCATTATACGAGGTGCCATCTCATTACATGAGGAGTTACTCTGGCATATTAAAAACAAAATACTGAAAGCCTAAAAGAAAACACGACTGAAATTAAATGCAAACAGCTGTGCCTTTTATTTTAGAAATATTGATCCCCTACAAAAGAGTGGCATGCTTAATGAATATCCTTAATGATTTTACAGTAGGGCAAATCATCTATGAAAGTAACACGGTTAAAAAGAACGGTGTGATCTGGCACCCAGTGAAATCCAATATTCGTGTAAACACCACCATTGCTATGTAATAATTCTTTGGGAGCAAGAAAGCTACCACATCGGGAAGGGAAATAGAGCTAATTTATTTTAGTTATAGTTTCAAAGGCAACTAACTTACAGGGGTTCCATGAAAATATTTCCCAAACTAATCTAATTCTGTTCATAGTAATTACTTTCTTCCTTTCAGGCAGAATACAGTTGACAGAAAACAGCAAATAGTTTTTAGGGGATTTAATAGGGATGAAGTATCATACTCAAAGAAAAATTTCATTACTTTAAATCATAACCTCTTGAGATTCCATTTTTGGGAACCTTTCCAAATACTTAAGGTATAATTGGGCTATAAAAAATTAAGTTAGAAGGAAGACAAATCAGTCTTGATTTGGGGCTATTTGAATGGTCTACTGAGGCTCAAAGAATTCGTAAGTGGGCAGAAAAGAAATATCATACATATATAGAAATATTTGATACAGACACAAAGAAAAAATTAAATTTGAATAAAACAACAACAAAAGTTTTGAGCATTATGAATAAAAACTAAGAAATTTTTGTTATGTTAACATAGTACTTCCTGGATGTAACACAATAATTCCTGGATGCAGTGGTTCATAAACTAGAAGTGATGTGTATCTTTCCAGAGATATAACTGGCCAGATAAGTTTCTGCACAGAAAAATAAAAAGAATCTGGAAACATGAAAACTCATTAATGTATATTTTGGAATCATGTCATTTCCATGTGCAAAATGAAAAAGGCTCTTTAATACATCTCTTCTGAAAACCCCAATCTCCATTTTGGCATTGTTCAGATTCTAGAAGATTATGGTCTTAGACTTGATGTGGACAGAGAGCTTTCAGGAGAATTCCATCAAGCCAAGGAAAGTCCTATTGACAAAAATATGAGGTTCAAAGTGTTTAAAGGACTTGACATAGGTCCCCATGCCTTCCCCCACGTATCACTAGATTTCAAATTCAAACGTTATAATGTATAATGGAGCATCTAATTCTCAGTACTACAGCAATATGAAAAAATTTAGTGGAAACAAAGCTAGAACTCTACTGATTTAATTTTAGTAATTTTCAAAGCCCATAAAAAGAATGTTTATCACAGTAGATTAAGAAATATGATGCGGATATATGATATATATTTTCATATATTGTAAAATAAAAATTATATATTTTGTTTGTTTTAATTTTTGTTCTACCCCTTCTTTGTTTCATACTCTTACCTGAGGGTAGAAGAAAAATAATTTGCAAAGTTTACCTTAGGGTCATAAAATTAAGAATAATTTAAGATATGTTGTGCAGGATGTTGATTTATTTTTCCCAAATAACATTTGAAAAATTTCCAATGAAAATCCATTCCAATGGCTAACAGAGCCATAGGAACAACAGAGATTTAGAGACAGGCAGGTCAATTGGAAGGGATAGCAGTGGGGCTTGCAAAGAACTATGCTTCTATTCAAATTTTTACTTTTACTTTCTCTGTGACTTTAAGTGGTTATGGAGGACCAAACCATAGTGACACCTAAAAATTCTCCTCCCTTTGTGTTTATGCCCTTGAGTCATCCTCTCACCTTGAATGTGGGGAATTTGTGACCCATTTGTAACTATCAGTATTTGCCCAAGGTGCTGGGATGTTATCTTCCGTAAGACCTGGTCTTAGCAGACTGAAGCAAGAGGCTCTTCTTGTGGCTTCACACAGTAAGTGGCCACTTTGGAGAATTGCCAGTGGCGGGAAACTGAAAACAGCCTCTAGGAACAGCACAAAGGAGTATCCTAGGAATATAGCTGTGAGAAAATAAATTCTATATACAACTTGAATGAGCTTGCAAACAGTCTCCCCTTGGGCAGCTTCTAAGTGAGACTGCAGCCCTGATGACACCTTCATAGACACCCTGAGCAGAATACCCAGCTATGCTGTGCCTACACTCATGACCCTCAGAGACAGAGATAAAGAATGTGTGGTTTTGAACCAGCGTTTGTGGTAAGTTGTTATGTGGCAATAGAAAGCGAACACAGTAGTTTTACCATAATTTCCTTGGGCTGGAGCTGAAAAATTAAATACTTTGGTATATAAAAAGAATGCATCTAAATTTTTTCTTGATTGTAAGAGTTTGAGACTTGTAGATTGTAACCTGAAAAGAAAATGTCAGTGATCTCATTTAAGCAAGAAGTTTGTGAGTCTGAAATATAAATGCGTGAAGGCACGTGCGGTTGTAAGGAACATGAGGGAGGACTGCAATTATGTTCTGTGTCACCTCCATATGGATGTCTTGGCCTGGTGATCTCTTTAAAGTCTTCTGAACAGTTTCCCTTTGAGCCCAATTGCAGATTTCCTGAGTAAAGACGGCTTTCATTATCCCTGCACTTGGGGAAAGTGTTGGACAGACTCCAGTAAAATGTCTGCTTCTGCAGATGACCCTCTTAAAACAGAGTTAAATGAGTTTAACCTTCTTTACCTCGTGTGGTTCCTCTTCCTATATCAAATTCAGTCTTCAAGTTCTGGAATAAGTTGCAGTCCTTGCAGATTTGTTCATAGTTATCCTTAGTGCTGTAACCGAATATAATAATTGTGCATCCTAGAACAATAGGAGGCTGCACTCTGTTTTTCCAATGACAACTTCTTATCTGATTCACAAAGCTAGTCACATTTTTTCCCCAGATATAAACCATATAACCAATTCAAAGTGTGTGGTTTTCATTTAGAGAACTCTCACTCCATGTTTCCTGTTTGATCTATTATTTAAAAATTAGGAATCAAATGTTTTTACTATTAAGAAAGATTCCTTTGCTAATGAAGAAACTCCAAAAAAACCAATTTGCTGCTTTCTGGCTAAAATTTTATATCTTTATTTTTATATTTTAATAATGTATATATCTCTTGTGTATTTTTGACAACCTGGCACATTTAGGTTGCCTCTTCACTTTCCCAGGAAAAAAAAGCCAACAAAAACATGTGTAGTTCAGAAATTTGAGCTACTCTATAAAAACCTCTGTTAATAAAAAAAAAAAGTGAGTGAAATGCAAGCACCAACTCGTGCTTTGCCTTTGTTTTTTTTTTTTTTAAAGTAGGCTAATTTAATAAGGACCTATCACCAGGTCCTTAAATAGTGCCTAATTGTCTTTCCTGCATTCTTTTCTGTCACCCCATCTTTTTGTTTATCATTCTGCCTCCAAATACATTGGGTTTGTCTTTCCACAAAATGCATATAATTTAAGATTTGCTTCTCTCTAACAGCTCTTTAGGGATGTTGGAGGAAAGCAAAGTTTTATACATATTAAAACTAAAATGTGAACTGCCAGTTAGGAATATAGACGAGAGTTGGTAGAATTATGTGAGGAGAGGAAATGAGTTTCCTTCCTGAGGTTTTAATTTAGTGGTATTTTCTGTAAGGTGCCTGGAGCACTTGTTAACATTCATATCATGCTAACGAGATTTATTTTTCATAGAGAATATAAATTGGGCAAGAAGCAGCTTTGGGAATGAGCAACTGGCTGATGTGGAGAAATGCAGGAAATGTTCTACTGCCCGCCCTTTTCCAAACACATACACATGGTCACCTCTGAGTCCCTCTTTCCCTTTCTCTCTTTGCTTCTTGGTTTGACTATCTCCCATCGAGCCTCCATTTTAGTTCCTTTCTTCCTAAGCCTTTAAGTACAGAGTTCAACATTGCACATCTCAGTCTCTCCTACCACCTTAGAAGAGTTGTCTTTTTTCTCATTCAACATTTTTAAAATAATCAACACAGTGTAGTTCCTTAAGACTTGAATGCAGAGTGTTTCTACAAATTTGAATTATACTTCAAGCATAGATATTTATCAAAATGGATTTGTCTTTTATTTTCAGATTTTCTAAATATGAAGGTGTGTGTGTGTGTGTGTGTGTGTGTGTGTGTGTGTGTGTGTGTGTGTCTGGTAAAATTAAAAACATACAATTACATTACCGTTACTTGATATTTCAGTTATGAATTCTACTAACTATAAATATCTAAGCATAGATTTAGTATTTATGAATATCTTGTATTGTTTTTATGTCACTGTATTTTTATGAACACTTGGGAACTTTATTTTTTGAGCACAGCAGCCTCTTGGCAAAGTACTAGTCACTGATCATTTCCAATCAATTCAACAGATATCCTTATATTCTGAAACAGTCTCAAGAGCCAAGAAGTGAATTCAGTTGGCTCTAGATCTCAATTACATCTCTAGTTTTACGTTGTTGCTGGTAATGCTCAGCTTCATCTTCAGAAATTACATAAAAGAAAGGAAATTCCACGAAGGAGAATTTACAGAACTGTGGACCCAAACATAAATTATAGTTTTTGTATATTACTTATAGTCTGAGAAACACAACCACCGGTATCTGAAATTCCTATTTTACAGCAAGTTGGTAGTGATCCTGGTTTATTCTCATCTCTTTAGGAAACTAAGACACTCTGAAGATGCTGATACTTTATAATTGAGACACTTCTTGAGATTTGCGCTCTGAAACCGAGCCACAAAAAATAAAGCACATTTTATAATCACTAATCACTTGAAATTGGGAATTCATTTTCTGGCAAGAGCTATGTAATTCTTTAAAATCTGTTAGTCCTCCAGACTCAGGACAGTTTAGCAAACAGAAATAAGAACAGTTTCACAGTGCCCATCTGTTCAACACACATGTTCAGTTTGAATCTAAATATTTAAATTTCTATTAACAATTGAGCAAAGTTTCTTTTTATTCCCTGGAAAAATTTTGTTCACACCATTGTTGATCTTTTCCTTCCAATTTCAAAAATAATACATGCTCATTGAGGAAAACACCACTTTCATAAAGTAAAAGGCATAAAATAATGTTTGTATTGATCCCATTTCACAGACCTCAGATAATAAACTATGAGTCAGACTGACTGGATTATAATCTCAGCACCAACCCTTACAAAATATCAAAATTCGAAGAAATTATTACACTAACCTCGATTTTCTCGTTTTTGTAAAATGGGGTTGAACTATGCTTATTCATTTTGACACTGCGGTAAACTTTTTTGTTTACTGTCACATACACCCTGTCATACCATAAAAATCCAACAAGTGTTACTGATATCATTATTAAAGTCAAATTAATTTTCCAAAATTTAATTACACAACATTTTGTGATAATGTGGTGTCATTTTTATTTTTCCTTGTGAAAAGAAATACTGTAATATTTAACTTTATTGGTTTGATATAATAGTAATTAAATACCTACAGAAATACTTGTAAATTAAGTCAAAACAAAAATGAATATCAAAATTGCTCATTTTTCTTTAGGGTATCTAACATTAAGAGAGGATTTTAAAGGCCCAGTCTTGTGTATCCCAAAACAAAGCCAGAGGCAATTCAAACTCCATATATTCCATCCCATTAGAGACAGCAAACACATGCATGTAAATGTAAATACAAATGTAAATTTAATTATAAATATTTCTAAATCTGAACTAGATTTCAATATTACTTCTCTGCATGCCTTCTTCAGTATCTCTCACAGATAGTATCTATTAAGACACACCTATTAGTTCACTTGTGCTGATATCATATTTACTAATACTCTCAGGATATCATCACCAAGTAAATTGGCTGTATGTATATTCCAACAACCAAATGTCATCCACTAAATTGTTGAAAAGAGAAATATAAAAAATGGAATATAGAAAAGAAGGTAATTTTTATCCAAAAGTACTTTTTAGATATCAGGTGATTTTCTAGGAAATATATATATTTTTAATAATTTAAAGTACTTGATATAAGCGATTAAGAAACCTATATCTGAAAAGCATTAAAATTATGCTAGGAATTTATTATTTTTCCTAAGATATGTTTGCAGTGTTCTATAATTATATAATAAATTAAATATATTACATATAAAATTTTAAAATATTAAATTTTGTAGCTACAAGATAATTAGAAAATCAATGTATTGAGGTTTGTGTGAAAACAGTAACCTAGATTTTCAGTTCATCAAATAAAGATCTATTTACTTTCTGGTATCACTCAGCCTCTCTGCCTTAGTTTTATCATGTATAAAATGAAGAATTCAATAAGTTTCTATTTAATCCCCTTTTCATTTTCAAATTTAAAATTCTATATGCTATTTTAAAATAAACAAAAGTTATATTTTTCATATCTAATATAGTTTTTTTGTAATTTAACTAAGAAATATAGAATCTTTGCTCTAAGGAAGAGAAAATGGATGGTAATTCTACAGATATAAACTCTCTGGAAGATGCTATCAGATTTTGAATTCTCATCTTAATAGGGCATTTCTGTGAAGAGCCCAAAGACAAACCATGTAATAGAGCATTCATTATAAATCATGGAGTCTTTTAGAGTATAATTGTCTAAAATTGATCTGTGATAAAACCCTATAATATATTTAGTGGTAAAATCAAGTGTATTTATTTTAAAATTAATAAGACTTTATGGAATGGGAAAGCTTTGGAAACCTTTTTTTTTAGACTACATTTGTAAACGATGACAACAAATTTCCCGACTAAATTGGATTTGTACTGTTAACAACCTTTTTTTTTTTTTTTATTTTTCTGATTTGAAATCATGAGCTTTCTGATGGCTTGAAAGACTTTGAAAGTTAAATTAAATATATTTATAAAAAATAGAAAAGTTTTGAAGACTTCAGTGGGAAGCAGAATATTTACATGTTTTTTTCTGCTTTGTTGGAATTCTCAAAATGAATATGGAAAAAAGCCAACAGATAAGAGGTGGAGGATTTATGCTAGGATTAGGCAGTAAAATTTGTCAGCAGGGTCTGAAGCATCAGAATCTATCTTTGCCAAAAAAATAATGACAAGAGCAGTTCAAACTTCTAAATAATCTGCACATCTTTGTGAAAAAGGGACAAGAATTCATATTAACCTGAGTATTTTGACATTGTGAGGGAGATATGTAACAAGTTAAACATGAATTTGTCATAAGATATGTGGAGGAAAAAAAATTTGTGAAAGGAGAAAAAATTAAAGTTTAAAGAGACAACAAGGAACTATAGAAAGATGTACAGTGAGAAAAGCAAATATACATACTCTTGAATACATTAAAAGAAAAATTGCCTTTTTTTATTACTTTTGAGAATGATTTTCACCAATTGTTCAGTAATCCCAGGTAGTAATTCCTAAATCTTGGAGGTTGATTATTCAGCAATCGGGTAAACTCCCTGATATCAGATGGAGTTCTTCAAAAATACATTGCTTGGCAAAATGGCAGAGTATACTAAATGAGGATAGTCAGTAATCTACACTGAATTATGAGTAAGTTTTGTGCTGACTGAAGGTGTTCTGAGTAGACCAAGGGGTGAAGTTTAACATAGTAATGGGCTTCTTCAATCAAGGCCCTGGCACCAGCTCAAATGATGGGAAACAAATAAATTTAAGCCTGAGGTTGCCAGGCTTACACTAAAGAGCCAGCATATGTTTTGTGAAGGCAAAGTGAGAATGTAAATAAAGAGCTAATAACAAAATTTTGACAGTGAAAATTCACTTAATTTTTTGTCAGATAAGTTTGTGAGTTCATTCCAATATAGAACTATGAATCGATAAAAATAATTGTGTCATTAAAACAAGAGACTTAATTAGTGAAATTGTGTTTCTTTAAAAACATCTCCTTGGGCTATTGAACAATTAGTAATATAAACTTAAATGAATAATGAAAATGTCTCAGGGTTATACCATTACTACCATGTTCTGCGTGTTGTTTACATCAAGAATAAAAATAAGCACTAGCATGTATTTCCAAGCAAAAAGTCTTGAATTATATCTACTAAAAATAATTAATTGAACCAAATTGTAAATTAATATTATATATCTTTCAAATATATTTATATGTCTTAATATTGTTTGAAGGCTTTCTATTGATTAGGAAAGAATGCCTGGGCTGACATTTCATTGATGAATAAATATCATAGCATTAAAAGGGAAGTACATGATTTAGGATTAGACAGAGATGCCTTTAAATAACAGTTCTATTATTTACTCTCTAGAGTAAGTTTGGAAAGTTGCTTATCTCTTTGGTTCTTTGTTTCTAAAATGTTGATAAAATATCTATGCACATGAGAGTTTTGAGGATTGAATTAAGGCAGTGCATGTTACAATCTAGTATTTTACTTAGCATGAAGTAAACATTCAAAATGGAAATTATGGTCATTATGATTCCATGAAAGAATAACACCAACTTATTCCAAGGTAATCTCAAAAACGTCTCAGTCCCTCTTTTAGATAGCCTGACAAGAAGCTAATCTTTTTCCAGTGGTCCTGGCTCCCCCGTTCACACCCCACTTCACCAAAGTCTCTTGACGTCTGCATTGTTGGTGGACTCCTAAAGTCTATCTATCTCTAAAAATTTATTTAAACCTTGTTTTAGCAGTATTCACTTATTCAACCAATTTTTACCTCTTTTATTTTTCATGTTTTAAAACCTACTCATCTCTTGTGCCACCTATTTTATTATTTTAAGTAACTACTTTAATCTTTGTTTTCTGTCAGCACTTCTCTTTTCTCAGATACTGGTGTTTCAAATAAAGAACCCAGCCAGAAAAAAAATCTGTCAAAAAAAAAAAAAAAGTATAGAGATTCTCACCCAGTGGTCTTCTCGGTTAATCTTGTTCTATTATCTTATTAAATATAATTCCTTCTTATTATTTTTATTGTGGTTTATTTCATCAAAATATGAGTTGCTGTAATATTTTTTGTATATGTGTGAGAAATGATTTGACACATTTGATTCCTTTATTGCATTAACTTTGCAAAGCATAGATTAGCAAAAGCAGTGGGAAAGATTAGGGTATGATGGTTTTATAAAATTTGTGTGAAATAAATGCAAATATTTTTGACAATAAAGTTGGACTTTCTCATACAATGTTTGCTTTGTTGTTTGGCCATTTACGATATGCATTCCCTTGTGTGTTCTGTTCTGTTGCACTGTCTAGTCCTGCGAGGAAGATTGTGTTTTATTGTAGCATGTGATTCTGCATGCGTATACCAAAGGTGATAGTGAATCTGTGGAAGTGGACGGCAGGAGGCATTAAGACTACCTGAAGTTCAACACCACAACTTCAGTTCAGAATGTCATGCAATGTCAGAATCCAACTTGCAACACAGGGAATGCAAATTAAACTCCAAAGAGAGATCAGGGATGAAAAAGAAAGTATTTCAGAACCATTAAGCAGGCTAATTCTACAAGAGTATTCCAGGAAGGGTTTGGGGAATATTTACTTCCATCAAGTTTCTGCTTTTTAAAAACTATTCTCTTATGCCTGATTAGGCACATTTACCAAGTTCTTTAAAAAAAAAAATCTCTGAAAGTGTTCCTATGTGTACAGTGTTATTAGCTGTTGATAATATACTCTCTTGTGATAGCACTTTATTCACGTCTCATATTGTTAATTAACTTTTCAAGTCAGACTTAAAATTTCCTTAAGGCAGGGGCAAGGTATTACATAACTTATTTAATAAATACTTTTGATGAAGGACTAAATGGTTAGTATATATGTAAATTATACTGAAATAAAGCACACATAATTAAGAAAGTTAATCGAGAAGTAAAAAAATTAACATTAATCTTCTAATTTATGCTTTATTGAATAATATGGGCAGCAAGAGATGGTGGAAAGAGCATAAATCATGGAGGTAGTCAGACCTGGCTGCGACTGCTGGCTCTGCCACTCACTAATTGTGTGGTAACAGGGTAGTTACTGATTTTTGGGACTGCCAATATTCTCATTGGTGTGATGTGTAGACTAATATAGATATCATTTTTCCCCACAGGAAATTAATAACAAATATGCAATAAATTCCTTTTCAAAACCTATTGATTTTTATACCTGAGCATAGAGTAGGTGGTAAACAGAGCCAAGTTTTTTTCCTATTAATTTATCAATTACTGTATAACTCTTCATCATGAGGATAATCATATGAAAGGAAATGACGTTGAAACAGAGATTTGGAAGCTGATAAAAATGAGAATTTCTGGATCAATTTGTTTCATTCCGTAATAACAGAATATTAGCAGAATCTATTTACCATATTCAACTTTCTATTTTTTTATTAAGATTATGTCTGATGTTTTAAATGGCACAATATTTGTTTGTTGTTTGTTAAAAGTATTTATATATTTATATTATATTAAATATTATATTTAAAAGAAAAGACATATTTATAAAATTATGACATTGTGACATTTGGGGGAATGGGGTAGTTTTGATCAGCTAAAAGCAGTAAAGTCTGCTGATTTTTAATTTCATAACTATTGACAGTGTAGTTTATTAATTGCTGGTTTTATGGACAATCTATGATCAATAAAGCACAACCTTCTAGATGTGTACTTTGAAAATCATACTTACTAGAAAGTGTGTTCCAGAGGTCTCATCACTCTCCATTCAGGATTGTTCTTCTAATACTCGAATCAAAAGAATTAATAGAGTAAGCTTTGGATCCCTGAAAATTCCATTAACCAGGCAAACTTATTCCCCAATTGCTGCCAACAAGTTGCAAAAGGTAGAAATTGATTGAATTTTAAAGATGAAGGGAAATAAAAATGGGGTCATTAAAAGTATTTTTATTTGACCCTCAAGGAGATGAAGTGAACAGCAGCCACTTCATCTCCTTGAGGGGCATTTATAATATTCTTAACAAGATGCCAGAATGATCCCTTCTTTCACAGAAAAGAACCATTCTGTGATAGAACTGTACCACATACATTTCAGGATTACTTGTCAGAAATTATCATGTAACAAAGTTTGATATCTTCTGGTAAATTCGTTCAAACCAAAGGCATTTTAGAAGTTCTCACTGTATCAACCTGTATTATCGAAGAAGTGGAGCCTCTCTCTTGTGCTTCAACCTTCAACTCAAGACTGCTCACAGGGTAAAATGTTTAAGAATTCAGTAGGTGGCTTCTCAAATCTCAACATGCTTTAAAATAGTGACTGATTTCTTCACCTGTGTGACAGAAAAGAAGGTAATTCTGGATGGGAAATTACTTTAATAAATGACTCAGCAAAATAGGTTTCATAGCAGTCATTCTACCTCGGACAAAGATTTTTCTTTTTTTTTTTTTTCATCATAATTCTTCTATAAACTCGGCTGAAGATATTTATATTTAATTCACAATTATTACTAATCAAGACATTTGTTATTTAGGAATCATTTGTGGGCTTTAGAGAACCCTAAGTTGCTGTTTTATAAAAAGAAAAAGACAAATTAACAGCAATGTTATTTGATATAATAAAATATATGACAAACTATTTTACCCTCCCAGCTTTATTATTTAAAAAGCCTGGCCATGGAGATGTGGGTATATTATGCTAAGTAGTGTGTATTTTATCCTTTCATCCTTTCAGGAGATTGTGGAATGGATAGGACTTTGATTTTAGTTTATATTTTAATTGTCTCTCAAACATCTCATTCTTTTCTTTATTAACAGAATGTTCTCTTCCCTTTTATCTGGGTTAATAGCCAAAAATCTAGAAGCAATGTTTCTTTGCCTCTCTTCATTCTATAATTGTGAAATTAAGTTCTCAACAATGGAATATGAGCAAAAAGTGACATGTACAAGTTCTAAGTCCTGGCCTTAAAAATTTGTTGCCTTCTTCTGCTTCTTTTCTCTCTTCCTGGGGACTTGAATGTGACTCTGGACAGCTACAATCATGTGTGTGTGAGCGACACCTGAGAGGAAAGCTGAGCAAGAAGAGAGAAGGAATCTGCCTTCCGGGAAAATGTTAGGAAAGGGGACTCACTCTTTCTGAACCATCCACAGACCCCTGTTATATTGAGAAAGATATTAGCATCTATTTCTTTAAACCATTTTAATTAGGAGTCTGTCCATTGTAGAGATTTAGTTTACATCATTGGCTCAGTAATCACAGTTGGACAGCAAGAATATAGACACCACAAGCAGGAAAGCTTCGATCCTGGCTAGCTGTGGGAAACATTGTTAAAACAATAGCTCATCACAATTTGGAAAGCAGATCACATTTCTACATGAACTATAGCTCTAGAAATGGTTAGAAAATGTTAGAATATTCCCATTTTTCTAATCTTGTTCACTTTGAGCAGCATATCATCAGAAATATGAACTCATGAAAGAATTGGACCATTCAAAGCAGAAACTGCAAGGCATAGGTTTCTTCTGTGGAAGATTCTTTCTGCCCATGGCCTGTTCTGTAAAGTGACTGGGGAACTTAATTACTTGAGATTTTGCAGTGTTGGCATAACCAACTGCTTCTTAACCTCTAACAGTAGAATATATAATTGTGACCTCAGGCTTGTCTCAGGGCTTCTATTTAAATGACCCTTGCTACCCAGTGGGAATTAGCTCAGTAGCAAATATTAGATATCAAATTTCTAGTTTCACAAAACATCTTGTTTCGATGGCATTCAGGTAATTCCAAATAGCCTGAAGGAGAGGAGGTATTTGGAACACTGAGATGTAAGGTTTTTGAAACATGTGGATAAAGTATTTAGCTCTAGGCCTTTGTACCTGGGAATAACTAGGAGCATATATTGGACAGCCTATGAGGCTGAAGTATGTTGCCAAAGAAACCACAATTCTGGCCTGTAAAAGTTTATGTCTTTTTAAACACCCCCCAAAAAGTTGGGGATACCAAATCTGTATCAAGACAGAGCTGTGCAAGCCTTATTAGGGTCCCTTTTCCAATGCCAACTACAGAGGTGGCCACAGAGAATAATAAACAAGCAGCAGCAACTAAGGTAGCAGATGGTCTTAGTAGCTGCCAAAGAATGATTCTTCCATTTTTTTTGCCAAGTAGAGTTTGATAATTACTATAGACCAGTGAATGTTATGTGCTTCTCATCCTTCCAGTGTTCTGAATGAAGATTTTAATGCAATACTCTGCCCCTACTCCACCACTATAAATAAAGCAAAATGGAGAACAAATAAACACATTGGTTAGATATTTGGTTCCATAATGTAAGGTATCACATCAGACTTAATGGAATAGAAAACTCTCATCCAGAGATCCTGTACTGACCTTGAGCTGGATGAAAAACCTGATACTAAACTGGGATGTCTTTCCATAGATTTGGTGTGTGTGTGTGTGTGTGTGTGTGTGTGTGTGTGTGTGTGTGTGTGTGTGTGTGTTGGGGATATGTTTTATGTAGGAGAAGAAGAATACTTCTGTGTTCCTGAGGCTTAGCTGTGGAAAATGCTCCTTTTGAAATAAAACACATTATCTAGAGACTGCATTTGAGTGTGGCCATGTGAATAATTTCTGGTCAGTGGGAGGTAAATAGAAGATACATAAGCAGATTATAGGTCATGTCTTTAAAGGAAACGGCATACTCTCCATTCTCTTTTTCTCCTTTTCCAAAATCAGAAATATAGGTTAGGTGGTATGAACTAGGCCCTTTTAGAAATAGCAAACACCACAATTGAAAGGTTCTATATGACTAGATTACCCTCTGGGTAGAAAAGCCTGTGTGATTGCTTGAGAGAGAAATGAGCTTTTATTGAACTGAATCACTGTTTTCAGATCTTCTTTTTAACAGTGGCATCATTTACTAATCCAGGAGAAGACAAATACGAGATTTACACTTTTCCATCTTGTCTCTAACTGTAGATTGGATGACAGACTGGAAGAAGATAGAGAGTCCAATTAGGTATCTAGAAATAGCCTTTGTGAGAAATGATGGCATAGAAATATAACACAATGACAATGAAAATGAAGATGAAGGGATGGTTTTAAAAGATTGTAATAAAAGTGACCAGACATTTTAAACTAATTAAATATGGATGTCAAAAAAGGGAGTAATTTTTAGATCAGTCCCAATTGTTTCAGTAAATGCCTACCATATGCCAAGTACTTGGTTATTTTGCTCTGCGAAAGGAGAAAAATAATGCTTTTATGAAGAAAGTTATATATTTTTGACAAGATAACAAACACACACATCTATGAAAAAATTAAGGCAGGGGAGTATTTGTTTAAGTAGCAGAGTTAAATTCAGTCGATAAAGGCTATGAGCTTTCAAGAGAGAACCCCTTTATAGGAGGAGACAATAAAAATCTTTCACTTAGGATAGTTCTAAAAGGATGTCTCAAGTTAACATAGAAAAGAGAACAGATGGAAGAGACAAGAGCTAACCATGTTATTACGGTTAATATTAGCTGTTCAGAAAATCTTAGTTTGAAAATTTCTATTTCATTTGTCATAGAGGTTGTCCATTTTCAACTCATAATCTATTTTTAAAAATAGTTTGTTAAAGAAAATGCTGTTATTCTAACACATACACAGACACACACATACACACATACATACCACATCTAAGTATTCAGATTTTAAATTTTATCTACTTTATTGGTTAAAAAAAGTAAATTCGTCATAAGAGATACAGGTTTATGTTTATTAAGGTTTGTCATTGTATTTACAATCATCACTAAAGATTTATAAAGAGAAAATTTTAATCTTTCTATTATGTTTTAGTCAGGATTGCTTGTGCACAATATTTCTTACATCGTATTTTAGGTACTTAATAATGTATACCATTTATTGAGTGATTATTATATTGAAATATTTATTTTAATAATTTTATGTGTATTCACTCATTTGAGAAAGAAAGACGGAAAGCAGGGAGGATGGGAAAAAAGCAAGGCCAATGTAGGCCTTTCATTTATAAAATTATCTCATTAGGCTATTAAGTTTGGGGGATGACTGTATTCTTCATTGTTTGTAACAATCACACAATGACTGCTGGAATATGTATTCTGAAAATGCTGTGAAAAGAGGAGCACATTCATTGTGTTCAGTAATATTTTAAAATCATCTTCCCCATCATTGCACTGTCAGTCCCACAGTGTGCCAATGACCCAGTCTCTTAATAATTCCCCTCATAAAGTCCACAGCTCCATCTGTATTCTATCTGTATTCACCCTCTACTTCTCTTCTCTCTCTCTACTTTCTGTCCTATTTTTCTCTTCTGTCAGTCATATTCTGCCCATAAAAACATAAAATTGCTCTACATGTTTACTTCTCTAATTCAAGCACACACCCCCAGGCTCACCCCTACCCATAATTTACTATCCTACTATGCCATGATAAAGACTGGAAGGCAAATCAAACAATGTGAGCATATTCTTCAGAGGATTTGAGGAAAGGAAAAGAGACCAAGGAACATTTGTGAGTTAAATTTTATATTATTCCTATCACAATTACAAAAGTGCTATGCAAAAACTTCTGGAAATAAAACCCTTTTTATACCTTGAGGATTCAGTGTCCAAGGCATTCATAATATTAAAATAGTCCAACTATCGAAAGTTGTTAATAAATCCCTGAAGGAATATTCTGTATTCTGGGAAACCGAGCACATACAACAGCCAGCAGTATAATTCTATCTAGTTCCAGTAATTGACCAATTTGTTTGAAAGATAGAAATGTGCCCTTTACTTTAAGAAAAACAAAATTGAACATCCATATCCAGTGCCTGTAGCCAATTGACTTTGTTCAGAGGAAGTTCTTTGCAAAATCTGATATTGCCCAAAGTTCTCAGCACTGTCCACTTTGCTTTTTCAAATACTCAGTCATATTTTAAGTTTTTTTTTTTTTTGGCAGAATTCTTTCCTCATTCTTTCCTAAGAATATAATATGAATAGAAAATCTAATTCTGATCTTAGCGATTTATGGTTTTTGTATATGTAAATATGTAAGGATCACAACATGTAACAGGAGGCTTGGTAAAGATCTATTGGGTGGGAAGGAGAAACAAGGAAGCAATACCAGTTTCAATTCAAGAGGTAGAAAAAGACTACACAATGCTAAATATTGAAAATTTAATAGACACTTGACAGGTGAAAGCATTGGAAGGCATTCTAATCAGAGAGAACTCTCATCTGAGGACATCCTTGTGAGTCAGCTTGGTGTATGGGAGAACTGCAAATTTAACTAGAAAACACTGTGTCAATTGTAAGAGGAAACCGAGGAATTTCGTAGGAAATCTTTACTTTGGTTTAATTTTGGTTAAGTCATTTTGATTACTCTTGACACTAAATTCAGCTTACTCCCAAAGTGCCAAATATAAATAAAATTGTTATGGGTTTAAAAAGAAAATCTACTCATGTAAATTCCTTAGGGAATTCTATATTTTTGTGTTTTCTTTAAAGCAAACATATAGTCATTATCTATTATAAACTAGTTGATTATAAATATTTTTTAAACCTGATATTGGAGCAAAATATTCAAAAATATTAAATCAGAAGTTTTTAACTTCTGTACTACAATAATATATGGCAAAGGGGGACCATTATGTCTTTACTATTAAAAAAAAGCCAAAAATTCAAGTTTTCACAAGATTACTCATTTAAACAGATTTTTTTTTTACTATTTAGTGAAATCATTGCAAATTTATTTATTTATTACAGGGCTAGCAAGAAAAAAAGAACACAATTTGAAATATCTAATGTCAGTTAATATGTACAGTAACTAGAAACCAGTAATTAGTTAAAAGGTAGTTTCACCTCACATATGAATGTCTTCATATATGCAAAGTATTCCATGACAATTAGACACAAATTGCATATCATTAAAGAATTAGACTTACCTAAAAAATATTAAAGTAGGCTTAATAAAACTGTTTCAAAATTATAATAGAAGTAGTATGTACATAATTTTTAAAGTTTAGACAGATAGATTATTTAGGTGTATGACAGATACAGCTTGTAAAAACTGTTAATTATTACTGATATCCATTTACTGCAATTTATTATAACCCAAATGTTGAAAGTGGTGGAGACCTTGTATTGAACCTAACCTAAAACATAAAAGTTATTATTTAAAAAAATATCACTTTTTTGTGAATTTTTCTGTAATGTGAACATGCTTTTCTTCTATTGTTTTCTAAAAAAATGGGGTCATCTTAAGACCTTTAAATACAGGTAGCTGGTGAATTTAAAAAATAGTGAGCTGCTTAATAACATGGATCTGGTGAAAATACTTCTGTAGGTGAAAACCTGTTTTGAATATAGAGATAAGAAATCTTTGGAATAAAAATTATTATTTTACTGGGATCTGTCTGTGTGATTAGTAAGAGCAACATATTTTAGCTATTTACACACAAAAATATTCTACCAACTGTCATGGCAAACTAAAATTTCTTAAGGATGGTGTAAGTCAAAAAAGAATGACCATGTTTTTTGAGCTAATATTAGACAATGTCTGTAAGAAGATCAAAACATATTAAAAGGGCCTATCCTGTGATCCTAGAATGCAGATAATATTTCTCCTTATTCTAAAGCTAATAACTACAACTCTTCATTAACCGAGGTAAAATAAACCCAAGGTTCAATAATTTGGCCTAAAAATCCAGGTAAAGGCTTAACTATTTCTAATTAGAAGTCTACTATTTGATTTAATTGCATGTTACTTTATCTTATTGTTTGCTCATTAAGACTTTCCTGATTATATGTTGTGATTACTGTATAACCTATTCCCTTCTTGTCTTAAACTGTTTAAGTGTTAGTTTTCTTGTAATCTAGGTTTTTGTAATTATTAATTTTCTTTTACCCCTTGTGAGTTTTTTGTGTGTAAGTTTTGTTTATAAGCATTATTAAGAAATATGAATAATTATGCTTCTCATGTTTTGAATGGGTGTATTTAAAAGCATAATTTAGAGTCAGAGAGAGAGATAACCAAAATGCTGCTAAAAGAAATATAACCAATATGCTGCTTCTGTTTGGTAACAATTGGGCCAGGTAATTATTTATCCAAATCTGTTTCTTCTACAAATTCTAAGTATCAGAATCATACATCTGTCTGTCTAGGTCACAGCTATGGTTGGAGGCTACGGAAGAAACCAAATGTAAAAGAAGTCTAAAAATTCAGCAAAGAACACGAAACTCTAATATTTGAAAGGGTCTAGAAAACAGGTAGCTGTTCTGATACTTTTTATTGATTTACATAATTCTGATGTTATCATTTTTATGATATCCTCATACAGTTTAAACCTTTAATTCTCTTTGGTAAATTTGTTTTAGGAACTTATCAATGTTGACCTTTTATAATCATAGCCAGGTTTCTATACCATTAATATTTTCCCAGTGCTCTTCACTTCATTCTGGGCAACTAGAACATCAAGTGTCTTGCTTTTTCTAAAACAATCTGTCATCCATCTACAGATTTCAGAATTAATTTGTTAATCTAGTGTGAGAGAGTCATGACTTTCTGAAAGAACATGTGTTGGGGAACATCTTGTGGGAGGGGAAGCTGGGGGCCTCCAGCTTTGTGACACCTCAAGATAGTGGCAGAGGTAGGACACAGAGTGTTTGGAGGAGCATTGCACATTCGTGTCACTGGCCCCCTGAATGTGGGGAAAGAGAGGTAGCCCAAGCATGTGAGACCTCATGGTTTTGCCTCAAGTACAGGGGCCTGGAATTTAAAGCCAAGTCATTTAAACATTGCACAGAACACTACTTAAATTTTAGAAAAGGAAGGGAGGATTGAAATAAATACAAGCACGACATTTGAACTTAAACATAGTTTAAAATCCCGTTACTACTTCTTAATTGGCAAAGGACCCACAGTTTACTAATTTCTAAAATGTGGATAATAATAGTCCTCCATGTGGGTATCTTTAGCAAATGAGGTGATCATAATTAATGGCTTTGCATGAATATAGAAAGCTATATTTTGAAAAAGCTCTTATGAAAAAGAATCCAGCATCATTTTGGTGCAAAGAGAATCCCCTTTGCTGTCAGGTATCTTCACTGAGCTACAACTGTGGATGCTCCTGATTTTCCTCCCTATTTAGGGCATTATGTTAAAAAAAAAGAGGCTCACATTACACACTATTTAGTAAAAAGGCCAGCAAGATGTCATTTTTACTTTGCAACCTTTTCTTCTGAATATTCCACAGGTGATGATAGCAAAATACGGGAGAGTAGGCCTGGGTCTTTATCTACTTTGGATTTTTTATCAGTTAGTGTCAAAATAAATAGAAAGCACAAGGGAAACAAGCAGAGTGCTACTGAGAAAGAAGCCACATACAGCAGTGCCATAATCCGAGGCTGGAGGTGGGTAACAACCACAGAACTCTAACTACATGACATTTCGAGAGAAGGCTGAACTGTGAAGATAGTGAAAAGATGAAGAGTTATCAGGGGTTAGGGAGGAAGGAGAGATGAATAATGGACACTTCAAATACTTTAAGGGCAGTGAAACTCTTCTGTGTCACACTATAATGCTAGCTATATGTCATTAGATGCTTGTCCAGACCCACAGGATGTACAACACAAGAGTGAACCCTAATGCAACCTGTGGACTTACGGTGGCAACGATATACCAGTGTAGGCTCATCAGTTCTAACAAAGGCACCATTTGGTACGGGATGTTGATGGTGGGGGGGAGTTGGGAGTTCATGGGAGGGCAGGAGCTGTCTGGGAACTCTGTACTTTCTGCTCAAACACATTTTAGAGGACATTTCTAAAAGAAATAGAGGTCTTATGAACTTTTTAAAACAGTTCTAAAAAATAATGTCTATGAAAAACAAAAAATACACTAATCTTATTCTCCTCCACCTCTCTAATCTCTTGCCTGGTTATGTGTGGGCCAAAAATACTAAAAGCCATTTTTGCAGTCCTACCCGTTAGATTAGAGGACAAGAGAAGGAGCGAGAATAGACAGTTCCAGGCATAATGGAAAATGTCTAGCATAGACTTCTTATGAATATTGGGACTGCTACGGAATTCCCTGGCAGTGTTTTAAAAACAATATTCCTTAGTATCAGGATGTTAAAACATTGCCTTAGAGCTGGTTGGAGAGACTCAATATGTGTTGAGTGACCTTGACAATGCTGGTTAAAGAGAACAATCCTACACAAAATACCATCGGATCATGTGTCATATTCAAATATAGTGATGATTGTAACAAAAATATTAATATGTATAACAACAATAGGTGGAGTTTTAATAAATATTAGGATGGCTATTAATGTTTGGATGAAAATATTCAAGAGAAGTGCACAGATAAAATATGTCTAGTAACATAGATAAACTTATTAATCTTAAAGAAGTATAAGAGAGTGACCAGGAAATTGGATGTAAAACACAGCTGTGACAGTTTTTAGCTAGGTAATTCAGATAACCTGTTTTTCATCTAAAAAATGAGAATAATAATATAATCATATCTACCTTAGAGGTATTACAGTGGAGTTTAGATTAAATAATGTATATAAAATATGTAATACGCTGCAAATGTCATAGAAATCGTACAATCAATATGTACTGTATATTACTGTGACTAAAGTTATTTGAACATTAACATTGTTAGAATCATTTTATAAATCTGTCGGACTGTTACCTTTTCTGAAGGTTTGTGCACTTGTGCGTTAGAACGTGGGCCACGTTGCTGTAAATGAGTCCCACGTTTACCTTCCCGAGTATTTTATTTAGTCAATAACTTATGTGGAGAGCACATTTTGTGTCTTTTAAAGCTACTATTGGCCAGTCTCTACCTAGGGAAAGCTGATCTTTATTATCTGTTTTATCACATGCAAGGGAAGCATTGCTACTAAAAGTTTTATATTGCTGACAGTATATTGGCACTGCAGTGGAAGCAGCAGAGAAAGAGCTTAATTGAAGGTCATCTCCTCAAATCATATTTGCAGTGCAGAAATTATTGCTAAAGAGAGAACTGAAGACAAACATAGAATTTGACATTTGAGAACCGTTATCAAAGCACAAAGTATAGAAGGACTGTAGCTTTGGGATTCAAAACTATCTGGAATCCTAGCAGTAGCCATCCCAATACTTCTTTCAGTATGAATCAAACATTGTGATTAATATTAGTTTTCTGACTCCACCATCATTTAAAAATTATAACAGCCTCAAATACTATACAGGATGTGAGCATCAAGTTCTTATAATTAATAACAAAGATCAATTATAAATAATTCATAGTGCAAACACCAGGTAATTAATTTAGCATCCTTCTTTAATAACAATCTAAAGAATTTAAACAATTGTCATTCATTCTAACTTTCTCTGGGGTGCTTATGGCCTCCTGGATGCATGATTGATTGGGACATGTGCGCTTAGTTTTTATTGAAGCTGCTTTTAAAGGAAAACATCAAAGTGAGAAAATAGCTATGTCGGTAGCAGTGTTTTGAAAGGATATAGGAGGTATCCAGGTAGGAGGCAAAGAGCCGGATAAGAAATATTTCCCATGCCAACTTTTTTCTCTAGGACCAAATAGAAGAGGTATATATCAAATAGGTTAAATCAATTTTAAATGTGTTATGATATATCCCATTATTTAAACTAGAATATAAGGAGTCCTCTGCACTTAAAGGCGGTGCATTCCAGATCCTGAAGAAAAGCAAACCCGTGAAGGATGTATATAAATGTACAGAAAAATTCCAATTAGTGAACTAAGTAACTAGAATGGGCATTTCCATAAAAGACAAGAAAAAATTATATTCAATCATCTGTGGGTTGAAACTGCAACCTTGTTCTCTGAAGTTTTGACAGGGTGCGGTGACATCGATATAGAGAAAATATGAAATCTTAAAGTGCGAACCTGAAAATAGGAAGAAATTTCTCTAAGCTTGTGATTCTTTTGTGAAAGTAAGAAAACAAAATGAAGATGAGAATTACGGGGGTAATTACAAGAAGAAAACTAGCTAGGATTGTTTCAAACACTTTACGTTAGGTATTCTTACGCTGGTTTATTATAATTATGAATTTTATTAAATACTCAATGGGTATAGAAATTTTAAAATTTAACTCAGCCTTGGAATACTAAAAAGATGTGCTTGATTCATAGATCTATGCAATATGATATTATGTAAAACATTTTCAATTGGAGTGGACAGAGACTGCTTCCAGAGATACTTAAAAGTCCTATGAATTTTCAGTCAAGTTATAGAGAAAGGACGTTCATTTATCTTTACCATTAATGATTTGGTTTTGGGGAAATAAATATGCCACTGACACTAATTTTTGTGAACCCACTAAGCATGGCTTTCAATGCGAGAAAACTATGGATTTATCTTCTTGTATAAAGACATAGGCTGAAAAGAATGAAAGAGCAGCAAAGGAAAACATAACAGCAGAATTGCATCCAAGTATCTGCCAGTGATACCATTGGATGAAAGAAATCTTTCAGAAAAGAGAGCTCCTATAGTTACTGGTTTAGTTTTGTTCTCACCCTCACTTTTTAGAGATAAGATGAAGAGAGACCTTTGCTTTGGGGAATAACTCACTGAATCATGTAATAATGATGGCATGGCATCTTTTTTTAGCCTAAATGAGAATTCCAAAAACCATAGTAAAGAAAAGAAGAAAAGGCTGTGTCAATACTGGAGACCTCTGCTCTTTCTAAATAGGAACACCTTTACATTGATAAAGGTGCCTGGAAATCATAAGCCAATGATTTTAAATGTTAGAACGTGTAAATCCATCAAATAATGTGCCTTCATTTTTTCTGAAAGTGTTTTTGACTGAAATCACAGTTCAGAGATCATTTGTTTTTAACCCAATTGTTTTTCATTTGACTTTGTATCTGTAAAATGCAACGAAGATTGTCTTCAAGAGGGAACTTGGTCCTGACACAAAAAATATTTGTCCAGATTCTTGCTGGATTGTAAGGGAATGATGAATTAGATTGGAGCTGATGCAGCTTGGAACATCAGTGAAACTGGGAACTCTGTTTCCCAGTATTAAGATTGCCTTAATGTCCTTCCATTTCTGTAAAAGTCATGCTTGTATCACATTTGTCACCTGACTCATAGAGTTGCTAATTAAGGAAAATACCCAATATGAATACATAAGTTATAAAGAAATAAGATACTTCTTTGTTTTTTTTTTAAATCTAAAGATTAGTTCTGAGCTTTTTACAAAATATTCTTATAGCTAGAAAATGGCAGAAAGCGTTAGATGGAATACCATATCAGAATAAGCTACTTTTAAAATGTTTTGTAAAAACTTGGAAAGTTATCTATCAAGTACTAAAAGGAAAAAAAAGCTTAAAAAACCCTAAGATTAGGCCGATAAGGGGAGGTTAAGACAGCAATCAGCTAGTAGATAAGAACTTTCCAAATGCCCTTATTCTTTCCTTATGGGTTATTTTCAGGAAAGGACATAGGGAGAGAATGTTCCTAGTATCAAATCTTGTATAATTTATCAAAACCACAGGTTAACAGTCAATGATTTTTATGTTTTGTTTTTATGCAAGATTGTACTGTACATTTTACTTAGTCTGTTAAAAGGATAGAAAGAACTGAAAGCAAAAATGTCATATTGAATTTTCATTTAGAATTACCAGGTGATTTTAATTAGTTGAACTTCCATTTTGTAAAGCAGCATTTGGACCTTTCTGAAGGTGTATCCTTATTCTATACTTTCTCTGGCATTGGTCTTCAAATAGGCAGCATTATTTTAAATGATTTCTTTTCTATTATAACCTATACTTAAGTAAAATGGATCAAAAATTTAAATCTTTCGTTTCATTCTGCTTGCATTAATGACATGAAAAAGACATGAAAGAACAAATTTTGTAGTCATTGTGTTTAAAGAATTTTTAATATAATTGAAAAATAAAAGAAAAATATACTATCCACAAATATTCTGAAGTTGGGAATGGTATCATTTTTTGAAACAAAAGTAGGTTCTGCAACAATTGATGTGATGTTTTCTCAAATGAATCTATTAGTCATGTCGAGGGAGCACAAGAGAAAAACTTCCTACAGAAACACAAAGGAGTTTAAATCTTGCCTGAAGGGTGACTCTTTGGGGAGACTTACCTGCTTATACTATGAAGGAGACCAGAGGACCATATTATATTTTCTTAGTAGATCATGGCTAGAAGTAAGACAAAAAAATATCAACTAGCTAAATATCATCCTGTTCTTATTAGACAGTCTATGTGAATGGATACACACCAGAATTTATTGTGGATGATCAATGCAACTAGTTCCTAACGTGCAATACTTAAGTAAACTATCACGATGTGGTAGATGCTGAATAAATATTGAAATAAAAACACTAAAATGCCTTTTAAAGGGTAGCAGTGTTCTTTCATAGGCATAATGTCAGAGAAGGTAATACAGTTTGCATAGGCTTGATTGTTTACTATCGAAATACATGTTTTTATTTAATTTATATTTCTCTATATAGCAACTGAAACAAACACTTATAATTTGTTGCACCACCTGGCACAGATTATTAAGACCCTGGCAGTATTAGTTGCAGTTATTATAGGATAAAATCTCATACATCAAATAAAAGATAATATATAGGTGTGGATTTTTAAAGAGAGTAGAATGAAATGGTAAAAATGAAATGCAGTTTCATATACTTTGCAAATAAAAAGTTTATGAGTTTTGGGCAATTGGGAAGGTAGTTGCAAAAAGGGAATTCTAGAAATTCTAGGGGAAAAAAGGAAGAAGGAGCTTATAGCAATCGATATCTTTTGGACAGTAGGAAAAGGTGCGTGAGTAAAATGGATTCTTATGGATAGCGATTAGATTTGAAATTTCCTTCATCTCTCACTCAATGTAGGGGTCTATGAGTAAGACAGTAATCAGGAAGCCATCTACCATTCTCTCTACCTGTAAGAGAAAGTATAAAGAACAAAATAATTGATAGATTCATTAATATTCCCTGACTTAGTTAAATATAGTTAATGTACATTCAGGGAACTCTGCCCTGGAAATAAGTTTTTGTCACTTTTCAGGAACTGTTTATCTGAGACAGCCATTTGGCTACTTTAGAAAAATCTGGGCCTGTCTCATCTCTAAAGTGCGTATTTGGTAGATCTGTCACAATTGTGGAGCTTAATAAGAACAAAGATACAGCCAGTTTTGTGGCTGGATTTCATTTGTTAGTGAAAGGAAAAGCAAAGTATATATTTGCTCATGTGCAATCTACAGGACATAGATTTTGAGCAAACTGGTTAAACCTCGTGATCCTATAAATAGTAGCAAATACGTGAGGATATTCAAAATATTCCAAAGCTGTTATTTTATTGACTTTCCAAAAGACTCAATAGTCATACTATATTCATAAAATATTTGAAAAACTGGATTTAGGTTCAGCTATTACTGTGCTATAACTAGTCATTTAAGATTCCTGAATATCCTCATTAGCATAATTATCTGCCTTTTTAAATGGCTACTGTAAGAACTAAATAAAATTATGCATATTAACTTTGAAAAATGTAAAACTGTTATGTAGCAACAATTAATGTTTTAGAAATGTTATCAGTACTTTTTGCTACTATTCTAACCAGCTCTCATTTTGCAAACAATGGTATATCAATGAATTTTTATAGGAAAAAACACATTTGATTGACGTAAGTATGTATGTAATAAGATATTTTTAAATATCAGTGAATTTAATATCTGGATGTGTTGGTAGATTACAGATGAATAGAAAAGTGATTTGCCTTTGTTTATATATATATATATAGCTTTAGTTAATTAATATTTTTAATAACTTAATTTTAGGATGATTTAAACATTATAGACAAGTTGCAATGATTCTACAGATAGTTTCTATATTAGTCAGGGTTTTCTTTCCAGAGAAACAGAAGCAATAGGAGATGCATGTGTGCATATATGTGTGCATGTGTGTGTGTGTGCATATATGTGTGCATGTGTGTGTGTGTCTGTAAGACTTCCTGACTGAGAGATCTAACTTTTCCATTATGGAGTAGAACTGATGCCATTGGGAAGACGTACCTGTGACCAACAACTGTTTTGTTGTTTTGTTGTTAAGGATGGAGATGCTGGGGAGGGACATGCACACCATATGAAATATGAAATGCATTACAGTCATAGTGTAAAGCAGCCACTGTGAATCTGTGTCTGCTGGATTGGAGGGAGGGCTGGTAGAAGATCTAAACACTGGATGGGGACCATGGAAGACAGAGCAGGACCTCGTTTCCTCTGTGCATTTGGCTATTAGCCCTGTGTGTCTAAAATAGAAAAAAAAGTCAGTGCTCACATTTTGTATTTAAATATTGAAAATTATTCCAGCTGAAAAATACACCTGTGTATATAAAGAGGCTCGTTATAATAAGAAATTGGCTTACACAGTTGTGGAGGTTGACAAGTTCCATTATTTGCAGTGGACAAGCTATAGAATTGCCCTGTGGTTCTGGTCCAGCCCAAAAAAACAGGAGAAGAGCTGATGTTTCAGTTGATGTCAGAAAGCAGAAAAAAAATTGGTATTCCAGCTCAACAGCTGTCAGACAGGAATTCCTCATTTTCAAGAAGGGTCACCCTTTTTTTCCTACTCAAGCCTTCAAATAATTCGATGTGGCCCATCCATGCTAGGAAGAGCAACCTGATTTTCTCAGCCTAACAATTCAAATGTTCTCATTCAGAAACACCATCACTGACACCCGGAATCATGTTTGACCAAACTAAATGCCTTCTGGCTCAGTCTCATTGACACATAAACATGAGCATATCAATCTACACATCCTGTCACCCATTTCACCCAATGTCAACATCTCACATTATCATAATATATTTGTTAAAACCAAGAAATCAGCGTAGATGTACTACTATTAACTAAACTTTGTAGCTTATTTGAATTTTACATTTTTTCTCATTAATTTTATTTTATGGTTCCAGGATCTAATCCTGAATACTACATAGCATTTAGAGTTAATTTATTTTAATTTTAGAGTTTAAAATTTAGAGTTAGTAATTTTTATGTGTGATTATGCTACAATTTATTTGTTCATTCTTCTGTAGATGACATTTGTTCTCAATTGTTCACTCTTACAAATATAACTATTTTATAAAATAAGGTGAACTCAATTAGGTGCATTCATGAAGCAACCCTACTATTTCCCCCACTGTCTCTTCAGTCTATCTTGTAAAAAAAATCTAAGACTTATTCCATACCATTTTGTGTCACTTTTAGTCTTAAAACCAGTGTCCTTTTATTTTTTCAGCTTTATTGAGGTATAACAAACAAATAAAATTTTAAGATATTTAAAGTGTACAGTCTGGTGATTAATTGTGAAAGGACCTCCTCAATGAGTTAATTAACACATCTATCACCTCACACATTTTTTTCAGTGAAAACATTTTTCTCTTCACTTAGAAAATTTCAAATATACAATGTATTGTTAGAAGTTGCCTTTTAATAACTGAAATGTATAGTATAGTATAGTCATAAAAGCCTTGAACATTATTCAAAATAAATAGACCCCTTTTGCTCCATTCAGGGTCACCTTTGCACTTGGAAGCATGCCATGGAGAATGGAGTGTAGTTAGATGTCATTAGAAGTGGATTTTTAATCCTTGGGGATTGGGCAGGGTGAAGGGAGTTCAGGATAAAGATGTGTTAAGAAAAATTATTCCAAATTTGGAAATAAAGCTAAGCGGTAGTCCATGTATCATCTTGAGGTCATATGGGATTTTTTTTAACAGATATGCCTGAGGATTATCCATGAAAATATACTTTGTTCAGTTCACTTTAAACAAGTCCTAGACTTACTAAAGTTACATGTTAACTTGGAAATTTTTGTCCAAGCGAGATATAAGTAATTTTAAGTAAATTCTCTGCCAGAAGAGATAACCCCAGAAATTACTGTTTGTTGTAACTTACAGCAAGTTTTGTAAATAACCAATCTTACTTTAGTATTCATCCATTTCATTGTTGACAAACCTCAACTCCTCAAATCCTTTTTGAAGTGAAAATGCTACCTTCATGGTTTCCTCTTCAATTACTTTTTCTTTGACACAACTTCATTTTTATATTTGTTTGAGTTGTATGTTTAAACTTTTTGAAAATTAAAAGGCAAAAGGAGATTGTTGTCATTTTCGGGTGATCTTTAATCTGGCATCTGTTTTCTTAGGGCAGTGAAGATGCGTAGTTGATAGTTGCTCTTTTTAGGTTTGCTTTTTTGTATTTTTAGAGATTCTCTTTTGGTGTTTTCTGGTTAAATCTCCTTGACAATTATTGCCTGTCCTCTGGGAGGCTGCTTCTACCCTTCTCTTCACTGATAGTCTAGAGGACCCATCAGATCTTTTGTTGGAAACCACTACCTCTGCAGACTCAAGCTACCTGCCATGCCTCCTTTCATCACCATTAGTAAGGTACAGCTTTCTCTGGTTGCAATCAGCTAGGAAGACTGCACCAGCCACAGCTTGTCTCCTTTACCCTTTTCCACATGACAGTCAGATACAAGGCTCTGTAATTCCCAAAACTCAGAGAACACTTTTTCAGCTCTCTGGGTGGTAGGCCTGAAATCCTGTCACTTAGCCTAAAATAAGAAAAAGCAGCTCTTTCACATCATTTTTCCCCCCCAAGGGAACTCATTATATCGGCCTCTCTCTTTCTCTGAAGAAATCTTATCCTGTTTTTTTTAACATCCACTCATTTATGAAGCTTACTGCCTTTACTTCTACATTTCCTTGACTACTTATAATTTTGAATAGTGCCATCCATGAACATGGTCTATTTCTCCAGTTTCTTAGATCTTCTCTTATTTGCTTTAGTACCATTGTATAGTTTTATTCATAGAAGTTTTGTAAAACATTAGAAGCTTGATTTATTTGGACCTTGTAGTTTTAGGTTTTCTTAAAATATATTTTTTAAATTTATTACTTATGATTGTAAATTGTTGCAATTTTGAACATCAGTTTTGTGGTGAGCAAACTTGCTGTTTACTATTTTATTTCTAATGATTTCTAGATTTTCCAAGTTTCGTGTCCTATATAATTAATAAAAAGTTATTGTTTTTTTTCAATTTTATGTCACATATTTTCTAGACTTATTGAAATTGGCCAGAATTTACTACCCTCCTGACCAAAACACAGCCTATAAAGTTAAATGGAAATGATGATAGTCAATATAACTCTATTCTTTTATCTTTTTGGAAATGTCTAAACTGTAAACAAGATGCCAGGTTTCTATTTGTTTGTTTCTATGTTTAAACTATTTTCATAATTAGTAAAAAATTATAATAACTTATTTTATAGCTAAAATATTTTTATTTGATTACAATTTGTTTTGTTTGAGTTTTGAAAAGGTCTATTTTTAAAAAATATATTCATATGATTATATGCTATTTTCTTAAATCTTTCAGTTTTCTGCATTAATCACTTTTTAATATTTAAAATAACCTTGAATTCTTGCAATAGAGCTTTAATGATGATCATATGCATAAATAATTTTGTAAATAAATATGAACAAAATGCAAAATAATCTTATACAGGTAAACAAATTTAGGAGAGTTGCTCCTAAGTCTTGTGATTTTCTGGCAACCCTTATACCTCCTTTCTTTTTGCATTAAAATGTATCTTTAGAAGCTTCAAATGCACAAGTATTCTATATAATATAGAATCTATTTTTTATTCAAGCACTTGTGTTTTACTCAGGATGAATACTCAGTATTTAGATTTAAACTTGGATATTGTGTTGTAGCAGTTTAGGTCCTTTCCTTAATGCTTTCAAATGGAGTAAAAATATTTTTTCTTTATGTGAACATTGGGGAAATTAGAAGGTTCAGACAAATTATAAATATTCAATATGTCTTAAGGTGGAAGTGAAATATTATGATTATTGTAATTCATGAACTGTGCTCTCAATAAGCATTGACCAACTCCTCTAAATGTGGCAGTATTTGCTAGGAATAGAATGACATATGCAAACCCACATATCAGCTAAAATATAAGGCTTGGATATAATTCATATACTTGTAAGATAACTTCTTTTTGGTTATGTTTATTTATATCAGTGTTTACAGAGTGTGATTGTTCTACCTATGGTTTTTCTGTGAAACCCTCTGAGTGTGTAGCACCAAATCTTGCATATTGTGAATGCTCAGTAAACAATTGAATATTTGTCTGACTTTGTTCTTTTCTCTTATTACAGTAACATCCCCATTAATCAACTATCTATTTAGAAAAATAGACTTCAGGCAAAACTTTAAATAAATGGAAATTAAGTATGTTATGAAAGAGAAAACTCAGAAATGACTGAAAATATAAAATGAAAAAGTATAACTCTATTTTTTTTTCAGAGAAAACATACTCTAAACTTTTACATGTATGATTATTATAAAAAATGTTAGCCAGTAAGAGTTATTATGTGAATGAAGGCCATTATGACCATTAGTTAATTATATCATCTAATTTGTGCCTTCTCTTTTTTTTCACACATTTGTTTTTGTAGTAGAAAACAAGACTAATATTATATCCCCATTCATCACTGACAATGAAGTAGGTCATGAATAGGCAGATGTCTATTAATATGTTTCCATATGTCCAATATCACTCACATCAAAACAAAACAAAACAAAACAAAACAAACAATAAGATGTATTAGCCCCAATTCCTGACAAACTAATTAAATTCCTAACTTTTAACACTGAACTTCACAGCTTTCACAGAAAATCCTTGTACTGGTTCATCAAAAATCACCTCTGCTACTGTAGCCAAGATGTATTTATAATGACACAATTAAAATAGCAAACAGAACTTTCTGCTAAAAGTCCAAGTGGGTGTAGCCCTTCACACTGTCAGAATCTATGGCAGGCAAGGAAATGAAGAGCAGAGAGAGCTACAACAACATGTGCACACAAACATGCAAACACACACACACACACACACACACACACACACACACACACACCTCCTTTCACCACCTCAAATAATAACTTTAGACATGAACAAAATTCAGAATTGCAGGTGGCTAGTAATTCACAGAGATTTTATTAGAGTAGTAAGTTTTCTTTCTGGAAACCAGAAAAAAAGGGAAGAAACAAAAAAATAGGTATCATGCTATATAAAATAATGCTTAATAAAGCATATTAATTTCTTGGCATAATAACCATTTTTGGAATTAATTTATAACCATGAGTAAAATCTTTAAAATTTTATGGAATTAAAATATTAAAACTTAATCAGAAAGCAGGCATTATTTTCTTTCAGAACAAAAATCAAGTTAAACTACTATTTTATACCACATATAAAAATCAATACCTAAAAATTAAAATCCAAATTTAAAACATTAGACAGAAATTTTGCAAAATACAAGATAAAAGGAAACTATATGTAACATATTTTAGGACAAAAAATATTTTTTTTTTCAAATGGCAGAACAAGTCAGAGAAACAAAGTTACTCGGAGAAAATATTGGAAACATAAAAACAAAAGAAAAGGGGTGGATGATATTTTAATATGCCAGTAGCTTCTACAAATTTATAAGTAAAAGACATTAACCAAATGGAAGCTACAATAAAGGCTACAACAAGAATATACAGAATAATAAAGATATCAATTTATATTTTCAATAAGTATGTAAAAAGGTGTTCCATCTTGTTATTGATCAGAAAAAGCTAACCAATGATAAATAACTTTTATTGATCATATTGGCAAATATGTTAAAGATTTAATAATATCAAATTCTGGTGAGGGTGATCAAAATGAGCAGGCTCATACATTTCTGATGGAAGTAACAATCCCAATGACCTGTTGGGAAACTAAAGTGGCAGAATCTAAAATTGAAATATGCATTCCACTAGACTCAACAGTCTCACTTTGTAATAAAAATATGGAAAGGAATGTCCTAAAATATAAAGATTTTCTGCAGAATTCCTTGAGGAGATAAAAAATGATAGCATCCTAAATATCCATCAATAGGAAAATGACTAAAAAAAATCATAGCATATCTATAAATATCTAATATTATATGGTCATGAAAGAAAAAATAGATTTTTATATAAGTATAATCTTCAGTAAAAGAGAAAAGTTGCAGAGTCATGTATATCAATGGCATTTTTGTAGAAATAAACTTTAAAGTGTTTTCATGTTTATATGGACTTAGAAACTTATTTGAAAAGATGTGCATTATATGGTTAATATTTTCGCCTTGTGGAGTAAGAGAGGGGATTGGAGAGAAGAGAGTCAGTGGTGAATTTTATTGTGTCCTCCTTTATGTCCTCCATCGCAATGTGCATATTACTGTTGTAGTTTGAATGGATAATCCAATAGAGCATAATTCTTGATTTTTACTGAAATGTGCATACAACTATGACAAATATTGTAGCGTGCAAGGCTCGGTTTCTTGTGGAAAAGAAAGAAAAAAATTTTTTTTTCCACTTCATAGTTAATTTAGGATCAATCCAATAGCTGCTATTGAGTGTTACCAAGCCTTATGAAATCTTCAAAATTGCTAGAGAAACTTCAGAGGTAAGTCATGCTTCCTTTAAGGGCATTTTAGCTCTTTGGATGAGAGTTAACAGATTGTGGCTGTTGGAACATTGTGATCTAGTCTGAGTGATAAAGTGAAGCACAATAGTTCATGGCAATAAATGCCACCTGCAGTGACTTAATCAGTCAACTAATATTAAGAACATATTTGAGGGCACAGTCTCATGTCTCAGTACTTGACATCCAGGCAAAAAATATATATTTTTTCTAATGTTTATTAGCACCATATTGCTTGATAGAAAAAAGGTGGCTTTGTTATTTTCAGAAGTGCTTTTTCCCAGGACTACAACACACTACTGCCTTTGACAATGTAGAACTTGAGGTTTTTTAAAATTATAAAGCCTTTAACTTGGGTTGTATGAATTTATGGAATATCCCATAAGTACTTTTAGTCTTGTACTGTGAGGCATGTGTGTGAAGACAATTTTTAATTTTACTGTTTAAAAAATTATAATTATCAAGATATTTTAAATAGTTTTTTTAAGTAATTGTATAAAACTGACTATTCTGATTTGGTGTTCATAAAATCTATAATGCCATTGGTTAATAATACTCTATTCTACTCAAAAACAAAAGAGATTATGTGCAATTCTCTTTAAATTAAAACAAATCCCATAAAATTAAAAAAGCAAACACTTCAGGGGAAAATGTGTTTGTCAAAACCATTGATATGTTCAAAAGCTTAATTGGAAGTAAATGCTGATAGTGCTATCCTGAAGGATATTTTTGGGTGTTCTTTGCATTTGTAAATTGATGTAGAAAAGTCTCGTTTCCAAACTTTGCTGCTCCTAGTCTGATTTTTTGAACAGTTCGATTTTTTTGCTTGACCCTTCTCAAATTTCTAATTAAATCCTATTAATGTAACTTGTTTATGTCTGCTTTGGTAGGTTATAGAAGTCATGACATATTTCTCTCTGGGCTTCTGAGTCCTATTCTTTTTTCTTGTTCTTCCTTTTATGTCTCCAGCTCTTTTCACCACTACTTTGCAGCAAAGCTAACTCCATCCTCTATCAGAGGCTGACAGTGTTCATTCCAATCTGCTTTTGTGGCAGAGGTAAAAATTTTACCCTACCATTTGTATTAATTTAGATCAATTTTATTTACTTCTGCTAATCTGCCCCATGTTTCTATTCTCTCAACTGCATAACGACTTGCACTTGTATTCCAGTTTCCTTGGTAATTTGTATATATCTTACATTTCATAGAGAAGATACGATTTAACTTATATACACTGTTTTATTTGCTTGATTGCATTTTGTGAAATAGGCTTGAATAATGATAACTAACTATGCAGATAGAGAATATAAACCATGTGCAGAGCACAAGAAAATCCTTAAACAAATATTTGTTTTTAGCTTATCTACTACATTCTAGAATGACAGTTCAAATATAATGAAAGTTCTTTGTTAACAAAGATGTTAATATCCCTTTCATGTTGCACTGAAAAAAAGTGAAGAACCCTAAAAAATATGCTTTCATCAGTCTCCCTAAAGGCTATTGTCCCCTTTTGAGATTGGACCATAATTTATTTTGTTTTTAAGATATCCTAATTGATAGACCAACTATTATTTATTTATTTACTGAAACTCTATAAGTAAAAGCCCAAATCTATTCTGGCAAGTCCATTTGGGATCCATTTTCCTTTTCTGGTTATAAGATATATGCTTTTCAGTTAAGTCAGTTTACAAATGCAGTTCTGAGGCTACAAAAATAAAATACAGCCTGTAGTCATTGTTCCTCAAAAGAAAGAACCCCTCAGGGCAAACTGTCAGTTTACACTGCAGTTAAAAAAAAGAAAAGTTTCAGAAGTATCAGCCTCCAAGTAATAAGCACATAAGAAACTATAATATAAAACCCATATCACAGAATTATCTTGATTTATGTGTGCAGCACAGATAGAATTACCTAAGGGGATATGCAGTAGAATTGAAACAGAAAAAGGCTGTCTCAATTGTGTCTCACAACAGTTTGCAACAGAGGCCTTGCTTAAGAGGGTCATAAACTGACTCTAATGGAAATCAGTAATTTATGGACTGTATGTTAAAACATCTAATTGTTGTTTCTGTTGATGTAATTGCTGCAATGAAAGTAGGGAAAAAAAGACCAAACCATGTTTTCAGAATGTTAGAGCTTCCTGAATTTAGAGTAATATTTTATTAAATTAAAGATGAATAATAAATTGATTTGACTGGCTACTAAATCAGATTACTTTTTAAAATTTTGTATAAAATATGCTTTATAATAAGAGACAACAGAGATAGAACAATGGCAAACAGTAGAACAATAGTGCTATTTGAAAGGCTGATTATCAATGAAAGATTTTTTATTTTCTAATTTTTATTAATAATTTAGGTTTATTTAAAAACACTTACTGTTATGTTATTGAGTCAAAACTATAACTATGAAAAATGAGATTGCATGGCTGGGAAGGAAAATAAGGAATATGACAATAGTATATCAACGATATCCTTTTTACCTCATAGTCAAAAACACACATTAAATATGAACTTCAATTTAATAAATAAATGAAGCCTACTGCAGTGATGGAAACCAGGAAAGGATGATGTTCATAGAACAAAACTAATCAGTTTATACAATTTAATTTATATTCTATGATGAAAAATAAGAAGATTTTCAGAGATAGGTTCAGAACATAAAATCCTACTGTGCTGTTTTAAAATACCTAAGAAAATACATCTAAAAAAAATTATAGGAGACAAAAGGCTTTGTTTATAGTCCCAGTGGTGATATAACAGTCATGAAGCTCTTTGCCTCAAGTAACAAAGCATGGGCTTAAATAAGATGAAATATGTAATGAATCAAAAAAATCAATATAAATATCTATTTAAGAGTACTTTAATAAATCACCCTTTCTTTGAAAGAATAACTAATCTAAAACGTATAAGGACATATCTTTGAATAATGTAATTCATTTTATTTTTTGATATTACAGATATATGAAATAAATTATGCATATATAAAATGATATATAGTTATATAAAATGATTTATATAAGTTTTGCATTTATAGAATATAATTTTTTTCCCACAAAAATCAATAGGACTACAATGATAGTCCAAATCAATGTGAAGATAGTATTTAAAAGCCACATTCCTTAAGCTGCCCTACAGTAAAATTATAATTCAATAGTGAACAATTAGTTATAAATCACCAAAAGTAATTGAACAATAGCTATATATATATAATAGCTATATATATATATATATACACATGTGTATATATATATATATGATATATCAACAGCTCAGATATAATTCGCAATATTTTAATATATTTTAATCAAATAAACTTTTAGAACTTTCAGCTTATTTTTTAGTTAGCTCCAACTTTTAAAGAACAAATAATACCTACCCATATATATAAATAGTTTGAGAAATTTGGCTGAAAAATTGTTTTAGTTAATTTTATGAAATGCTCAAAATTTCAATTTTAGTAGGTGGAAGAAATGCAAACTGTCCACACCAATCTAGTTTATCTGCAGATTTTGAGACTGAAGAGTGTAGAGACCAGAGCCGCTTGACTTGCCCCTTGTCTTGGGGAGCTGACCCTGGCTGCCATGCAGGGTACAACAGGGTTGCAAGGTTGTTGGGGGGCAGAGTGAGGAAGCTGTTAAGGCCATGATGTCTGGGAACAAGATGGTAGCAGTAGAAGTCACGAGATGTGGTTTGGTACTGGTTATATTTTGAAGATAAAGCTAATTTGGTTCTCTTAATGATTAAAAGTGGCATGTCAGAGAAATCAGGGGCAGATGGCTTTTCACAGCTTATTCAATAAAATCTCATTTTGTTAGTTATAGGCTGTGCAAGGTTAGTCCTGGCTCGCCTGGTCCCACTTGGCTCCTCTTGTCTTGGCCTGGGGCCTAAGACCCCAACTTCCCTGGTCTTTCACCTCCCTGGGTACACCCTGAAATCTGCCCAGCTGGGAGGCTTTGGTATAATATTTTTCAAGTGATTTTCTTTGGTTCTTGTCCTGGATATTTTGCTGTTGTCATCATTGTTGTTTAATCACATCATAGGTCTCAGCTGATTATCACCTCTTTGATTATCACCTCTACTCTTTAACTTCACACTCCTTATAGCTTATGATTACAACCCACGGGGTGCAAGATTAAACAGGTGAAAATATAAGGGAAAAGATATCTTTTCAAAATGGGATCTTTAATACAAAATTTAGAAAATATACATATAATAAACCTACCAAAGATGGTATATATCTTTTCAAAGAAAATTGCCAAGAGCTGTGAAAGAAGGGGGGAGGTAGATGGGGTACAGGTATAGGGGATGTGGGGAGGATAAAGTGGGTTTATTAATGGTTTATTCTTTCTTATAACTGACTCATAACCAAACTGTCTTCATATCTGACCTATAACTTTATTGAAAATGAGTCATTGAGAGTGAGAGACATTTCTTTGATTATTTAGTAAGGAAGAACATAACAAGTGTAGAAACAAAAGTTCTTTTAATATCAAAACAAGGTTTAATGATTATGTTTTTAAATATTTATAAATTTTTTCCAGAAAATTTTATTAGGATGCACCAAAATATTAACCATGCTTATATTCTGAAGGCAAGGGAGATAATAATTGGTGAAATAAAACTATGTTTTTCATGTTATATTTATAAAAATTTTAGGATGCAGTTTTTAAAAATGTTATTTAAGCATTATTAATAGACTTGCCTAAAAAAGTTCATTATGTATGTTTTCAACTATGATTATTTTGGATGGCCACACTATAGGTTTTAACTTTTGATCCTTTAAAATGTTATTTTTAATTTTTCCATAATATGCACATCGTGCTAACGTAAAAAAATAATTGCAGTTTTAAATTTTTATTTTTTTAATTGAAATTTGTAGATTAGTGTGTAGAAGTGGCTATGTATTCCTAAATTCAGCATGTTTCAGCCTAAGGTAATTTCTGTATGGGTTTAAATTTACAAGAGTTGTTTGAATGATTTTGGCTGCACCTCAAGCATAAGAGAAGGGCACATTGAGAAGCAGCAAGTGCTTCACTAAGGTATTTCTCTGCCTTTACAAGAGCGATGACACCATCAAGGGAACAAAGATCTGGCAACTTCTAAGCACTTTTGCATTGCTGAGGATTATGCCAAATTTGGGAGGTTTCATTATGATGGTTTTGACAGCTGTGTGAACGACTGGAATCTTCCATCACCTCCATCATCTTTCATGTTCTAGCCTCACTCTTCTCCCTGCTCTTTCATATGTCTTTAGCTTGGCCTTTAAAACTTCGAATAAGTAAAGTCCATTTTATGTTCCCAATCTTGTATCTAATGACTGCAGAAAAAGAAATGCAGCAATCAACTTATGCATCTTCAAATATTCCATCAAAACTTGGCCATTGATCTTCCTTTCCTCCTGTCACTCCAGACATCCTAACCACTTTCAAAGTCAAGATATAATACTACTTGTTTGCTAGTTCCTTCTGATTTTGATAACCTTAATATATCCGCTCTCCTAAAATGAATATAGTCCAATACATAAAGAATTTAGTTCAAGGCTCACTAAGGTTCAAAACTTGTTAAAATTATTATTTTAAATATGCTAGAGAATGGCACATTAAATGCAAAACTACACTGAAAATAAGCTAATGAAATAAAAAGGCACTAATTATTGTTATGCTTCAACCATATTTCTCAAGGACGGTCTTTGCTGCTTCCATTTCTTACATACACACTTGGTAGGTCGCTCCAAACCAAGTCAATTTATGCTCAGTTTAATTAATACAGTCCTTGAAAAAATTAATCAAAGAAAGTTTTTTTAAACTTTCCATTTTATGTGCTCTCTCAGTACAGTTGACCCTCATTCTTTCTTTAAATTCATTTTTCCTCAAACGTGGTGACATTTCCCCTTTTATTATTGTTATTTACTGTCACATTCAAAGAATAATTGTCCTCTCTACAGCCTCCAAGTGCTGCACAGTTAAGTCTTATCAAGTCTGACTTTCTCTCAAGGTAGTCTCTTCCAAGCACACAATAATTTCCTCATATATATCAAAGATTTGCAAATTTACCTTCAGCTGAGTTTTCTCCCCTATGATTTATATCCACTGTCCTCTTGATCTCACCAGTTGAAATGTTTTGAAATCCCTTCAAACAAGTCAGGAACTGAAGTAATAATCTTTCTCATTTCTTCCCCAGAGCCAGTTTTCTTCCAGTGTGTCTTGTCATAATGAATGGCACATGCCCTTACATGCACCAGAAACCAAGGGGTCATCCCTGACAATACCTTCCTTCTCTTTTCCATATTTCATCTATAACATTATTGTGTTAAGTTTACTTTTTAATTATACTTTAATCCCATTTTTTCACCTCCAAAATTAAATCCAAATCTCAGTTGATTTTGTTCATGCACTGTCTTATTAACGCACTCTTGATTTGGGGCTAATGCTCTCTTCTCACTTAGATATAGAGCTGTTTTCACAAAGTCTTCTGAAGTCATCCAGAATCTCAGGTTGAAATTGTGCAGGTTGTGTTTGGAACAATTTTTTTTTGGTCGGTGGGGTTCTTCACTCAGTAGTCTTATATACTTACAAACTCATTTGGCAGTTTTTTTAGCAGATGGCAGTAAATCGTCTTGAAGAAATGACTCCTCTTTTCTGATTTACATAAAGCCACTTTTGGGGCTAGTAACTGAATGCTCACTTCTTCCTCTTGCTTAAACTCATTCATTTCCTCTTCATTTGTTTGAGCATTAGGTGTAATGTACTACACATGCACTTGAAGGTCTCACACAAGGGCTGATGCTGACTTTGTTTGCACCTTTATTTTGTTCCATAGTCTCCTTTTCCTCTTTGGCTCAATCATATTGATTTAAAAAAAATCTGTGAAGCATTATATGCTTTCCTGCTATGTTACTTTTTTACCTCTTATTTTTGTTCCTGGAATGTTCTTCACTCTTCACTGAGTTAACTTCTAACCTTCTCCTAATCTTAGCTCTACTTTCATTTCCCTAGAAAAATGTTCTCAACTCTTCTATCTAGGACAAATTTCTCTATATGTCCTCTGATTGATCGGTGAACCTCCCTGATCATACTATTTAGCACAGTTATAATTTCAAGATTATATATTACTATATGATTAATATATGTATTCCCCACTAAACTGGAACATGCAAAAGGAATAGTAACCTAATTGTACTCCAAGTAGATTGGTCCTTGATAAATATTAAAGGAAGGAAGAAAAAAGAGTTGTGCTTACAAATTATTGGTACCATGGCCAATGGAAATATGGAAGTGAATTGCGTGCAAGCTTTTATTATAAATTTTCTGACAATAATGACATTGTTCAGAGATGGACCATTTCTGTTAAAATTTAGATTATAGAGAACATAAAAAACATTCAATTTAATGTAGTTTATAAAGTGATTTTATGTTAAAAAGTATAATAAATAATTTAGAAAGAATTCCTCAGACATAAAATTAAAATTTTTTCAATTGTACATAATAAAGGTTTTTTAAAAAACATGTTATTGACAATAGATGGTGTTTAATTACTTAACACATTAAATATGTTTCACACATTTTCCGTTAAGTATAACCATTTTTTATATTAAATTTCCTAAGAAGACTTTCATTAAAATGTTACACTTTGGTAACTAGAACATTAATAATAGGTGAACATATCTTTTCATTATCTATTTCAGTTTCAGAAAATTAGAAAGAATGCTACATTTGAATAATGCTCAAATTTGGTGGATGCTAATGAAATAAGGATTTAACCTGTGGCTTCATTTTTTCTTTATTATGATTAAATAATGTGTTAGAATAAATGTTATTCAAATTCATTGTAGAAAGTAAGTTTCCTTTAGATTTAAAACTTGCAAAATTAGAATGATGAGATAACATTTATTATAGAGATTAATATGATTTTGTTGGCCAACAAGATGGATAGCACATTTATGCAGTCTTCCAATTGCTCAATAAATATGTATGAAATGCATCTATAGATATATTATGTATGGATATATATGTGAATGTGTCTCCTACGTGCTATGGCATAGACTAGGCTTTTCAACACTAGACACATAGCCCTTGCTCTCAAAAAGCTTACAGTTTCATGAGACAGATTTAAAAACTCACTAGCTAGTCATGAATATGAAGATAAAGTGCTACAAATATGTATGAAAGAGATTCCAATCTCTGGATTTCAAATAAAGATTCATTAAAAGAAAGATAACAAGAAGAAAAATAACTAATAGATTATGTTGATTGTAGATGTAACCAAATCAAGTGTTTGGAGGAATGCTAGGGGAAGTATTTTGAAATAAAGGGTATATAGAAAAAATGGATAATAGTTTCTTTGGTACTATTCCATGGTTTAAGGAGAAAACTAGTGAAAGATGAAGGTGGAAATTTAAAATTAGAACCAGAAACTGGCTTTAATTTACAAATTAGATATGTCATGTTCATCAGTGGAGATTTTGGAAGAGAATTAGCAAAATGTATTTTCTTTTTCTTTTTTTTTAGAAGGATAGTAGCTCTATAAAACATGAATACCAGGAGAAGAAATTAAAATAAAAATATTTCAAGAGTCTCAACTGTAATTAGAAATATTCCATTTAAAAATAAATGTGTCCTTCCCAGGCTACAATTCCCTCATCAGAATTTACACTAGCAGAATGTAATAGTAGGTTAGTGATAGGTTATTTGTAAAGCCAGCAAGAAAAACTGAGCCAGTTTTGAAAAAAAAAGATCTTCAAAGAATACAGGAAATAACGGTTGCTTTAAAGGAGGGGGAAAAAAACCACAACTTTGGCAAAGAAATAAAAGAGTATGTGTAGATACCTTGGGACTGAAAAGTAGCCCTTGGGTTTACTAGTATATAAATCCAGAAGATTAGGGAATGCAAAGAGAAATGGCTCCCTGAAGGCTATAAAGGTTATAGAGAGTTGAAGGCTAAGCCAAGCTAAGAACTATTTATGAACGGTCAGCAGTGCTCTTGGAAAAGATACACTAATTGACAGAGAAGTAGGGAAATTGTTAATGCTCTTCTTTTGACAGGATGGTATCTGATGAGCCAGTGAGCACAAAAACAAGATAAAGGTCAATAAAACTGCAGTGCAATTCACTAATGATACAAATGTCAGATTTTGAAGACCAATGTCGTATCTTTAAATTAAGTGTCAAGGAAGACTCTGTGAAATCAAAGGACTTGAATGTGATCTGTAAACTGGCCTAAATGTAATATTTGGATCTTGCAGTATTACAGGGATCGATATATTTTGAAGATAATGTGTATAAAAGCAATATCAATAATCTTGAAACCTGAAAGGTTTCATTAAAACAAGGTAATCAAGTAGAAGTTTTAAAAGTCCCACAAAAGACCACATTGAGAAAAAAAATTAACATGACCATATTTATGCACATGCATTTTAATCTGATGATACCCTTTAGGGACTATCAAATAAAGGTAAGTTCAATGAAGGAGGTGAGTTTGATGAGGAATTTTGAAGAGTTATAGCTAGAACTGTATTTGGAGATAGATGTATGGCCCTTAGTTTTACAGAACTGCATCAACCTGTTAGTTACAAAGATACACCACAAAATAAATTGGCTCCACTCTAATATAGTCATAGAAATAGCTTAAATCAAATGCCGGGCTCTAATTCTTAAGAAATGCAAAAACAGGTTTAGTTTTCAAAAAAATATCACTCCTATATGTGTTCCCTTTGAAAGGTCTATTTGTTAAGGGATTCTTTCATGTTGTCAACCTATTGAAAAAATGGAATAATATATTGGCTTTCTGTTTTTTCTGATATGTTTGGAACTTTGTCCAGATGTGGAAGACCATAGAGCTTTATGTGAATAATTATCTTTCTCAGAAATGTTTGCTGATAGCCTTTGCTTTGTATTAATGACACTTGAGTTGGCAACTTATTTCTTCATTGTCATTCAAAAGATCCTCAAGAACTGGCTAGATACTTCTACCTAAGCACATTTTATAAAACTTCTAACAGATGATTGCTTTTACTACATTTAAGACTCTTATACTTTATGTATCTCTCAGCAAATGACACCTTTGGACACTGATCTGGAAGGAAGACAGTTCCTAAAGAGACCAGCCTGTTCATGCTCAGATATAGACGTTTCAATTGATCGATTCTTCAGATTACTGCACACGACTTGATAACTGCCATCCATTATAATTTGTTTTATTTTAATTTGTTTATTTTAATTTGATTTATTTTAATTTGTTTTACTTCCCCTTCAGCCACACGTTCCAATCCTTTCCCCTTCTGTATATCCCTTTGAATGGGATTAATGTGTGTCTTTAGATACAAACATCATTCTAAAATATATTGTGTTCCCTTGTCTTTGCATGCAATTTTGATTTACAGAAATAACGTCCTGTTCTGGAGCTCATGATATTTCTTACCTATTACTCTCAACAGTATGTTCTGTAAGATTTGTTGATGCTTCTGAGAATATGCTGAGCCCATGCTTTTAACACTGCATCCTTCACTTTTGCTTCTCTCATTCCTTCAGTGATAGGAACCTGGGTTGCCTCTACCTCCGTCTAGCAGAAAAAGTGATATATTAAATGTGCAAATATATTTGTTAACAGACTAATGCAAACATTTATTCTTCAGACAGGTGCTCATAACAAGATAGTATGTAGATGTGTCAGCAGTTTGATTTTTGGTGGCTGGTGGACCTCATGGCTCAAGTGACTGAACATCTTGCTTGGCAGCCTGAGCATGTGCAATCTTTCTCTTGTTTTTGGCATCTATCAAAACTAACATCCTTCAGGTCACTTGGTAAATGGCACACTCAAATGAGAACCATATTACCTCCAAAACCCAAAAGACCTCAGAAGGACCTTGTGCCTTTTTTTTTTTTTTTTGGTTGTTGTTTTAGAGGGGACAGACATAGTGACTTATACTTCACATTAGAAGAGATGTCTTGAGATTCCCTTCACCACAGGACACTCAGAGATGACACACAGAAAAGCAACATGATCATGGATGTAAAGATTAAAGTGATGTGACCACAAATCAAGGAAATCCTGGATCCACCAGGAGCTGGGAAGGAAAGGGGCAGGTTCTGTTCTAAAGTCTTTGAGGGGAGCACAGCCCTACTAAAACCTCAATATCAGACTTCAGGCCTATGGAGAGAAGAAATTTCTCTTGGTTATACTATAAGGTTGTCATAATTTATTATGGCAGCCCAAGAAAACTAATATACCCCATTTACATTTATTGTAAATACTTTTTGTAAGTAATATGAATCCATTATAATTAGTGGTGATTTATGGTATTTCACTGAAGAAAAAGACTTGCTATTAACATAAAAAGTAGCCATAAACCTGAGCAAATGGCATTGAATGGCAACTTCATCAGAAATTATTATATTCTACATATCACCACTGATTTTAGAAGTGCCTTGGAGTAGTTGCAGATTCTGATAAGTACATTATTGGGAATATTTTTTCTAAATAAAATTACTATATGGCATTTGGATGAAGAATGAGAAAAAAATTCAAGCCTACTTGGTTTAATGGCTGGGAAGTGATAGAAAATTATTTTATTCTTGTTGGTTTTATTACTTCTCAGTTATATAGAACAATATAATTAAATAATAAAAACTATTAAAAGTACATTTTATGATGTTATAAAATATACGTGTTTCTTGGAATTTGAAATAATTAAACATATGTATAGACATGTTTTAACTCTAAGTAGATGAGAGCTTTATGAAAATATAAGCTAAATTAATTGAAAACTGTTAAATTTAAATTAAAATATTTAATATGTCATAAAAGGATGGGAACATATGCCCACATTTATACTAGTCTGTGGAGTTCAGATGCTTAGCAAGATCTTAAAATGGCACACACAAATACAAAGTAGTAAGTATACAGTCTTTTTTATGTATATAGAAGTTTCAAATTTATATGTAAACATGAGTAAAACTAGCCAGAAGCAACATTACTGAGAATGCATTTATAAAAAATGTGTAAGTTTATATACATATATATGTGTGTGTGTGTGTGTGTGTGTATACATATATATACATATATACACACATATATATACATTTATACACACACACACACACACACACATATATATAATATATATATATATATATATATATATATATACATATATACACACATATATATACATTTATACACACACACATATATATATACACATACATTTTTGGCAAATTTCAGTCCAAACATTGCATAGCTTAATAGTCATGTACATATTATAAATATTCACTATATTTTGAAAGTTGCCAATCTTAATTTCTTACTTGAAATGGGCCATGCACTGCTGTTTTTTATTTGTTAATATATTTAATATTTATAATAACTTTATAAAATATATACTAGTGATATCCACATTTTACAAATGAGGAAATGATGGCCCAAAGAAGTTAAATAATATAGCCAAATTTACACAACTAGTAATGATTTTATCCCAGTTTCAACCCTGGGTAATTTGATTCTAGAACTCTCACTCCATCATTTTGTGACATCGCTTCTGCCAGATTGTCACAATTGAATCAGTTCTCCAGTAATATTGTGATTGAGGCAGTTTGCTATCTTTACACTTAGCATTTTTATCACACTAGTTTGCTCCCATAACTTTAAGCAGCTCTGAGACTTCTGCCCTTTCTAATTACTCCCATAGTGATAATTAGTAGGAAATATATCATAATCACTATATTCGTATTTTAATAATCATACTAAGATGTACCCACAGATTCAAAGAAATATATCTGCAATTACTGAATTTGAGGTAACATGCAGTGCAGTGGTGATGATGGAGGCAGGGGTTTGAGGAGATCCTAGTTTTTTCCCTTTAAACTGCTTCATACTGATCTTTAGATTTTTGACCTATTATATTGTTTGGCTAGCACTAAATGTATAATAATCTTGCTTGTTCATATTAATAAGCGTTCTCCATAAAAATGAAATCAATAGTTCTGTAAGGACAGGAGAAGACCTATGTCCAGCTGAGGCAGGCAGACAGACAGGGGTTAAGTCTTGCCTTCCTTCGCTCTTTGTTCTATCCAGGCCCTCAATGGGTTGAAAGATGCCCATCCACAATGGGGATGGCAGTTCCCTGGGTCCACCAGTTCAGATGGCCATCTCATCTGGAAATAGCCTCCTGGACACACCCAAAAGTCATGTTCAAACCGGACCTTCTGTGGCCTAGACACATGAACAAATAAAATTAACCTTTACAAGTCTACCTTTTGCCAATGAGAGAGGCAACAGGTGAATCTCTTTAAATCATACCCAGTTTCTAAATAAAGAAAATAACAAGTTCATAATTCTGCCTAGCATGATACAGCTATCTAGCGAACAACCAGAAATGCAGCGACCCTTCCCCAGAAGAAAAGGTAAAGTCCTTGAGTGATGTTCACTCTTCAATTTGATATCCCATAAGTTAAATACTGTGATGTAAAAATAATGGTATTTAATACCATGATATAAAGCCAATATACCTTATGTTACATGATAAGGGAATATGAGATATAGATACAATTTAGATACAGATACAGATATAGATGATATAGATGTATTGATGATATATATATATATATATATATATATATATAGTAGATGATATAAATATAGATATAGATGATATAGATATATATAGATATAGGTAGATATAGATATGTTCCAGATGTACTCTTTCTTACCTCCATTGTGGAGCAGTACTTTAATCTTCCATTGTAGTCAGAACCAATCACTGTCGCCAACAGCACTTTATCTGTTGATTCAGAGACATGGAAAATCCAAAGAGCCTGGTGTGGGGGTCGCAGTCTTAACTTCCATTTAAGTGGAATTATTGTTGTGTCTCCTTGTGGAAGCATACTTCCCTCTGGAACTAAGACGTCCAGGCCAACAGAACATAAAGTTACAGAAAAAGGAAGCATGATTTTTACTAATGATTCACAAGGGGTAATAGCAAATGGCGTCACTCCCATTTTTATCATTTGAATCTTGAACTTGAGAATTCTGACTATGTGAGAAACAATTCCACATATTGCACACTGGTTCAAAGCACATACAGCACTCTGGAGAACAGAATCCCAGGCTTTCAAGATGTTACCAGCTAACTAATCCTTTAACTGAGTCTTCAAAAGGCTAGTCTCCTGTCAAACCAGCTGCTTTAGGATGGTAGGGGTCAGAGTGAGACCAGTGAATTTCATGAGTGTCAGCCCATTGTAGCACTGCCTTTGATATGAATTTAGTTCCTTAATCAGAGCACTAGAAAGTGGAACACCAGGACAGCAGATAAGGCATTTTGTAAGTCCACTGATGGTCATTTTGTGTCAGGAAAGGCAAAGTGTCATCCAGAGTAAGTGTCTATTTCAATAAGAACCAAATGATGCCTCCTCCATGATGAGCATGGTCCAATGTAATCAACCTGACACCAGGTAGCTGGGTATTCACCCTGGGAAATGATGACATGCCAGTGATTAGTGTTAGTCTCTGCTGCTGGTAGGTTGGACACTCAGTGGTGGCCATGGCTGAGTTGTCCTTGGTGAATAGAAGTCCATGTTGCAGAGCTTATGCAGAACCTCCATGCCTGCCACCATGGCCACTTGGTGAGCTCCCTTGGTGATGACAGGGTGGCTGTAAAAAGAGGTTGACTGGTATCCCCTAAAAGGGTCTTCTTATATACTTGATTATCACAGTCCTTCTCTGCTGAGGTCAGCCTTTGGTGAGTATTCACATGGGACACAAATATCTTCACGTCTGCCACCCATTCAGAAAAATCTATCCATTTACCTCTTTTTCCAATATTTTTTATCACTAATTTTCCAATGGTGTTTTATTAAGTCCCTGACCATCAGTATAGAATCACGTGCCTGGCCATTTTTCCTGCTAATCAAAGTAAATAATAAGGTCTTCTGTTTGAAGTTCTGTCTGGGGAGGATTTCTTGTCACCACTATCTTTCAGGGAGTCCCCCAAAAGGGCCTGTGGAACTGTAGCTGTCCACTTGAGCATGCTGCCCACATATCTTTCAGAAACACCTAAAAAAACAGGCCTGACCTTTCCATTCCTGTCAACTGATCAAAGGGGACTCCCCATGAGGACAGAGGCACAGGCTGTGAGAGAGCAGACAGCTTAGCATCAGTGGAGACCCTGGGCATTTGGGCCACTTCTTTCTATAATTTACTTGTGCCTTCGGGGTCTGCTATGGCCTTATCTTGAATATATCACTTCTATTTGATGGCAGAGTGCTTCTGTGCACACCCGGCTTTATGCTTAGTAGGTCAGATTACAGCCAATTCATGATGGAGAGAGAGCTCAGGTCTTGTGGTAACTTGGTGGCCCTTGGTGAAACTTTCAGTCTCTTTTAGGGCTCAGTACCAGGCTAGAGGTTGCTTCGTAAAAGGAGAGAAATTTGCTGAGGGAAGCAGAGCTTTCCTTCAAAATTCTAAGGGTCTGCTTTGTGATGCAACTAAAGGGACTGACAGAGGCCCCAGACAGTATCCCCGCCATGGACCATGCTTTGAGCACCACTGCATCTGATAGATCATCTGGCCCACACTGCAGGAAAGCTCACACAGAAGCCTTGAACTATTGCAGAGCCTTCTCTCATTCTAGGCTCCACAAAAACTAAAACAATTTTAGGTTATTTAATAAACAGACCAGAGTAACACACCCAAATGAGGAATACACTGCCTCCAATATGCAAAGAAGCTTACCAGGTATTGTGCTTTCTTCTTGGTTTTAGGATGGACCAGATGCAAATTATCCTTTATTTTTAAAAAGATACCTCAATATGACACATGCCATAGACCCTGGAATTCCACTGAGGTAGAAACTCTTAAATTTTTATTAGGTTTATTTCTCACCCTTTGATATGTAAACAATTGCTACTACTCTAGACTAGTTGATATTTATTTCTCAGTGGGCCCAATCAGCACAACGTTTTTAATTCAACGAACCAGTATGATATCTTATAAAGAGAAGGAGGTACTCAAGATCCCCGTGAACTATATCATAAAATAATTCTGATGATTTGATATCATCTTTCAGTAAAACAGTAAAGGTATATTGCTGGCCTTGCCAGCTGAAAGCAATCTTTTTTTGGTGGACCTTATGGACAGGGCTGAAAAAGAAAGGGATTTGCTATATCAACAGCTGCATATCAGGTACTAGGTTGTAGGTTAATTTGCTCAAACAATGAAACTGCATCTGGTATCGTTATGATAATCCAATGTCAAACTTCAAGATCCTCCTGTCCTCTGCACAGGTCAGTTTAGGAGAACTGACTGAAAATGTCCTGGGAATAACAAACCCTACATTTTCAAGTCATTGATGGTGGCATTAGTCTTTGCAATACCTCTAGGAATGCAGTATTATTTTTGCAGAGGTTGAAAATTCTTTCAACTGCTGTCTGAAAACTGGGGCCCCAAAGAGAAAGTGGTGTAATTCCAACCAAATAGCAAACGACCGAGAAACGTGGAATTGTATAAATCCAAGTCAAGGGCAAGAGATGATGCCAGCTCAGCACACATGAAGGAAGAGGGTAAATCCTCTCTCTTTCACTCTTTGTTCTGTTCAGGCCCTCAGTGGACCAGGTGATGCCCACACTCACTGAGGAGGGTAATCTACATTACTGAGCCACCAATTCAAATGCTAACGTCATTCAGAAATATCCTCCCAAACATACACAGAAATAATGTTTAATCTGTGTACCCAGTGGCTCAGTGACACTGACACATAAAATTTAATATCACAATATTTTACTGAAAGACATTATTTAATTAGTCTTCCTGGCATATTTGGAGAACAATAATTGTCTTTAATTGATATTTAAAATAACAACACCCTCAAAGTAGACCCACAGTGAGATGTTACTTGACATGACCAAATGTCACTTTGCATTTGTCCTCCATAAAGTAATATTTCTTAAGGTTCTTGCCGAAATACAGCATCTGAATGTGCCACCCTCACCCTCAAAACATGGTATGCTCTGACTTGTGAAGACACAGCAGGCATCACACAGAAAGGATTTTCAGATAAAGGTCATGCACCCTCAAAGCCAGCTCCAGTGTGGGCAACCAAAGGCTCCTGACCTCTACTACTGGAGAAGAATATCTGTTGATTCTTGGGCTCATTATTTCACACTAGAGCCAAAGGATTAACATTTCCTAGAATGCAAATACGTTCCAACACAAAGTGATTTTTCTTTTCTGTTGCAAAGATATACTCTTTCTGTGAGATCCAGTTTACTTCTGTATAATAAACTTCAGAGCCACAATGAACCTTCAAGAACCGTAATGGAAGATCCAACTTATCAAATCATGCTTTCCTATATCTTTGAGATTAGGCAGTAATGAGGGAAATCAACAGCCTTATAAAAATCATTTGATTTCACTTATTCTATAATCAAAACTCTCCAAAAAAATACTGTCTTTTTAAAAATGCATATGTATATATGTATGTTTTACATATATACTTTACCTTATTTTCTATTAACTCTCATTTTTAAAATGTATATTTGCATCTCTTTTCAAATATGTTTTTACTCGTTTTCCTCTGTTTACAAAATACCTACTTGAATTGCTTCAGAAATGAATATTATAAATTTATTCATGTCTGGATGCTAGAGTTTTTTTCCCCTGGAGATCTCAAACCACTTTTTGAAACATTTGAGCGGAAGTGGTTCATCCTGGATTATACTCATGTATAAAAGACAACCTGTAAGTCACATTAAGAACTGAAGATAAAGAGTCACATAGTTTGACTGCAGAGATTCCTGTAATTCCCTTCTGCTGGCAGAATTTTTTTTTTAAATGGCAAAAAGTCATAAAACAACAACAAAAAAATTCCTACTGTGTGTTGTTATTTTCAAAAAAGCAACAGTTTGATCAGAGATATCCAGTTCTCTTGTTTCAAGATCTGTGTTGAAATATCAAAAGAAATGTCCCCACAAAACAAGAAAAATCCTATTTTATAAATAGAAACAGAAGAAAGGTTTTACCTCACACCTCAATATAGGAGGCTAGAAATGGACATGATAGCAGATTAAAAAACAAGCAAACTAAAATAAAAGCAAACAAAGCAAAACAACGTTGGGAGATAACTTACTCTCCAACTTTAAACACCAATTAAGAATCATAGAAAATGAGGGGAAAAAAAGATTTTTGTATAACTCTACTATCAGGACTTTTTATAGTATAATTCTATACACACTCTTGATGTGGAAGAAATAGCCCTGTGAAGATGGTCTAGGCACAAAGGAAACAGATCTCTTGGAGTCTCAGTATTCAGGAACAGCTATTTTTGAGGCTTGTTTTGTGTGGAGGTGATATTGTTCATGAAGATGGCAGAATGTGTCCAGAAATATTCCTTGATGCAGTGAACCTTGCCATATTAGCAAAATCGGGAAGGAACCTTGATATATACATAAGTGAAAAGGTTAGGGAAAAGGATGAAAGAATATCTATTTCCTGGACCTGTCACTTCACCAAGCAGAAATAAAGAATTTTTTACTCTTTGGAAAATTCATGGCCCCAAGTCATTCTACTCAATGTTTAATTTACAATAAATCAACCATTCAGCTTAAAGTCTATGTCTGCATTTCTGAAAACAACCAGGAAGAAGAGTACAAGAAGATAGGATCGGGTCTTAAAATGTGTCCTTTGTTCAAATATGAGTAAGGAAGAGGAATAAAAGGAAAGTGGAACCAGTGAATCCATGAGAATGTAGTGTCAAAAGAAAGTATTTGAAGAAGAAAATTCTTTTTCTTGAAAAAGTTGTCAACGGATTCAGATGATGGGAAGAATTTGAGAACTAAAAACATTTTTTTTTTTGCATTTAAGAGATTCAGATCCTTGGTGGACTTATTCAAGGTGATTTTAATGGAGTGATGGGAGCAGAAGTTAGGTAGGAAAAGGTTGAAGAGTTAGTTGGAAGTGTGTGTAGGCTGAATAATGTCTCCCACCAAAGATATCCTGAAATTAGAGATTCTTGCAAGATGGAAATTTGCTGTTTTTTTTAAGAGACTATCTATCTATCTATCTATCTATCTATCTATCTATCTATCTATCTATCATCTATCTATCTATCATCTCTATATATATTCTCACACACATATATATTCACACACATATATATTTAAATCATATTTAAACTTTAAATATTTCACAATTTTGTTGTCAATTATACCTTAATAAATCTAAAAAAGGGAGGACTCTCTTGGGTGACATGTGTATATAAAAATATGAGTGCATATGTGCTTTATACTTATATATGACAATATATACATATATATAAATTTAAGTTGTTTCTCTAAGTGGATCAGTTATATCCTTAAATGTGCTTTAATAATAAAAAAATCATGTCCACCTCTGCTTTAGAATAATGACCAATAAAGAATATAAGTAACCTGCTCAGTAATATAAGGTCATAAAAATGAAAGTAAAGCTACCAAACTCTTCTTCTCCTTTCTTCTTGTAGTACAAGGCTCTAAATTAGTGGAAAATCCACCATATGCTTATATCCTCTATTTGAGCTTAACTCCTATTGTGTCAAAATTATAAAATAAATTTAATTTTAAATTTACAGACCATATGCTGAGTTAAACTTGAAATCTCCTAGGAGGCCGACAATAAAATTAATATTCAGATTTCCACAGTATAACCCCTACTTCTCTTTATTGCTTAGTCAACCATTTTTATTCAAGTGCCAGTGCATAAAATAGACATGGTATCATCCTAGGCCTGCCAATCATATTGCTCTAATTAATATAGAAAACCAAATGTGAAATGTACCTCTGCTGAAATCCTTATGAGAGTTTCTCAAAGTACTTTATCAAGATTCTGTGGTATGGAACTTCACAATAGAAAAACTAAAATAAAGTCATTTTCTGAAGAGTAGAACTTTCACTTCATTTAAGTTACCATCCATCACTCTTTGCAAGAGGGAAGTAGAAGAAGTAATTATCTTACATAAATGAGCAGACTTCTCCTGTTTCAGAAACTCAATATTGGTGACCTCAGTTTGCCTAAGTTTTGCACTGAAATCAACTGTGTGCTTTTTTGTGGGAAGAAGTCATGAAAATAATAGAAAAACAAAGAAAAAAAAACAAAGTAAAGAAAAATTACCCTATTTGGAATTTGTTCAAGAAAATCTTAAAATAATCTGATACCTCTTTTGGGTGAAAGTGATGTATTTTCTTGAATATAGAAGCTGTCGCAGTTGCTAAATAAATAAGTTTAGTTGTACTGTTTTTGGAAGAGTATGGAAAGTGTATGTATTAGGTCTTTCCATAACATATTCGTGCTTCAGGCACACTGGCCTGCTACTTGAGTTTCACAGTAGTGGATTTTCTGGGAGATGTGGACATGGCAGCAGCTTCTGGACTCCCTCAGCATCCTTATCACAGAGCAGATCTCTAGGGCTTTGGAAGAAGACCACGTCCATGTTCGGAAAACAGTTCCGTGCTTGCTGTTGGGCTCGAACAGAGATTGAATGCTGGACCATGGGCCACTGGTGATGATGACGTCCAAACAGCCCATTAAGATCCTGCTATTATCTGATCTTGCAGATTTGAAAATACATCAGCAGAAACAAAAGTGAGAGCACTTTTTTTTTTTTGCTGTTGTTAAAAGGATGCTCTGTGTTTTCTATTAATTATTTGCATGTCCCCTCACCCTGCCTGTTCTCCCTCTATTTCTATTATATAAAAAAGCATATGTTTTGGGGTAGGATTGTCATTATGCTGATGCCAACCAGTTATAATATGATTACTGCTGGACAAAGAGAAGTGTATCCTGAGGGGAAAAAGGGAGAACAGAGCGAGATATTCTTGTTTTCCATCCCAGATCTATATTCCATCCTCAATACCCCACTCCCGACTATTTCCTTTGCTCCTAGAAATCATCCTTTATCTGTGATTCAAATGAGCCCCCTTTCCTTTTCAGTAGATGAGTTCAGAACTCAACCACAGCTACACTCTCTGAGTTCAGAGCTCCAGTGGTCACAGCTTTGCATGGCTGCTACATAAGCTGTGTCCCAGCAGCTTATGTCATTTTCCTTAACCCTGCCTACATATGTGCAGAAGCCCCTTCTTTACCTTCTCTTTACCTTTTGAGGTTGTCATCTGTTTTCTGATGGTCTCTGTCAGAAACAGCTGTTTTGGTGCAGCTTTTAACAAAATGATAAAAAAAAAAGATGTTGAGAAACTGTTCTTATGAATTGTATCAGATACAAACTGTACCTCCTCAAACTTTATTCTCTCCAAGCCTTGCCCTATTGCTTATGCTCTACTTCCTCTCAAATCCTAGACCAGCATCTCTCCACACTGTGTGCAATGAAAGGTTCTCATCGCATTCTTGATTCCAATGGTGCTGGGAGTCAGGACTGTGGTAAAGTTGTAGCTGGGACTGGTCGAGACTCAGGAATGGAGTCTGAAAAAAATAAATGGATAAAAGATAAAACTCAATTTTTCAAAGTCTGAATAGAATATCTCCAAGGCCAATTGTGCCTGTGCTAAAACAGTGACATTCAAATGCCACTTATTATACTTAGAAGTGTTTCAGTATATTAATATTCAGGAGCTTAAATAGATAGACTAACTTCTATCACACATACTATAAAGTCAACAAAAGGAAGATCCAACCTTCAATTACGGAATGTCAGCTTCTCAAGGAGAACAGAATTTAAGAGGGTCCTGTTGAATGAGAATACGTTTTCTTCGTGGATTTTCTGCTGGGTTGCAAATCCACCGTATCACCTTTACAGTATTAGAAATGCCTTTATTTACTTATCTATGTTTATTTGATCCTGGCTGCTTGAAAATTCATAAGCATTCAGTCAACTATATGCAAGGAAAAAACAAGTTTAGAATAAGTGAGTAAACACTGGGCATGTGAACTTTCATAAAGCCGAAGTTACATGTTGAATTTAGATCAACTCTATTTTTGTAAATGTTTATAACTATTTGCCAGCTTTTTAAAAAGTAAATACCAGCAAACATCCAATTTTCATATTTATTATTTTATTTTTTCACCTCTGTCTTTCAGGTGAAAATATTTTTGTATCTGAGGGGTGTGATATGTAGAAATATGATATAATCATTTGCTTTTTAACCTAATAACTGACTGGCTGACATTTAGGGCTTGATGATGTAGAAGGATTTTTGAACCTGAGCTCTGAGTAATAACCAGACTTTATTTTTTTCAAATACTTTCTCTTTTACTACACAATTCCAATTTTGAGGCATAGAGTAATAAAACCATGATAGGCATAACTACTTGCTTGAAATCTTTTTGTTAGGGTATTTGAGGCAAATTTTTTTTCACACATGCCATTAAAATCAATTCATGTTTTTGTGGATGGTTGAAATTGAACCTTGAATTGACTCTAAATGACAATAAAATGGAAAGTTGCTCTCCAGCCACCATTTTAAACTTAATCTTTTTAATGTTGTCTTTGATCTCCTTTTGATCATGTTTTAGAGTTCTGCATTTGTAAACCATTTTCCTCAGTGCTTGATTTGACAATTTTATGAACCTAAAAAAATAAATGCTGTGATAAATAATTGCCAGTAACTTAACTTTTACTTCTCAATGGAGCTCTATTGTTCCTCCCTCAGTCCAACCTCACCCTTTAGGATTTTTTCAGTCTCTCTGTTTGAATGTTCTTTCTCCATCTCTCACTTCCATAAAATTGAACTTGTAGAGAGATCAAAGTAAAAATGTCATTGAGTCTGATGAAAAATGAGAAATGTATTTCAGGTATCTAGGTTACTCATAGTATTCCGGTTGAGTGAAATTTAGAGCAAATTGCTAAACTAATATTCACATATAATTCCATTCATACATAAAATGGGTTGAACAAAAACCATTCACAAATATTATTTTTCTTCTATCACAATGGTTTGAGTATAAAAACTAGTTCTGCAAAGTTAATTATTAAATTTTCTTAGGGTAGATGGCCACATTTTGAGAAATTTTCAACTGCAATTAATGTTTTCGTAAATGTAGACAAATCAGGTAGAAGTTTCTCAATACAATTATAAACTTATATGTTAATTATAATGTATACATCATAGTATATAATTTAATAGAGATAATTGAATTACTAATTAAGTACATTTTTATCTCTGTGATTTCACAAATAAAATTTATTTTTATTTTATCATTAAAGAATTTTAGTCATATATGCATCAATCAGAATTGTCTTTTAACAAATACTAATTCTAACTCATTAAAATCTTTGTTTTCTTGTTTGTCAAAAAGAAATAATGATTCTGGACCTATGGTTTTATTGTTGAATTTAAATACAAGATATATGCAATTTTGGCAAAATGACTCGTGCAAGCTAACCACAAATCACGTGGTGGTAATGATGATGGTGGCAGCAGCATTTGTTGTAATTTCTTCTCTTTGTCTTTCCGTTTGTACCTGAAGGTCATTTGATCTGAAGAGATGGATATTAACTATTGCTGCTGTAACAAATTGCTGCCAACATAGTGGCTTGAAAACACTCCACTTTATTGTCTTAGAGCTCTGGATGTTTGAAATCCAAAATGAGTCACAATGGACTAAAGTTAGTTTGTTGCCAGGATGGTTTCCTTGTGGATGCTTAGGGGAGAATCTATTGCCTTGCCATTTCCAGCGTATAGAGGTGACTTATTCTTTGGTTCCTGCCCTCTTTTTCCACCATCAGTGCCACAGACTTGCATGTCTCCGTGTCTTTCTTTTATTTTTGTATCTTCCTCCGACTCTCTTCCGCCTTCCTTTTCCATTTTTAACAACCCTATGACTTGAAGTCACCTGTATATTCCAGAATAATTGTCTGATATCCAGAACTTTCATTTACTCACATTTGCATAGTCACCTTGCCATGTAAGGTTAACACTTTCATAGTTTTAGGGGATTATAACATGTGTCTTTGAGGGATTATTCTGCTTCCCTAAAGAGACCTCTCCATCTTTCAAAACCCTCAGTTGGACCTTATGCTCTCTTCTAGTTAATGAGAAATCTTTCTTCTTTTTACTAATTAACTTTATAAATTTAAAGAAGTTCAGGTACCAGATATGCATAATTGAAAGAATAATAATAAAATGAAAACATTCTCAATTTAGTTTATGAAACAGAACAGTGCCAGTATATTTGATGTCTAGTATGTAGCATAGCAAATCCAATTTTCATGTCACGCAGACCTAATACTAGTTACAATGTTAAGTTTAGTAGCGTAAACATTCTTTTCATTTTCTTTCTAGCATACATATATACACAGACATATATATCCTAAAAGCTGCAATTTATTTAATTTTTCCTATTTAGAAACTTCTTACATATCTTTATTTTTGAGTAATCTGATTTTCAAGACTACTCATATGATGCAGAGTTATATTTCATTCATTTTATGGTTGCATAATATTCTTTGAATGAATATTTTGCAGTTTATCTCTTCTAATATTGATGAATATTTAGGATTTTCTTATTCCCTTGCTATTAACAATGCAATTTCAAGCACTCTTATATGCACTTACCTGTATTCATGAGTGAAAATTTCTCTAGACAGATGCCTGGAATTAAAATTGATCTAACGCCAGTGTGATAGTCTCATGGCTTAAAGTTCTTGCCAATATTTGATGTTATCAGACATCTTAACTTCTGAAAATGCATTGGATATTAATCTACACCTCACTGGAATTTTAATTTGCATTTCATTTTTATGTAATAATATTGTATACGTTTTTGCTTGTTGAGGCATTTGAGATTTTCTTTTGTACTAAGTGCCTATTTCTGCATTTTACCTGTTATGCCTCTTTTGCTCATTTATTCAAAGAGTTTTTTTATAAATTGTGGATTTTTTTCAGTTGCAAGTATTGTCAATATATGTTCCTGGCTTGAAAGTCATCTTTTTATTCTCTTCCCTAACAAGAAGAGTCATTCTGTATTTTATTGCATTTTAAACTTTTGCCTTTAATATTTAAGCTGTTGCTTATTCCTCAAACCTTACTAAGATGGGACTGATGCTATAAGTATCTGTCTAGCCATACTGCCAGAGGAGTTTTAGGGTTTCAAGGCTTGCTTACCAATGTTTTGTGGGAGATCATACAATAAAGGTCCCTGATTGGAAGAGAATCTATATATTTTACTTGCATCTTTTCAATAGGTTAGTGTACAGAATGCCATGTTACAAGTGTGTAGAGTGGGTCACTTGACCTGAGTGAAAGACAGGCACTGCAGAAAATCTGTTAAAGAAGCACACATGATAGAACGACTTGTGAATGGATGAGATCGCCATGGCAAATCTGTCAGGAGGATGAGAAAAAGCAATGAAAGAGGAAACAGGGGAAGAAGTGGAAGAGTTCAACATTGAGAAAGCTCAGGAAAGTTTGGTTTCAAGGAGGAGGTTATGATTTATAATTTTTAATGCTCCCTGGAGATTAGATAAATGATGATTAGGTAATCATTCGATATAGCATCAAAAATTCACGAATGGTCTGCTGAGAGTTTGTTTGGTGGATGAGTAAAGGATGAGATTAATATCACCATGATCTCAACAATCAATGAGAAAGGAGAAAGGTACAGGGAGTTTAGATGTTTTCTTTCAAGACACTTAGCAATGCCATGTAATAGGGAAACAAAACTGTAAGAACAAATGGAAAAGACATAAGGATTTTTCAAAAATGCAACTAGAAAAAGAGATAAGGAAAAATGGGATAAGATTTTATAATTGGAATGAAATTCTTGAGTAGTATTCATGGGATCCAGAGAATAAGTGGAGGAATTAGCTTCAGTCAGAATGAAACATTTGCTGTCATAATGAGAGAGTGGTCAGTGAACATCATCACTTTGTAAATGGAGTGTCAGCCACTTGAAGTGCTTATCCCTGTGTTTCTATTATTTTGTGAAGGAAGGAACACATTCTTTTCTGCTGAGAGTAAGTGGGAAGGTGATAGAGTAAGACAGTCGAGGGGATAAGAACTTGTATGATTAGATATTATAGAAAATGGAGTAAAAAAACTTATCAGAACAGAGAATTGGAGAGCAGGGTAAATGGACCTGTTGAGCTCAGAGAACATTAATTCACAGAAGCAATTTTTTAGGATTTTGTGATTTTCTCTAGTTGGATTCAGCTGCCCAGGTATAGGATCGAAGAAATCAGTCTATTGGATTCCTTCAGTTTTGGGTTTGTGAGGCAGGTTCAAAACTGGAAATGGAAAACAATTGAAAATATTCACAAAGACATGGTTAAATATGTTCATCAAGGTTTGTAGTCTTAAAAGGAAGAATAAAACTGAGGTAGAAATAAGACCTTCCACATAATTGATTGTGTGTCACAGGAGTAAAGACAAAGTCTGATGAAGTAAAAATATTAAATTGTTTGCATGCATTCACCTACCTTGGTTTACTTCTAAGAAGCACTAGAAGATTAGGAAATACAAAAGACAGGTATAACTTTTCTGTTAATTTTTTGATTTGCTTAAATATACTCTTTTTAATGCCCTTCTGATGGGAGAGTGTTTTGTCCACATTTAGAAAAAGATAAGGAGATATTTTCTATCAGTTTCTTCTCTTGGGATCCCTAATCAACTCTATATTTTCCTTAGGTCTTCCTTCTGTTGGTTTTTTGTGTGACATTTTTAATCTGGTGTTTTAGAGCTCATGTAACCAAGGATATAAACAGAAGGATAATGTAATTTTAGAAAATCATTTACCCCTTTGATCCACAAAATCTTATAACTTTCAATCAGATTAATGTCATTTTTGACATTTCCTTGTGAGATCAAGTGTATTTTGACCGTTTATTCTTGCTCAGCCTATGTCTTCACTTTTCTACAAGCCCACTCCCTTGCTGAACCCACCAGAAGACACAGGGAATTGTTGATAGCTTCACGTAAGACCCTTAAGCAGGGCACTGGGGGGCTGGCTAGGATAAGACTCGGCTCATTGCACTGCTGAGAAACCTGGATGCAAGAGCAGAGGGTTTTAGCAACACCGCCTTCAATGTCCTTATCAAAGTCTTCTTCGTTAATGTGTCCTGGGCCTGAACTCTTGCTGTCAAACACCAAATGCCTTTAGATTGTGATCCATCTTCCAATTATTATGACACATTGAAACAATCCTGATTTTATTTTCAAACTCTTACATGGATTCCACTCCACTGGTGTAAACACAGGAGCTTAATGAAAACTACATAATTTCTCTGGGGTTGAAAATACCCTGTCGCTTACATTTGGTATCTTTATCCTTCTTACAGATTACGGAATATTCAGTATTTTTATCCTGAAACATACTGCTTTTAACTTTTTTGGCGCAGAAGGTTATCTTTAAAATCCCCTCTAAATCTTCCAAATTAGTGTACTGTGTAGTGAACACCTGCCAGCTTTGATACAGTTATAGGATTAGACATTTTTGAATGATTTTTGACTCTGAAGGTTGTTTGCATGCTGTTACCAAATCTGGCTGTGTTTCAGCTTCAGCATCTTCTGTTTCATAAAAGATTTGCCATGAAAATAATAAATGTTTTCATCTAATTTTATAATTATCATACCAAGGAAGTGACTTTATTAGCGCTTGGAGCTTTCCTGTGTGTAAAACCTCTGCCCTTGTAATTGACTTTAACCAAGTGAGCGCTCATCCACAATATTTCCTTGGAGGTGGGCTTGGTGGGGAGGATGGGGAGCTCTTTATTATACCTCTTCTCTTCTGTTAAAATAAATAAATTTTATTTAACATCTACATATCAAATTAGATGTCATTATAATTCAAAGTTAATCTAACATCCATATGTTGTAACAGATTATAATCATATTATTAAATGAGAAACAAACTGATCAGAGATAAAATGTTAAAAAATACTAAACTTAATGACAGTAATACATTGTGCATAACTTCGTGCATCTTTCAAAGACACACAGGATATTATATGCTTGTGGCTTATTCATCCTGCTTTACTTCCTAAACTAAGTAAAAAATTTTATTTTACTTGAGACATTTTATCTCAAATAATTTGTATATCTTAGTTTCACAGAGTTTTTAAAAATGGTCTGGGTTTTCTTGTGATGTAGAATAGTCATTTATCTGAAGGCAAGTGTTCTCACAATCAGAGATTGATTTCCACAATGCTATTTTCACAATAAAAATGGAATAAATTTAAATGAATCTATACATTTTATGATAATCAGAGAAAAATATGTAGCTACTCAAAAAAGAGCTCAAATTAAAATATACCTGAGTAGAAATTGAGATTGCACTTTTAAATTTTGTTGTCGAGTATCTTCTTTCTTGTAAAGAAAAAATATATTTGTATATATTTGCATAATCAGAGCAGATGGCTACATCAGAGAGATGTTTCACATTTCCATTCACCTTAATGGCACTAACTGGCCCCGATGTTCTTTCAGCAAGTTTCTCATTACCTTTAAATTATGGCAACAAGTGTTTAAGCTTGATTTTAAACTATGGCTACTGAGCTCTCCCCTCAAAATTTAGCTGCAGTAGAAACTATTATGCATTAAGCAGTAAAATAACTGATTTAAATATAATAAAAAAAAAATCTAATCCTAATAGCTGAGACAAATGAGTAAACTGGCAATTTCACCACAATATATAATTAGTATAATGAGGGTAAATGATATCATGCTATGAGAGCATAAAAGAGAAATTTGTAACCCATTGTTGTAGGGGTCCAGGGAAGGTTATTGAAGAGCTGCAGCCTTTACTGAATTCTGTAGTGAGGGCCAGGTGAATGGCACCAATTCAAACAGATAAACAATGGAAAAATCTAAGGCCAGGACGGTCAGAGATGCTGTGTGCAACAGGATAGTTCAGAAGGTTGTAGCTTTCACTGAGATAGGAATCAACACACTATCGTGTAAAAGTGTGTAAATTTATTTAAAACATTCATCATTAAAATATTTAGAATGTGGGAATCAGCAAGCCTCAAACCCCACATTGTTATATCTGAACTGGAAAAAAGAGTGGCAGAAGAGCTATTTTTGTGGCCAACATACCCATTCAGAATAAGAATGCAGAGATGAGTTATTACTTTCCCATCATACCGATGTCTTCTGTGACTTTTATGGAACAGTCATCCCCACCGTGTGTGCATGCTGCTCATGTCATTTCCTTCAGACGTCTGTCTAGAAAACTATCATCACTTGTCTGGAAAAACGCGCAAACAGTATTCTTTCTAGACACAAGTCTAGTTCTAACTCACCTACTACTGAGCCTTTTACTCTCATACATGAGAGCTTTGTTTCCTTTCTTTCTTTTTCTGTTTTTCTCTGCCAAATGGAAGAAGACATTTAGTCATGCGGTTGCCGTATAGGCCTTGTGACTGATGATACAGAGTAGAAAACTGAAAACCCTTGCTTTCTTGGACAGCAGCTTTCAGCCATGAGATAGAGATTGAGAAAAAAATAAACAAATCTTTGGAAAGCATTAAAAAAGTTTCATGCTCAAAGCCCCAGACCTGGGATAAAGGTGGCAATCTGAAAACAAAACAAAAAGCAAGTTATGTTAATTTATACTCCTTTCTTGAAGCCCCTCCACATTTTGAGAGCCACTGGTCTGAGCTGCAGAAACATTTTTGGAGCTGTGTTCCAGGGGTCATATACTTAAATAATAAAAAATAGGTACAAACAACCATTTGGAGTAAAGGTCATAATCTAACATTTATTTGTGGATCAAAGTTAGAAGTCTGTGAGGAAAGAAGTAACAAGGATAGCCATTTTAGGTGTGTGGTATAAACTGTGGTATGCAAAGGGGAAGCTAAAGTTTTAAAAACTTGTAAGACATGAACCTTACTCGGGAAAATCTGTCAATTCAAGAACTATAAAATGTCAGAGTAGGTATGTGGAAACAATGAGAGATGAGATCGGATTCCACAAAGGTTTGAATTTGAATTCCAGTTTTTTTGGTTATGTGCTGTGTGACCATGGATGAGTTCTTTCCAACTCTGAGCCTGATTTCAAATATATTCATCATGTTAAATATAAACATACTTAATTTAATTGGATTAATACTAAATTTGGATCATGTATATTGAAGAAATGGGAGTTCTTATTATTTTATTTTTAGTGCCACATAAAAAAGGATCATACTAAGAACTATGAAAATTATAAAAGATAAAGTTTATGTGTTATTTTTCACAGCTAAAAATCTACTTGTGGAGATTCAACACAGACGGAACTTCTAATCCTATTTTAAACATATGTTCAAATATGTGACACTGTAAAGATGCCAGTGGTAGCAGCTAGGACATAGTTTAAGCATTCATTTCCTCTATAACCTGTAGCCATATGAAAAGGGGACATTTTCCCTTTTCTACAGAGGAGGAAACCGAGGTTCAGAGAGATGGAGTATTTTGCACATGGCCACACAGCTACTAAGTGAGAGTCTAGGATTTGAACCAGAGACCATCCGTCTTCACAGCCTATCCATTTTAACTCTACTAATTCCTGAAGCAGTTCTTGGTGGTTAAGTATTGGTCTTTCCTGTCTACTCTATTCCCACGTACATAAGTCCTTATTTATTTTTCACATTTACAATTACAAAACACTTTCTAGTCCCCACACCTTTAAATTCTCTTTCCATTCTCTTCTTTCTACACCTATTTATTGAGTAATTGCTGCATGCCCGACACTGTTTTAGATACTGGGGATACAGAAATTTCTCTGTTTTATCTTGGAACAGCCACTCTAGCATGGGATGCAGACAACCAATAAATAATAAATGCATAGTATGTGATAGGATGATAAGAGTAATACATATGAATTGACCAGAGTAAGAGAATTGACAGATAGATGAAAGTTACAATGGAATGGTCATTTATTTAAAAAGTTATTGTGTTAGAGCAGACTCTTGAAGGAATTGAGGAAGTGAGCCATGACTAAATCTGATAAATAGGAAAACAGTGTTCCCTGAAATGAGAATAGCAAAGTACAGTTTGAGTGAGCTCTGGGTATTAAAAGAGCAGTGTGGGTGGAACAGAATTCTCCAGAAATTGAAAGAGAATGATAAGGAGAGAGAGAGAGAAAGAAAATGAGAACTGTATATAGACAGGACATAATAGAGACTAGACCTAGACCCTTAAAGGCCAGACTAAGGATTTTGGTATTTACTCTAAGTTGAGAAAACACTGCCAAGTATTAATTAGAGAAATGACACAACTCAGCCTTTATTTTAGGTAAAAAAAATCACCCCATCTACTTTGTTTTCATCCAAAATACTGCTGGTTACCTTTCCAAGATACAGCAGCAATCAGGCTACTTCTTTACTCATAAACCCACAGCATCTTCTGCTCATATCCCATTGTCTCCAGCTTCTCTGGAGTAGCCACAGCTGTATTAGTGGTGCTGCTGGTGATGGTGGTGGCCACAGTAACAGTCTCTGATCCATGACCACTAACTTTCTAGATTTCTTGGTCCATAAAGTATTATTTGATCTTTAATAGAGGAAATTTGCTCAGAGTCTTTTAACTGTTCCTAGTAGAATATCTATTGCATTTCAGTGGACATTGATATTCTAAACAAGTTTTGGAAATCCTGTTCTGCAGAATTAAAGTAAAACTCTTTGGCCTTCAAGACTCTTTTATTAGTGCCATATTTTTTTCCTTTTTTTTTTTTAATGATCTTTTCAAGTATCGTTTCCCACAGTTAAATTCTATCTGTTCTTCAATTCCTGCTCAAATCCAACTCTTCCTAGGGAGTCTTAATTTTTGCATGAAAGTAACCATTTTCTCTTGTCATCTTCCATGATGCTGATTCATACCTTTTTTTATATCACTTAGCATTGGCTATATTCCATTTTATACATGGTTATCCATTTCTTATTTCTAGTGCAAGGATTCATGAGGGAAATCTTTTTTTTTTGTGCCTAATGTCATGTCTTAAACACAACAAGAAATAAATGGCTATGTCAACAGTCACTTAATTACTAATATGATCATATCTATTCTAATTGCATGTATCATTTATTTCTATGATTCAGTTGTAACATCTTTAAATAAGAACATATGATGCCCCTTTAGTGTGCCCCCATGCAGTCCATGTGGAATCTATAATTTTTCCTTCAAGTCTTCAAATGTTTATCAATTAAATGGTCAATTAATCCTCCAGGGTAGAGAAATTTGTCAGTGGGTTAAAAGATTTAAATCTTCCCTTGAACTCCATTTTGAAAGAGATTTCTTAGTTTCAAAATGTTTGTTAAATGCTCTGTGCACTGATGAGAGAGAGAGAGAGAGAGAGAGAGAGATTGAGAGAGAGAGAGAGAGAGAGAGAGAGAGAGAGAGAGAGAGAGAGAGAGGAGAATGAAAAATAGTGAGAGCAAGTTCAAGTCCATTCTCCAGTGACTCTCTAAAAAGCTGAGATGCTTCAATTGGGGTCAGAAACCTTAATCTTCACTATCATAGTTTTTATTTCTTTGGTGTATTTTGATACATTCCAGAGGGAATTGTCATCTTATCTAGCTTATTCTATGGGTCAAAGAACTGGATTGTAGAGAGTATATTGAAGTAAGAGGAAAAGTGAAATGAAATCTTCATTTTACTCAGTCTTAGAATATTTATGAAGCTATAAGATTCTGATTATTCCATTATAGAGATATAGGCATTTTGTAGGAAAAAAATATCATGATATGGAAATTTATTTTTAGCTTTGATATTTTTTATAATGGTACTTCATTTTTGCAAAATACTACTGTATACCAAATAAGTTAGATATAAATTTTAGCATAAAGTAATACATGTAATGAAACTACACCAAATAAAAAAAAAAAAAAACCCTAAAAAGATAATTTACTGAATGGGAGAAGATATTTGCCAATGATATTTCTGACAAAGGGTTAATATCCAAAATTCTAAAGAATTTATACAACTTAATATTCTCCCCCCCCAAAAAAGAAAAACCTAAAAATCTAATTTTAAAATGGGCAGAGTACCTGAATAGACATTTCACTAAAGAGGACATACAGATTGCCAATAGACATATAAAAAGATGCTCAACAACAGTAATCTCCAGAGAATGCAAATTAAAGCCACATGAGATATCACCTCACACCTGTCAGAATGGCTGTCATCAATAAATTAACAAACGACAAATTTTGGAGAAGATGTGGAGAAAAGAGAATCCTCATAAACTATCGCTGGGACTGCAAATTGGTGCAGCCACTATGGAAAACAGTATAGATAGAGGTTCCTCAAAAAATTTTAAAAAGAACTACCTTGTGACTCAGCAATTCCACTTCTGGGTATGTATCCAAAGAAATCCAAAACATTTATTTTAAAAGATATATGTACCCCTATGTGCATTGCAACATTACTTACAGATAGCCAAGGTATGGTAGCAACCTAAGTGTCCATCAATAGATAATTGCATAAAGAAGTGGCACATACATATGATGGAATATTACTCAGCTATATATATATAAAAAACAAAAAGAATGAAATCTTTCTATATGTAACAACATAGATGGACCTGGAAAGTATTATGCTAAATGAAGTAAGTCAAATGGAGAAAGACAAATATCATATTATATCACTTATATGTGGGATCTAATGTACAAAATCATAAACAAACAAAACAGAAACAGGCTCATAAATGCAGGAAATAAGCTGGTAATTGTCAGATGGGAAGGGAGTTGGGGGGGCTGGGTTAGAAAGGAGGATTATGAAATACAAATTGGTAATTATGAAATATTCATTGGGATGTAAGTATAAAGAATATAGTCAATAATATTATAAGTGTGTGTATTGCCAGGTAGGTACTAGACTAGTCAGGGAGACCACTCTGTAAATTATATAAATGTCTAGTCACTATGCTGTATACCTGAAACTAATGTAAAATAATGTTGAATGTAAACTGTAGCTGGAAAATTTAGAAAAAGTGGGGGAGGTAAAGGGAAATAAGAGGTTCAAAGTTTCAGGTATAAAATAAATAATTCATGAGGATGTAATGTATAGCATAGAGAATATAGTTATTAACACTATGATATAATACAGTGTCAGTTGGTTGCTGTATTCATGATGATGATCACTTCTTCAGGTATACAAAATGTTAAATAATTCTGGTATACACCTGAAACTAGCATAATATTGTGTTAGTCGTATTTTAATAAAATTTTTAAAAAAATGAAATAGTAAAAGAAACCTACATTCTATTAGTGAAGCTTTTGTGAACTTGCAAATAGACACAGACAAATGACATGAAAAATGTCAATTTGTCGTTTTTGTAGACCAAGGCCAGATCATTGCATGTTTAAATATTGTCTTATTATTTAAATTATACCTTATTATAATCTTACTATTTATTTATCTATTGCTATGCATCTCTACCTGCCACCTTAAAGCTTGCTTGAGAGTTAGCCAAATAAAGTTAAATAATGTACTGTTAGGCTTTCTGCATCCTGAAGGAAATCAAAAGGTAGGACAGGAGACAGACATTAATGTAGGAAAAAATGAGAGATTCAAGATTTCAGTATACAGCATGAATTTAAGAGCACAGACAGGCCAATTTATTCAAGGCTACAAAAAGCAAGTGAGAATGATGCAATGTTTGTTCCACGTGGTAATATTATGATAGTATAACTTAGTAATGTTTGTCTGCCAAATTATTATAAATAAGCATTATTTTCTTCCTCCTTAGAAACCCTGAGTTTACAATTTCAATTAAAAAAAGATTCAGCAAAAATTCAAGCATCGAACTTAGTTCTCTTAAAATCTAATGAAGGTGACTTAATGATTCTTTGAAGCAGGAAGAAAGGATGGGAGGTATTTAATTTGATGCAGGTAAGACTTGCAAGGAGTGATTTTCTTAAGAGTTATCCAAGAGATGAGATTGGCTGGGGCTTAATCCAGAAAGTAATTGAAGTGCTAAAATACTTTTTTTAAGGAAATGAAGGAAAGATAGTTGATCTTTTCAAGGTCTTACCTTTGGGTTTATTTATCTGATCTAGAAGGTGGCTTCATCTTGAACTTCATCTTGATCTAATAAAGTCTTTCATTTATTTTTGGGTGTCTTATCTCTAATTTATTAAATTACTGTTTTGTAAGTAGGAACTAACTTATTTTGAAAACTCTAGAAACAGAAAAAATTTCTTCTAAATAATAAAATTTATTGGCTGCTTTTTAAAAATTTATACTGCTGTCTTTCTGTTCTAAATGTGTGTATGTATGTGTGTGTGTGTGTGTGTATATACATATATACATATATACATATATATATATATATATATATATATATATATATATATATAAATAATAATAAAAGGCCAGAATATCTCAGGGTACAGTGGGGAGAATAAAAGACAACTGAATACCCTGCTTTTGTTCATCTCTTGTATGAAATACAAATCATCACATTTATCCTTGTAATTTTAGAAGATTAAATGTTACTTTGTTATGTCCAATAGAACTTTTTATAAAATATATATATATATATTATAAAACTATACATTTTTATATATATTTTATAATATATATATATATTATAAAATATATATTTTTATAATATATATATATATATATATAGATTTAAAATAGTATGGCTTAGAGATTTGGACCTGATTTTAGAAAGACAGCATGTATTTAACTTGCACGCTTCTCTTTAAGGCATATGTTCTTCTTAATTTAAAAGGAGACTGAAATGACAGTAGGAAAAGATAGTGATATTTCTTATTGTTCTAACTTTGCAATTATACAAAAAGATATATTCCCTTATTTTTAATTTTGAGACAAATCTATTAAAATAAAACAAAATTATATATTTTAATGGAAAATATTTTTGTCATTAATATAAACATTCTTTGCCTTAAGTTAAATGGTTTTTAATTAGGTGAGATGGGCCTCGTTTTATCTGCAGCAAAAACAATTGAAATGTCCCTGAAATAAATTCATGGTAACTACAGAGCATTACAGTCCAGATGAACATATATTTGTAGTGTTGGGCATAAGCCCCCGGCTTTGCTGAAGAAGATTAGATTTAAAGTTTTCTCCAAAAGCATGCTAGCCTGAGTCAGAGGTTTGAAGAGTTCATGCATTGCGCTAGTTTAACATGAAAGTTTTTTCTCTTCTGTTTATGAAACAGTGTATTAAGGATTGAAATTTAATGAAACATAAAAGGGCTAGGTCAATTAGAAAACTCCAAGTCTATGAAAGGTCAAATAGAAGTAGTAGATAAGTTCAAGCGAGCCAGTAATAGTAATGTATACTCAGTCATGGAGTTTTTCCATGTGCAAAGCCTGGTGCAGACTGCTGGGGACAATCACATATGCATAGATCGTTCCCTCTACCCTTAGAAAGCTCTAAAATTATTGAGGAGATACTTCTACACTGATAAAGCTTCAAACTCAAAACAATATTCACAAGATGTTCTGAAAAGGGATGTAAAATGGATTTTTTTTCATATAAGTAATCTTAAATCATGTAGCATACAATAGCACATCCCAAAATAAAAAGGGACGTAAATGTATTTCTAAACACAGAATTTTCACCTTAAATTCCCCCCCACTCCTTTTGCGTATGTATGTGTAGAATAAAACAAAAATTGTCCTCTAGAGTTTTAACACTTAGTGCCATATTTCATCATCGTCAATTTGTTTTCCTTTCCATTTACTAAGGCGCATCTGGTTTTTGAGTCCCAAAAGGAAAAACAAGTAGATGACTATGCTATTTGGAACACTTCAACAGTGATGGGGCAACTGATGGCACAAAAGAGTTAGTTAATCGTATTCTCTGATGTGCCTTACTATTCCTAAAGTATTGTTTGGGATTTAATTATTCTGCACCCTGTGATTTTATTCATTTAGGAAATAATTTGAGAAGACCCATGCTTAAAATCAATTTAAGCAGAAATGTAGGAAAGGAAAAAATATCAACACAATAAACACTATGATTAAGCACAGAAGAAATAATGAAGACAATCAAGGAAAAAGACTTTTCAAAATCTATTGTATCATGGAATCTTTTCAAAAACTTATCGTATCCTCTGCAAAATTTCTATCCAGAAACGCCTTCAATTAGATCCAGAACTATGGACAGACGTAGGACATGAAGCCTGGAATAAAACTTCATAAGAAATGAAGAGATAGATTTTATCACTCTTTTATCTCTCATATGACAAGAGGCAGACAATCTTTTGTCTCTTGTCATACAAGATTTTTTAAAAGATCATCTAACATATCATTTTAATCTCTCTCTCTTCAAATTCAGCATAAGAGTTGATATTTTATGTCATTGTTTCAAATACCCCTTCTTTCAATGTAGGAAAAGGCTAAAATAATAGCATTTTTTTTTTTTTTGGAGAAGCACAAGGCGGTTTTAATGTTCTCTTTTGTTGGATTTCTGTGAACACTCAATTCTGTTGCAAAATATTTACCAAGAGAGAAACTATTTGGAGAAATAAGTATTTATGAGGTACTTTGAAAAGTTTTATAAAAAAATCTTATTTTGCTCATAAAAATAGATATAGATCAGTTGTTATGCCAGCAGTTGATCTATTCTCTGTCTTTTATTCCTTTCAGTCAAAAGTTTAATTCTGTGCTTTCTATGTCTAAAACCAGGGAGACTACACTGGGCAAGAATATCAATTATCTTTTGCATTTAGCATGAATTTAAAAGGGAGTTACAATCAGTCTTTGTAGTTACATGTAGTGTTAGACTAAAACAATTTTACTCAACTTGACCATTAACTTTGCTAAATGCGTTGGAACACAATTAACTTTCAAATTATTCAACATTTTAAATGTTTATTCAGAGGTAAAAGTAGTATTATATTAATCATAAGGATTTAGTTTACTTTGAAGCCAGACTGCTTGGCTTTAAATCCCAGCTATGCCATGTTCTGTGATCTTGAGTAATTTTCCTAAGTAGCTATGACTCAATTGTGTGACTAAAAAAACAGATAATAACAATAACAATACATATATTTTTTTCCAATATTAATGTGTATACATATAATTTTCTTTTTGCTGGATAACAAATTCCCACACCATTAGCCATTTAAAGAGTACACGTTTATTATCACACAACTTCCATAGTTCAGGAGTCTGGGTGTGGCTTAGGTGGGCCCTCTGCTTTGGGGTGTATTCAGATGAGCCCCTGATAAGAGCTGGGGTCTCATTTGAGAACCAAAATCCTTTCCTGGGCCCATATGCTTGTTAGCAGAATTAAAGACTGGTAGGAGAGTTGGATTTCTGTCTCTTGTCTCTAGAGTTGTCTTCTTTTTAAAGGTTTCAACTAATTATCAGGCCCAAGAAGAATAACCTCCCTTTTGATTAACCTAAAGTCAACTAATCAGGGATCTTAATTGCAATTGCAAAATCCTTCTCCTTTGCCAAATGCTGTAACATAATCATGGCAATGAGAGAGTTACTTTCACCGTATTCTGTTGATTAAAAGTAAGAAAAGATTCTACCGATACTCATGGCCATAGATCATTGGGGATCATCTTAGGATTCTTTCTACCACAGCTTTCCTGCCAGTTAAATTAGTAGCTGAACTTTTGTTGGTTATTAAGTTTGTTGCTGACTCAGCTTTTTTTTTTAACCCCAAATTTTGATTTAGACTTTTGCATGTCTGCAACACATACAGTTATATAAGTAAAAGCACTTGTAACATGTGGGCCCCATTGTAAAATGTCAAGCAAGGCTCAGGTATGTTTGCTTTATGTGTACTTATATTATGGAGTAAAAGCTGTGTAAAATTAGGAAATGTGCAGTACATTGAACTCCATCACTTTTATATTAGATAATTTTAACAATAGTTATACATTTTTGGTGCTTCTTGCCTGACTTTTTTGTTAAGAAATGAAATTAATTGTTAGGTATTAATAGTGATTTACTTTATAGAAAAATTAGACTTTGAAATCTTTACTAAAAATAAATTGGATACTACATAGTAATAATAAAAAATTCCAAAGAGATTTTGTTTTGAACCTGATAAGCTGATTTTAAAATATACATGAAAGAGCAAAGAGCTAAAAAAAAAATAAAATAACAGAGTCCTGAAGGAATTGATAATGGAAGGGCATGCTTTGCCAGATACAAAAATTTAATATATAGTTATTAAAACATATTAGTATTGGCATAAGTAGAGACAAGTAGACGAAATAGAGTACCAAACTGACTCACTCATATACATAAATTTGGTTCTGACCCCTTGAGTATTGCAAGTTGAAGGCTGAAGCAGAAGAGTGTTTTTTTTTTTTTATTTTCCAAAAAATGAAATAGAAATTGTAATAAAATGTAATGGAACTTTACCTCTATGTTGATCCAATGGCAATCATGTTTATAAAAATGGCCCTAAATTACTAAGAATTTTCAACTGCCTTTGGAATATTAAAAAGTACTTAATATAATAATTTAACTTAGATTTAATATTAATGTATTTTAAATAATTTTTAAATTTATTTGAAACTTATTGTCCAAAATATCTCTGACCATGGTTAACAAACAAGTGTTGGGAAAAAGCAAATGGAAAAAAAAAGAAGAAAAGAGAGAGAATATGAGAGGCTCCTTAATTCAATTATTTTATCAAATGGACTCTATGATTTTGAATGATTTATATTTTTTTCTTCAGCTTCATCAACCATATTCATGTTATAACCTCAAATTCATTTCAATTAGTCTTTTTTTTATTGTCTACCTAGTAAAATAATTATTCTTGATACATTCTTATTATTTTTTTGTCTTTTGTTATAGCCCTCATCTCCTACCCTCTCCCCCCTCCACACACACACATACTTTAGGATGATGAGGAAGAACTTTGCTCCGTAGATATATTTTCTAAGTCTCATATTTTATTTAGAGCAGCCCAATAGACTTGACAATGTTCTACTCCCTTTTTGATAAAATGACAGACTAATTAAAAATACAGAATAAAAAAGGTATTCACTCCTTTTATTGCTTTTTCTATGGACACAGGACAGATGTGGTTTTCCCAGTGCAGCATTCTCAGTAGCATTGGGGAGGTGAAGGGATCAGTGGTCTTTGTTTTGCATTTTGTGACAGTAATGCATTACACAGGGAGATAAACTCAGTTCTAATTCCTCACACTTTCTCCAAGCTTTTTAACTAAATAACCTTTTTAAATAAAATATTGCAACGGTCCTGCATTTTGAGGATGAAAGTGCTGTTTTCTAAAAGGTCAATTCAATCTAGAAAATGTTTTCGGTTTAGACAATACATTATAAGCTACAGAAACCTGTGGCAATTTTCAGCACCACTAACAACGGGAAGTAAATTTCAGTCATTCACAATAAGATGGCAATGTGGTGACATTTGAAGCCTGGACGTGGGCTCTTATATTCATTGCAGGTGACTGACTGCGTTGCAGCAGCAGAGGCCTTTTTCCAACTGCTAGATGAATTTTAGATATAAATGAAAAAGGTGATCAGAACCATTTACAAAATGAGTGAGACCCTATTGTCTGAGTGACAACGCTCTTGCAGAAAGCAGGGATTAAAATACATCAAATTAATAAATCCCTAGGAAACCAACAATCTCACATTTGCTCAACACTTGTATCTTCTAGTAGTTATTATCTTTGAATTACAGTGAGCCACTCTCTTTGTTTCATTTTCCAGATATATGTTCTTGTCTCTCAAACACGATGGCAGTCACACTACACAGTCAAGCCATAAATTTATGAAACACCTCTCTGAAGTGCATGCTTGTTTCATAATCCTGATTCCGTATCTTTATTTACTTCAAAATATATGGAACTGTCAGCACGAGGGTCAGACGATTACAGCACATTCTTTGTTTCTTTGCTAGTGTTTTTATTTAACTCAAAAAATAAGCTGCAGCGCCAAGGGGGTGATGAAATAAAGGATATATAGAGTCACAATGGCATGAAAGTAGTAAACACACAGCTGCAGTTATACCATAAGACAGGCTGTCATATCAAATCATAAAAAAAGTTTACTTCAGTAACTCACACACCATCTTTATTAAAACTGCTAGAAAATACAAAATGATACGCAAGAGCTTTAACATAACAGAAAAGCTCCTGTTCTCTCCGAAATTGCTCAATGTATCACTTCGCTTTTGACTTTAGCATCGAGTACTGGGAGTGGGATTCTCTTTTATAGTCTGTGATGGACCCATTTAGCATTTTTACCTTACCTGGCCTTAAAAACAGCAACCGTCCTAGAATATCATAGCTTGTAAAAGGCTGGGCTTCACCTGCAGAAGTTATAAATAAATAAGTTGGCAATTTTAAATTAAGGAAAAACACCTTGTGAAAAGTTGGCATACACGAAGCCGTTTTAAAAAGAAAGCAGGGCATCCATTCCAGAAGACCTGGTTTGCACATCTTCCTCCTTTACACTCAGAATGTTTGAACTGAGGAAAACCAAGTGTGGTTGGGGCCAGAGCAGCACTGTCTTCTCAACAACTGTTTGCAAAGCTAACAGGAAGGCAGGCCTCCCACTATTAGGACTGATAATTAAGGATGTTCTTTAGAATCAGTAGACAGCCCTGTATTGCTAAAGAAGGACTTATCAGCACCAGTAGAAATGACTTCCTTATATTTTTATCATTATTTCCTTTTCTTTTCTCATAAAAAAAAAGTCCTTGCCTTCACCCCAGGGTCTCTGCTCAAATCTCAGCTTGGATCTCAAATAAATGTTGGTTGCCTCTCTTTGGCTTTTTATTTTCAGGTTAACAACCTCATGAAAACCAACAATAGGCATATACAGACGGGCGTCAACAACATATACCATAACAGGGCTCTGATTTGGAATTACTTAAGGGTTTCAGAGTTCAGAATATTCTTTAGCTTAATTACATCAATTAAGAAAGTATGCTTTTTTTTTATTTTCTCTCTCTAAGTGTGGGGGAAGAACAAACTTTTCCTCAAGCATCTTCAGGCTGGTCTAATAATCAGTTAGATGTGAGACAAATTAGCAAGAGAAAAATAATTAAATTTAATACTCATGTATAGAACCCCCCCCCATACTTGAGAGAATCAGAGACCCCCAACTGCAGGAGAGGTTCAGATATGGAAAGGGAGTTGAGGTCTATAAGACATCCTCAGCTAGGGGTGAGGTAATGCACCTCAGGGTCTTCCGAAAGTCATTGCAGGATAATAAAAACAGACATCTAGTAGACAGAAATTTGCCCTGCCCTATACATAGGTCAAAAGAAATTATCTGCGATAACTTATTATGAGCAAGGCCTCTAATTAATTCAAGTTCTACTAGATAAACGGAGGAGCAGAAGTTTTTTTTGAGCTTGGGGGCTAAAATTACCTTGTCTCAAAGTAATCTGCATTACCACCACTAAAATGCATCTTGCAGGGGCCAGGGGACACCTTCTGAACCCCTACACAAACTATTATATGCATTAAATATATTAAATCAATTTATTATAATACATTAATTAGAGATGATGGAAACATATCAACTCCACATTTCTGCGATTCATTTCTATAGATACCTTTGGGAGGATTATGGGTGTAGGATATGAAAAATAATTTTCCCTTTACCTTTTTAGATTCTTGGCTGAGACCTCTCCCCACAAAATAAAGACAGAATAAGAGGGGGGAAAAAAAAACAAAGAGAAGCTTAATATATATGGTAGACCCCCAGGAAAACTGAGTGACTTTTCAAAATGGACTGAGCCATCACCTTAAATACCATCTCTAGCTAAAGACAAAAGAAGACATTGGGGATGGAGGGTGGGAAGGAGGTGACCAGTTTCAGGGAGGTGACCAGAAAAAGCACAGTAAACAAAGGTAAGGTTTTATGCAGAGTTAAGTCTGACAAGGTTCTAGAGATTTAGAGTCATCCTTCTTGGTACAGATTTTCCTTTTTTCTCTCTCCAATATTTGCCTTTTTATTGAAATTAGATGAGAAATAGCATATAAAGTAAAACCATCAAGAGCAATCATAATATATACATTTAAGTAAGCCAGAGTCAGATTTCCCTTTTAAATGTTAATTTTTCTTGGAAAAGAGTAACTTCTACTCAGTTTTCAGAGCTTCTCCTGTGTCTATTTATTTTTATTAATAACCAGCTGAAAATAATCCTTATGACAGAGACATATTTTGGGATAGTATATTCTGCTCCCATCAGAGCATATTTGTTGTAGTCTTTGTTACTTAATTTTGAAAATATTGCTGTCATTATCAACATTTTACAAATGTGAAATCACAACGTCTGATTTTTCATTCCAAATGTAAATCTGTATAATACTTTTTGCCAATATTCTATTCATCTCTATATTTTTTAAGATGTTGGCTTTAAAAAGTCACCAAGGATTTCCATAACAAGAGTAGATATACTAAATATCCTTCACATTCTTCTGATAATTATCGGCATCTCTCTAGGACCAGGGAGGGTTATTCAGTGTCTTGCAGCCTTGGTTTGTCCAGGGCCTGGTTCACAACCTAATTATCTGGTTTTAGCACTTATATTATGTTCCGTATGTTTGAGAAGCTCTGTTAAGGATTTAATGCATTTAGAAGTGGGTATAGTTTCTGCTCACAAGCTCAATACAAACATGAAATGCCTTGAGGCTTTTTATTCCCCATACTTGGAACTGAGTAAAGTGTTTAGGGACTTTCAGGTCAAAACTTCACTGATAATATTTTCTGAGCAAAGTTTACGGCTAGTTATCACTGCTCCTAACTAACCATGACCTCTTGTTCCATATTTTACTCATCAGTAATACCATTCTCCATAGCTTCATCCTAACTTTTTATCATTTCTAGTTTGTCATGGTCTAAATGTTAGTATCGTATCCCTCCCCCTCTCCCCCAAATTCATATGCTGTAACTTAATGCCCAAGGTGATGGTGTTAAGAGATGGGGCTTTTTGGAGGCGACTAGGTCAGGAGGGTGGGATGCTAATGAATGAATTTTGTTCTATAAGGTCACAAAAAAAGTTCTTTGCCCCTTTTGCAATGTGAGGACACAGGAGATGTCTGCAACCCAGAAGGGGGTTCTGACTTCGCTTTGCTAAAACCATGATCTTGGGCTTCCAGCCTCCAGACCCGTGAGAAATAAATTTCTGCAGTTGATAAACTACCCATTCTCTGGTATTTTGTCCCCGACTTGTTTTTCTTTGTCCATTCATTTCTTCTGATCTTTCTATAGGTTAAATCCTATCATGCCACCATTCACTTTAAAACCCTCTAGCAAATCTTCATCTATGTCAAATAAAATCCAAAGTCTTCACCATGTCAAGTGTCGCCTTCTCTTTTCTCCCCTATCTCTCATTCTTTGTATTCTGTCCACCCTGATTTCTATGCTTGAACACAGGGTGTGGTTTGTCCTTTGAGGACATTTATAATTGTTGTCCTTCTTAGAGCAGCTACTCACTGCACATTTTCTCACATTACATTTCTTTATTTTTATTAGCAAGTAGTTGTACTTACTACTACTAGCATTGCCTGCTTAGATTATTGAAAAGACATGTAAACTTAAAAAAAGAGTCAGCAATTTAGTCTGTTATATCAACATTGCTTATTCAATACTTAGAAGATGTTGAATAAATATTTGTTTACTGAATGACTAACTCACGAAATGCATCTTACAGCCATTTGGGAAAAGAAAATATTGTCTCTCAAAGCATTTTACATGTTCCATTTCAGGAAATTAATGGTTTCAAGGGAAAGCCTATTGAATTGAGAAATTATCTATGGTGACATAGTTGCAATTATATTACTATAATAAAACTGCTTTGTAATAAGAGGAACTAAAAATGTTGAATTGTTAATTTCATTCTCAAATGTTATTAATGCTTGCCAGGATGCATTCGGTTTTTTAAAATAATAAGCATAGTAAAATATTGTGTTCAATGGAAAATAATTTTCTTTAGGAATAAGTGAAATTGAGCAGACATAGAAAAAAATATTTATCTTCTATACAAGCTAAAGAATGTATCAACCATTATAACTTCTATAAAATATATTTTTAATTGCTGATATGTCAATAATATTATCAACTATTGAATCTTAATGCTATACAAACCCTTATATCTATTTAAACTTGCTCATTTAAAAAAAATATAACACTACTAGTGATGAAAATATTTCCAAATAAAACAATTATTATGTAAACATGTTATATATTAGATAAAATATGCTGATTTTTTATGACTAAAATCCCTTAGCCTAGCTTTCTCATAACTTCATTATGAATCTCTCTTTTGAAACATAGCTGTTTTACTGTCATAGTCTGCATAAAATTATTGATGTAGATCTAAAGCAATCATGCTCTTCTGAGCTTTGAATTTATATGATGTATAGTATTGTTAGAATATCTAGTTCATATTCATAGCAATATATGTATAAATGTGTTGCATATAGATGGTAGGTTTATCATGTAGTCCATAGTGTTATATTAGATAAATAATGTATATAAAAATCTTTCTACATAAAAGAATAACTAAACTGAAAACATTTTAATCTCTGTATGGAAACAAAGGGAGTATTTTATTTTCATTCAAATGATACTTGAAGAGAATATTTCGGCTAGATGTTCTTAAAGTGCTAAATACTTTCAATTCACAAATATTGTTTGAATTTGAGCCTAAAGCATTTTTAGTAGATCCCATATTGCACATAATTTTATAATCTTTATTTTAGGGCTCCTTGGTATTTGGTTCATCTAAGAGGAAGTCACATATATTGACAGTTGCTATAAAATTATTTCATTAACTAAATGACTAAATTCAGTGGTATTTTTGATGTTAAAGATAGTTTCCGCTAGATAACCCATTATAATTTCATAGCTCTACAAAAAGAATTAATTATAAGCTACGCTATTTTCTGTATTATTCATCTTGTTTTTTCCTAACACATCAAATCCAAATGTTTCTCTATAAAGTCACTTACAAAATAGAGAACTTCTTAAATTAATTCCATTTCTGACAAACACTGATGGTGGATTTTGAGGCAATGGTGGCCCAGCGGACATGACCATAACAGGCACTGTTATTCATCAGCATACACAATCTTGCTACCTCTCTTCTTCAGATGAAAAATTCTCATGGCACAGATATGCTAAGATTTAATTTTAGAGCATGCTGGATGATCCTTTAACTTCTTTTGATTAGTGTCAAAAAGCTAAAGATAAAGGCCAGGTGAACTGGTAGAGACCAAGTTCCTCTTCATTGTCCTCTGAAAAAAATTGGTCTGCTTGTAATACTGGGAAAATTTTCTCAAATTGCTGCGGCCACAAAGTTATTGACATTATTGAACATCTCTGATATTGATTTTATATGAAATTAAATTTTTTCCAACTTTTTATAGTAAATACAGTATAATTTAAATTTTCCACATTCACTTCAAGTATGTCATACCAACTTTCCTTCCTAACATGTCATTTTAATTCTAGAAGTCCTGAAGTTAATGTCTAGATATAGTTGATTCAAAGTAATATCCACTGAAAATAATGTGTTAGAGTTCAAATCTCTATAATTTCAAATCTGAGGTTTTTTACTTAAAATTATCATCTCATTTAATAATGTATTTAAAATAGCTCATCTCTGGAGGATTATTTTTCCTGATATATAGTTTTCATTAGATCATCTTGTTATCTAAGAACTTCAGTTGCTTGTTTCTTTGTTATATCAAATCTACATGTTTGGATTTAAAGATGTTGAATCTGCTCTCAAGCAATCTGGACAACTCGGTTTGTTTATTATTCTCCAGTATGAATTATAGGACCTAGTCTTTAAAATATGTTCACTGTAGTTGAAAATGTTATATCAATTCTATATTCAGTTCTTGTTCATGTTAGAGTAATTAAGTTATTAAGTTTCACTACAATAATAGAGACCCAAAATATATAAAATATAAAAGTTCACTTCATTCTCTTGTTTGGTTGCTTTGGTGGCTCCATGGATTAAGGTATTTCACCACCATACCTACATTTCTGCCAATGTAAAAAGAATAAGGGGAAATAGAGGTCTTATATTTAGTGGCATAATCCAGCAACCACACTGAGCACCTTGCTTGTATCTCATTGGCTGAAGCATAACAAAATTTTAAATGTATGTGATTGTTTTTCATAAACTTTCCAATATTATTTTCTAGCTTTTGGTCCCATCCCTTTTTATTCCACTTGTCCATAGTTCTATGAGGCAAAGCAGCCTGACTAATATTGAATTTTCTGACATACCTCATACCCAAGTTTAGGGCTCAAGTTTCCCACCTGCTAGTTATCCCGTAAATATATATTTTACCTAGCTTCCAATATTTTTTTAGATATCTTTTGAATTATTGTTTTTCATTTCTTATTCTTATAATTCCTGAAGGTATATTTTAATCATTTTAAATTTATTTTGTGTTGTTTCTGTGAAGAAAAATGATTGATTATTGGATTATTAGCCATATAAAAAAAACAAATATTCAAATATACAATACACTCATTCATTGAGCAGTTACTACTGGCAAGAGAATTGCTTGTAGTATTCACAGTAAACATAATTTCTGCCCACCACAAACTGACTACTTTAGACATCAGTATTTAGCAGAGCTAGATTCCCCCTAAGGAAATACTATACATTTCTAATGGCTACTTTGGAACAATCTCAGAATAAAGTGATTTATATATAAGCAGTTTATATCCAGTACATTATTTATTTTCAAGTTTTACCACTTTAAAATACAGGAAGATGTTGTCATTTGGAGAAATAAATCTTTTTTCTTACTTTGTAGAGACATCTTAGTCAATAGAGTGAAAGGACTATCAAAACACTGGCGTGGAAACTGACATAAACAGAAGAAACATTAATTGAATGTGTATGATCTTCCATGTGTTTCTAGAGTCCTTGTCATAAGTGACTCTGAGTGATTATTTATTTACTGAATCAGTGTCTATGAAAAAAGTAAACAACAACAACACCACCAAAACAAGGAATGAGAAATAAAGATGGAGACTAAAAGGGAATCGATTCCTTATGCCCCATTGCTTCTCTGTAGCTGTGTGAGCCAATTTGATGTGACTTTTTACCTTTACCAAATATGTTCTTCTTTCATTTAAAAAAGAAAAGAAAAAAAAGGAAAAACCTTTCTAGATGTTGTCTTTAAAGGAAAAGAAATACTGCAAAAATTTAAGGTCATCTTTCACATTGAATGATTTCATAGTCCCTGTGGAAAGCGATTCTTACAGAGAGGCCATTTTAAACAAGTGAATGAGAAGGACACACTTTCAATTAAATTTCAGAATGGCCTTGTTTTTGACCTTTAAGTGATTTCCTAAGCATTTAACACTTATAAAAAGACATCAAATTGGTATCTGATTGACAATATAAAAGGGATTAACTGTACTTTAGCCTCTTGGAGTCTGACTCACAGGAAGCTAATCAACCTAAAAAAAAAGAAAAAAGAAAAAAATTAGAGTGGGAGGTCATAAATGAGTGAATGCACCCAGACTGATAAAAATGGAAGAGAGTTTTGTTAAGTTCTGTGTGCTGCCTCCCGGGAAACCAGAATAGATGACAACCATGCTTTTTATTTAAGTCATCTTAAAGTTTCATAACAATTGCAGAAGTTTCTCATCACAGAAATTTACATTTAAAATTCTATTGGTATTGCTTGAGTTTGCTTTATGAAATATAAATAAGATATAAATGGCTCGATGACCTATTTGGAATAAAGTGTACTTGATATTTGTAATTTTGTCCTAAACTCTGAAACTGTTGGTTGTAACATATTTAAATGTAACACACGTTACACTGCATTAAATTGGACAATTTTTATTAAAGTGGATTAACCTTCAGATATCTAACATGAGCTCAAATAAATAAATTGCTAGTTATGGCTTCTATATTTTAATATTTATATGTAATATTAAAATCTTGAAGTGGTAAAGCATGGATTATAGTTGCTTATTTTCATAAAATGAGAACAGACATATACCAAGAAAAATTGTGAAAGATAAATGTGGCTGTCTTTTGGACTCCTAGCTAGATTTTCTGGAAATTAAATATTTGCCCCAGTGTGCCACAGTTATACCTAATGTTCTCTCTGGTTACAGTTGCAAATGTTCAACAGGAGTCTGACTTTAACGTCAATTAAAATTGTAGGAGCCTAATTCACCTCACCAAAGTAAACAGCATCCCCAGAAGCGAGTTTCCATAAATTTGGCCTTGAACATTTCACTTCTCTCTGCATTTTCAGGCAGTATGGCTTTCCTACTGGTCTTCTGTGTTGTATTGAACTCCTGCTATTTTACATTTCGGTTGACTGCTGCTCTCATCATGACTGTAAGCCTTCATCGGAAGTGACCTGATTTTATCACCCCACCCTCTGTCTTTGTTTTCAGACTTTTTTTTTCCTGTGAAATAGATACATTCACAGTCCCAAACACTATTGTTCCAACAGTGTCATTGCTGAGCTCCTTGTCAGGTTCAAGATTAGCAAATTGTTTTAGAGAAAAGTTAATGAGCAGAGTTGTGTTGGCGATAAAGGCATCTGTAAAATTATAATAAGGCAAATGAAATAAACTGCCAGTGAGTTGCAGTACTTATCTGCTTGTATCTTTTCTATTCACGTGTTTACGAATCTCAGAACCTGTGTTTTAATTGGGCAACAAATTCATTTCTTTCCATCTAGCAGTTAAGATCATTTGATTCCTGAACATGTGAAAAGTAGTCAATGAAGAGTTGAGATTTCTGGCTAAGGCAGAATCTAGATGGCAGTCAACCTTCTCTCTAAAAGTCAAGAATAAAACTGGACAAAATTGTCAAAGCAACCCATTATGGGACTCTAAAATTGACATAAAGTTAATTGCAAAATGTTTATTTGTAAAAAAAAAAAATAGGTAAGAATAGCTGAGGTCTTTTTTTGCCTAAGGCTCTTCAATTCCCGCCCCCCCACACACACACATACACTACCACCATCAATACCAATTCCTCCAGATAAATTGGTAAGAACAGCAATTTATTTTTCACTGTAAGTTTGACCTGGGAAACTAGCAACTGTTGTAGTCAAAGGAGACAGGCTTTATTTTGGGTGGATAGAGGGCAAAACCTGCTGTCATGGTCACAACAAGCATTTAACTTCGTAGCTCAGAAAACTCATAGATCAAGGAAAGGAAAACTCATGGGTCAGAACAAGGAAAACTCGTAGCTCAACAGAAAGCCTGTTATTTTGGTCACAGTTAGGACAGGTAGTAGACGAGGTGGAAGATATGGGCTAACCATGAAACCGAAAGAGCAACAGAAGGGTAGGATGAGCTCTCCATGCATCCCTGGCTAACTGGAAGACTGTCTACATATGCAGGGGAGACCCCAGAAATTCCTGAAGAACAGGAAACCCAGGGTAGACATCAACTAACCGAACTTTCTTTCTTTCTTTCCTTCCTTCCTTCCTTCCTTCCTTCCTTCCTTCCTTCCTTCCTTCCTTCCTTCCTCTCTTTCTCTCTCTATTTCTTTCTTTCTTTCTTTCTTTCTTTCTTTCTTTCTTTCTTTCTTTCTTTCTTTCTTTCTTTCTTTCTTTCTTTTCTTTCTTTCTTTCTTTCTTTCTTTCTTTCTTTTCTTTCTTTCTTTCTTTCATTCTCTCTCTCATTCTATCTCTCTCTTTCTCTCTCTCTCTCTCTCTCTCTCTCTCTCTCTCTCCTTCTTTCTTTCTAGAACTAACTGAACTTAAAATGTTCTTTTCAAATCACACATGAAAGACCAGCAGAGATTTGAAGCCTTGAGGCATTTGAGCATATCCTCTACCCAGATCACTGGCCAATCACTAAGGTATTCAGAATCTGTGACAACCCCTAGGAAACCAAAATTTAAAAATTAATTTTTTAAAAATGAAGAAAGAATAATTTAAAAACTCTGAGAAAAATCAGCACCAGCTGTACACGGTAAGGGAGAGAAATTTTACAATTTAAATCTGGCCATGTTACAAAAGATGAAATAACTATGAAACCCAAAAGAGGGAATTTGGAATTCAGAATTGTTACTAGGTATTAAAGTATTACATTTTGAAAAATTATCAAAACACATACACAAAGATAACAATGTGTCACCCATACTCAGGAAAGAAAAAAAAAGCTGACAGTAGGAACCAATTCTAAGTAGACCTAGATGTTGGACTTAGCAGACGAAAACTTCACATCACCTATTAAATATTTGTCTTCTCCCCCAAATTAAGCTGTGTTTACATAATTAAAGAATAAATTATAATGATGACTCAGGAACTAGGTAACCTCAGTAGGCAACAAAAAATGAAAAAAAAAATTATACAATTGAAATGTGCAATTACTCAAATGAAAAAATTCACTAAGTGAGCTCAGCAGAGGTTAAGATAAGTCAATAGTAGCTTTTCAAATGAAAAAAAAAATGTATTTCACAGAAAACACAAACTTATTCTAGGACTCTGAGTGGGTCAGCACTGCACCACCTCATTCGAGCCTGCCAGAGACGCCACATGGCACAGTTATTCACTACTGATACCTTGAACATCTTTGGATTTAGAGGGTCCTATGATGAATCACAAGACCCATGTGACAGGAGCTTGTGTTGCAGCCTAGACTTATTACAAAACTCTCATTTATTCTCATTTAAAATGAACAGTCTTCTATACCTCCAATCAATGGTTAAAACCAATACCCCAAGTAGAGCATATTCCTAAATTCTGGAACTCGTTCTCAGTGTTGGGAGGTACAAGCTAGAATCACTTTTTATTTACCTTAGACAGAATGTTCCCCTTTTATCCGCGTAGCACAACCTTCACTCAGGTGGCAGATCTTTGATTCTTGGGATTTCTTTCCAGCTCTCTGGCAGGCATGTGTCTTAGCAGGACACCTAGTATACTTGACATTTCCTGCTTACTATTGCATCAAATTAGCATGTTGCAATTAGTGACATTGAACAGCGTGACATTGGTGGAATGTCAATGCAGTTCAGGTCTCAGCTGACTCGATTATATCTGATAGCAAGAGATGACTTAGCTCTGGAGCCAAATGTAGAAGGTAACACTGTTCTTCCTGCCTTGTGAAGGTGAACTTTCCTTTTCCTTTCCACTCTCAGGGATTGAAAAGGATATTTTTACCAGATCCAAAGCTAATTCAACATGTTTTTATCCAGCAAACATACCTAAGACAGAAGGACAGCTGTTATTGGTGTTGCCAACTGGCTGAGCTTATAGTAGTTTATCATGATGAACTAATACCCAATTTGTCTCTGCAGATGTAAAATGGGAGACTTAACAGGGATACTAAAAATCACTGCTTTAAATCTTTAAGAGCAACATGAATTCCCATAATTACTCCAAACATTTGGTGTTTATTTGAAATTCATGCCTTGCTAAGATTTTGCAATTTCAAGGAAATACACTTGGCCCTTCCTATGATCACAAACTTACTCTATAGGTCAGGGAAACAATGTAAAGATTTTTGAGTTGTTAGTTATGTCTTGCCCAATTATATAATTGGAGAGTGAGAAAATAACTTGAGTTATTTGAATTTAGGAATATTCAGGGTATTGCCTGACCTACTAAGCCCACCTCCTCACCCCCAGCAACATATGTAAAGGAGCAAGATGGCATATTGAATGTCCTGGTTCCAGTGTCGGTTCAGAATCTTTTTCTAATGTTAAATAATCTGGACATTTTCTTTTACCCAGTGAAAACTTACTTTAACCTTACCACTAAGCCTCAAGTCACTCCCTGAATTTATAGGCTTTTTATTTGAAGATGATGGGGCAACATGCTAACTTAGATATGAGAACTCAATGAGGCGCTTCAATTATTCATTGTAGAAGCTGACATCAGCCTCTACTCCACAACTATCAGTTGTTTTTTATTAGACAAGTTGAGTACCAAATTTTCTGGTTGTCCATCTTGACCCCAGTCATACTATGAGCTGCTGTAACAGATCTCTGTGGGTAAAGAGGCCAACTGCCATTGTGGCCTTAATGTGTATTATGGCAATTCTGTCCACATTGTTTCTAGTGCTTAAATGATAGGGAGGCCAGGGACTTACTTGTTTGTTTGTTTGATTGTTTGTTTTTGTTTTTAGCTCCTACTGTAGGCAACTCTAGCTTACAGAAGTCAGTTACCATGAAGCTCCTCATAAATGCCAGTTCCCATACTCCCTTCATTAGCACACCACTCGATATTAGATATTAGATTTCTGGAGGGATAAGTATGTTCTGCACAGAGAACATATTTACATCCTGTATTTTGGGGTCTTGTATAAGAAATCAATTCTAATATCCTTGTATTTTCTTTTACATCCTTTAATTTGCCAAGAATGTTTAGATTTCTCTCCTAATGCACCATAGGTCATCGTGCCTTCAAGATTTTGAGAGCCTTTCAAAAACAATTGTGACCAGTCTTTTGCTTCCTGTGCCAGAACTTTAAATGGTGAATCATGTGTGTGTGCACACACATTTATGTAGAGCCTAAATTTTCTCTCTTGCTGCCACACCCTCGCTGTCCATTTCCAGATATGTTCATGTGGTTACTGATGACATGTGCTGGAAAGGTCCTGAAATCCCTCTAACATAGTAGCTGTTTCCTCTCAGAGCTCTGGTTCTGCAAAAACCTTGCTCTGGATACCAAGCTGGAAATACTAGGGGTAGAAATGCAGAATCTGAGAACAAAAATCTCCTGTGGGGTCCAGAGATTTTGTGGGGAGAGGGTTTACTCTGCTCAGTCAAGGTGAAGGGTCTGCTCCTGCTGGCCTGGAAGATTCTGATACTTTGAGAAACCCATGATTTTGGGATTGCCAGTCAAATGTTTCCTACAGCTCAGGGATCTACTATTTTTTTTTCTTTTTTGGACACTGATGCAAACAGTGGAGACTCATTCTTTTATTGAATTAAAAAGCATTTGATGCCTCAAAAGATAACGTAAAATAATATTTACAGACACAAGAAGGTCACTGTTTTTGAAAATTCAGATTGCTGATTTGCTATCATGAGTATTCTGCAACTCCAGATAGATAAAACCTAGGGGAAACATGCATTGTTAGATCTAGGAGAAACTAGAATTAAAATTGAGTTGCATTTATTTTCCAATTTTTCTAGTGCAGATACATTAGTTTTATTATGAAAAAAAAGTTTTGTATAAATTTTATATATTATTTTATTTTATTTGCTTTTTAAATGTTAAAATGCCTGAGGTATTCAATATGGTTATCGAATTTGTGCTAGTTATTTTGACATTCCAAAAAATACCCACCATTTGAGGGCACAAATAAGTTTAACTGTACACTATTTCAGAATATAAAAGTGATATAAAATTTATTATAGGCCATAGACGTCCCCATTGGCGTGATAGATTTTTATAGTGATATAATCCTTAACGAATTATACTTCCATTTACCAATTTTTAATAAGGAGTTTCTTTTGCTTGCATTGTTATTAATTCTTGCATCTGAATTGCCTTGGGCATGTCGGCCATAAAATTGTTCAACATAATATTTCTTTCTATGTCAGTCATATAGTACATGCAAATCTCCCAACCATGAATAAGACAAACTTCATTTTCTTCAAAACACATGTCTGGCTTTCAGAAAATATTTAGGTTGAAATTAAGATGTGCTGAAAGAAAAATATGACTCGTGTTTAATGGACTAAAGAGAGTTCTGACCACAGATACATTACTATATAGTACTTTCTGCTACTTTCTAGAAAGGAAAATAGATGGTATCTTCGCTATACTTTTCACACTTACTCTTTTTATCTATCATACATGTGTTCATTTTAATGTAGCTCACACCTCTGTGAAAGCATTTGTATAACTTCCATTTGCACAGATGACTAAAATAGATTACAGAAGATTGTAAAAAAACCTGCCAATAGCAAAAGTGATAATGGGAGAGAAATTCAAGAATTCTTCATAATCATCTGTTTTCTGAGTTCATTCTAACACCTTAATTTAATATATGGCTCCCAGCCTTAATCCAATATTTAGTGCTACTCCATTGTTCCTTTCCTTCTGTTTTTTGTTAGTTCTCTATTCTATTTTCTTTCTTGGCTATTCCAAACCTTCATTATTATTTTTATGTTTCCTTACTTTCAAACATAGACAACATTTTCTTCATAGAGATAATATACTTTCTCAAAAATAAATTTTATGCTTCCTTATTTCCAAGCAATAAATAGAAATTACAACAAAAAATATTAATTTTCTTCTAGTTTCCTGAGGAAAGATTTTCCTTCTTTGGTTTCTGGCCAAGGAGTCCTTCTATCTAGGCTCTAGTTTCCATCTCTTTCTATCAGAATTGTGATTTTTATGCATGAATTGAGTTCTCTTCTTGTTGTGTTCAATTTATAGCTCTATGCTTGATATTCTCCATTACATTAAATATCTCTCAAAATTTTACAAAAAAAATATAATAATAAATGCCTCACTTCTTATTTTCAGATATCTTTGTAGCTATTGCCCTAACTCTCTTTTTTAGCAGATATAATTGATAAGCATGGAATGTCTATATTATATGCACTACTTCATCTACTAAGAACCTTATACTGCTATCCTATCAGACCACACAGTTCTTTATTCTTAATGATGCAACTCTTGTGATTTACCCACACTCTTATCTCTGCTTGAAATGCACTCATTTTCCTTCTCATATGTAGTTTCATTATAATCTAAATATCCATCCTACAAATACTTTTTTGGCATGTCTTATGGGTAAGGTATTTTTCAAGTTTTTGTGGCCTATCTTCATTTATTTTTCTGTTCTTATGACTCATTAAAAACAACAGCCCCTAGAATATAGACGACAGTTGATATTTTTAAATGAATGAGTAAGAAATGCAATTGTGATATGAGCTTTGGGTACCAATGAAGACATTCTTGGGGGAAGTAACATCTAAATCAAGACCATAATTGAATAGAAATTCATAGGTGAAAGGAGTGAAATGGACAGAACAAAAAAAGTCTTAGAGAGAAAACATGGTAAAGGAGCTTGGAAAAGAAAATAAAAATTGCATGTTCAAGAAACTAAAATAAGATAAAATAAAGCCAGAGTAAAAAAAAATGCAGAATGTACAGTGACACTAGATAAAGCCAAAGGTGGAGAACTGCATCAGATCACACAAAATGTGTGGGTCATTATATATATTTACTTTAACCTAAAAAACAATGAAAAGTCATTAAAGTTGTTTAAGCAGAAAACTTGATTTGATCAAATTTGATTTTTCAAATGAGTTTATTTTTAGCTGTGGGAAAAGCAAAACTTATTAGTAAATTGTGTAACAGCAGCCTTCCTTATTCATGGGAAATTTGGTCCAAGACCCCAGTAGATGCCTGAAATCTGGCATAGTACCAAATCCTGTACATAGTCAATTATTTCCTACATCTACATACCCATGATAAAGTTTAATTTATAAATTAGGCACAAAGCGAAAGGGAACAAGAAGTTCAAATTTCTAACTATAAAAAAATTAAGTCATGGGAATATAACATACAGCATAGGAAATATGGTTGATAATATTGTGATAGCAATGAACACTGTCAGCTGGTTGCTGGATTTATCATGCTGATCACTTCCTTATAGTATATATATGTGGAATAGCTATGGTGTACACCTGAAACTAATATAATGTTATACATTAGCTATATTTTAATAAAAATCTTTTATAAAGAAAAATAAATTAGGTACAATAATAGACTAACAATAACTAATAATAGAATAATTCTAATAATATAGTGTATTAAAGTTATGTGAATATGGTCTCTGTCTTTCAAAATATGTTATTATACTGTACTCACCTTTTTTATGTAAAGGAAGCAATTTCTGGTTTCCCTTTGACCTATCTATATTTCCAGGGTCATTGCTCTTGTGCTTTGGGACCATTATTAAGTAAAATAAGGGTGCTACTATTACTTGATAGCTAACCAGTGACTAAGGGGCAGGAAGCATCTAAAGTGGAGACGCTGGACAAAGCGACGATCACATCCCTAGAGCAGGACTGTTTGAGATTTCATCATGCCACTCAAAAAAGGTGTGCAATTTAAACCTTATGAATTACTTCTGGAATTTTTTATTTAATATAATTTAGACCACTGTTAGCTGCAGGTAATTGAAACTGCAGAAAGCAAAATCTTGGAAAAGAGGCCTATTGTAACTAAGGCTGATGATTTAGATGAAGGTGTTGGCTCTGGAGAAGGATGAGGTAGATGGAAGCAATGGCTGTCTTTGATGGGTGGTTGGGAGCGAAGGGAAGGAGGAGTCAAATTGAGTTGAGGACAGCGGAAAGTTTAATTCACTTTTGAACATTCTCAGTTTGTGAGAGACATGTAATGACGTAGACAAGGCAATCGGGACGATAGACCTGCAGTTCTGAAAAGAATGCCTGAGCTGCTGACATAAATTTGAAAACCATGAGCTTATCCTGAGGGGAAAAGTGGTTTTCAGTAATGACGAGGATCAAGGGTGGAGCAATACACATCATGCTTAGTATGTGGCAGAAAGAAAATTTTCCAGTTTTTCAGAACCACTCTTACTAATCAAAGGATAGAACAGCCTTGGAGACCATCTGAGGTTTTTAACATTATATTCAGATAGAACTCTTGGTTTCTGACCCAACCTTGTGCCTATCATAATCAAGAGTTTTTCCACCTTTATATTTTTATTATCAGTCACAGAGAAGTCAAACAACTAAAAGATCATGTGCTAGATAGATCAGCTGCATGACTATTAAAGTCGTTCCTCCAAAATTTGATGCAAACATTTATTGAAGCAATTCTCCACTGTAATTTCTGGGATTAAATAGATATTCCTTCCTTGGACACCATTATTATTCTCTGCTGGCCATTACTGTTATTTATTACTCTTTATTCCAATTACTCTTCATAAATGTTGAATCCTCCTAAACTTTGTGAAGGCAGAGGCTTGGGTCTTCTCTCAAGTGGTCAGCCAAATGGCTGGCCCATGGTCAGCACTTAAACTGATTAAATGTAGTTTGTGATGACTTGCACACCTCTCAATGCAAGTAAAATCTATAGCCATCCTATCTATGTGTCTTAAGCTATTCATTTATTTCTACTCTCTCCTTCTCTTACTTTAGATCTTATCCTTAATTTTTATCCAGTGTTATAACTTCCCAAAATTTTAAGGAGAAACTGTTTTTTTTTTTTTATGTAATTCTTGAGTTCTTTGATTTTTTGAGGTCTATACTGTTTCTTAGTTAATATACAGCACTCCAGGTAGAAGGGTGAAATATACCGTTGTATTTTTATGATCAAGTGAGGTTATATCAGGATGGAGAACAGGTAAGAAGGATGGAAAACTCAGAGGCAGAAGGAACAGCTTGTCTTCTCAATTCTGTGAAGATGGTAAAATGCTTAGTCTAAGTAGAGAGGCAAAGCACTTCTCCAATTGTAGGTGGGTGTTCTAATCAAGGGAAATCACTCCTGGAGGCAGAATATAACTGGAGGAAGAACTGGGTTGGCAGGTGTAACACACTAGGCAGGAGTCACTTGGGAACATTTGAAAGCCTCAAGGTCTTTCTCAGCATCAAAAAAGATCTCAGCAGAAGGAAGCTAGATAACTCAATCCCTCTGCCAACAGAGAGGGTGAGTTTGAGAAGCTGCCAGAGAAGTCAGAGGCCAGAAGGAGGAGAGGATGAAATTGTAGGCTACATTGTGAAAACGCACCTGCGTTGAATCCTGACTTCAGCACCTACCAGATTGTGTCATTAGTAAATTACTTATCTCTTTAAACCTCATTGTCCTCTTTTGTAAAATTATGGAGGCATTTTAAAGTCCTATTGTGGGTAAACAATAAATGTCTAGCTACTATTAGCATTATAAATAATATCGCTATCATTTATAGGATGGCAAAAGAGAGCTTTCTGTTTCTTTACTTTTATTTTAGCTACCAAGATTTGAATCAGAGAATAATTTCAAATTCCATTTGCTAATACGGAGAGAAGTTATGGTATTCTGCTGAACTGTGTTCCAGTGGAGTGGAATTTTGCATGATGAGGAGTCCTGTGTTGGTGCCAGGACAATCATCACCGGGGTCTGGGAAGAGGTTAGGACTGACAAAGTGACTGCAAGGACACTACCTTCACCACCCCCCACCTTAATGTCCTTGTTAATATGCAAAAAAGTCTGCAGGCAGATTCAGAGCAGCCACACTACATTTGTGCACCTCCAGGGCTATAAAAGCACAAGTAACTAATCATACACAATTTTCAGTTTATTTTTTTTATGTTTTACTTCTGGTCAGCAAACACCATTTTATCCCGTTTGTTGATGGTGACTCTTCCAAAATTTCGAAGTTGTTTTGATCTCTAACCTGGCCCTGCTTTCCAAGGCGCCACCCATTTCACCCGACTTGATCAATCCACATTTTGCAAGTGTATGTATGCTTTTTTATGAAATCTTATTACACCAAAGAAGAAAGTGAAAAAATTGAAAGAAAGTTTTCTGAATATCATACAAATCTATAAAGTATACTAAAATGCAAGAATGCTTTCAAAAAAAATCAATTTCTTTTAGACTAGTGAAACATTAAGCACTCTTGTGGCATTGTGAGATATCTCATTTTCTAAGCAGAACATTGTATAGTCAAATAAACACCTAGATTCAGTTGTAAACACTGTAATGCTTGAATCAAAGTATTTATAAACATTTAAAAAAACAATATTTAATAATTCTAATCATATATGCAAACATACACATAGACACACACACAAACACATAGAAAATATATGCATAAATTTTAATTCAACATTTAAAGAATATGTGTCTGCGTTTTATTGTAATTTTTCAGTATCCCCAGAAGCTAAAGTACTCATTGTTTTTATATCCTCTTTTTGTCTCTCTTTGGATTAAATTCACCAGAGGCAGAAAAATATAATGGGTGAGCACAACAACTTTGAACTCATACGTACCTGCCTTCAAATATTGGCTTTGTCACTTATTAATGGAATGACCTTTATTGAGTTACTTAACCTCTCTTATCTTCAGTTTTCTTACCTACCTGTGGAGTTGATAATACCTTTTTCATGGACTTGTCAGAAAAATCAATTTAATAGTCTGTCCATAGTGCCTGCACATAATAGGCACTTAGGACATGAAATTATAATTATCATTAGGAAAAGACTTCTGGAGAATTTGCATAATCATGCCATTTGGCATCAGTACAATTTCATGGTGTTGTAAAACTAATCACAATATTTATTGGTTAAGACAAAACAAAGTGAAACGTAGTCAATCAATTTTCTGACACAATACTTTATTCAAATTGAAGAAAATCAAGGGTGAGAAAATGTCTATAATTGAAATACAATTTTTCTGTTTTGCCTTTCCCTCCACAAATAATGATCACTATTTTGAGGTGATTGTCATTATGGTGTGATTTCGGCCTAATGTTCTCCTTGAACAAGAAGATTTTCTTCTTCTAGCTGAAGTTTTCATCATAGTAACAATGTCGAGCATTCAGCATTACTGCAGATAAAATTTTTTTTTTATGTAGAATACACATAATTTCCACTGGCCAGAATCCATAATATTGTTAAAATTGAAATTAGTTTAACATTATTTCCAAATGTTTGCTAGAGCAGACAAATCATAGTGAGGGTGTAAAGACTTTTGCTATAGTTGGAGGAGGGGTTAGTTGAGGGGATGGCATTAATATTCACACTGGGGAAGGCTGGTTAATTGTATATTCCAAGATAAAGGGTTAGCCAAGTGACCCAACAAAAAGCAAGAACGATGCAGACATTATCCTTCATCTTCATCTACAGAAAACCTCCAGATACCCCTGTTAATTATAATGAGATACTGATAAGATATACATAAATTTCCAATTAAACCAACAAACTGGGTCTACCTATCTTAATGACATAACCACAGATTAGCTACTTTGGACTATGTAAAATTTAAAAACAAATATTATGATGTAAAATATCAGATTTCATAATATAACAATTAACTGTCCTGTGTAAGAAGTAAAACTACTGCCCAAATGAGCAAAAAACTCAACCTGAGTAACTTATGAATAAATACAGTTCAAATACTTTATGTCTCAATAAGGAATAAATTGGTAGACAATCTGGTTCCTACAACTTCGACTGATATGAAATGGCTGTGCTTTTTATTGCATCCTAGGATGTAATTATCTAATTAGTAATGACCAAGGAGACCAAGTTTTGCAAACATTGATCTAGAAGAAAAAAGAAATTATGTACATATAAGATTATATCCCAACTTAGTCATTTTCTGGCATTATGATTTTTGGAAAATACTTTAACTGCTTAAAGTTTCAAGTTAGTTATACCTGAAAGAAGGCTGATAAGAGATAGATTAAAGAATATTAGGAGGGGTAAAATTGTTAGTAAAATTAGAAGTGGATATAGTTAAAGTGCAAAAAAAAATGGTACCTTTATTCTGTAGTCTACTAAATGGAAAACATTTAAAAATAGGGTTAACATTTGAAAAATTGACAAGTAAATAAGTTAATTTTATACTTTGTTTACCCTTTAGAAGATATTTTATTTACCCATCATTCTACTTATCTCAACCCTACTCTAAACATGCCCATCCTTAAAGAAAAGATAATATTTAGTAGTTTATGTCAGGAATAATTTTTGATGTGGTCCCTTCTCTATCATGGAGAATAATTTAATTTTGTTCAATTTATTAAAGCACTTATTTTGTAGAAGACTTGCATAGACAATTTGGTGGACATGAAGATAGTAAGAAAAGAAAACCAGGAATGAGTGAGCACTCACAAATCTTAGAAATAATAATTAAATGCATAAATTAAAAGACTCATTCTCTTTACTAGAATAATAAAGAGTGTTTTAGGGCACCAAGAACATGGCATTCCTTTTTCCTGGCTGTCTTAGTAAAAGATTATGAAATAAGTAGAAGAGAGAGAAATGAACAGACCACCACAATTTCACGTTCATGCAATACTGACTACACTCAACAGTTCCAAAACTGCTCTTTAAACTGCAGAATTTCTTATTAAAGCTGTCCTTTGATTTATGCAGTATGTTTTTTATGTGAATTTTCTATATTTGGTCATTTTTTATTTTTTGTTTTTATCATTAATGATAACTCTTTCCAAAAGATAATAGCTTAACTCTACAATGTGCAAAGAACTAATATTTATTATCACACAATTATCAATGATTTTCTCATTCGTAGGATGGCAAATAAAAAAGCAGGGGTAACTACTGATGCTTTTGGGGATTGGTTTTACAACTGTTTTGCTATAAAAGCTGTAATTATATGAAAGAAAATGCCTTCCCTTTAAAATACTTTTACTTTTAAAAAATCCACCTGGTCATCCACACTATTTAGAACATCCAAATATAAAATGTATGGTTGCCACCAAATACAACTTTCCTGATGCAACCTTTAGATCAAAGCATTATTTCTACCTTTAAGATTAATTATATTAAATGGAGTTTCAATGGTATTTTTAATAAACTTGAAGATATTGAATCACTTATAGCAATCTGGAATAAATACACAATTTAAGTTGTATCAAGATTACTGCTTTAGCTCTGAGTGTTATAAAGCTATCAACTTTAAATGTTTGCTGAAAAGCAATATGGCTAAAAGTGGTTGTACTAGGAAATATGGTTCCAACAACTAAAGAGGGATTAATTGGCATTATTAACTTATTCAATTAATTTCAAGAAGAAGACTCTGGCAATTTGAATGTAGATGATATTAACAAATTATTGATTGATCGTAAATTAACTGATAATGAATTAGTTCACTTAGTATCAGAAGCCCATTCTGCTATGAATAAGCAGTGACCTTGATCTTGTTTCATTCACTGCAGAAGATATTTATAAAGCTCTTCAACTGGCCACAAAACTGGAAACTTCAATGCTAGATAAATCCAAGCATCCAATGAGTCTTAAAATTTAAAAGAGATTTTTAAACATATTTCAGTGAATATTGAAGAATATATGAAAACTTAGCAAAAGATGGGATTGGAAAAAGATCATCTAAAAACATAAGCATAAATAATGAAAACGAAGTAGGACTTCCAAATATTTTGAGCAATGAGGACAGTGACTTCGTGCCAATTTAAAAGAGGCTGATTGCCTTAGATTACAGTTCAGACAGTGACAGCAAATAAAATTTATTTGGCTTTTCTGAATTTTCATTAGCATTTTTTGGTGAAAATATGTAAGTAAAATCAATAGTCATATGACTTGGCCTATTTCTTTAGAATTTTTTTTCATACTGGTATATTCTTTTCACGTGGTTTTCTTCCATATTAAAAAAAATGATGTGTGAAATGGATAATCCGGAAGATCGAGGGACAGGTGTAGTACACGTGAAAGCAGTGTTGATCCAATTAAAACAAGAATGGAGTGCCTATGGTGATAGCTCGAATGTCAGACCTTTTAGCAGCTTTTCTCGAACCCCAAGGCCTTGAATTTAACAAACTGCTTGCTTAGCTTTATATTTACATCTGGAACACTGATTGTTGGTACAAATTCAGCCAAGAATATGGCATTCAACATTGTAGCAAGAGTGTTGTAGCCCAGAATCCGTGTGTTGCAGGTCAGTGGAAAGAGGCCAGACCCTTAGGGACCAGAGGGCATATATGCACAGGCTGAGCCCTCAGTGACTCTCTGACTACATAGACTTAACCTTGACCATAGTTATGGTTTGTATTATAATACAGGATGAATAAAAAGAACTTTGTGCCGGAAAGTAAAACGCAATTTTCTAATACTCTCTATTTCATGGTCTTACGATAGAACTTTAAGATTACTTCACATCACTAAGCATTGCTTTCCTCAGCTGCAGGTCCTAAATGTGTTACACTAATGACAACTATGGTCCATTTTCTCTCTAAAACTACATTTCTGCTACAGCGAGTTTTGATAAAGACTTAGTGTCTGCTTTTTGGGTCCACATTGGAAAACACACGTAGTTAATTCTATATAAACAGTCAAATCTTGTATACACAGCCCAATGGGATATCCATTTCTGGAACATGTTTTGATAAGCTTAGTATGATGATGCCACATAATGAGACAGTTCAAGGCTTCAAATTTCAGCATGCAAATGGGAAGATACAAGAATTATAAATCACATGCATTTTGACCTTATGAGAAAAGGAAGTTGCAAAACAAACTAAAGTGACTCTTCTGGTGAGGAGACATTACTGAGTCCTCTTCTGCAGTGGCCATCAGAAGTTACTAGATGAAGTTTCTGCTGTACTTGAACGCAGTTTCTCATGGACCGTCTAGAGATTTAACATGGAAACGCATCAGTGATGATAAATGAGTAGCAGCTATGCCAAAATCACTAATGGCACATTTTTACCTGAGCTGTCCATAGGAACAGTCATCCACTTTGATTTTATTTGTCTTCAAATGATTTCCATCTTACTAGAATTTTGTTATTAGCTAGTAAATAGGTTAAATGCCATAAGCAACTGGAAGTCATTTGTATCTATTGCATACCTGAGTGACAGGAGTGTCAACACACTTTTTTTTTTCATTTTAGCCAATGGAGTAACAGTTTATGTGATTCATTCAAAAATACTTGTAGATTTCTCCTTTCTTTGTTACCAACAAGCAGCAGGTAGGTCTTATTATTTAGTCACAACCTTTTTTTGTTTTGTTTTACATTTCTCAGCAATCTTAATTAAGATCACGGGGAATCTATTCATAGAATAGGTAATAGACATTTGATAAATATTTTTATAAAGTACAAATCTCAGTCTCCAGTAGACTTACAATAAATGGTGAGCATGGACAGGAGGTTGACGGCAAGATTTAGGTCATGGGTTTTAATTAAGATTTAAAGTTTTAAGATTTAATGTTTAATATTTAAGGTTTAAGATTTAATGTAGGATATTTTTCTCTCCAGGTAAAAGTCTATTGCTTTAGTAATGTCTGTGTGTTTGCTTACTTGGTTATTTGTTTATTTATTTTATTTGCCTTCCAGATTATACAATGACATATCATCTCCAGTTTGGTTTCCTGAACTGAGAGTAGATTTATTTAGTCTTTTTCATATGAACACTTTATGTTACTTACAGTTACTATTATCTTTAAGGCAAAACAAGATTTCTATTTTATTTGGGGGCTCTGGATTTGATTTTATTTGGCTCTTCTTGAAATTCAGTCAGTATATTCCTTGAGACTCCAAAGCAAATTTGGGAGATTATTTAAGGAATAGACATGTTTTCTTTTCCCAAGCACTTTGCAAACTTATGAGGATCTATCTTTGTCTGTCTGTCTGTCTGTCTATCTATCTATCTATCTATCTATCTATCTATCTATCTTAGATAAATATTGGCCAAAAGAGACATTATATTAGTAAAGACTTATATCTCAGGGTCATAATTCTATCACTTCCAAGCTATATAAGTATGAGACAGTTACTTTATACTTAAGTTCTCGCCTCTGCTAAATGGAAATCCAGTCAGTATCTATTTTACCATATGATTGGGAAGAATAAATAAAATAAAATGTGAAGCATCTAGTATAGTGTTTGAATATAATAGCTCAACTCTGTCACAGATAATTATTAAGCATAATCTATATTTGAGAGGAATATGAGTTAAAAGATAACACAAATTAATTTAGATTAGCCATGAGAGGTTTCATGAAAAAAAGTATATTCCGATTTTGATTCTCAGACAGTAGCGATTAGGACAGATTCTGCTTCCTGGTGCAAGTGACAAGAATGAGGAAAGAAGCATAAACACAAGGCCACGGAGACATTGTATAAATCACTACACCTGCATTATGTATATCTACCTCAGTCACGTGATCACCCCTGAGGTGGCCACTAAAAAGAACACTTAAGGTAGCAAACACACCCCAGACTCTAATTGCATTTCCAGGATTTCATAGCTCCTCCCATGTCAATAAGGCTCACACACTAAATTCCTCACAAAGCACATCTCTGCCAGATTAGAAGACATTGACTTGATCCAAATATAACTTTTAACTGCTAACTTTTGCCTTTTAAGAAATCCTCTCTGGGAGGAAAACTAACCAGTCCCTTGTCCTCCCTTCCTGGCTTGAGCTAGCTCCCTTTGGGTTTATTTTGTTCTTCCTGCAGCTTCTTGGTCTGCTTTATGCATAAGTGTTTACCACAGAGCACTGTATTTCTCAACTTGCATTTTTGTTTCAGCAATAAATTACAACCCGCTTGAAGTCAGGATAATATTTTGTTGCCATAGGGCCCACTCAGCACATAGTTAATTCTTAATATTTGTTAAAAAATGATGTCTTTACTTTCTCATTGTTTAAATTGGGATTATATTACTGCATAAATGTTAAGATTCCTTAATTTTCACATTCTAATAGGATGCTAGTCACAGTCATAACAATATTTTGAATTAATGTAGACATTATTTTGGTTTTACTTTTCAAAAATGCAATCACAGCTAAAATCTGTATTCTCACAACACAGCTTATTATAATGAAAAGTATAGAAAAAAATTACTGGAAGATTTAAGTAGACTTGGGCACAATTAGAAACTTTTAAATTGCATTCTGTCTCGTATTCCAAAGATATGTGTTTTATTACTTTGACACTGCTGAAATCTGAGGCTAATTTCACAGATATGAGTGATATCCATGTCAACATTTTTTGTATTATCAACTGAAAACACAAATGGCCCATAGTATCCAGAAGCAGTCTAAGGGAAATTGCACTAATTATTCTAAAGGGTACATCCTTGCTTCTTATTCATTGGGTTTATTTTATGTTGCATATGCCATAAACAAGTTAATCTTAACATGGAGACATGTCTATGATCAATATAAAAATAGAAAATAATGATAGTCTTCTGAAAGTATTTAAGCCTTATTGTATAAAACATTTCTTGCCAGATAAAATAGAAAATATTTTTAGTCAAAGATATTACGTGAAATGTTTAAAAATAATTAAATATTCTTTTTAAAAACAATATATTTTAAAGTATTTCAATATATTATATACTTGTGCCCCTAAATATACCATATTCCTCTCAAATATCTAACATTTTGGAAATAGGATGTACTCAATGAAGTTTAAACTATACTTTAACATGTAGAGCACCACTGTCCAATGGAAACATAATGGGAGCAACAAATAATTTTAAATTTTTTAGTAACTACATTTTAAAAACTAAAAATAATAGATAAAAAATGCATTATCCATCCAATGTGCAATCAATAAAAAAAATATTAATTAGCTATCATACTTTTTTTATATTAACTTACTGAAACCCAGGGTGCATTTGGTCTTTATGGTACATCTCGATTCAGACAATCCACATCTCAGGTGTTGATAACACATGTATCTAGTGGCTACCATGTGGAACCTTATAACTTTTAGTGCCCTACTGTATTTATCTGTATAGTATAGATACTATAGTAAATACAGTGGAAACATTAAAAGTGATGTTAAGAAACTATACTTTTAGAAGGAAGTGTTCTTAATAACATTGACAATTCTAAGGTTTCTAAGTGTATTTTCTTTACAGACTCACCCAAGCTAACCGACAACACACTAATCTATTAAGATCATGAGATGTACTGAAGGTCACAAGATAAAGAGATTTATAGTCCTGGCCTCTTACTACACGAATGCTTTTACATAACTATCAAACACTTTGAGAATTTATAAAATTCACACTGGATGGGCATGCAGAAAATATGATATTCAGATCTAATTATCATCTGTCATCCCATTGACAGGTTTGGTTGATTTAGTCCGATCCCTGGAATATGTTTCTTGCTTTCTCATTACTTCAAGGAAAACTGCAATGGCTTATGGGAACATACTTTTCAGATAAAATGGGAAATTTTTTACTTAATGATATGTAATGTATACAAACAATAACAATGGGTTTTGTTTTGCATAATGTGCATTTTAAGGTATTTAAATATGTTTCAAAATTTGGAAGAGTTACTGCTTTCATGTCAATGACAGTATTTGAATCAAATGCCATTAAACACATTGATAAATCTATAAACACTAAAATGATAACTTTAAAGCTGTAGTATTGAGGTGAGTAGTCATTAGCCACAAGTGGCTAATTTAAATGTAATGTGAAGAAGGACTCCTTTTTGGAATAACTTGTAACGTAATTTTTTTCCAAGTTTTATTGAAATACAACTGGTGCATAACATTATATAAGTTTAAGATATACAATGTGATGATTTAATACGTTGTAAAGTGGTTACAAGAATAAGGTTAGTTTATACATCTATCGCCTCACATAATTACCATTTTACGTTACAAGTTATTTCACTAGATTCTCAGAACTTATTCATCTTATAACTAGAAGTTTGTATCCTTTGACCAACATCTGTCCATTCCCCACCCCCTCAGCTCCTAGTAACCACTGTTCTAAGTACAGATCATTATTCCCAATGAAAATTTCATAACTGAATTGAGATGTGTTATAAGTGTAAAATATACATACACTTAATACAATAAAATAATTCAATAGTTTATAATTTTTATGACTATTATGTATTGAAATGACAATATTTTGGATCTGTTAGGTTAAATACAATTTGTTATCACAATTCGTTTCATCTGTTGACTTTACTGACTGTAGTTTGCAGGGTATATGAGGTTATGTATATGACTCACATTATAGTTCTGTTGGACAGCACCAGCATAGAGCATTAGCATTCCTTTCATATATACCCATTATCTCAACAAACTATGATAGACTGTATGGAGAAAAAAATGGTTTTCCCAAGACAGAGTTATCTTCAAAAGGTCCTAATTCAGGACACTATTATGTGTTGAATTATTCAATAACTTGTCAAGTTCAAAACTCTAATTCATATAATGCCATGTATATAAGGCAGTGTCATGTAATTAACATAAAGGAAAATCAGGTTACTACTAGTAATTGATAATTACAACACAGTTAAGCAATAAAATCGGAAGTTACTGCTTACAGTTGAAGGCTTATGAGGAAAGAAAATAAGTCACAATGTATCATGGATCAAAAAATGCTTTTTTCTACAGTATTGTTAAACTGCTTCATGCCTACTTATCTTTTACTTTCAAGGTAAAGTAAAACTACAAAAACATACTATTTTAAAGATAACATACAACTTGCAATATGTAACCACATAGTTTCATAATGTCACTTTGATGCCAAATATAACGTAAAAGAAATCAACATTCAGTGTTTATTAAAAACTACCAAAATCCTATTGTGTCCAAGGCATTGCAGTAAGCACTTTGGAAAATAAAAAGAAAGGTAGGACTTCTGGGAGATAGAGACAGTTAAAGCCAACATTCTTTTACATATTGTCTTGAAGATGTTTGTACATTGGAAAATATTTTAGCCAGAAAAATTAAAGAATTCACAGTGGCAGTTGCTTTTTATTTGAGTCTTACTCTTAGCATAAACATATTCTATATCTACAAGGTAATTTTTAAAATAAATTAAATATATTATCATATTTAATGTGTGAGGTATATTTAATACTTTAATCAATGCTTCTCAACATGTGCACAGAGGTCCCCTAAAGACCATTTCATGCAAACCCTGATATCTCCTTTTTTCTAATTTGCATATCAATGTGAGCCTTGATTTTCTTCGATTACAAAACCTGAAATGGCATTTCACTACAGATTGTGTGCAGAAGCTGGTAGGAGAATCCAGCTGTGTACAACCAGAAGAAACATTAGAAACATCTTCTTTTTTTAAAGTAAAAAAAAAAAAATGTAATTTATCTGGGGGATTTTTGGGGGGTGGAAATTTTTTTCATAAAAATGTATTATTTATGTTTATGTAATGAATTCACCTTTGTTATTTTAAAACTAATAAATACAATTTTTAAGATTTTCTGCTTTAATGTCTAACAGTATGTGTTGTTAGTTATGAGGTGTATCAACTTAAGCTCTTTGAGATTCTTGATCATTTACTTAAGCATATGAGGGTCCTAGGACCAAAGTGTCTCCCAACTGCTGCTCCAAACAGTCCTGCTTTTATTATATAATCATCAGAGTGAGGGCACCATGAAGGTGCACTGCTCAGATTGCCCTTTCTGATAATTTGCAGCAAAAGGGTGGATGACAGATTGTCAGGCACTACCTTTGGATCCACTATAACATTATGCCAAGGTGAGGCCCCTCTGGACAATGAATGTTCACTGTGGGATTCCTTTAACAGGTGTTCTTTGCTCTGAGCCCTTTCTGAGATCCTCTTGAAGCTGAACAACAGTCTGCCCCATATGTCTCTTTCCTTCCTTCCTCCTCTCCTTTCACACGTGTCAGACTTGCATCACCATCTGAACTTTCTCTCCCCTACCTCCTCCTGTCCCTTCTAATCTTCATATGTATTTCTCTCCTTAAGCCTCTTACACATGAAGTTCCATCTTGAAGCCTCCCTCTTGAAGAATCTGAACTGATGTATAAGATCAGGAAGAGAAACCATATTATGATAAATGATTTTATATTTTTATATGCTAGGAGTGCAATCTCATTCATATAACATAACTCTGCTCTCAACCTTTGCCATTCAGGATTCTTGTATATTTGTATGGAATATGTGGTTAGAAATAGAAAATATTTTATTATTTTTTGTATAATATAGTTTATTTATTTTGTATCCAATTTGTGCCTAAACATCATCTCATTACCTATGATTCAGTGCAGTAGTTTTCCTATTGTTTTGTTTTGTTCACTTGTTTATTGGCTTTGTTTTAGGGTTTTTGAGGTACATCTTCAGGAATGCCTTTTGTAGAAAGAACAGGTGATGGAAAAGCAAGAGGACCTCAGGGAGATAGTTTCTATACTTTCTTTTCCAGTTCAACCAAAAATCACTCTTCTTTACCGAATTTATAAATTTGCACTTGATGAAAGATTTCATTTGTGTGCAAGTGCTAAATAAATAAATAAAACCATTGCCAACTTGATCTGAATTTTATGTGTTTAAGAAATATGTAATGTTGGTCTCTGCTTTCTTAGGCAGTAATAGCAAGATGTCAAACCTACATTAATACCCAATTTAATTCTATTATGATTTTATTCATGAGAGAGTGTATATTGTAGCTATTGTCTTGCAGCCTGAAAATGAAATGTTCTCATCATTAGGAGAAATGTGGGATACATAATGCACAACCAGAAGAAACTTTTCTCAAAGTGAAAGAATTGAATGAAATAATTTCAGTGTTGTTTGATAAGATTTTCAAAATCATTTAGTATTTTTCCTTAGGTGGCAGAGTGTCAGTTGAACAATATCCCAAATCAAAGGATAAATACAGGGGAAAGTGGCAATTCATTGAACTGAATTAAAATTCAATATATTGACTACATTTAAAAATGCATAAAGCAACTGATGATTTTTCTTTTCCTTTGTCTTTGATGAATGCATCTAAAATTTACTTTTAAACTTAAAATTTCTTATGGGAATTTTGATCTATTTAGAAACCTGTGTAGTCAATTTACTGGAAATATAATGAACAGAGGGCTTCTTGGTGATGGCCTTAGTCATACACAAAATGCATGCACGACTTCTGGTTATGTTATTGCAGAAATATCAGCGGTCATTCAATAGCTCTTCAGTATTATAAAGACATCAATCAGCAGTGATTCATACTTAGTAGATGATCAAGAACAGCACAAAGCAAGAAAAAGGGAAAAAATTTTAAAAATTACAATATTCACAAAAAGAAGACATTTATTAGTGATCCACTGTTTGATATACAAAGGCACTGCCTAATAATGAAGTAGTTTACTTCTGGTTATCTGCAGTAGAGAACTATGTACCATTTAAGAGAGAGAGAGAGAGAGAGAGAGAGAGAGAGAGAGAGAGAGAGAGAGAGAGAGAGAGAGAGAATCCTAGAATGCTGCAGATTCCTGGGGTTAGATGACTTTACCATGAAACATCAAGTGAATATGCGGCATGTGGGAGACCTGGCCATTGTGAAGTGGGAGATTTCATGGTCGCCAACTCACAATAAAAATGGGTGGTCCAGTAGCAATTGTCATTAAGAGGAATGAGCAAGTATGGAGCACAAAAGGAGGAAAAAATCTTCAGTCACAGTACTAGTCAGACCAATGCAATTTAGCACATTGCAACACCATTCCGTCTTTTCAGATTAGCAACATTCACAATAATAACACCAAGTATTAGTGCGGGTGTGGAGAAGGTAATCTGAATACATTCCTATTACCTAAATGTGAATATCTTTTCCAAAGAACATTTGAAATTTGGTATTGTAATTTTTCGAAATCGCCTATTCCGTAATTTCATTTCTTAGAATGTGTCTTCAGAAAACCTAAGAAAAATGGTTCTAAACTTAAGTACCAAAATATTCATGTGGCACGTTTAGATAGGAAAACCCTCTGTACAATTTAAAGTTCCAAGAAAAGAGTCGGACTTTGGAGCATTAAATTTGGGTTTACTTTGGGCATATGTATTTTTCCTACATGTCCTATGATTTTCGTATATCACTTCTGCAATTCTCTCCTTACCTCTCATTCACCATTCATTCCACTCTCACATGACATCGGGGTTCACAGCCTCCCCAAAGAGCCCTGCTAATGTGTCCCTTCATGACTGTGATTTGTCACTTCGGGGTTTGTACCAGCATGGCTTGCCCATTCTCACCTCTACCTTCCTCTCCATCTTCATCCCAAGTAGCCTCATCTCAACATGACTCTCTTTCCATGGTTCCCTGCAGTTTGTTGTCTTTAAAGCATCTCTTTTATCTCCATGCACACTGGGTCTGGGTTGGGTTCTGACAGTCTCACATTTTCCATAAATTTTTCACTGGACTTGAGATGAAAAACAAGATCCTTCTGCTGGTTGGTGAGGCTGTACATACACATTATGGTCCTTTGCAGCTTCTGCTGTGTCTTCTGGTCACTGTCTTCTCTCCCACACGTGCCTTCCTTTGGTTTCTGAAACATGCTTTTTTTCTGCCTTCAAGGAACTTTGGCACACACTAGTTCCTTCCTCGAGAAGGTTTATTTTAGAACACCCACTCGATTAATTACCTCCATCTTTTGCTTTCAATGGCAGCTAAATCCTAATTTATTTCAGATGCTTTCCCTGATCCTCCAAATGAGGTTATTTTTCTCAGTTACACTCTCTAGAAGAACCATGCCTTCTGCTCACTTTTGCCTAAATTTTGTGAAAAGTAGCTCACTTAATAATTTTATAAGCCATACAATCATTTGATTAGTATCATTTAAGTTATACATCTATGTATTTGTCTAAATTAAATTTTTATTCATCTAATTATTTGATTAATATCTAACAAGACTAATTCTGGTGAGAATTGATATTTTGTTTCTGTCAGCATTTAATTCTTAATGCCGAACCCTTGGTAGGGGCACACTAATATTTTTGAGTATCTCTTCGTTAGTTACAAAGTGTGAAATGAAAATTAACTGCTCAAAATACTCTCATTTAGTATATTAAAAATATTCTCAGTTATGTATATAAAGGTCATTAAAATTAATTTTCGTAATTATAGCTGGGAGCATTAAATGAAAGAATCTAGAAATTGATATAACTTGATAATTTTGTGGGTTTCCTCCAACTTTCCAAGTCCTGACTAAATCTACTTACAATGTCAAGTCACTCCTTGGCTGAAAAGATAAAAACTTTATTAAAACCTTATAGTGCCATTCCATACCAACAGTAGTAAGACTTCCTAAAGGATCAAGAAACTAATTTGAAATACATACCCTAGATGCTCACTAGTATTTGTGTTTGTGCAAGTGTTTCCCATCATCTATTTTCTCTTTGTTTTCATACTGTTTTATGGAATGGGACCTAGTGTAAAAGTCACACCTTCCTCTCCCCCTCTTTTTTTTTTTTTTGTTGTTGTTGTTTATCTTTTATTCCCATGGTACAACTTAAAAGCCAGTAACAGAAGGAGGGGAGACACTTTAGGGCTGTAGAGGTGATCAGAAGAGAAAGAGAGAAAAAGCTGATTTGTTTTCCTGAGTTTCAAATGGCTGGGAAATATAATAGCACAGGCTTGGTAGAATACATGTTTACAGGGAGCTTAAAAGAATGTTTGCATCAGCCGCATTAGCTTTATTAGAGTTTTCGTGCTTAGAGCTTCCTCTGATTGTCTGAATTTTAGCAGGAGCAAATTACATTTCCATTTGATCACTATCAAATTTTTAAAACAAGTCTTTGTGGATATCATAAGTTTTCGTCATTTGCAATCAGCACCCGGGTAAACTGATTATCCAGGCTACAGTCCTCCCATGCACGTTTTCATCGCTGCTCCACGTGTCAAAAATATTTAATGGAAACTTTTAGATAGTTTTAGAAACAGCTAACTTCACATATAAAGGGGCCCTGAAAATATTTAGCACTTGTAACATCGGAATGTTTATGAATCAAAAATAGAAATCTTCTAGGAAATATGTTTCCTGCATAGGGAGGTTTTAGCTTAAACAGTTAGACTTTATAGAGATGGGATCACAGTCTCATCTTTTTCAGGACACCATGTCATTTGAGTGTGCATCGATGCTCCAGCAGTTTCTTCCCACAGGCCCTCTCATGTCAGTCATTCACCTTCAGCTACACCAGGGTTTCATTAGCTCATAACATCCCGACCTTGTGTGGGATGCAAGTCAACAGGAAGTTCATAACCCTTTGCTTTCAGAATTAGCATTCATGATACTAAGACTGTGGTGCAAATTTAGAGTTCATTATTAAAGGAGGCATATGTTACTATACTTATAACAGATTCATCCCAGTTATTTTTAGTTTGACCTTTTCTGTATTCATCAAATCAGTTTTGAAATAGACATTGAGGTACCCTTTACAGTTAGTTATAAGAATTTCGATGGCTGATATTTTATATGAAGTTTTCCAGAGTCTCAATAGTTCCTTAATAAATGTTAGACTTCATTGCTAGTTTAAATAAAGCTGAAGTACGTATGGCTCCCTAGGATATTAATGATCTTTTTTTCAACCCTGCAACAGCTTCACTCTCCAAGTATAACTAGAAATGAAAGAATTCACCTACCTTTAGGTATTAAAAGTGACAAAAGTAGAACGAAGAAGAACAATTTATATTATGGATCATCGTAAATTATTAATCTTTTTCTGACTCTACTCTTCCCTCATTAATCTCACATTAAAAAATAATATCAAAACCGAAGAGATGGATAATATTCAGCACATGGTACTACAAATTTTCCTTCTTAACTACAGCTAAAACATATCTTAATATTTTAATTAAAAATTTCAAAAGCATGATTCCTAGAAAGTATTACTGGAGCAAGGAAACAATATTGCAAAGAATTTTGTTTCATCAGTGGCGAAATCTAAGAACTACAAGAACAACAACAACAACAACAACAACAACAACAACAACAAATGAAAAGGGAGAAGGGACACATAAGTACACAGTAGAGAAGAAACACACTCCAGTTTATAAAGATAAAATCAGGATACAAATCTTAAAGGGCACTTTTCATCTCCCCTTCTCTTTAGTAAAATTTATTTCTAATGCTATAGGAAAAGTGTGGAATTTTGCAAATTTTATGGATTTACATATGCTTAGTGGTAGGTTATATGCAATAGAAGTTGTTTTCATCTAATTACTTTTTTTTCTTATTTTACTATTATTCTGCTGAAATCATAATATTATTACATGGATATTATGCCTATTCTCAAATTAAGTCAAGGGTTTTATTTGCAGCCTAGGAAAATTCAGAGAGCCCTGGGAAGTTTTTTCAGATGCTAGAGATGAATTCTTTAAGAAATAAGCAGAATATTTTAAAAGGTGGCTTTTCTGTCATATCATAACGACTCGATGACAGTGCTAGCTTATGAAGTAGGATCACGAGAAAAATATAACTAAGAGGACTGTATCATGTTTATGCTGTTTCTTCACTTGCCAAGTCACCCATCAGTGACATCTTATCTGATTTTGAACTTGCAAGATTTTTTCTTCTTTTGCATTTTACATAATGCATTGTCCATTAAGTTGGATGCAGAAACATAAAAAGGACTTACTAATTCCTGATCAATACTGATACTTAATACTTAAAAGACACTGAGTTTGCAAAAAGAGTAGCAGTGTAACAACAAAACAGCAAGAACTGAGCTGCTCCTGTGGACTTGATTTGGGATGTGAAAGAGTTAGCATCATGGAAGTGATTGAAATCCTTCTGCTTTTAAGAGCATCTGTATTTTTTTCACTACTCAATTTTCCATTTTTATTTCTCTTTATCATGTTCACTGCCTGATATTTCTTTTTGCATTATCCTTTCTACTCATTCATGATGTGAATGTGAATGCCTATAGCCTCACAGGCACTTGAACCTCACAGGCACAGGTTCACCCTTTGGAATACTGCACATTGGCAATTATATTTACTAACCCTCTTGGGAAGGTTATGTTCAGTTCAAACTCTTTGTGCTTATAACATCTTTTCTGAACCAGAAATTATGTTTTGGCATAACCCAAGAATGTATAGCATGCACTGAGAACAGGCTTAGGTTTATCACAGGTTTTTTTACTTTAACTTTATAAAAGTTTCAAAAGTCAATTCTTAAGTCCCAGTAAGGGTCAAGGCTCATGATACAGAGTAATTCACATACCAAAAGGGTGAGCAACATAATATAGTTAACAAAGCAAAAGCTAATAAGTTCTGAGATTATTACTTCGGGAGTTAATGTTTTAATAATTTCACTAGAGATAAAATTATTTCTAAACTGGTATTCAACTCCTCTGTGCCTTATCTGCACAGATGACATTTTGGAAATATGCTTCCTGAATTTGTATGAATAAAGTAAAACTTTCCTTCCAAAAATTGAGAATAATAAATAATCTATTTTATATAGCTGCCTTATATTCTCTCTCTTCCTCTTACTTACATTGCCTAAAAGTAATCTAAGGCATAATGATAATTAATATTTACTTTCAAACTGAAATATGTAATATACTTTCACATTAAAATATCATATTGAAATATATTTTGACATTAGATTGGCATTTTTATATCAGCAGCCAGATTGTTAAAAACTCTAGCATTCCTTATTTACATAAAGCTTTAAAAATTAATATTCAATACTTTTTATTTATTTCAAAATGGTTGTTAAAGGGTTTGCCAGAATTTCGAGCAATTTCCAAATTTTTCTATTACTCATTTGGCACATGAGAAAGGCTTTGCATTTTTTAAAATATATTCTTCTTGGACAACCATGTTCATTGTGGTATTATTCACAATAGCCAAAATGTGGAAGCAACTTAAATGTACATCCATGGATAAAAGGGTAAAGAAAGTGTAGCAAAGACATACAATGAAATATTTTTCAAACTTAAAAAATGAAGACGTGGATGAAACTTGAGGGTATGATACTAAGTAAGCACAAAAATATTCTTACGTTTTAAATGAATTCTTACTTCAATAGATCATTTTGGCTCATTTACTCCATTTAGTTTCTATGAGAAATTTAATTAAAATATTGAATTGCAAAAGTATAATATAATACCAAGAAGGGGACTGTCAGCACCATATTGACTGAGAAGGAAAGGTTTTGGTGGTGAGATGCCCAACTGGAAGAAGGCACAGGGGCTGACATGAGAATGAAATGGCAGGCACCGACTTTCTTGCAGGCAGTGCAATTCTGTTGTGGGGAGGGTGCTTCTGCTCTTCTTCTGCTCCCCTTTCTTGTGCTCCCCTTCTGCTCCCCAGAGGACCGCATGGCTCCACACATAGCAGAGTCCAATAGTGACATTGAGCCACACATGTGGGATAAAATAAGCTGAAGTATGATTACATACTTTAGGGGCAGGCTCCAGACTACACTAATGGAACATTTTAAATCTGGGATTCTATTCCTAGCCACAAGCCTGGATCACAGTCAGACTTGGGACCTGCCAGGCCTGGGATACCCACCGGGACTCTCTAGTCTAGAAATTCAGATCTTTGCCAAATGTCACCAAATGTCAATACACACACACTTTTTCTTTTTTTTTACTTTTAATACCTGATTATTTCCATCATTTAACTAGAAATTTCATGCTGATCACCGTTTTCTCTGATTTTTTTCTATTCAGTTAATCTATTTTTTTCTATTCAGATTTCTATTATAAAATTGTTAAATATATAAAAATAGATTACCTAAAAGTGTTTTTAACTTTTTAAATTTATAAAATAATATAAATTTAGATGCATAATAAACAAAAAATAAAAATGCATGGCTAAGATTGCACACACACAGTGATTATTTTAGCTTGGAAGTGACAATAATGATGATTAATTAATCTGCTTATGTTTATTTTTAATACTTTTATAGTTCTTTATTCTCAATTTGCTTTTTGGGGGGAGGTAGAACAATTTTATGACTTTGCAAAAATTCGAGCAAAATTAGTATATGTATTTTATACAGAAAAGAATCTTTAAATAAAAATATATAATGGGTTTTAACTCAGAGACCAATTCTGAAAAATGTGTGGTCTTGATTACATATATAACCATAGGTAAAATATAATTGTTATGATTCTCCCATATTTCAAATTAGAAATGAAATAATAGTAAACCTAAAGTGCTTTTATGAGGTTTAAATGAGACAATAATTACATGTCTAACAAAAATTTGTTTTTGTTTTGTTTCGTCTTTCTAAAGTAATATTTGATTTGATGTTTTGGGACTCAGAAAATAGTTGTTTATATGAAATACAGAATAAATATCACTACTTTATATTTTAGATTTTCGTATAGGCAATAGATGATATAATGTTTGGTATTACCATACAAATCACTGTATATAAACTACTATCTAAAATGATTTCCAATCCATACATAGGACATTGGATATTTTTGCTTATTTATATATTGTGTATTTGTTGTGGTTCTATGTGGATCACTGCCAATAGGATATGGTAGTGGATAAATATTATGAATATTAAAAAATAACTAATTTTATACATTTGCAAAAGAAGACTTATTAATAAAATTCTGTGTATTCACATTTAATAATTATTTAAATAAGACAATAATAATAAAAACTGAGATCCCAGAAGCTGATTCTTAAGATGTCCCTTTCCTCACCAGGCTGTGGCTAAGTCAAGGGTTTTGTGAGTTAAGAGCAAGCTGTAAATGAAACTGAAATTATGTCCATGAATAAATTTACCAGGTCATTAAACCTAATAATCACAGATTCACTTATTATTACTATAATTATTAATAAGATTCTTAAATAATATTAAATATTATCATTAATGATGCTAAGTAACAATGTGTTATACTGTAACTGGTGACATAGCCCTTTGCCAATATGAACAATTTAAGATGTTAAAGATTGTGGAATAGAAGGAGCCTGGGTCACTGAATGTGTATTCAGGCCCTAAACCCTTTGTAGACGGTCTACTCCCAGACTGGTGTCACATGTGAAAACACACATACACTCTGTCATTCCAATGGCAAACCGTACTTCCCTTTGGTATCCCATGTTCCAAAAGTAAACTCTACTTCTATAGTTAAAATCTATTTTCTGTATTTAAGCAGCATATCAGGGAACTAATGCCTCCTCCCCTCCCCGGGGAAAAACAACACAAGACAAAACAAAACAAAACAAAACAAAACAAAACACCCTTAATTCAGTGGATTAAAAACAAAAAACAAAAAAAAACAGTCACTCATTCTTACTTATCTGTAGATTTGCAGGCAGTTGGCTGACCTAGCATAGCTAACCTGGGTGGCTTTGGTGATCCCAGCTAAACCCACCTTTACTTCTGGATGTCACTTATCCAGGCCATCTTCAGCTGACTTGCCAATGTTCTTCTGGAAGAAATGGTAGAGGCTGTAAAAAGGCATTAGCAGTTGTGCAAGCACAGTTCAAAAATCTACTCTCATTATTGAAAACCATGGGGCTTAATCTATCATCGAAGGGGAGAGGAAGAGTCAGATCTCATGGAATTTAAGGGAAGAAAAGGGAAGTTTCTGGGCAATTATCTAATGCTCCTTCAGAGTTTTAACACTGATCTGAGAAGTGCTTAAATTTTCAATTAGTGTGCAGTGAAGAACCTCAGAGTTCCAGGTATTTCCAATATGACCTGTGTTCTGATTTCAATTTATGTAGGAGAAGGAGGAGGCCCCAAACCACTACACGGCCTTAGCCAACCCTCCTTATCACTCCTGGTACCTCTATAACACTCTTCTGTTTAATGTCACAATCCGAATGATTTCATTTTGTCCTTTGTTGGAAGATTGTCCACGGTCTCTTGCATTTCGACACATCTTGTGAGTAGAGGCGCCGTTAGCATTTGTTATAGGCCATCTTTTCAAGGATGCTTGTTTGGCAAACAGCCTTGGAAGACAGATATTATGTCGCACTCTGCAAGCAGAGAGCAGACCCATTTATTGCCCAGTACAGAGTCCAATGTAATATCTTTTCCAAGGCAAAGACCGGGAAGGTTAACTTGTAGAGAAATAAAAGATTTGGCTTCCTTGAGTGGTGTTTCCTACCTTTGATACAAACACCTTCCTGCACAGCTGTGTCTCTCTCTATCCTCCCCCTGGGACTTGTGGGACAAGAGGAACCAGCATGAACACAAAGTGCATGCTGCTTGCTGGACTGTGAGTAATAAAGTCCTTTGTTTCTGACACGAGACTCTAATGTCTTCTGCCAGCATCTATGAAATAGTGGCAGGCTGACTTGTTAGCTTGCCAGCAGGGTAAAATTTCAAAGCCTTCACACTTCATGATGCTCTTCATCTTGGTTTTTATTAATAACCAAGGTAAAGCAGGACTCACAGGTATTTGTTGATTTTTGCCTCCTTAAAGCTCTGTACACAGCATTTTCTAACCCATTTCTATTTCCTTTTGAGCCTTTAAAACACCTCTCCGGGGCCCTTAGAAACACTCCTACTCAATATTAAAATACGTAATATTTGAACCTCTCTGAATGTGTTCTTTACTTTCTGGCTCTGACTTCTATCTCTACCTCGAGGGCACACATTCTCTCAAGTCAAATCTGATTTTTTTCTTCCCCAGCACAGAGCTAGAATATGTCCCTTCCTCATTGTTGCTTCCATGCGATTCTCCTTTTCTTCTCTTTCTTCCCAGCCCAGAAAAAAAAACAAATGTCAATCTTGAATGTCAAGTTGCCAAATAAAAACAACTGCTATTCATCCTTTTTAAAAACCACTTGAGCTATAGTTTTAAAACAAATTAAGGTATATTTTTTACAGTATAAAATACATCCATTTTTAAGTGTATAATTCAATGATTTTTAATAATCAGTTAGTAAATTTTCTGTGTTGTGCATAATCCAGCTTTAGAACATTTTCATCACACCAATAAGATTTCTCATGTTTGTTGATAATCTCCTTTCCCTCATGTACTCTTTTCCCTCCTTAACTACCTTGATTCCACAGTTAATAATTTTAATCTGCTTTGCAATATCAATTCCCTTATTACAGCCATAGTTTTCTTTTAACTTATTCATCTTTAGAGTCAATTCTTTACCTACCCCTAAATTCACCTGTTGCTGAAGAAACTCACAGTTCTGTTACTGGCTTTATTTTAATTTTTTGACTATCAGCATCAAGTGATAGAGAGACCTCTTACATTTTCCTAGAACATTCATTAGCTTTCTATTTCTGTCTCATCTTCTTACCTCATCATTCCAACTGCTCTCTGCCCCATTCTCACTTCCAGTGAAAGACTTCACTTCTGGGAAAAGAAGCAATCATAAAAAGCATTTCCTCATCACATGTATGAACCATATGCTTTGTGTTCCTACTATTGTCATGGATGAAAATCTATAGTTTTCTTCAAAAACATCTCTTTCACTTGAGTGCTATATTCTTAGTCATTTCAAAGTTTATAATTCCATCACTTTTGCCCTCCCTTCATTATCATTTTTTCTCACCTTCCATCAATTTCCTTGGCACATAATAATGCTATACATTCTCTCTTTAAAAACGAAACAAAACAAACACAAACCTCTTGACCTACATCTTGCTGTAGTTATTGCCTTGTTACATAAATTCCTTGACAGTTATATATTCTCACTGGCTGCAATGCCTTCCCTTTCTCTTTCCTTGAAAGCACTTCACTGAGGCTTTTCTCCCTAATGACTCTACTGAAAATTCACGTGTCAAGGTCTCTAGTGACCTGCATATTCCTAAATCCAATAGTCATGTCTTAGAGGTGTGAGGGTAAAATTTAACAATGGGGGAGGAAAAAAATCTTCTTCTAAGAGTCTGCTGATGCTCATGGTGTAAATACACCAGCTGTGGCCAATTTCAAGCCTCCAACATGAGAAATGCTTATCACTGGCTCTCATTGACCAGCAGAATCAGTTCCAAAATCCAATGGATTAGCCTTAATGGATGTAATGGATGTTGCCTTATCTGCAGTGTTTGATGCAACTAATCCCTCAGTACTCCTTAACATCTCATTTCTGGACAAATCCTCTTTTCTGGAACTGCTCGTATATTGTGGTCTACTCCTCAGGTTCCTTTGTGGAATATGCTCACACCCTTGACTTCTTGATGTTGGAGTTCCCTGCTGCTGTGCCCTGGTATGTCTTTTCCGTCTCCCCTCTAACTTGAAGATCTCATTTTAGCCATTGAAATTAAATACTCTCTCTGTATCCAGATATCCCACCCTAACTTCTTCCAAAGGTCTAAATACATATATCTGAACTTGATAGCTCCACCTACTATTTAAAACTAAACATGTCCACTACTAAATTCCTGTGCTTTTTTTTTGCTCAAAATATGCTCTCATTTCAGGGCTTGGAATGCTTTCCTTTGTGTGTTCAAATGATTTACTCACTCATGTCTTTGCTCAAATGTCTGTTTCTCAAGTGACACATTTTCTTACCACAACTTAAAATCACTACAAATCCTTGCTAGATTACTTGTCACCTTCTAACATAGCACACATACACATTTGTCTATCATCTATCTATCTATATCTATCATCTATCATCTATCTATCATCTATCATAGGTCATCTATCTATCTATACACCTATTTTTTAAATAATTTTGTTATCTATCTGATCCTACTAGAATAAAAGTTTTATGACATCGGTTTTTCTTTGTTTATTCTTTTGTTTATTGATGTATTCTGAGCATCTGGAAAAATGCCTGGGCATAATAACATAATATGGGAACTCATAAAAACTTCATTAAAAGAATGAAAAAAAATTACCACTTACTGATTACTAACTATTTTTCAAACACTGTGATAAATGCTAGTTAGGTTATCTTACATGACTCTCACAGATGAACCTAGGGCACAGTATTGAGATTTAATTTTAGTTCTGCTTATCATTCCACAAGCATATAATAAAGATGTGGTCCTTCACTTTTCATACCTATTTACATAAGCTTAGTCACTAGTCCAATATAATTGTATCTGCAATTTTAACTAACATTTTTAAAATTATTATTCTGAACCTAACAGGCCAAGATATTTGAATCAGATATATTTTCATCAAATATAAAATGTTGGCCCCCAAATAGGACCACAGCACTGACAAGAATAACTTTATTTAGGATTTAGTATCACAACAATTTAATATTTCAATCCCAAATCATTGATTGAAATATATCATAGAAAAGTTGATATTTGCTTAAACTTTACATCTTCTAATTCAGAAGCCCACCCAAGATAGCTTTCAAAGTAAAGACTAGAAAGCTCTAATTTCCCTAGTCCACCATACCATCTTTTTTTCTTTTTTGAGCAAACTCTAAATGAAGGATAATTTTAATTTTATTTCTTTTCAATTGGTAGATATCTGTGAACTTGATCTTTTTTGTTTTTTCATTAGTTTGTATGTATGTAGGGGGAAGTGCATGTTGAGAAGAAATCATAGTTAAGCTTACAAATCCCTACAGTTATGTAGAAACAGCAGACCTTATGAACTAGCATTTTTTAAAAGCTACGGTTCCTTGAATCCAAGGTTAAACAAAGTTTAATGGGAAATATAGATTACTATTATTTTTATTGCTCAAAAGTTATAGTTTTTAATTATAATCAGTTATAGTTTTGTAGAAAAATATAGTTTAATAAAAAAACAAAGTTTTTCTTGTGTTTCTTCGTTTTTAATCACACATCTTCCAGGAGCCTGTTTCTTCCTGGGAGCAAAATAGGTCCTTAGAGAAATGAATTGATTCTTTCAGGCTACTAAGACACAAGTTTGTAGTACGATTGAACATCTTATTAACAGGCTAGAGAAGGAAACTGATTTTTTATATATAAAATACAGGGAAAATAAGTTAATATGGAAAAGAATATAGAGTCAGAAGGAGAAAGTCTGAATGTAAGAAGGGAAAATGTGAATTAGATATAGAACCAAGGGAATGTAGGTTTTGTTGCATGTTTTTCTCTAATTCCCTTCTCGAATCTATACTTTTCTCTTTGTTCTATGCACAGTTTTGGCCATAATAGGATGATACAAATTATATTTCTAGAAACACAAGAATTAACTAAGCCATACTCTGCACAACTGAAGCTAAAAAAGGACAATACATATGGACTTTTACAACAAATGAATTTAAAAAATTATTTTTTATATTCTGTAACTGAATTGACAGAAAAATTCATGAGCAATGGTGATATAAACTGAGCTAATGGAAGGTAAAATAGATGATAAAGGATATGTAGCTGGGAAAAAGTGCAGTAAATTGAACATGAGTCCACAGACTATGGCATAGAAGGGGAAGAGAAAAAATGACATGATTTGGCAAATGTTATTAAGCTACAGCAAACATTTTGTATGAGATTATGTTAAATGTTAAACTACCTCTTATTTCTTAATGTATTACAGTATACATTTATTTTAATTATATTTGGTAGATTGATTCATTGACATTATTGATACATACATTATTTAATTTGTAATTAATCTAAGTATATTCTTCAAAAAAATAAACTATCATAACGCAGGTACTTTGTTAGATAAGAGAGACTGAGTAAAAAAGTAGAAAAGTTTCTACCTTCGTGTAAATAAATAAATGACTTCAGAAAACTATAAAATTTGCGATGAAATAAATGTTGTGTTGATATTGAGAGAAAAAGGAGATACCACTTTAATTAGGATAGTCTGGGTGCTGAATTTTTCTATATCAACCTGCTTAAGCTAAAACTTATGATAAATAGTAACTGCAAATGTGCCAAAGTAGATAAAATGAGAAGACTGACTTAGATCGATATTAATTCAGATGTAATAATTTTTATCTCCTACCTGAAGCTGAACGGAAAAAATTGACCACCTGTATTTAAACCACCTGTGACCTGTAAACAATGACTGAAAGATGTAAAATTATCTTGAATATGTTTTTTAATAAGTTTTTATATAGTATAAGCCCATAAATTTTTACATTGTATCATGTCTGTTAATTTCACTTAGAGCCCTCATTTTAAAAATGTTAATAATTATTGCTTAGATTCTAATGTATTCATAATAATACTTTTTTAAATCCTATAAGTCTCCTAAAGAGGATCTTATAAGAACAAGTACAATTTTAAAAGAGTGAAGACATTAAAAAATGACATTGGGTAATTGCGTTGAAGTACCAAAAAAGAGACATCTTTAAAAGTACATATATTAATTTAATAAGGAAAATCAATTATGTAGAGGGGGAAGAATTTTGAATCATGCTTTGGTATATTTTTGTAATGCAAGCTCACCTTGGTCAGAGTTAAAAAAAAATGAATCTACTTATTATAATGCACAATTTCTAAGACTTCCCAGATTAAATATATGTATCATTATTAATTACTTTTACCCTCCTTTTCTTTTAAGGCTAAGTATCACTTTACCTAAATGTGTTCTTTAAATTCAACCCATTGAAGTCTTGCTATTTTTTTCATAGTTATATTTTCCATTTAATTCACATAAATTTCTCTCTTTACTCTCTTTTAAATATATTGTCTTTAAATGATTAATTATACATTTCTAATAAAAATCCACATTTTCACTGTTGTTTGTGGCAAAAATTCTGTGAATGTTGCTGATGGCTTTGAAGATGAAAACGAAATTCCACAGGTGTGTTCCACCTTGACCAAGAAAGGAAATAGGAAGGGTAGGACTTAATGATTCTAGGCTGTCTATTGTACTGATAGATGATGAGTATTCCTGTCACTCATTTATTAGGATTTATTTATTAGTTTGAGGGAGCTCTTTATTGAGGTTCATAAAAGTTGAAAGAATGAGAGGAGGAACTACTGGTTGCAGAAACTTAAAAATTTGACTTGCTGCAGATGGTTATTGGCTGAATTGGAACAAGTTCTGGTAAAAGGATATAGACAGAGATTCAGAAATGTATTTCCTTCTTTTTTACACATTTTTAGATTTAAAAAATTGAAAAAAATATTTGAAACATGTAGATTCATTTTGAGTAATTGCTATTGTTACAGATTTGGCAACAGATGATCAGAATAGGATGAGGGATCTATGTGCCTAAGGAGCTAGTTAGTTGTGAGATCAAATTCGTACTTAAGAGGAGAGAAATTAATAAAAATCCAGACTTAAAATTGGAGACTATACTATCTGTGCTCTAATCTTGCATAGTAGTTTTAACAGTGAGAGATTCCCAAATAAAACTTTTACATAAGTGCAATCTGGATACTTATTTAGATTTTTTAAAAATACCCAGATATTTAGACAAATATCTATAGGTTGCTGGGTAACTTTATGTGTATTTATTTTATCTATCCTTTTAGAAAATGGATTAAATAAATGTCCTCATGTTGTCCAAGTAGCAATGGAAACACTGGCTTGGCTATAGTTTTTTGTTTTTTTTTTTTCCTTGTAGGAAGAGAATAGTGAATGCAAACAAGACACTGAGGTTATGTTTCATAGAAGGAACACACTTTAAATCAATATTTATAGTTTGTGTAGTGACCCGGGGTGCTTTAAATTCTAATCTCTGTATCCTGTCTTTGCAAGTCTATTTTTACTTTTAAAAATGATTAGATTTAAGGCAGTCCTATATCCATTTGGAGACAGATCTATGTGTATCCCCAAGGGCTGAACTGAGGTCTGTAGAAATCACACCTTCAACTCAAGGTATGAGGCCTTTTGTGACAGGATCTTTGAAGTCTTTCTTCAATCTTTCTTTAAAGAAAAAAAAGTTCAAACACACTTTTTTTTTCTATTCAAAGTTGAGATTAAAAGTTTACCTGATCATAAGATAGGGGGAAGGAGAAAAATTATTTTTTTCCCTAATGACATTGGTTTCTCTTTGAAGTTTGACAACTCACCAAGTCACGTCAATATCAAAGAATCTATAAGCAGATTCAGAAAAGCAAAGATTGGAAATACTGGGATGTTAGTCACCTTTCTCTAAGCTTATAAAACTACAAAATCATGAAGGGGTTTAGTATTGTAATTAGCAATAGATGAATTATATGTTTTTTTATATTAGCATAATTAAATAAATATTTTATAAATGAAAATATTTGGCTAAAAAACAGATTATCACATAAATTAAAACCTTTGATCATTTGCATTTCCTGTCCCTGCTAATACTTGGTAATAGGAGTCTAACTTCTCTACTTCTAGGTAACATGGTGTCTAGGTGAAGAAATCAATATTTCTTTATGATTCTAAAGCCTAGTTGATCTATCATTTCTTAGTATTAATCAGTTTGCTGATATTTTAAAATTTTAATACAAAAGTTAAATTTATTAAAACCCAATACATATAAATTAAGGTTTACAAAAATCTTTTAGAAAATGTCATTAACCCATACATGTGAGAAAACCTATGTGCATCAACAATCAGAAAGAAAATTTTAAAGTCTTGGGCTAAATAACTGAAATTTGAACCAAAGACAGATTAACTCAAATTCTCATAGTGTTTCCATAATACAATGACTTTCCCAAACAATTTAAAATCCATCATTCTGTCTCCATGTATATTCTTCCAGTTTCCCAAACCTATCTTACTGGCATTTTTTTTTTTTTTTGCTATTTTGAAATAATATGGAAAAATATCTTAAAGTTAAATTTAAAAATAGAAATTAACATATGACACAAAGCACTTCAAAAAGAATGCTCTAAAGACCTGTGAATGTCTGTACCTCCATTAAAGCCATGACAAACTTGGTAAAATCATCAAAATTAAATTTTTCAGAACTTGATTACATATCAATAGCTTATTTCAATTCTTAAACAAGTTATTTAAGAAAAACAGATAAATCTGGGTAAGAAATTAGGCTCTGGGAAATTTTTGTTTGCCTTATTGGTGTTTCCCTCTCTTCCCAAGCTTGAAAGCCAGCAGCCTAGGAAATTTGGTACTTATTAAAACCAGCACCTAGAAACCTCTGGATGGTTCAGAATGTTTCTGGAGTTCTTGAAGCCCAGTCTCCGGAACTTTGTCATCATTTGATCTGTCTGAAGGCTCCCTGGAAAACCTGCATTCACAGACTTTTTCTCTCTTTGACCTGACTCAAAGGTCACTAAGGGAGGAAAACTCCATCTCTAGGGCGTTTATCAAAAAGCAGTATAGGTTGTTTACACTGCAGCATCTGAGACAGCATTACCAGGTGGAACAAACATAAGCTGGTCATAGAAGAATATCTTGGGATTAAGGTGTCCATGGAAGGCTTTGAGAGCTTCAACACAATCCAAGGATGTACAAGGCCTTGTGCTTGTGTGGGGCTGTGTGCCTTCTCAGGAAAGACCTGAGAGTGTCTCAAATGCTCACCTGTGACTGATGTTTAGGATGTGTAAGCAGAAAGCAGTAGCTGAGGCAGAGCTACAAACTACCTGCCCGAACATGGAAGGCATGACGCAACACACACAAAGAACCCTCAGCCAAGAGTGGGAGACTTACTGCTTACAGAAATTTGAAAGATGCTCAGTCTAACCATTTGTTGACCAGTATGCTAACTAACTGAGCAGGAACTTCAGTGGTCATCCTCAAACAAAAATACACTTTATAGAATTAGTCCAGGGAAGATGATAAACAAACAAATAACAAAAAAAAAAAAAAAAAAAATAGGAAAAACAGCTAACTCTGAGATAGGGTTAAATATTATTTCCAGAATTATTATTTTAGGTTGTTTATATGTCCAGCTTTCAACAACAAAACAATTATGAGAACTTCAGAGAAATAAGAAGTATGACCCAAACACATGGAGAAAAAACACATGTAGTCAATAAAAATGGAAACTGAGGAAACTCTTATATTGGTTTTCCCAAATAGATACTTTAAGTCAGCTACTATAAGTTTATTCAAAATTTAAAGTAAACCTTATCTAAATAATTAAATTCAGTCTAAAAAAATGTCCTGCCACATGGAGAATATCTACACAAAAATATACATATAAAAATAAGTATTCCAGAGTTGAAAAATAGATCTGAACTGACAGAAATAAATTAGAATACTTGAAGATGGTTAATTTATGCTATTCAATCTGAGAAACTGCATAAGAAAAATAAGAATCTGCACAAGAGAAATACAAAAAAAAAGTATACTACAATTATGTGTACGTACAATCATAATAGGAGTCTCAGAAGGAAAGAGTGAGAAAGAAGTGGAGAGAATATTTAAGTGAATAGTAGACCAAAACTTTTTAAATTTGATGGAAAACATTAATCTCCACAACCAGAAGCCTCAACAAACTCCAAGTAGAAAAACTCACAGAGATCCATAACTATCTACCTCATAAATTATCAAAAGCCAACAAAAAAAATAAGAAAAATAGAAAGAGAGAGAATCTTGAAATTAGCAAGTTAAAAACAACTTATCAAAATGTTTCCCCATTAAGAATATAAACTGACTTGTCATCAGAAACAATGGCTGCCAGAGGCAGTGGGAAAACATATTCAACATACTGAAGGAAAAAGGCCATCAACCAAAACTGTTATATAGAACAAAACTATCTTTCAGAATGGAAGGCTAATTAAGATGTTTCCAGCTAATAAAAATAAAATTAAGAAAATTTGTTGCTAACAGATCTGCTCTACAAGAAATAATAAAAGAAGTCCTTTAAGCTGAAGTAAAAGGACATAAGTCAGTATTTCAAATCCACACGAAGGAAGAAAGAGCATGGGTAAAGACAATTATGTAGATAAATATACAAAGTAGTACAAACATGTTTTTGTAACTCTATTACTTCATTTGATTCAGAGATGTGTATAAAGGAATAATTACAAAACCATTTTGATGTGATTATAATGTATAAAGATATAATTTGTATGTCAATCACAAAACAAGCAGAGGAGGAAACAAAGCTATTTGTATATTATTAAAATTAATTTAGCATTAACCCAACTGGATAATTTTAAGGCATGACGCTTTTAATCCTAAGGACAGCTACTAAAAATGTAACTCCAAAGAATATATTAAAAGAAACAGAAAAAGTTCTAAATGGAACAGGAGAAAATTTCTATTTAACACAAAACAGGGACGTAATGAAAAAACAGGTGAATGAAAACCAAAAACACAAAAGATATCTAAGAAACAAATAGCAAAATGACAGACTTTAAGCATACCTGATTAAGAAATACATTAAAAATAAAAGGTTTAAAAATTCTAATAGATGATCAGAGATAGGTAGATAAAAATAAATGCTCCAAGCATATGGTATCTCTAAGAGACATACTTTATATTCAAATACATCAACAGTTTAAAAGTGAAAGGATAGGGGAAAAATTAACCATGCAAACAGTAATGAAAAGAGAACATGAGTTACTGTTCCTGTATCATACAAAATAAACTTCAATACAAAATTTTACTGGAGATAAAGAATATTTTATAATAATTACAAATATACCTTCTAAACATATGAATCAAAATGTGACAGCATTGAAAAGAGAAGTAGACAATTTAACACTCATAGTTGGAGAATTCAATGCTCCTCTTCCAATCATCAATAGAATATCTAGACAAAGATAAACAAAGAAAAAGAAGATTTGAACAACACTATCAACTAACTTGATGTAATAGATATGTATAACACATCAACCAACAACAGAATACTCATTGATTTCAAGAGGACACGGAACATTCTCCATATGTTGGCCATACCACATGCCTAAATAGTTGTACAAAGATTGAAATTATGCAAAATTTGTTCTCTGACAGACACGTAATTAAATGAAAAATCTATAACAAAAAGAAATTCAGGAAACTCATAAGTATGTGGAAATTAAAGAATACACTCTTTAATGAGTCAATATTTTCTAGGGGCTAGTGGTGGAGGAAATGAAGAATGACTACTAATGAGTATGGGACTTCTCTGGTTGCTTAGTCTAAAATTAGATAATAATGGTGATTGCACAACTTTTTTACTATTCAAAAAATTCACTAAATTGTATAGATCAATAGACAGAATTTTATGGTATATAAACCATATATCAACCAGATAGGTAGATGATATATATAGACACATATACATGGAAACATAGATACATAGATAGAATGACATTTATAAATGATGTATTTCTGAAATTCGACCTGTCTCAAATTCATTTTCTTTAGCTGAAAAGAAGAAACATTGATGCCTCCTATTAACTAAGAGGTTTTAAGTGTCATAATAGTTGAAAATCTATGCAAATATACTCTGCAAATTGTGATACCTACCTACAAAAAATTAAGCTAATATTATGTTTAACTGACCTACCAAATAGATACTGCCACGTTCTCACTTGCTGCTTAAATTTCTTGTGGGAAGAGTTATATTCATGTGTCTTCATTTATCTTAGGAAAATTTAAATATTTTTAAATTTTTCATAAAATTAAAAGTAATATTTGTGTGAGTTGATGTCTTGATTAACAGATTTTTATTGTTTCAGTTTAGAGCATATATAAGAGCTTCACTTATTGGGGACTATAAATAAGCACAAAATATTTTTTCCTTATTTCAAATATAAAATGTTGCATGCATACATATATCTGTGTACATCTATATGGACACACCCAGATGGAAATAGAGAAATGAAGAGTACAAAATAAGTACCATGGCATGCAAAAGCTTATATGTGAAAATTCTTGCAAACATTTAAGAGCTCATCTTTTGGGAAACTATATGGAGAGCCACTTTATGACTTCGTAAAATTCCTAATTTTCTGTCCATTTGCTTGGCAAAACAATAACAAGTTTGACAATACTAAATACTGATAATTATATGGATCATGAAGGGACCATAAACTCTATTGATGAGCACATGATCTTGCATAACTGCTTTGAAAAGACAATTTTATTTATCTATTAAGCTTACTGACAAATAACCTATGATACTGCAAATCCATTTCTTGGTATGTACTCTAAAGAAACTCTTTAAGCTAACATAAAATTACATGTACAAGAGTGTTTATATCAGCATGATTTATGTAACAAAACATTAACAAACTACCTAAATGAGTATCAAATATTGGGCCAAACTAGTGGTATGGGAAGCAGACAAAATTGAAAACTCATAATTCTCGTATTCTTAAAAGAAGAAGCATTTTTGGGTGGATGGTGGTGGTACTGTCCTAGATTATTAGGGAGCAGCACCTTGGTGTGACTATTTTACCATAGAGATGTCTCTCATGAAGTTACTGGCTGGATTTATAAAGCTGAATATTGGTAAGGGTCATTTATTCCTAAATTCCAATCAGAAGAAAGGGCTCTTTATTTATTTATTCATTCAACTAATTAACTGTGATAACAAAAGCACAGCATCATTCTTGAAAATATAGGTGTGGATAGTGAATATTTTTCTAAAGCAATCTCAAAAGTATATATCTTGAATATATTTTGCATAATCTTGACAATAATTTTTCAAAAGATGCCTCTTCAATATGCTGCTGCAGGCAGATTCTCAGGTGCAATATTTATGTTAATTGTTCTGTAACTCTGTTATATAAATTATATTTAATACAGTGGCTCAGAACAATACTCCTGCTTTTGAGGTATATACAATTTACACCATCTGAAGACAGGTCAGGGTATTCCATTGGGAATTTATTATTCTTTAAAATATTATAGATTTTTTTAAAAATGTAAGAATAAAAAATAGTGTTTTTACTATATGTATATATATATATATATATAGTAAAAACATTATATATATATATATATATATATATATATATATATATATTCCAAGCCATATATATATATGGCTTGTTTCTTTTAATCAAATATATAAACAGGTTTGGAAAGAACAGATTTTTGTTTTTTCTGACTTCTTAGAGTATTTTATATGAGTTTATTTTGAAATAATACAATCTTGAACCTTATTTGCTGTTTTCACCTTGTCTTATAAATACACCTAACTATATGACTCTACTTCTCTCATATCACGTATGCATAGATGTGACATTTCTTAATCTCTTTGGCCCACAGTGAAGTTTGGAGATTAAAGAAATAAATGGAATGCCATTTAGAGATTATTCTATCGTGATTGTATGCACAGCCTAGTACACTCTATGAAAGCAGAAGAGTGTATTTTTAAACATTCTTTGAGCTACCTGTCAAACTTAATTTGTGTCAATTATGTTTTTGTGGATATATACTTTCAAGGTGGAGAATCACACAGCGCATTTTTGTTTTTCAGTACTTACTTTTCTTCAAGGAAATGTATTTTTCTGGTTTATTTGCTTTCTAACTGCTGGAGTCGTCTTCTCTTGATCCATCCTCCCTTTGAATACAAATGCAGCTTTTTTAACATATAATTACTCCCAGTACCTCATCCTTCCAGCCTCTTTCTGTCCAGTCCTCAAAAGTTTTTTTTTTCCCCTCAACATCACTAATTCTACAAAGAAGGAGGGTTTCTGAAAAGCGTGAGATATCACTCTCTACAAAGAACATTTGATAAGAACTCATTTTTGAGACTGAGAAAAGAAAAAGCATTATTTTTGGTCTGAAGTATCACCCATACACAATGTGTCAAAAGAGACCTCTGCTGTCTGCATTAGTCAATTTTTTAAAGCCATCTGCCCACACTGTGGGATATAGTACAGCCAGAATGGGCACTGCAGGGGCTTGAGAAAATGCCAGAAGTGGTCTTAGTCAAGATAATTCATTGGCTGGTAGAGAGAATTCTCTGGCTTAAAGGAGATAAAGATTGAAAACTAAGAAAAGTTTCCCCTTAAAAGAGAATAGAGTATCTCAGGGTTCTCCTACTTGTCTTTTGGCCATAGGATTTGCATTTCTCTTCAAAGTGTCAATAACACCATTCTGTTTTGCTAAAAATCATTCTGTTTGGTGAGAAAAAACTAAATATCCTGTTGCAAATGAACATCCTATGGATCTCTGACTAAATTGACTATATAATAAGAGCAAAGCAAATGGTGTGGAAAAGCACATTAGATCTCTCTTAGGCTTATTGCCTAATTTTACTAAGTGCAATATGTTTCCTTTCAATCTTTCAATATATGTATTAATTTTTAGACTTGCTTAAAAGATCATCTATGTCAACTAATTAAAATATTATTAGCAGGAAAACGTCTGTATATTGGTTATCTTAATTAACCTCAATTTAGTCCTAGGTTTTAGTTATATCACATTCCTGAAAGTAAATATGTCAACATGTTTAAATAATTTCCCCCCATAATTAATGATCTCAGATTATTTAATAGATAAGAAGAGTATTTTATTTTTATTAATAGTACACTAAATTAGTTCAATAAGTGTCATCAGAATCTGAACAATTAGCATTATTATTATCTTGTTGTAGAAGTAGAGGAAGTTTTTAAGAAATAAGGACAAATATATATTTAACATTATATATTTATTCTATAGGCTATTGTTGCTGTATGAAAAGAGGGATACACTCCTAACAAAGAAAATATGGAATGTCTTTATGGGTTAATGGACAATTTCTCTGAACCTTCATTCCAAAATCTTGCATACACTTAATGCTTAAGGGTGTGTCAGAGTTTTTGTGATAATTTACTCAAGATGTTTGGTATTAGTTAAAGAGCTATATAAATTAGTGGAAATATAATGCATTTCCAATTTTTCTACAAATGTGTTAATTTACATAGAAATGTTATATATTCTGTATCATACATTATACATAATATATAGTATGTGCTTGAGTATCAACTACTATTTAGAAACATAATTTGCAAATGGTCCTGATTACTTTATTAATCTTAATAGATGTTGGCTAAAACAATATTTAATGAGGGTATTTCAATGTGCCTCACTATGAAAATATTTTTGCTAGGTCCTGAATCAAGAATAAGCAAGTTTTGAACAATCTGTTCAATTGTATCAGGCTCCTCTATTTCTGAAAACTTTGCTCCATTTCTATTGTTGGCAAGTACTATTTAATCCTAAATTCACAGAAATTAGAGAGATGACCTTTCTCACACAGTTTCTCTAATTAATAAAACTAGCAATTTATTGACTTTACAGATTGAATATTACTTCCTTATATGCATCCTATCTGGGACCCAGCAGGTATGATATAGGTATGATATCTCAATTTTGATAATCAGGAAGTAATACCAACACTGCTGATATCAAGTTTTTATCAAATTTGATGTACAAAAAAAATTTCCACCAAAACATGATAAAAATGATAGTTGAATAAAAGTGCTTTTAGTGGTTTGAAAACCATTTCTTTAAAATTTGTATTCATCCAGAACCTCAGAAGGTGACCTTATTCAGAAATAGGGTCTTTGCAGATGCAGTTAAGATAAGAATTAATGTGGCCCGAAATCCACTGTAAGTTCTCTCATAGGAGAGAGAAAGGACACAGAGAAAACTGTGAAATTGGAGGTAGAAATTAAAGCGATGCAGCCATAAACCAAGGTATACCAAGGGTTCCTGGGGTCCGCCAAAAGCTAGGAAGAGGCAAGGAAATATTTTTCTGGAGAGAATTTTTTCCTACAGACTTCATAGGGAGCAGAGCCCTGCTAATACCTTGATTTCAGACTTCCAGACTTCAGAACTGTGAAAGAATACATTTTGTGTTGTAAACCACCCAAGTGTGGTAATGTGATACATAGCCCTAGGGAAACAAGACAGTGGCATAGCACAGTTTTTGGCATATTTGGTATTATACAGGTTTTAATGTCCTGCTGTCTGAATCTAATCATCTTTTATGGATAAAGTACCCATGTCCACTACGGATTCTTGTTTCCACCAGACTCCACAAGAACATGTTTCCAGAAATTGTCTTCTGAATTTCGGAGTTGTCCTATCTGGAGAACCAGCCCCCTTAACTATGACATATCTTAAAATATCTTCATTTTCAAGAGAAAGCCTTAAAGCCATCTCTTTATTCCACGTGGCCTTCCAACTAATATTTCTTCTCTCTGCGCCTTTTATATAAAGTTTTATTTATATCCACTGTATATATCTTGCTGCTTCTCATTTTCTCTGGAGCCACAGTGGCTAAAGTAGATAAGTTTTGTACACACCACACCACAGTTATTTTTTGCAGTCAGGATAACCACAATATTTTCAAATTAACCTATAAATTTTCAAATCTTTTGCCTTCTCGACACCATTTAACACATTTGAATGTCAGTGTAAATATATTCCTCACTTTGCTTAATAGAAGTACAATCACCATTTTCCTTTAATTTAACTATCTTCTTACTATCTTCAGCTCTCATTTTTCCAACCTCCAAATGGCAGAGTGTCTCAAGCCTAAGTTCTCATTCCCCTTTTTTTTTTTTTTTGATTACCTATCCTCTTTTTTTCATGGTAATTCCATTTAGTTCCAAGGCTTTCAAATATTTTTTTATGTGTTAATATCTCCGAAGTTTAAACATCTGGCCTAAACTAGAAAGGACTATAAATGAATGACCAATTAAGTGAGTAACAAATAAGTTCTCGGGGGTATAACACATTTAAAACATTATAAAAATATTGAGACTACAAATTTAGTTGTCTAATCAATACATTAACAAATGTCTGGCATAAATTGTTAACTTATTACTTTCATTTATGGATGTTGTTAAAAAGGAAAGAAATCGAAGAGAGTTCTTGGATTCCGTAGGTCTTACAGAATTTATTTAATGGTGGCAGACTGCTGTATTCTTGTCTCTGTACTCAGTGAGAAATCTTAACTCTTTTTTCAGGTTTACAGTGTAAGGTGTTGTAACAACACATTTCCTAATCTGTTGGAATGTAAACATGCGAGGTGACTAAGAAGGCCAAGGAAATATAGCTAAACTGTCTATAAAAGAAAAAACCAATCCCTTCTCTCTTCATTCTCATTTATGCTGCTTTGAATATAGATACATCTTAAGAATCAGCACCCATCTGGCCTTGAGAATGGTCATGAATAGCCCATCAAAAGAAAGAAGGGAACTGTGTATCCAATAACCTCATAGAGTCATCATATTGGCCTTGAACTACTTTCCTGCATGGTAACTCTCATTAAGTCTCCATCACTCTAATCCAAACCTAGCCTTAACCGGTACTTTGTATTTGAAAGTAAATTGCTTAAAATAAAAGAATTTAAAGTTGAACTTGGCTGAATAAAGAATTTGAGGCATTGGGAAAGTGATGAGATATTTTATAGGTTGAAAATCAGGGAAGCTGTACCAATCGGTGACAAAACATTTTACAGGTCACTTGCTGTACCTTGGAAGTCTTGCTATATACTTATCGCTAAGAGCGATAATTGAAGAAATAATGAAATTTGGTGTATGTTTGCACTTCTTTATCAGTAAAGACCTATGAGACAGATAAAATCAGATTGAAGCCAGAAGGTCTTCAAACAGAGATAAATAAGTTAAGAGAATCCTATTCATAGCATGCAAACTAAGTTGACGAAATATTCTATATTTGGATTCTGAAAGCTGAAAAAGTTATCAGTTTCTTCTCTTTCTTAAATTAAAAATATTGACAGGTGGAGGTGAAATCACAGCCTTTGGAAGATATGAATGGCAAACCTATAAAGGTTGTAAGTCTTTTGAGAAAGAAAGTGGTAAATGTGTTAAATGTGTAGGCTCTCATTCAATCTTATTGTTTTAATAGTCTCTATATAGCTATACTTTTTTTGAGGACTAGATTGATAAGCAGAATATACAGGCAAGTAATACGAAATGATGATGTTCAAGCTTAAAACCTGTGAGATTATAGAGAAGAAAACTTTTTTATGCTTCTGCAAAGTGAGAGTTTTTGAAGCAAATTTCACTAAAATTTAGGACCTAAGCTCCCTGAAATTTAATTTATGATTAACTAATGCAGACTCCAGAGAGATTTATTTCCTTACAGGATTAGTTCAAGAGAGGATAAGACTTGGGGCCATGAGATGGTATGGATTACAAATCCAGAGATTCTGGTTTTATCCACTGTATATATCTTGCTGCTTTTAAAGAAATTTACTTACAATCCAAAAGATTACAATAGCAGCTCAGAAATGTTTCCGTATTTTTCTAAGGAGACTTTCTCAGATACGGAGGAAGGACAATTACTTTCTTTTATATAAACACATGGATTCATTTAATCAGGGTCCCTTGCCTACAATAAAGAACCCAAAAATGGAGTGTGACAACTGTCATTCTCCTCCTCAGGGTGAGAATTTAAGCACAAAGGAGCCACATAATTATTATCTGTGTTAAGTAAATAATAATCTACTCATCACCAGACACCTGTGTGTACAGTCAAGACAATATCAATAAACAAAGATTTTAAAAACTTAAAACCATTATCTCACAAAAGATTTGACTGACAAATCAGCCCATGGAACTTAGAAACAGCAAACACACTAGCAACTGGTGGGTTTTTTGAGTGAATTATAATATCAAAGAAACCCTGACCTGGTCTGAAGCAGACCAAAACTATTAAATGTTTAATAGAGCATGAGATTTCCTACTTTCAATGAATAAGAAGTTTGCTGGTGAAGCTGTACCACACCCAGGTAGCATCCCCAAGGCCTAACCCAGATAGGAGCTCAGAGACTAAAGGACCAGAGTTCTTTCCAGTAATAGAAGGAAAGGCTGCAGGACGGGCTAACAAATTACCTCCTTCTGCTTCTGGTTGGTTCACGGTGTCTCTACTACTCCTAGCCAGTAACTTAATTTGTAGGGACTGCTGTGTTTTCAATTTTTTCTCTCCACATGGTGTTTTTACTATGGCTATTATCTTTGTTCTCCATTGAGAAATATAGATTTTACAGTGAGTTTTACCACAAATAGCAACACAAAGAGACCTGATGGATAGACCCTTGTTTTATTCAGAGATTCTAGAAGTTGAGAAGATACAGTAATTGATTATTATTATTATTATTATTATTATTATTATTTTCTCTCAAGGAAGAGGATCGTCTGCTATTATATGGATCGGTGTGTATTTATCAGTATTTATGCAGCCAAAAAAGAAAAATTATCGAAATAGTGCTGGTTACTTTTTCTTTCTCCATTATTTTGTTTTCTTTTCCTTAAAAAAAACTGATAGTGTTTGGGCAGGACTAAGGATTATATTTATGTTTTACAGCCTTCTTTAAAATAAGTATGACTATATAATTAGGTACTAATCAATAAGATAAAAACAGAAATATTTTGTGAGGCTCTGTGAAGACTACTTAATTAATAGAAAGGAAGACTTTTTTTTCTCAATTCTTTATTAATAAGATAAAGAAAAGGTGATTAGCATGAACATATGGTAGAAGTAAAAGAGCAAGAGTTTTAAAAACTAAAATTATAGGACTTTTAGTTAGTTTAGGGTAACTAGAACTTTTGGAGTAAGACAAGATAGGGTTGACAATGATGAGCAGTCAAAAATGAGATCATGTTAAAACAAATTAGGTATATATACTTTATCCTAAACTAAATGTACACCAACTTAGAACTTTATGGTAGACATACGGGTATGATCTATATTCTACTTTTAAAAGATCAATCAAATATCAGTCAGGCCTATCAAAAGACTACATGAAAACAAACAGAAATGAAATGAGGAAGAAGTGGGAGCTTGCAGAAAGGGACAACTGTTAAGTCAGAAAATAATGAGTGCATAATATAAGACAACAAAAAAGAACTTTTGAATTTATGAGATATCTTAAAGAGAACTTGTGAACAGATTTAACTTTTAGGGTGAATGATTTGGGGAAATAAAGAATAATATACACATGTGTAGCATATGTCCACTGATAAAATGAATCAAAGAAGATCAAATTTGTTGAAAAAACGTTCTGCTGACAGATCTCAGCATTCACAAGTATCCTGGGACCATGGAGAACAGAGACAGTTTTGAATCGGCACACAAGCACTCTCAGTAGCTATGCTTCTAGACTTGGTGCAATGCAAGTAGATGAAAACAATTAGTTTCTTCCTGATAAAGGTTACACTCACTACCTATGAAAATGCTGACTTTCTCAGCTGCCACATGAAGTCTGGACTTCCAAATAGCTTGTTTCTGGGGGCTGACAAGACAGGTGATTAGTATTCCTCCAGGAGCCTAAACAGGTATGTGGGCATTTCTCCTGCCTTCCATGGTGTATCCAGATCTTCTGGGCCACTGAGAAAAAAAGATGGCAATATGGACAAGCACAGATATTTGAGTGTGACCAGAAGTGTGAGCAGAAGTTGATGGGCAAGGTTCACTACCTCCACAAGGCCAGTCTGTCAAGAATGAGAGAGGTGGCTGTTTTCTCTCAGGTGTGAAAACAACACATGGAGAATCAAGTAACATAAAGAAACAAGGAAATATGTTCCAAACAGAAAAACAAAATAAAACTCCAGAAACTGACCATAATAAAATAGAGGTTAAGGATTTTCCTAATGAAGAATGTGTAGTAATGGTCATAAAACTGAACTCAGGATAAAACTTAGAAAAAATGAGAATTTCAACAGAGATAAAAATATGAAAATTACCAAGCAAATCATAGAGCTGAAGAATACAATGCCTGGATTGAAAGAATCAGTAACAGAATTTAAAAGAACATTAGATCAAGTGAAGAAAAGGATAAAAATATTTGCAAACAGGTCAGTAGAAATCATCAAAATTGCAGTGGAAGTTTTCACAGACATATAAAAAAATCTTAAAATTAAAATAAAATTACAAAAGCTTTTAAATAACTAAAGCAATCTTTAGCAAGAACAAAGCTATAGGCATCACATTTTCTGACTTTAAACTAATTTCAAAGCTATCGTAATTAAACAGCGTGGTATTGGCATAAAAACAGACACAAAGATCAATGAAACAGAATAGGCAGCACAGAAATAAACTCATGCATGTATAACTTATAACTAAGTAAGTTTTTAGAAAGCCACCAAGAACACATAATGGGAAAAGAATCCAGTGTTCAATGAATGCCATCTGGAAAACTTTAGATCTAATATTGGAACACCGTGCAAACTTGCATAAACTGCATATTTAATGTAACACCATTGAAGCGTGCAAAAGAAAGGAATTGGACCTTTATCTTTTATGCATGAAATAATAATCTCCCAATGGGTTAAAGTAACCTAGAGATGATTAAAGTATGTGGAAGGATGTGCATAGGTTATATGCAAACACTGTGCCATTTTATACAAAGGACTTAAACATCTGTGGATATTGGTATCCTGAGGAAGTCTTAGATCCAGACCCCTATGGATAGAGAGGGGTGACTATACAAGTTGATTTAACTGAGAAAAATAATCTTTTCACAAAATAGAACTAGATCAACTAGCTATCTGTATGCATATCGATAAACTTTATGGCATATGCTTATAAGATTTTATAATAGATGACAGACTTTAATATGCAGACTTAAACAGTAAAGCTCCTCATAAAGCACAAAAATGATAATTTTTTTTTTGCTTTAGTTTAAGCAAACAGTTCTTAGGTTGCAAAAAAATCATTAACAGTAAAATAAAAAAATATAGATAAATTGATCTTTAGCAATGTTAAAGTCTGCTTTTCAAAAGACACCATGTAAATGGTTTCTTCACCATGAATACTAGCTTGTAGTCCCTCTTCATTTTCCCAAAATTAATACATTTCAAAAGTGACAACTTCGTGTATTGGTAAAGATGTGGAGCAACTAAAATGTTTATGTATTGTCATAACAGGAAAACAAAATAAGACAAAACAGCTACTTTAGAAAAGTTTATTCTATACTGACTGTATGACAAGACAACTACGATTCTTAGAAAAATGATCACTGCTATCCACAAAAAATCTATTGTAAAGAAACATCCAGAGCACCAAATCCTTAATAGCTTCAAATTGAAACAAAACAAATAAAATGGCTATGCAAGATGAAAGATAATTAAATAGTGGTAAAGGTAAAGTCCTGAACTTCAGTCAACACGATAAAGAAGCAGCATTAATGATGATCAAACACATGCTGAGAGAAAGAAACCAGAGTCTAGTTATGAGAAGCTCTAAAACAGGCAAACACTCTAGAAATTAGTGTAGTAATTTGATCTGGAGGTGGTAGTTATTGACTTTAAAGGGTACCAGTGAACTTATGGATTTGACAGAAACAGTCCTTGTTTTAATTGGCTTATGTTTAAACATATATATATATATATATATATATATATATATATATATATATATATAATCAATCTAAATATCCAGTTTAAAAAATACGTTTTATTGTATATGAATTAATCCTCAATTTAGAAAAACTGTATAAATATAATCAAAGGCATACAATAGCACATTTTCAACCAATATTTTAAAAGCTATTTTACTATTTTGTTATATTTTGATTTGTTAATTTGCATTTTAATCTACCTCTTTTTATAAATATTCATTAGAAATGTAATTTTAACATCTGTATGGTACTTTACTTTGTTCAAATTTCTACATTTACTTAATCCCCTTTTAAAGGGACATTGCTTCTTAGATAGAATATGCTACCTATTTTTTGCAGAAACTATCTTTTTTTAAGCTACAAAATGCCTACTAATGCATACATATTTATATCAACCAAGGTATACAGAAATTTCCTAGCAGACATTTCTGTTGTAAAATGCAGTGACATGTAGCGTAATGGGGAGAGTATTAAGGAACAAAATAGAAATAAAAGTAGAGGAAGAGAAATGTGAGAGCTATAGTAAGGCAGAAAGGAAACCATAGAAGTACATTGTGTAACAGATGGTCCTTTTTTTTAGTTCTCATTACCAAAGTTTTGTAAAGCTTATAGAATGTTAACATATTAGGGATCAAGTGTTCCACTATATACTTTTGGAAATGAGCTAAATAGGATAAAGCTTCGTGTTACTTTATCTTGTTTAAAGTGAGAATTAAGAAGTTGAAAGGGAACAATGGAAACCACTATAGGTGTCAGTTTAAGTAGAGAAATTATTGAATGGCATAGATTTGTTTTTAGTATATGTAGCCAAAATCCCATTAGGGGTTGATGTATTGTCTAAAGAACAATAATGAGGGCATGGCCAAGAGTCCAACAGCACCAAATGGAAGTAGTGCAGTGAACACATAGCCAGAGCAAGGGAATTCTGCCTTATGGGTAGTAAATCAAGCTGCACTGGTTGGCCAACATGAGATGGCAACATTGGCCTCAACAGGAATGAAATAGATAAAGGAAATCAAAACAGCACAGGTGGGGGTGTGGCAGCAGGTGATAGTGGTAATAAGGTCATATATATCTTTTGAGGGGCTATTATTGAATTAGGAAAATCTGAATACATATTTTACATCATGAAACAGCAGAACACTGTTTTATGATCTATTAACTCAAAGTGATTCTCATGCAAAAAAGAGCACAATTGTGTTGGTGTATTTAATTTACATATTATAATTGTATAAACACATTTTATATGTTAGAGAAAAACACGGGTATTTAGGTTTCCTTTTTGAGTAATACCGTTTTCACTTTCTATTCAAAATTTGAATTTCAGTATGGAGATTACACTTTACGTGTAGAGAAATAATAAGTGTTCATCCAAATTTAAATTTATATACTTAAAGGTTCTATATTGAGGAAAGAAGAAATTTTTCTCCACCTTTCTAGATTCTTCTGGCTGGTCTAAGAATGAAATCGGCATGAGATAGATTAACAGGAGAAAATAAGAAATTTAATTATGTACACAAGTATTAGGGTTCTATATGGATATAGGGCCAAGGACAATCTCGACCATTGAGGCTTAAATGCCATTTACAGTGAAGGAGAACGATGTAGTGGTTTGGAATTTCAAAGGGGAGGAAGGCAATTTTACATGAGACAGAAAATCAAATGTTTGATGAACAGATGTTTGCTGGGCTATCTAGAAACAATAGGGCACAGAGAGGACTTCAAACAGATGAGTCTTGCTAGGTCTCTCCCTGTCAGCCATAGTAAGTTCATATTATACTTTAGTTATCTGTGGTGATAGCTCCTTCCTTAAGGAGATTAGGCCTTATATCTAAAAGGTTTTTAGACAGTTAAAAGTAGATCAAAGTTTCTTCCTGAGTCTTATGTTTCTTAGAAATAGCCAGCTTAAAATAGCCAATACCCCATAGAGGCTTGCTGTGGGGTAACAAACACTGTTTCCCTTCAATATTTATATGGTATATAGTCACAAATGCAGCTTCTTTACATGTGTATATCATGAAAATTTGTCTATATATATATATGTAAGTGTGGTTGAAAGCTATGACTTATTTCCTTTGCAATCTTATTTCCTTAGGATTCTTGTTTTTCTTATCACCTCTTGTAGCTTATACTAAGTGAGAAGATAGAATCACTGATTAACTTCTAGGTGTTGTCACTTAGAAACAAACGGTAAACAGAGAAAATGTTTTTGAGGTTTCTAATGGTACTTTTTTCTTGCTTTACAAAGACCTGTGTCATTTTCTTATTTTCTGCTGAACTTTTTATATCAAGGAAAAAATATATATTTTTATTTTAATAACAGCTAACACTAGTGTAAATAAAACCTAATTAGACTTTCACAATAGAAATTCAGTTTTAGTAAGCCAGAAGATAAGAGTTATTTATTGTCATCATTAATAATGGTTAATTTAGAATGTTAGTATTTTAGGGTTAGGTATGTCAAAGAAAGCATAAAATATGTATTAATAGCTAAATCAAATGACAGCAGCAAATCTGCTTTTTTATTGCCAAATATTTCTTCTTCTAGGGAACCTAAGTGTGTAAGAGATTCAAAATTGGGCTTTCATTAACTTTCTCATTAACTCTCCAAGAACCCCCTGTTACACTATGGAACAATAGCACTCAGTGGTTGAGCTCTATTTAAAGTGGTATATCTATTATTAGAGTAATGATTACAAACCATATGGTGTAGCCAATAAGGCTGTCTTCAAATACACTAATTACATCAAGTACAGGCAATAAAACAGGTGCTAAAATGTTCTCATCACCATTTTTCACTTACAGCTCCATAGAACACCTTTAGTTCAGAGATTGGCATTCCACCCTATTTCTATAGATTCTCCTTTGATACTTACAGATCCTGTATAACTATCAGGTAAACACCAATTTAAAGAACAAACATGCTATTCGTTAGTAAACCTAAAAGTAGATTTATTTTTAATTGAGGATCAATGGATGACAAAAGAACAATCTAAAACAAATAATGTCAATTTTTATTGGAAGTTTTATAGCCAATTTTACCTAATACGTGTTGTGCCATTCTGCAGTTATAGAGTCCCTAATTTCTTATATATTAGGATAATATATAAGTAATCCAATAAGAGACATTAATAGTGTAAAGGCAAGAGAATAGGGTTAAGTCATGGTCTCCCATGTCCATCAACCAAGTGATTTTGGACAAACAGACGTGCATAAATGTCCAGTATTTTTAGGTATAAAGACTGCAGTTTGATTCAGGCCATTTCTAAGGTTCTCTCTCTATTTAAAATTTTATCACTTTTGTTGTGAATTGACAAGATGTTCTCCTTGACTGAGCTTTAGTAAGGGTCCTTTAAGTGCTCTTCTTCACTAGGTCTTGACCTTGGCCCTTATCCTTACCAGGCATACACAGCCCTGCTTTAGCAGAAATCCTGCTAAGTCAGCTCAGATGGAATTGCTCCACCCTTGATATGTGACCTCTCTTGACATCTGATCAAATTCCTCATTCCCCACCATTGATAGCTGATCATGCTGGCTAGGCCTCAGCAAAAATCCTGTTAGGTCAGTTAGGCACTTATTCCCTGACCCTTGCTGTCTCCTCTTAATAATTTTCTATTCATTGCTCTGCCTTCACCTCCATCTGCTTTTTAGCTATAAATTCCCACTTGTTATTATATTTGGAGTTGAGTTCAATCTGTCTCCCTTATTTTCATTGTCTTGACACCTATCACAACAGTCCTGCATAAAGGAAGTCTTCCTTGCCATTTTAACAACTGTCAGAATATTTTTTATTCTCTAACAAAATCACTAATAATACTCTCTAAGCACAAATGTCAAATTTTCTCAAATCAATCTGTGAACCTGGAATAGGACAGTTTAGGATCAAATTCTAGTCTTGGCTTAATCTTTATTATCTATATATCTTTGAGAATGTCATTTAACATTCCTCTGCCTTCATTTTGTTACTTATTTAATGGTTGAGAATAACAAACTTACAGGGCTTTTTTGAAGATTAAGGTGAACCTCACAGGGCTGTTTTGAAGATTCAGGTGAACCTTATAACCTGTGCTGAACCCTTTCTTGGCACATAATAAATATTAAATAAATGCTAGCTCTTATGAAAACAAAATAGTTACATTATGAACACAAACACACTAAAAATATGTATGCCTATTAATATATTCCAAAACGGAATGAAAAAATATAAAGATACCCAGAGGAAGGATTGCTGGGCCATCTAGTAGCTCTTTATGAGGAACCTTCATACTGTTTTTCATAGTGTCTGCACCAATTTACATTTCACATTTCCTCTTCAACATATTATTTCTTGTATTTATACATACCCATGTTCACTACAGCATTATTTATAATAGTGAATACATGGAAACAACCCAAGTTTTCTTCAGTGGATGGCTGGGTGAAGATGCAGAACATATAAAAAGTGGAATACTACTCAGCCATAAAAAGCTAAAATTATGCTAAGTGAAATAAGTCAAACAGAAAAGGATAAGAACTGTATGAGTTCACTCATATGTGGGATATAAAACAAAAAGCAGCAAAAATAAAAACAAAAAAGAAGCTCATAGATATAGATTACGAGAAGGAAAGGGGAGTGGAGGGAGAATAAAGAGGGTTAAATGGGTCAAATACAAGATAACAAAAGAAGAATAAACTTTAAGTGGGGAGCACACAATAGAGTGTACAGATATTGCATTATAAAGTTGTACACTTGAAATATATTTAAATTAACCAGTAACCACAGTAAATTTATTTTTAAAAATAAAGACAAACCATGTGCTAGGATAGAGAAATCATATATCTGTTATCTTTAAAAAACAGTCAGATTTCGCCTATGTGCTCACCTAAATCCAAATCCAAACAGAAAATGGCTAAACCTGTTAAAAATCTTTCTAACTAACAAAGCATTTAAGATTAAAGTTGTATAGCTCAGATTGCAAAATATAGTGTAATTTGAAGAATTAGCAAATAAATTGCCTATTTGAAGATGTCTGATTGGTATGTTAGTGGCCTAAAATGAAAGTCGGCTCTCAAATTACTGGTCTTTAATAAGGTAACAACTCTAATGGCAGAGTAAGTAGTAACCAGCGTGTTGTAGAATAGCAGAGCACAGTTGGTCCAAAATCTCTATTAAAGGATGTTTCTCTATACTTAGGCTGAAATGACATGGTGGAGAGGAGGTCCTGGGGTTGTTGGCAAAGAGATGAGCTTTCTGAGTCCACCCAGTTTCTGGTGTCCATGGGAGACAGGCGTTCTTGCAGGCCTTGCTTCTGGATGTGATGGTGCCTCCTATCATTTCTCTCTCAAGCAGAGCCTCCACGTCCCTTTCCATACACCTGTCTGACACCCACCTCTTCTCAATGAGAGGTGAGGAGGAAACCACCATGTCAAAAAAATGTTCATGGGGAATTCACTTAGCCGCAGCTCCAGCTTCATTTGAGGATATTAGACATGACTGGCAGGATTTAGAAATTTCCAGTTGGTCAGATGTCAGTTAACATGAAGTAGCAGGTTCAGTGAACTCACAGAATGCCACACAGCAACTTTATGTGAGCAGCAGCAGGAGACCCTTCACTGTCTTGTATCCATATTCTCAGTCAGCGGGTAATATCACCAGCCCTGCCAATATCTTCCTCCCTCCCTCTCTAGCTCCATCCCTCTCTCATTTTCTCCCTAAAATTCACCCATCCTCCTTCCCTCCATTCCTTCTTTCTTCCCTCTTTTTGTCCTTCTAATTGGTGCAACTTTCTAATGATAACTCTTCAATAACTTCCATGTGCACTGTCCTCTGCTTAACTCCACATTATTTATAAGCTGCTCTTCTCATCATAATTCTAACCATATTACCTTCTCCTGTCACTTGAACATGTGTAACTTAGAGTCTTTGTATTTTGTATTAATTACCTGCCTTGGCTGTTTTCCCCTCTGACTTTTGCTTGGTCGACATCTTTTCATAATTTAGGGCTGAATTTAAAGTTTGCCTTCTCACTGAGGCCTTATTATTGTCCTCAGCTTTATTAAGATATAGTTTACATGAAGACCTTGTTTGACTGCTCTTTGGAGACAAGTTCACAAAACCAGAATGCAAAACTCATGAAAGCAGGTAACCTACTGCATTCCCTATCATGTAACCAGCACTTACCTTTAGCTGTACTTAGCACATTGAATAACTTCGTAGTTATTCAATGACTATTTGTTAAATAAATGGATATTTTCTGCCAGGCACTGTGGTAGCACTAAAAATATATTGGTAAACAAGTTAGAGGTAAAATTCATAGTCGAATAAGAAACATATATATACACACACACACATGCATGCATGCATACACACACACACACACATAATTACACATATTTATATACATGTAGATTTATATCTGGTTGTAATGAATAAATCAAAATAAATAGAGAAATAAAATGTTGAAATAGAGAATAAAAAGGAAGTCGATTTCATACATGGAAAAAGATCTCTGAAAGATTTAAGTTAATACCTAAATAATAAGAAGAAGAGGTCAGCTACTGCCCCACAAAATAAATAAAAATATTACAAGAACAAAAAACAGTACGAGCTAATTCTCTGAGCACTTAAGAGCTTAGGATACAATGGGGGAAATAATTTTATCCTGAGGATGGGGAGATTTGTTTTAGCAAAGTAATGCAAACAGTCAGGGCTTTGTAAGCCATTGAGTAATGTTTGCATTTTATCCCAAATGCAATGTGAAGATATTAAATAGTTGAAGCTGGAGGGAAACGGATTTAATTTTCACTTAAAAAATGTTTTACATTTTAAAAATTCTTCTGACTTCTATATCATAGAAGATAAATTAGAAGAAAAAATGATTGAAGGAGAGAAATGTCACAGCAGAAATATAACAGAGATGTCAGACATGAATGGACAATAGTGACTGCTGGAATCAACAGATTAATGATAGGTTTGATATAAAGTTTCTGATAAAGGGAGGAATTAGGAATCCTCAGATTTTAAGCTTGAACGTAAAATGACATTGGATAGGAGTGCCTTTTCTAAAACAGAGAAGAATTTTGGAGGAATAAATGGGGTAGTTTTGAGACAATTTATGAAAAATTAAATTTAAAACAGTGTGAGCTTGTCAAATAAAAATGTCAAATGAACTATTGGATACACATGACTGAAGTTCAGAGAAAATGTCTAGGCTTAAAATATAAATTTATGAGTCATTAGTGAATTGATGATTTTATAGCCAGGAGAAGTATAATATCACTTAGAGAAAGGGCAAAGTATCGGGGCCAAACTTTGAGACATCAATATTAAGATCTGTGTTAGCATAGGTGCAATAATTATTATTATTAATAACAATTAACAATAATAATAATAATAAAAAGACCAAAAACAAACAGTATGAAATAGGGCATCATGTATGGTAAAAGGAAAAACGGTCTCAGAAATGAGTACATAATCAACAATTTGAATACTTCAGTGAGGTGAGAAAAGACGAGAACAGAAAATATTGCATTGTCAGAAGATACAGAGAGATGGAAGCCAGATCGGAGTGAGTGGAAGGAGTGGGAGGTGAGAAGGTTGAGAGCATAGAAGCCAGCCTTTTCCAAAGTACGGCTTGAAACCGGGTAGAGAATCCAGAGGGTAGACGAGAGGAGAAACTGCATTCAAGAGGCTTTATTTAAAAGACTCATATTTACCACCCCCTGCTTTTCAAACCATTCAATCTATAATTATCGTTCTCTTAGAAACGCTGTAGTTGGAAGAGCAGAGAACCCAAATAGTAGTGCAGTAAGCCTTCGACTTACTTCAGAAGGATTCTTGATGAAGGGAATCTGAAGCTTGTTCAACAGCTCATTGTCACCATCAAAAACCTAAGGCATTTCTCTTTTTTTTCTCTATGGCCCTTAGGACATTAGCCTTTATCCTTAAATGTTTTGTCACTGGTGTTCATTTGGCTCAAAGGTCTCGAAATAAATCCACATTTTGGGCAGGACAAAGAGTAAAATGGGGTACTTCTCTCATCTTTAATGAAAGAAGTAGCTCCTCAAGCCACATCATGGACTTCATTTGGAATCTTATTGCCAGCAATAAGATCTTTGATTACAAGGAAACCTGGAAAAATGAGTGGTTGTTTCTGCCTTCTTGTTTATTCTGGAAATAAGGGAAAAATAATGTGGTATGCTAAGAAAATCTGCAACAGTGTGCAATGAAAAATTATGAGCAAAATGTGAAAATAACATCTTTAAAAATTAGAAAATGAATATTATAATTACATAAGAACTCTGGAACACCTTGTACAACACAAAAAAATAAATGTAGCATCTCTCATGTATGTGGGGTTATAGTCTGTATGTTCACATGCTTGATATACTACTCAAAAGGCTGGTATCGGTTATTTTAAAATATTCTAAGAATTTTGAAAGCAAACACTGTTATAATAGCAAATGACAGCAAGTCCAAAGTGATGGTTTTTCTATAACAATGGCTAGTTGGACTTATCAAAATATAATTCAGTATACCCTCTGTGCTTTTAGCTTTGTTTTGAGTTTCTTTTTTTTCCCTCCACTTTTGGATATTATATTTTACACTCTTCTTGAATTATTTTATGTACATTTACTGTTTTCCTATCAGGAATATTGGTTCCATATAAAAGTTCTTTATCTTGTTGTTGTTTTTTTTTTTTTTTTTTTTTTTAGCTTCAATTGTTTTTAGGCTGATAGGGCACTCTATTAATCTCTATTGGTAACTGAAGAACTGATTGATTTAATTAATGAACAATTCTAACCTAATATTGCATATTTTAGTTAGGTTGATATATGAGCAATGGAGTTTGCAAAGCATGTTTTCATTATACAAAGAAATACTCGAAATGATGCAATGAAAAGACTAAGGAAAGTACAGTTCTTATAGTAAACATATTAAATTTCCTGCTAGATGGCATGTGATGAATATTTTTGGACTTGCCACCAGAATACCAGCATACAATTTTGTATTTCTAGGTTAGCTAATCAAAGAAAGGGACTTCAAGGACCATAGCCTCTTCCATGGCTTTTATTTTTTTCCTATACAAGAGCCACAAACTTATCAGCTTGTGAAACTTTTATGAATTTTATCTCACTAACATGGTCTAATTAGATATGCTGTGGTTGAAATTAGATTTCTTAGGTATATTATTGTATATTTGCTGGTACATTGGGAAAGCAGCTTTTTTGAATGCTGAATAAAACAAGTTTCGATTTGTGTTATTTGCCAATTTCAGTGGCATAAAAACTCCAAACAAGATCAATGTTAAACTATAAATAATTTAATGACGGGCTGGCCAAATTCTCAACTATTGGACAAGTGGCTCTCAAGAGCAGTGTTAGCCAGATACAGTTCAAAGGTTATTCAAGTTCATTAACCCACAGGGCTCTCAATTTCTCAAACTCTACAAAAACAGGCTGAAAAACTATTTATTGATAAATTGTGTTATCTTTCAAGAAAAGGAGGATCATGGGTGCAGAAGTTAGAGTTGGCTATATAGGATTATTTCCAGGCCTTGAAAACATATGGAATTTACCTTGCTAAATTCTAAATTTTTTTATGAATGGTGATTACTTTTTTTCTTCCATTTTCTCTCTTTTGGAATGAGAAATCTATAACTGTTATCCTATGCCTACTTTGTCATTACATTTTAGAAGGAACTAACTTGTGTTTTTAGTCACAGGTCTATACTTGAAAGGAAATTTTGCTACAGGATGGATCTTACCCAGAGTCTCACCTACACCAGATTTAGATCATTTAGATTATGAGATTTATAATTTTTAGACTGAAGATATTTAGGCAATATTTTAAATTTCATTTGAAGCTATAGTACAACACATTTAGATAATTGATTACCTGGTTTTGTGAATTATTTAAAAGTGGCAGTAATGAAGACAATGTGACATTGATGCCAAACATGTAAGCAGATCATTGAAACAAAATGGGGTGTCCAGAAATAGACCCATACATATAAAAATAACTGATTTTTTGCAAAGATTCAAAGGTAATACAGGGGATATAGATATTATTTTCAGCAAATACTGATCCATACCGCAGATTGTATAAGGAAAACATTGAAAATGGATCACAAACTTAAATGTAAAATATAAAATTTGAATCTTCTAAAGGAAAATATGCAAGAAGTCTTTGTGACTTGGGATATATAAAGATATCTTAGCTACAATAACAAAAGCATAATCCTGAAAAAGAACAAATTAATAAATTGGGTTTCAACAAAATTAAGAACTTCTACTATGTGAAAGTTGTTATTAAGAGAATGATAAAACAAGCCACTGACTGCCAGGAAATATTGCAACTCTTATGTTTGATAAAGATTTGTATCCAGAATATATAAATTTTCTCTAAACTCAATAATAAAATAAACAACTCAATTAAAAATGAGCAAAAGATTTGAATAGACACTTCACAAAGGAAAGTGTACAGATGACAAATGAGCACAGGAAATAATATTCAACATCACTAGTGATTATGAGTAAACTAATTAAACCTATAATAAAATTCTAACACACAACTGTTAGAATGGCTAAAATTCAAACACTAACCATGCCATGTGTTGAAAAGGATGTGGAGAAATGAGATCGCTCATAAACCTGACTTTATACAACTCCTTATAAAAACGTATGTCAATTGCCAAAAATGTTTACATACAACTATGCCATAATACAATAATTCTGTGTTCCCTTTGTCCGTACAAATGCTTGTACATAAATGTTCATAAAAGCTTTATTTGTAGTAGTTGCAAACTAAAAAAAAAAACTAAACTATTCTCCAACAGGTAAAGGTGTAAACAAACTGTGTCATATCTCCACAACAGAATACCACTTTGCAATATAAAAGGATGTACATCCACACTACAGCTAGGTGGATATAAATTAGTTATGCTGAGGGAAATAAGCCAAAAAAGAGAAAAGTTGATGTCTACAATTGTATTTACATAAAATTGTACAAAATTACATTTAATCCATAGTGACGAAAAACACAAATTGTTGCCTTAGGATGGGGTAGGGAGAATGCTGCCGAGTGAAAAGGGGCATTAAAAAAGAGGCAAAAAGAAACTTTTGGAGTAATGGATATATTCATTTTCTTAATTATGAGGATGGTTTAATAGATATAAATATATATTTTAAACTACATACTTTAAATATATGCAGTTGAATGTCAATAGAATTTATTTCTTTTCAGAATAATCTCATTAGCAATGACAAAAAAAAGAGGAAGAGAAGCTGTTCAGGAGTCAAAAAGTCACTTTTGTCTCAAAGGCAGACCAATTTGTGAGCTGAGCAAATAGGAAGAAAGATTAATCTGAGTCAATCATGGCTCTTGGGCTAAAAATGAACAGCACTCCAAAAGACATCTTTACGCTACATCTTAAAGAAATCTAGTTTTATGTTGTTTTTTTCTTTTTTAGACTGTGATTTTATGAGCTTGGTTTTGTTTTGTTTCTTTCATTATCTCTGTGCCTTAATTAAAGTATCCTGCTGGCTTCCATTTGTCTCATTCAGTGACACTTTCACACCTAGAATTTAATCAGGGTCTGTTGGGGGACTGGTAGGAACTGGGCCAGGATGGCTCTGCCAAAATGCCACATGTTGTGTGAGCTCAACCACATATCCTCCTAAAACTGCTCCTAGAAAAAGTAGGTTGGCTTTTCTCCTTCTATCACAACCTTTTAGAACTAATTTTTCTTTCAATTTCTCCTTGGTATTATTTTACGTTGTTATCTAAATAGAAATATAGTGTGAAAAAGATGTAGTCTTCCAGCAATATGACCATACCTCCAGCTAGGGCACAATTATGAATCTCTCTGTAAGTCTAAAACACATGTATATTTCTTAGAAAGCTTTCTTGACTTTCAACCATTATTTATCCACATTGTGTTTTGTAACCCTCTAATAAGTCTATTAGAACTTATTTCTGTTGTATTTTTCATATAGATAAATATATTTCATACATTCTTTTCAATCATATTACAACTACTAGGTTTCATACTGCAGTTCAATATTGTATTTGATAGAAACTACGTGTTTTTTTCAGGTCTTGATAAATAAATGTGAGGTAATTACTCCAAAGGGAAATTTATCAGCTGTGATACACTGAAAAGATACTGTGGAGGCCCAAGAATATTAGTAAATGGAAATTGGATTTGCTATTGAAAAATGGGGAAAAGTATGCATGAAGTAACACCTAATGAATTTATAATTATATTTATGTTACTGCATACTAAAATGAGCATGAAATTAATGAGAAACAATAGCTGTGGTCATTGATGTTGTACAGCTATTAAAATGCAGTGACTCCATTGAAATAGGAGACATTTTTGTTTTTTGTTTTTTTTTTTTTTTTGCAAAGAGACACAAAAGCAACAAGGGGTAAGGCTTTGATAGAACCTGTCATACCAGAGCTAATGGGAAAGATCACCAGACATTCAAAGTCATTTGAGTTGCTAGGATATGCATTTGAATCATGTTCGAACATATGAGAAAACAAATACATATACACACCTAACATCATTCTTATTTAATATTGCCAAAATAATACATATTTATCATCTAACAAATCATAATATAGAGTTTAACACATATCATGTAAAATTGTGTTTTTGTCTGTACTGTTTACATTGGGTGTGTTCACATTGTCACAGATAACATAGAAATAGTTACATAATTTTTCTTATTTTTTCTTCTGTCTAAATAATGGGTGTTAATAAAGAGATCCACTTTAAAAAGCAACAACTCAACAGGAAGCTGGATAATTTTATAAATAGGACAATTTATTTATAAAAGTGCAGATGATAGATAAAATGTAAAAAAAAAAAATTTGGACTCTGGCAATCAAATAAATGCAAATTAGATCACTGAGGTATTTTCATTATTTAATATTTTCAAAATGTTATTATTTGAATAAGCAAAAAAAAAAAAAAAAGCAGATAAATGGCCCAGCTCTGTATTGCCAGTAAAAAAATAATTAGATTCTCTTATTTAGAAAGTCAGTTTGGGAATAAATACAGGAGTTATTTATAATGCAAACTACTTTTCTAAGAAATTTCCTATTATTAAAAACTCTGATGAAAAAGAGCCAATTGGAAAAAAAAGGTTAAGAAATAGAAATGTTTGGACTTTTTAGTTTCTAACCACTTTCTCCCCAGTGAAACTATTATTTTTTATAATGCAATATAACAAACACAGTTATTTTTCTTCCAGGAACTTCAACAATAAATGTACTTTTTACATTTATACATCTTTGCTGTAGTCTAAATACCACTGAAAAAAATCAAGTTTTAAAAATATTCTCCTTTTTATTCAACCTTGTATTTTCCTATCATCACCAGTATTATCATTGGCAAAACAATTTACAACCATTCTTAAGATCTTAGACCTCATTTCAAATGTGACACATATATTGTTTGGACAATAATTTTTTGAAATGTTAGCTTCCAATGGTTACTATATCTAGGCTATGCTTGTTCTATAAGAAGTGTATAAAATAGAGAGTATAAAACAGTCAATTTATGTTGACTTTATTATGAAAGTGTGTTTCATAAGAGAAAGCCCATATTGACAAACTAATAACAGTCAAAGGGAGCTGCATTTGCAAAGGCCTTGACAAGATAATTTAGAAAAATCCTATTAACTACAGGAAGGTCATCGCCACTAGTGTAGAGTGAGTTAGTAAGAATGGTCTGAGATGAAGGCAGAGAAGTAGAAATGGGTCAGACCATGTAAGGTCTGTGCTGGCCAAGGATAAAAATTTGGATTTTTGTGATGGGAAATCTTTGGAAGATTTTGTAGATAAAAATAACATAACCTCCAGATGTGGTTCTATAGTGCAGCAGTTAGTATGTCTGCTTTACATGTAGAAAGTCCTGGGATCACACTCCAGTAAAGCCATGATCCATGATCAACAGCCATGCCACCCTGAACAAACTCGATGTCTGATCCTGGAAGCTAAGCAGGGTTAGGCCTCATTAGTACTTGGGTGGGAGACCACCTAGGAAGACCAGGTGCTACAGGCATAAATAATTATAGGTATAATAATAATAATAAAAAGACATTATCTGGTTTTAATTTTAAAAGATTATTCTTTTTCATATGGAAAACAAACATTTAGTAAAAACATAAGTTCATTGACAAGTTTTTATTGACCTTTTATTTACCTTTTTATAACCTGGGACTCAATATGCAATAATCATCAATAGGCTCAACTCTAAGAACTTAATACAGTCATTTACACTCTTACTTAAAGTCTTCCAGGAGAGTCAGCATCAGGATAGAGTCTCCGGATACATCAGGCAATACTTTCCAAAATGCAGGTAGGCAATTCCAGTTCCATCCATCCCCAAGGCTTTACACTTTTCTTCTATCTAGTGACTAGTACCAGTTTTGTTCATATTCTCACTTTACTGCATAATGTAGTAAAACATATAAACATCCTAAATAAAAATTATGTCTTTTTTTTGTCATCATCTACGAATAACCTAATAGTCAATTTGTTCTGTATATAATTAAAGATAGAAAACAACCAGACAATGGCATCACTTTGAAATATGTTCTATAATATTTAATTGATGAAATGAAAAACCTTGGAGAAAAATCAGCTCCTTTAGTTATATAAGACTATATTTATCAAACAATTCCTTTAAAGGTTCACCAATGTTAACAGATGATTTTATCTGGATGACAAGGGAGCTTATGGCTCATGCATGAATATTTTAAAACTTTTGAAACTTTCAAATATTTAACATTTCCATGACTCAATATATTAGAAAAATCCATGGATTTAAGCTAAGAATTTAGTATCAATAATAGTGTTCTCTAGGTTCTTAATGATATATCAAGATTTTTATTTTTTACCTAATAATAACCTAATATAGCCAGAATCCTTAGAAGATTTGATTGGGCCCTCATTTATCTATTCTTCTGTGGTCAGAGGACAGTAGAAAATTTTGGAAAATGTTTACTTAGAATGGCATTTTGGGGAGCTCAATTTAATGTAGAAATGGCAAGATATTTTATTCAAATAGTGTCTGCTGTAGAATTCTTAAACTCTAAAAGAAAACGGTACCCTGCCTTCTGCACAGATGGCTTTTAAACCACGTGTATATGAACTTAAAGAGTCAATAGGCTATCTGCTATTCTGTTTTTTCTCAGTGTGATCACCTCTAATTTACTGACACCAGTAATATTCCATCAAAAACCTAAAATAGATGGAGTATTCCTGAAAGGTTGACATTCCAAGTTGAGATGGTTGAATATTTTCCATTGAAAAAACCAGTACATCAGCAGGCAAGATTTCTTTTACTGTATTTTTCAATATTTTTTTCCTATTATTATTTTTTTTTAACAGCAGGTCCACATTGAGGGACACTATAGAAAATACAGTGAAGCCTCTATTTATTGCAAGAGCATGCTGCATGAATTCTTAAAATAAGTGTTCAACCTGAAATCAGATTTAGAAAGAATTGTGCTTCAAATAAATATGTTATTTATACCTCATATACTATGACTCATTACTACTTTACATTTCCATTTATTTATTTATTTATCTATTTATTCATTTATTTATTTATTTATTATTATCTATCTTTTAGGCAAGGCAACCCTTAGTTGACCTCTCAGATTACAAGCACCTTGTCACCTTACAATTCCTTATTTTTTAATTTTTTACCACTACAGCATCTGGTCTTCTAGGTGGTCTTCCATCCAAGTACAAACCAGGCCTGACCCTGCTTAGCTTTTGAGATCAGATGGGATCCAGCTTGTTCAGGGTAGCATGGCCTAGACACATTTCCTTTTTTTTTTTTTTTTTTTTTTAATGACAGAAAGCATGGAGGTGATTGTGTCTTGCTGTTTTTCAGGCCCACAGAATAAAACTGCACACCATTCACACACTTCAAGGACTTTGCTTACACTTAGTTTCATTTTATTTACCTAATGAGGAATTATCAAAGTATTTTGAGGTGATATCAGTTACTTCTGGCAGGGAGAGATAAGCCAGATTATAGAACAAGAACTTGTGTTCCTCTTCCATGGAAGAAAGTTGAGTTGCCCTACATTTTCTGTCCTTTTGCATCTTCTGGAGCCATGTGAATATGTGTAAATTGTGGAGAGAAATACTTCCAAGCCTGAATCGTTGTCCTCTCTCTTCTTAGTGCCTGTTGGTTCCTTGTCCTCTCTCTTCTTAGTGCCTGTTGTATATGAGGACCAGAGTGAGTTTGAGAGCCACACACTGACAACAGAAGACTTTTCTGCTGTACTGGGTTTCTGAATGGTGGCCTTGAGCACAGCACTTCTTCATTACCCTCTCCACCACCATCAACTGTATTTTTATAAGGGCAAATACAAACTATCATGGCAAACCACTGAAATTTTAGGGCATATATTTTTCATCAGCTGTATTTACCTTAACTATATGAAATTGGCACCTAATTGGGATACTGCTATTTAAAGAAACTGCCCCATGTTGTCTGAGAGTAAAATATTTGGTAAAGGTGGCAGAGATTACTTGGGATATATGTAGACCATATGTCTAATGAACTTGCACCTCTGTTGTAGTACATTAAAAAACAAAAGTCAATGTGTGTTGATTATTGCTGATAGTAATTTAGCTCAATGTTCAAAAAAGGATATGCCTTAAGAAAAAACCAGCAAGTCTGCAAGCCAAAATAAACCAAAATAGAGAATTATCTGAAAATCTGAGACCTATACAATGTGAAATTCTAGTATTATATAAATCTAATCTTTAAAGAGTAATTTAAGAGTATGAAATATCTGAGCTACAAGGCTCTGGAAGACTCAGGCCTGTGGCAAAAATTTTAAAATGTGATTCTAAATTTCTAGTTTTAGGATTCTTTTTTAGGAGCTTGGAAGTCACTGGTCTGTCCTAACAAAAACTAAAAAACTAAACAGGCTGGAAATCAACTACTCTTCCTGAATCAGTAAGAGATGGATGGACACAGGACAAACCTCTGTTGCCAACACAGAAAAGACAGACAGGTGAATCCAGTGGTCATGGCTTACATAAGCAGAGATTCTTGAAAGGGAACCACTGCAGAAACCAGCGCTAGGGGAGAAAAACTTGAATTATAACTAATCAATTGCTGAAGGCTCGGTGTGGAAAATTCCATGTGAATCTAGTCATAGGGGCCCCCACAATATTATTAGTTTTATCTGGAGAAGTGACTAGATTTCCATAGTAAATGGAGAAAAATTCACTCTCCCCATCCCCGAGCTTATAGCAGGGAAATGTGAAAAGAAACCAGTTTGAAATATGACAAAATGCCCTGTTCTTTTTAATAGGTCTTTTCTTAATGTAAAACTAGTTAACCTAAATCTAACTTACTGGGGTATTATCAGAGCCTATTTGACCTGGGGAAGGGAAATACTCCACTCCAGCTCATTCTAGACACCATCAGACTGCTTATAAAATACTTTGATTAGTGAATGTTGATCTCCTGTACTTGCACTGGTGGGAAAAGACTAGGTGCACTTCAGGGTATTTTTTTTCTTGAGAAAGAGGGATTGTGAATAGATGCTGGAAGAAGCTACAAGAATATTTGCTGATCAGAGGAGTGGACCATTGCAGAAAGATATATTTCCCACCAAGGATTTTGTTTGTGCTTTATGGTATATAGTGTTGTCAGCATGAGGTAATATTTCCTATTATCTTTCATTCTGTTTGGGGCCATGTGACTATGTTTGATCAGTGGAATATGGCCCTAATTAATCTATTCTACTTCTAAGTCTAGCTTTTCTTTTTTGGCATCCTTTGAAGCAAAACATTGTTGATGGCAGAAAATCCATTGCCCTTGGTTAAAAAAAAATAAACAGTTCTATTGTGTTTACCCACTGAAATTTGGATGTTTACAATAATAGCAGCTTTCACTACCTCCTATGTCCTCAGTCCATAAGCTTATTACCAAGCGATACGTTACAATGAAAGTCAATCATAGGCTGAATTCCACCAAATGTACACAATTTTTAGCAAGAAAATAAATGGCCATACCACCTGTACTTTTAAGCTATTCTTAGGCCTTTTAATAAATACCTTAGATAAAAGGTTGACGAGAGACAGACGAAATTATATTCTCATGGAAGAATCAGTGCATACTCTAGCTGAGGCTCCTCAAGTCTTCACATTTGTCATCCCAACTGCCTTTCATCCCAAGCAGTTACTCATTCTCATGTGGTTTGAATTCTTAGCCTTTTGGCTGGGCATGCAACCCACACATACATTCCATAAAACTGATTGCAGATCATCTTCCTTCCTCCCCAACACTCTTCTGTAATAGAAATTTAAATTCTTGAGTCTTTGCTGTTTCCTTAGTTTTGTGTTACCATGAAATAGATGACTAAAATGTATTTGTGTGTATTTTCTGATTTCTTTATATTTTTAGAGAAAAAAAAATAATTCTATAGTAAGTTGTTCTATCTGCACCACAAACCTTCCCCATTGGTCATATATTTCCAGTGAGACTCAGTTTCTAGCACTAATCATAAGACTTCACTGAGTTTATACCCTCATAGAAAAATGAGACAACTAATCTACTTATCAGTTATCCTGAATTTCTTCACATGCGTGGTTACCTAGCTATGTTATGTCATGTTTTATGAACCACATTGAGAAATACATCACAGGTACAAACTGAGTACAAATAAACTACATCTTTCTAAAATGTTTTCCACTTCCATACCTGAGAGAACAGATATTTTAAAAATTTGCTTTTTAAAAAACAATTCCCAATTATGTAGCATCTGATGCCTTTCTTTTACTCTCAAACGTATGGACAGTGTCATATTTTAGTAATTGGTCATTGCTAACACTGTGCCTAAGAATAATTTTAGCTGGATTCTACATCTGTATTTTCTTAATGCTCGGTGGTATTAGGAAAATCCCTCAGCTCATGGAGTGTCAGTTTTCCTACTGCTAAAATAAGGTAAGTGAAGTGTTTGGAATTAAATGATAAGTCCTGTTCAGCTGCAAAACTTACTATCTGATGTTAGGATTAATCTGTGCTGAACTCATCATAAACCTGTTAAATAAAAAACAGAGCTGGAGAGAAGTTAAAGCAGGGAACATAGATTTTATTCAAAAAAAAAGTATTGCAATAGAGGAAGAGAGACACTGGAATAAAATCAGGCTCAATTCCAACATATTGGGCTTGTTCCAAATAGAACAAGCAGGGATTTATACTCAAATAGCAAGCGTGGGGGTGCAAGCAACAGGTGAATGGAGAAGTGCTAAGGAAATATCAAGCCTCGTGAATTTCTAGCTGAAGATCTAATAGAATTCGTGCTGAAGGCAGTTTAGGGTGATCAGATATCAGCTGCGGGATAGTAGGTATTCGGAGTTTTATCAGATATCAAACATGAGGACTCCTCACTAAACTGACTTTGTAGGATTCTTGCTAAAACTGGGTGCTATAAGGTAATACACAGATGAGGCTTTTGGGGGAAAAAGGTTCAGGAAAGGCTGACTAAAGATTGGGCAAGCAAAGAATATTTGTTACACCCTAGGATTTTCCTTCTTCTAACAGATTTCTGTAATCTGGACAATATATATATTTTTTAATTTTAGGTCCACTTCCTTCTTATGAAATATGAGAGGAGAAAATATTCAAATTATCGAAGTTTTGTAGTTACTACACTTATGATGCACTAGCATTTTATTAAGTGTTCTGTCTTTTAGGATAGTCCATCCTGTGGCACAGTAACAACGATCTAACTGTCTTTACAAAATCAAAGGTTTATTCCTTACTCATGACATATGTCCACCCTAAACTGACTGCAGCTCTGCTCTGTATCAATTTTACTCTGGTACCCAGCTGATGTGCCATCTCTCTCGGAAGTATTATCAATCTTGTGGAAGGGAAAAAAAAAAAAGATATAATGGAAAACCACACGATACTTCTGAAAACTTCTGCCCACATGGTACACATCACGTCTACTCAATGACCACAGGCAAAAACAAATCATGTCATTGGCGTGGTGTCTCTAGGGAGGGGAAAGAAGTCTTTCCTACCTTAGATGCATTCAATACTGTAAAAAATAATAGAGCCTATCGAAGTATGCTTAAATGTATTAGTTATATAAACTTTAAATCAGGCCTGATAGCAGATATTTTTCTATTTTATATATGGGAAAACAAAGCTTGTAGAGGCAAAGCTATTCAATGAAAAAAGCTTAGTTTCCAATGAAGTTACAGGCCTGTGGTTTTTTAAGCCAATAAACCTGTAATCACTTGGTCAAATTTTGATAAATTGATTATATTCTTGTATGGAAATCTACTAAAAAAATGAGTACCAATGGTCGAGTAATACTAACAATGATGATAATAATAATGAAAACACAAAATTAGCAATTTTTCTTTTTCAAAGACGGGTTTGTTTGTTTTTTTGTCTCGTTGAAGCCCATGCTCTACTTCACTTCTAAGCATTTAAAATGTTGAGGCTTTTTTTCTTTTTTAATGGCAAACTTTTAAATAGTAATTCAATTTTGTATTTCTGATTTTTTCTGTTTTATGTTCTTCACCAGGGAGGTGGAGGATCAGCTAGGCAAAGTCAAAGAAGTAGAGCAAGGAGAAAGGGAGGGAGGGGCAAGCATAGCACTTCTCATCAAACAGAAATTGGGTATTTAACAGCTGATTAGCTATTAGAGTGTCTTGGTGGTTCCCCTGTGTTTTACATTCCTTTCAGCTTAATTAATGACTCACTCTGCCTTTTCATCTGACTTTCCTAGATTATTAACACAGTAGCATTGTTTATTTAAGGCTAATTGCAGGGAGATGGATGTTAAAAAGTATTGGTCAGTTCTCCTCCATATTTAAATGCCTTATAATGTTTCCCTGATTCACATTTAGACCTCATGTCATATTTAACGCTGTTCTACAGCTGGCATACAATATGAATTATAAACTTTATTTCTCTGGAATTGCTTTAGAGATTTTGAATTTTTTTTTAAAGATCATCTTTTTAAAGTTTCATAGATGAAGGATAATTGTTAAGTATGTTTCATATTGCTTAGCTGGGTTTCCACATAGGGATGGAGGATCATTGATTTAGAACAAATAAGGTTTATATTAACCTCCTCAAATACCCAAGTAAAATGGTCCAACGTTTATTTAAGAAAACAAGCAGAGATGAAATTGGATGCTGCTGCTGCTCTTTTACTGAATTATATTTACTAGTTTTCCAACCACTTCTATCCTCACATTTTCACTATTATCACCCTAAGAAAACAAGAATTTAAGTCTCTTTCTTTCTCTCTCCCTCCCCCCACCCCCCGCCATTCTCTGGAAGCTACAATAAGCATCGTTGAATTTATTTGTTTTTCTTTTTAAATTTTATTTTTAGAAGATACTACAATCTCATATTCAAAGGTTTTACATTAGATTTAGTTTGTCCTTCAAAACTGGATTAGAGAGAGATGCCAACACATATGGTAACTCCTGGAACAGTTTACAGTTTGAACAACCTACAGGAAACCATGAAAGCCACATTTCTGTCAGCATTGCGAAGCCAAAATCCGTGTTTAGAAATGAATTTGAGCTTGCACCTAAAATCTGTGCAAAAACCCATTTAGTGATCTTATAGAGTTTTAGAGGTGACATCCTGAGTGACATTCCAATAAAAGCTAACAAAATCTCAATTGCATTTTAATGAGTGAAAGTAATTTTGCATTCTACTTTGTGTTTTTTAAATGCATGCTATTTTTATGGTTTTAAAATTTCACTCCAAATCAAAGTTAAGCTCAATATCTTATCTCCCATAGTCTTGTCACCTTGTCTATATGTTCCACTTATATTTCATTTTTCTTCAAAAGACATGATAACTTGATATTTCTTTCCATAATATAGTTTCCTGTTTTTCATATGCACTCTGTGTATTTACGAAGTTTTTCAACCTTTCTTATTATTAGATATTAGTTGTGAAATAAGCCTATAACGAGCTAAATACATTTTTTAACATCTACAGTAGATGAGCTCTCCATGTGAAAAGGTCCTTTGATCTTAGAAGAAACACAGTTGATAAGAAACACTAGAGCAAATTTCCAAAGCCTGAGGCTTCTGGCTGTTAACAATCGACACATCAAAGAATCTTTGACAACAAAGATGATGACAGCTAAAAGTGTATCATGAGGAGAGTTTATAGTAAACAAATGTCTCCTTTGATGCAAATTTGGTTTTCTAAAGACATTAGTTATTACTGGATGGATTTTCAAAGGCTGCTTTACAAAAACCTGTTTGCAAAATTGCTGTGTGGCTTTACTCCAAAGACTGTGTTTACATATGAAAAATAGCTTTTTTTTTTTTACTTTCAAATGGATAGATATAGCTCCATGCAACTTCCATTTTTACAATGTGCAGTGAGGATGATGTGTCAAATTAGCCTACAGAACAATGTTATCCCAATACTGATGTGTTCTGTCATTTAGGTAATATGCTTAAAAGAAGACACCTTGGATGAGCTACACAGACTTTTCCTTCCCAGGGCTCAGCTATCAGCAGAAACCTTGCCCTGCTCACTCCACAGCTTGTATTCCTCAGTCTATAGCTTCATGTCAGCCATCTGGGTACTTGTATATCCTAGTGTGTTCCTCTGCCATTATTCGTTTTTCACCATTATGAGTAGGTTACCTCATTTTTCGTCTTCCTTTTATCTAGTGAAGTTTGAGATTTAGTAGAATTCTTTTCTCAAACTTGGTCTCCTTCTGTACTCAGAGCAAACCATGATGGACAGTACTAGATATAAAAATCAAATTTGCAGGTGTCTGCCTGCCAAGAAGCTAAATTGAATAGAGGCTGTGAAAGGATTTCAATCTAAAATGAAGCCAGAGGATATGAAATGGAAAATCGCATGCATGAGCCCTCAGAAGAACAGAATTTAAGAACTGAGAGACTGATTTTTATTAAATGCCTGATTTACAGAAGATGGAGACTTATCTCTGACTGATAAACATCCACCAGCAATTTCTCCTCATCCTCAAACCAATGAACTCACTGCTTGGACTCTGGCTGCATTTCCCCCTCTTTGCACTCCTTGCTTGTAAATACAGGCCACCCCAAAGCCTCACTTAACTCACTTATAGCTTGCTATAGCATCTGTTTCTGGAATTATAATTACCCTGTTATTCTTAAATTAACTCAATTTTTAATCATTTCAATTTATCTCAGTTTATCTCCATTCTTTGGGTTGACAGATATGATTAATATTTAGAATAAAAGGAGGAAGAAATTTCTCTCAATTTCTTTAATTTTAAGGAAAAGAAACATCTTTTGTTTACTAACCTCCTTAATTACACGTTAGATATCCCACAAAGTCTAAAAGGTGCAAGGGAAAATACTGTGCTGGGTGTTTAGAAGTCACAAGGTAGTCATCAAGTCCTTGTGACCTCTGACTATTTGATAACTCTGTTTATAAGGCTTCCTGGCTAAACTGGCAGGAAGGACACCACACAGGTGGATTATCCACTTAATGAGTGTTAACATGCTATTAACATAGATATTACTGTCAAATTTAAAATTATTAGGGAGTAATTGTGGTGAAAAAGGATTTAATGACAGAGAGACAATGAAGATAATTGGAACGGCTCATGAAAGTAATGTCAACCCAATTACAACTCCACACTCTAATAAAGATGAGTTTTTTTGAAATGATGTATCTACATTAGACAGACATGTTGTCCTTCACTTTTGCCAAAATACAAATGAGACAGTTTAGTGGTAGACTTTTAAAAGGGGAAGTAATTTACCTCTACAATCCTGAAATACTTGGTTGTTCTTACGACTGTCCATCATTAGTTGCTTTTATGGTAAATCCAACCACTGCCTTAGTGGGTAACAAAATTATCTCCATTATTTGCTGAAATATTTAAACATAAATGTGCATATATTTTTGTTTGATGCAAAAATATCAGTATACCTCATCTGAGTAGCATTCCATGATATAAAAATGAATTGACATGAATCCAACCATCAAGACATTTATATGTTTATGTTTAAACCAAAAAATTAAACAGAATAATATACAAAAGCCAGCAAAGTAAAATAGAGAAATATTTATTATAAATATATTTGATAATAGATTAGTATTTATATGTTGTTCAAGGCAGATATAAATTTGGTAAAATCAGCGCTAACTTCCTAATATACACTTGACAAAAGTAACAATAAATATTTAATGTAGAGAAAAATTTAGATATATATTCTATATATGTTCACTGTCACAAATAATCAAAAATTACAAATTGAAACTATTAAAACTATCTTTGCCTTTCAACTTTGCATATATTTGAAACATAAATTACAAGAAATTAGGAAAAACATTTTCATAGACTGCCCATATGAGTGAAAACTAGTCCTTTTGAGAGAGTAATTTGCCAATACTAAAGAAAGCTTTAAACATTTTTATTAATTTATCTCATTTTTATTTGTATTATAAACTTTATTCTGATAATTTATTCCAAGGAAATGAATAGAGTTAGACATTAAGGCACATATATAAAAGCAAGCAAAATAATGTTAGTTCTAGCAACAAAAAGCTATAAAAATGATAATTTAAAATAATGGGTTTATCAAGCAGGATTTGGGCCAAAAAATAAATAAATAAATAAATAAATAAAAAGCAGTTATATCTCAAACCTGTTGGCTAACATAAACATGTCATGATTAATATTATAGTATTACTTTTTGATTTGTTGTTATTACTGTGGAAGGGTAAAATAAAACATTTATTATATTAGTTCTGCTTTGAGCTTTTAAAAACATTATCACACAAAGGCTTCGCATCAATGAGTCAAAAATGTTTGGAGAAGCAAAGCAGTGCACATACATAAGGAACTGGGATCAGGAAAGTTAGGGGCCAAAGTTCAGGTAGACAGCCAAGAAGCAAGAAGACACATCTCACACAGAAATCAGACAAAAAATAGGTGCCAAGAGCATTCAGGGCAGTGACAGAAAATGAGAAATAGGTGAAGTCAAGAAGAAGAATTAGCTCTGGGACCCATAAATAAGGAAAGACATTGCAACCAAGGTGATTTTCTATTGCAGCCTTACTGAACTTTAAGCTTCTTGAAAGCAAGGACCATCTTTTATTCCAATGCCTGGTAGAATGGCTGGAAAAAATAGATGTTCAACCATAGAATTGAAATAATGAACTTTTTACTCTTTGACCTCAAGACAGCTTATTCTGGAACCTTTCAGCTACTTAATATAAAACACAATTCTCAAACCAAAATAAGGGATAATTATATAGTTATACTTTATTTGAATAAAAGGCAGAAATATTTGCTCACATGAAAGTGGATATTTTGGATTGAAACACATCTAAGTAAATATTTTAATGTTGTGGCTTCGCTTTGAATGATACCTTTATTGGGGCATGCAATATAAGATCCTGTGTGCATTTGTTTATGTGTTTGTCTCTCTGACTACACAGCATGAACTTGACTTGGAATATTTACTCGTCTTTACATTCTCAGCTCAAGGCTGTTATTGATACTTCCCACTGTTTTTAAATTGATCTGAATTTTTTTTCTTTTGGATAACTATGTTTCCTTCTCAGTCTCACGCTTTAGGCTGAGTTAACTTCACAATTGACTCAAGAGTAGACCTGGGCCCCAGGCCAGGACAACATGATCATTTCAGGAATGAACCTATCACCCAAAGGTAGAGTTGGCCAGGGAAAATAAATTCTTGAAACGATTGCTAGAGTTCTTAGATGAGAAGCATTTTTATTGTTGCTTTTAAAGAAATGTAAGAATGATTTAAGTTATATTGGCATAACATAGAGAAATTCTGTCTGAGAATGACATAAAGAACAGAAAAGAGAATAAAACAGAAAGATGAAGGGAGAAAGACAAATGATGATGATGATGATGATATTGAACCCTTAGACAGACTACCGAAATCTATCCACACTCTCTCAGTTATGTGAGCCAATGTATTTATTTATTTTTTACTTTAGTTAGAATTGAATATCTATCACCTAAAAGTGAGCAAATCCTCAAAAATTTACTAGTAGAAATTAAGAGTAGTTACTATGATATTATTGGGAAATTTGGGAAGATTTGTATAGAAGAAATTCTATATTAGGTAATACAGCTGTACAAACATTAATTTTCTTGAATATAATAATGATAGTATAGCTATTTAAAGCAGTGGATTTAGAAAATACGTGATGAAATACTTAAGAGTAAAGCATCAAAATCTGCACATTTTACTCAAGTGGATCAACAAAATACAGTATACTTTTACATATAGAGATAAAATAAAAAAGAAAAATGTTAACAATTAGTGAATCCTGGTGAAGGATCTATGTGTGTTAATTGATTATTCTATTAACTTCCAGTAGGCTTGATATTTCTTGAAATAAAATCTGGGGAAAAATCTAAAAACAGTAATTTTTGAGCAATGTAATTTCTTTATAATAGACACTCAGAACAATATGTTTCAACTTTTGTAAATTTTATAAGCTTTTTTATTCACAAGAAATAATCAAATTTTAGATCAGAATTTCGATTAGAATGAAGATTTTTTTTTAACCATGTTATTTCACAGCAATCAAACTCTATGATAGCTTCCATATTTGGGAAGTGAACGTGAGTTATATATCTGAGATAACAGAATCAACTTGTCAAGTCAAAATCACGTGTTTTGGGGATTTAATCCAGTACCAACCTGGTAGCTTTACCAATCATTTTGGAAAAAAAATAAATAAATAATAACTACAAGGGATACCTCAGAGACATTATAGGTTTGGTTTGAGACCACAAGAGTAAAACAAAAATTGCAATAAAGTGAGTCTCACCTTTTTTTTTTTTTTTTTTTGGTTTATTTGTGCATATAAAAGCTAAGTTTGCACTATACTGTATGTCGTTTATTCAGTGTGTCATAGAATTATGTCTAAAAAGTCTCTGTAGCTTAATCAAAAAATACTTTGTTACTGAAAAATGCTATTCATCATCTGATCCTCTAGCGAATTATAATCTTTTCTGCAGAAGGTCTTACCTTCAATTTGTAAAAAAAAAAAGTGCAATATCCAAAAAAGCACAGATATCCCAGAGTGACGGGTGTAGCTTGCCTCGGGGTAGACCGCTTAATTAATGGTCCCGAGGAAGACCCTCAATGCTAGAGAGTGAGGAACATCAAATGCTTAGAGCTGGTGGCCCAAGGGAATGCAAGTTCAGCTAGTTACTTCAGCAGTAGACCAGAGAGGTGAGAAGCACACACTCGAAGATGAAAGGAGGTGAGCTAAACTTCATCAGAAACAACCAGAGCAAACTGTCGGGGGGCAACATTTACCACCCCAAATTATGCCACTATGGCACTATGACACATTTGTTTAATAAATATGTTACTTAAGAAATAGTCAGTACAAGAAGGCTAGTTGGATCTTCCTTTCTTTCTGAAAGTAACATTAATCTCTTGTATGAAAGGTACCCTCCCTGCATCAGGAGGTAGACAGACATCCTTATGACTAGAGACTGAATCCAGGAGCGAGATGCTCATGAAAGCAAACACTTCTTTCTTTCTGTTTTCACTAATTAGCACACAAGCCTTTGTTTCTTTGTTTTGCTGGGTCTTCATAAATTTGTTTCTTTATCTAAAAAGTATAAAAGCTTCTTGCTTTGGTCATTTTATTAGGCCCTATATCTCTGAGGTCTCTAAATGAACAAATTAATTTTTTTTCAATTTATCTGCCTTATTATGTCAGTTTGATTATTAAACCAGCTCAAAACAATTAAGAAGGGCAGGGAAAGGTCTTCCCCATTTCCTGGACAAAACCAACTCTACCCTCAATTCCTGGGAACTGAAATCAGCCTAAGGACAAAGGCAAAAAAAAGGAGAAAGAATTGTAAAATGACTATGTACCTTTACAAGACTGAATTATAAATCCTGAATTGCCTGAAACAATACCTATTTGGAGTTAGAAAGTGCACTAAATTGACTAGAATGTGTTGTCCACCATATGAAGAGCTAATGCTGATTCAGAGACGAAATTTGAGCAATAAAACAGTAGTTTTTCATGATACACTTGAGTCTAATGGACTCCTGTAAATTTTACTTCTTCTAAACATACATATTTCTACATTTTTGTTGTTGAAAGCACAAATGGCTTGTACCATGTAATGGTGCATTGAGCAACCAAGAATTGTGGATATAATCAGAAAGCATCTTTATTTTTCTCTCTTGTTGTCTTTTAAAAATGTGTTTAGTGATAAAGTTCTTCCTTTATTCTTAGGTTGAAACTCAGGCAGCCCATGCTTTTCTGCCTTACTACTATAATAAAAGGTCTCATCGTTGCATTAAGAATCAACACATTTTCTATTCAGATATTACATACTTCTAGTTCTCATAGTAATCAAAATTCACAACAGATCGAAAATTAGATTCACTCTGTCTTTGGGAGGCATGACACTTGCTGGTTTCTTGCAGGAGGAAAGGATGATGTTTTTCTCTTAATGCTTTCACAACTTCTCATTCGTTTAGCTAAATTTTGTGGCCAGAGTAGTGTTAAAGCAGTTGCAGAGAGGAGAGTTAAGGGAGATATTAAAGTCGTCGCCTTGTCCGGTCATTAAAGTTGTCGCCTTGCCCTTTCAGGGCCTGCCAGATGTCTAAAGCATGCTCTGATTCATGAGAGCTATCCACTTCAGTTGTACAAACTCTAGAGTACATGCCATTTCCAACAGCGGCATTTTGTCTTCATTCACCTGCCACACCAGCTAGCCATTCCATTTCTTGTGTTCTCTATCTCTTTAGATTTCCCTGGTGGAGGGCACACTCATCTATTATGTCCCTATTAACACAATAGATATATATCTAACTCTTCCCTCTTCTTGACTGAATGAAATTCTACTTACCCCAGCTTGTGTCCCTAGAGTGTAGGTCCTCACAACGCAGCCCTCTAAATAAACTCTGTGATGGTCAGGCAGTGGGAGCCAATATCAGCATGAAGTCCTCTGTCACCCATGTTCCAAAAACCACTCAAAAAATAGCTTGTGTCTATGCAGTCATTTTTGCACTCACCATGCATATGCAGAGGCTAAGAGTCAGCAATCAAATTCTGGCTAATGTTTGTCTTTAAGAACCCCAGGCTATTCAATACTGATATTTTTATATTCACTATTGATTCTATTCATGCCTCATCTAAAATCAAGACAGGAGAAATTCAATATTTACATGTTCGGTGCCTATCAATCATTCTCTCTTTCTCTCTGAACCTCTAATTCCTTTTGTTAAACATATTTTGGTAGTTCAGAATAAGTTTGCTTGTATTCAAAAGAAATTTTCTCATTTGCAGTGTCCACACAAGAATTCATAAAAAGTCCTATTCCTTTGCCTATAAAATGAGCAAAGTTTGATTCACCATCTTTAGATTTTCTTCCACCTCTGACATTTCAAGTCCTTTGCCTCTCATTTCTATCACAGATTCTTCTTGGAACAAGCGGGTAGGCATATAAATTGTGTTCACAAAATAAAATTCTGTTTTTCACAATATGGTAGTGCATACAAATAAGTCTCAGTAATGACTGTGGATAAGCTACACCATGTTTTCTTCCATTTTCATGTTGTATAAACCAGTTCACTATAGGTGCCAAGCTTCAGATGCCCTAGTACAGGAAAAGCAATATATATGTGAATGTGAGCAGTTAAGAATTAAAACAAACAGAAGCGGCTTATGATGAAAAATGAGAATTACATAAATAAAATAAAATAAAATAACAAGACTGCAGGAGAGTTATCCCTTCCAGATTTGTGATAAAATCTCAAAATTATACACTGCTGCAAGGAATAACATATACAAAATTTACTTTCTAATACTGTGTGAGTAAAGGAAGTGAATTAAAAAAGAAAGAAGAAAAGTGATAAAAAAAAGTCTTGCAAGACTGAATAACATTAAAATGAACAAGTTCTCATGGTGCTTACCAAATGAAGAGAGTTTATGTCTCTAAATAGTACTAGTCACTTGGAAATCAAGTAGGGATGAGATTGTTTCTGCTTCCCTTATTGAATTGTATGTCTGCATATTCCAGTAAGAATTTTTTACATGAACTGTTTTTTCACCTAAAATTTCAAATGATAATCATCCAAGTAGAAAGTTCAAGAACTCTAACCTTTAAAAAATAGCAAAACGTATACTCTTTAGTTTTCTCATTTCTCTTTTAAACATGAATGCAATTTTAAGGGCTTTTTTTTTCTAATGGATTTATCTTTTTAATGTTTGCTTGGAATCTTCAATTCTAAAAATGATTTGATTCATTCTGGTTTTACATCCTGACTTTCCTTTGACTGTTAATGTCATCAAGGCTATTACATGCGGTTTTGCTATTTGGACCTATATATCTTCATCCTGTTAAGTGTTTTATAACCTACTTTTATTAAAGGTATATTCTGTATTTTCTGGTTTTAGTCACAGGCCTCATTATCTTACACGGCTCTGAAGTAAATATCACAGTCAACTACAGTCATTAGCTAATGATCCATCATTGTCTCTTAAAGCGAAGCTTAGAAGCACAGAGATACTCATGCTGAGCAAGTGAGAACTGGATACCTAACACATTATGAAAATGAAATAAAGGGAAAAATCCAATTAGGTCCTCTTAGTAGGGGTCAAGAAAAGTAGGGGTTTTCATTGTTTCTGACATACTTACGGTGTCAATGTACCATAGAGGAAAATTATAATGCATTGTAGAGAAGCAGATATTTATGGAGTCGCTGAACAATTACTGCAGGCTGCTGCCAAACAAAATATAATTGCTTAACTGAAAGTCGGCCTTCACTTTTTAGTCAAACTATCTCGGTATTGTACAACATACCAATGTCAGCATCAAAAATGCTGAATAACAATAGTAATCTTTGAAGGTTTTCCTGGGATGTTCTGTTGGCAAAGATTCACAGATCCTCATATTTAGTGTCTGGTTTCTAGAATTAATTTGATGAAGTAAAAAATCAAGAACACGACAGAATCTTTTAATTGTGGTTCAACCTGAATAGTTGATATTAAGTACACTTTGTATTACTGAATACTTAAACTTTTTCCTCAATCACCTGTATAGTCTTTTTCACAACCTTATCTTAGGCCACGGCATAATTATTCTTTACAATTTTATTTATACTCAACACAGTACTGTATAATGTTGACATTGGGTTTTTAATTTTAGGTCTGTGACTCATGCACACAATTCAAAAATTAATAATACAAATCATCCCAATACCAATTATTTTAGTAGATGTGATCATTTAAAACAGTTGTACAAAATAATACAACTTTGTCTTATTTTATGTAGCACCTCGCATACTCTGTTTTTAAAAGTTTGAGTCATTTTTACTTGTCTTCTAACAGTGTTTTTAAAATTATAATTTCAGTGTTTTAAATTTCCTTTTTCTCATCTTTTCTACTAATCTCACCCTTTGCAATAAACAAATCTAGTTAAATTCGGATGTATCTTTCTTGCATATACCCCCCAGAGAATGATCAATCATACCATATGTCTCATCACAGTTTTGTAGCTCTAAAAAGCATGCTGCATGGGGTTTATGTGTTACAAGAAGTGTTTCTGTATAGAGTCATTTGATACTTAGCAAGATGTATTTAATTTCTAAGTTTGGAATGCTTAAAAGTTAAAAAGGTAGGAAAACAACTGTGAAATAGAAGAGTGACCAGAGAAGAAAGCTGAAAACCAGAGGGAGGAATATCATAGAAAACCAGACAGATTGAGATGCTAAAGTCAAGGCAGAGAGGAGACAAGCGTGCATTCTGGTTTCAGAGGAGAAAAGACAGATGTGTCCACGGATCAGTTTAAGGTATTATACTTCAATGGAAGAACACCAGGATGATTAATCTCATTTGTCATAGGACTGAACCAGTGGAGTGCCCAGAATTTTGGGCAAACATTAATCTGGGCATTGGTGTGAGGATATTTCTGGATGAAATTAACATCTGCGTTTTTAGATTGAGTAAAGCAGGTTATCCCCTCCAATGTGTCTCCACATCTGAATCTACAGAGGAATGAAGAGAACAAAAGATAGAGTAAGGGAGAATTTGGTCTCTCTGCCTGACTTTTTAGAGCTGGGACAGTTGTGCAGTTTTCTCCTGCACCTGGGCTGGAATTTTCGGTGTCAGTTCTCCCGGTTCTCAGGTTTTTGTACTTGGACTGTAACTACTGGATCTGGCTTCTCAGGTCATGTGACTAAATTGCTCTATAGATAGATGATAGATAGATGATAGATAGATTGATAGATAGATGAGAGATGAGAGATAGATTCTTTTCTTTAGAGACCGATTTTGGTTCTGAATGTCCTTGAAGCACAGAATATTAAGGATGAGTTTCCTGAATTGGTTCTGGGGTTTTTGAAATTAACTTTCCAATCTTATTAGATTTATAGACATTAATGGCTCTATTACCAGTAGTAAAGACAGCACTGCTAGTCCATAGCATTAACTATTTAAACTGATACAAAAAATATTGCCATTGGATGTACTCCTAATCAAATACTTGGCCTGGTGTCCCTCTGGCCCTAGACAAAGTGGTAAAAGATGAGCATGAGCTCAGTGATTTGAATTCCCAGCTCAAGTGCTGCATAAATGACCTAAGAGCTTCTGCGTGTGCCCTGAAAGAAACCCTGATCTGTAGCCTCAGGGCTGAGACTGATGAAACCGAAACTGGTTGAATTATGCACACACGCACACACACACACACACACACACACACACACACACACACACACACTACTGGTTGAATTGTCTCTTATATGAGCCTATTAGTCAATTGTAAGATTTCTTAACAAAGTGAGACTTCATCATTTATCTTTGAAAGTTTGTATGCATGAGTAATTTAAATTTGCAATTAAATTTTATATCCAACTAATCATCTTTGTCTAGTTATACCCTAATTATTTAATATGATAAATAAGTCAAATTCTAACCTATCTAACCAAGTACTCTCTAATACTTTATATTAAACATTTTGCCCTTTAGAGGTCAACTTTAAAACATTAAAGTAGTACTAACATATTTCTTTTATTTCTTATTGTACTTATTGGTTTGGTCATTCCTAAACTGATGATAGATAGATGATAGATGATAGATAGATAGATAGATGATAGATAGATAGATGATAGATAGATAGATAGATAGATAGATAGATGATAGTTATCTATATCTATATATTTGTCAAATAAATTCTAAATCTATTACCAACTTATTAAGCAGCATTTTATTTCATTTGCCCTAAGGCTGCTCTGGAAGTAGGATTTGGTTGAGTGAAATCCTAATCTGAGGGCTGACAATAACTTGATATTCAAATTTGAACAAATTTTTTAATTTCCCTGAGCTCCATTTTTTCTCAACTGTAATGATTTCTCAACACATTTCAATTCCAAGCCCGTATTCATGTTCTGCTAACAGGCAGGTTGTTTCAGTAGCAAAGCTTTGGAATTTAAAGCAATGGACCTTGATTACGAGTCATACACCCAGGACAAATTTAATAACTCTCTCTGATACCCAGTTTTATTATTTTCAAAATAACACTGTCAGTGATGCCATTTGTTTTCAAGAATCAGAGAAAGAATAAAATAAAATAAGATTACGTAAAATCATTTTGTACCTGCAGATTATTGTTTAATTGTAAAATACTGCTCTAATTCCAAGAAATAACTTCCATATTTCAAAGATGATGTTCAAGATACATTATTATATGATTTGGTGACTAAAATTGAATTTCTTTTAGCCATAATTTCTATTTTATCCTATCAGGAGAATTTATAATACTTATTTAGTGCCTGAAATTGGTGTTATATATTTACAAGTCATTATTTTCTCACCTTTGTTGATGACAGAATAGTCTTTGTTCTACTAAGGCTGTTGTTCCTCTTTCCTTTTCATGATCTGGGAGCTATGATTTTGGAACTTATTAAAGATTTCTGTAGCTTTCTCTGTGTGAATTAGCAGAATGATAGACCAAGTAGGTACTGTTTTCATGTGGAACAAAATTATTTTTCTATTTCTGACGTGCCTTCTAAATAGCAAAATGTTAAATCTTGACAACTTATAGGTCTCCTATCCATAAAACTAAATGAGTTGCCATCTTAGCTATTCTTTATAATCACACAGTCCAGATGTCCATCTATTCTTAGACTTCCTCAACCATAAATAAATAAAATACATATGTGGTTTCTTAGCATTTATTCTATGCCCAAATTGTCTCTTGTTAACAAGATAAAGTTCTCCTAAATTGTTGCTACTATTTAGTGACAGAGAGAGGGGCAGAGGTTGTCACTTTGTAGTTCACCACCCTTCAAAACCAATTCCTTGGTGTCTGCATTCCCAGAGAGCAGTTTATTTTCTGTGTGTGTGTGTGTGTGTGCACCTGGTATCTGAAAGAAGCAAAGTCTTTTACCAGAAATTTTTGTTTATCAGCAAAGACCAAGCCTACTCTTTCCTATTTATCCAGACGTTTAATAAAATTGAAATTTATCTATAGTATTTCTCATTTTTTATCACATTCTCAAATCATGCATTGTTCTTGACTTGTTTCTGTGACATTCTCTGCTCTGTATTCTCAGGATTAAACTACAGTCTTGTTTGTTAATAGCCTGAAATGCAATCTCTTCATTTCATCATAAAATTTTGGGCAGGATCATTAATTTTGTGTTGGTGTTTTCCATTTATTTTCAATTCAGTTGAGTTTTTTTTTTTTTTGCAATGTAGTTTGCTGCATAGATATTCTTTTTTCTAATAAATGACTTAAATGTTCTTAAACATAACTTTTCTTCAATGACCAAATTGAGATATAAGAAGGGCTATAGTACACTAACCTACAGGTTGATTTATTTCTAGAATTCAAAACTTTCAGAAATCATATTAACTGTTGAAATGAATTAAGCATCCACAAATTAAATCAGAGAAGTATATATGTACACTATCTGCAAAAATGTAGAAAAGATATTATGCTCACGTTCCCAAAGAATGCATCTCAATTGTTCACTTTTGTATATCATTATGTTTACTATAGAACATAATTTATACATACTGGAGAACAAAAAAGTTGTATCTATTTCTATAATAAAAAATATAATTCTGTAATAAAAAGCAAAAGAATGATAAGGTAAAATATAATTTTTCAAAAATAATTATTGTTACACATTAACACTGAGATGTCAGTATATACTTAAATGTAATATTTTTATGTGGGAAGCTAATATTAATTTGAGATATCAAAATTAACACTTCTAGAATTAAGAAAATATGGCTGTAGTAAAAGAAATACACATTTCAGATTTATTGTCAATAATAGATTAAAAATCTATATTTATCCATGCACATATGGTCAACTACTTTATAATGAAGCAGAGAAGAATATACAATAATGAAAGGACAGTTAATGGTGCTGGGAAAATTGGACATCTACACACAAAAGAATGAAACTAGGATCCTATATGTGCCATAGATAGAAATGAAGTCAAATGGATTAAAGACCTGAGTATAATACCTGAAACTATAAAAAGTCATAGAAAAAAACGTAAGTGGTAAGCTCCCCAACATTGGTCTTGATGTTGATATTTTGAATCTGGTAGCAAAAGCAAAAACAATAAAGTAAAAATAATCACATGAACTACATCACACTAGAAAGCCTCTCTTCGACAACAACAAACTGAATGGGAGACAGCATTATATATTTTAATTAAATCATATCTCATGAGGGACTACATCCAAAATTTATAGAGAACTCATACAACTCAATAGCAATAAAACCCCAAACCGTTAGATTACAAAATAAAAGTTCTGAACAGACATTTTTCCAAAGAAGATATACATATGGCTAACAGGTAAATGAAAAGATGTTCGTTAATCATCAGCAAAATGCAAATTAAAACTACAGTGAGCTACCACTTCACACCTGTTAGAATGGCTACCAGCAATAAGACAAGAAATGTGTTGGAGAGGATGTGGAGAAAAGGAAACACCTGTGCACTGTTAATGGGAATGTAAATTGGTGCAGCCAATTAAAAGTAGAACCACCTTATGATCCAGCGATTTCACATTCGAATATACAAAGTAAACAAAAAACACTAATTCGAAATGAAATGTGCATGCTCATGTCTATAAAAGCATCATTTATCATAGCCGATATATGGAAATAACCTAAATATTCATCAATGGATAGAAAGATAAAGAAGATATGTCTGTATTTGGGTTCTCTATTGTGTTCCATAGCTCACAGATTATTTCATTGGTCACATAGACACATATGTCTTTTAACATCAATATCATACTGTTTTAGTATTGTAGCTTTGTACTATAGTTTTAAATTCAGAAGTGTGATGCCTTTAGCTTTATTCGTTTCTTTTCAGGACTGTTTTGTCTACTCAAGTTCTTTTTTGTTTCCATACCATTTTAGGATTATTCATTTCTGTGAAATATACCAGTGGAATTTTATAAGGATTGAATCACTAGATTGTTTGGGTAATATAAACATTTTAACAATATTAATCCTTCAATCTGTAAGTATGGAATATTTTTTTTTCATGAGGTAACGTGGTCTGTTGATAAAGTACATTGGAGATCCCCATGGGCCAACTGGGGGAAACCACAAAGTATTCCCAGTGGCTTGTGAGTGGATTTCCTGATGGAGTCCATAAAGTGGCTTGGATTTCTCTATTGAACTCCTAGACTTCCACAAAGTCATGCTAGTTAGAGGGTGATTGTCAAAATCAGTGTTCTCTGGGGGAAGGTGGCAAAAAACTCTTATTTCACCATTATTATTATTTGTTTCCTAGTAAAGTCTCAACGTTTCTAAATCTTCTCTAAACAAGCCAGTATGCAAGCATTATTCATCTGAAAAAGATAAAGAGGAATTAAAAATGGATTTTGTCTGCCCCATGTCTACAGTTCAGTATAATTGGGATAGCAGTTACAAAAGAGAAAATTACAATATAAGGTTGAAAGGGAAAATAGAAAGACAGTTAAAGCACTGTGGATTTCAGAGGAGGGAGGTCATTTAAAAGTTGTCTTAACTTGACAGCAGTGTAACATGCTATTCCTTGCATATTATGATTTGGTATTGCAAAAACCTACTAAGTCCAAAAGAATATTCTGCAGTACAAAACATTCACGATGTGTTGATGCTCCTGCCCTTAAATGATTTTCTTTCTTTCTTTCTTTTTCTTTTTGAAATTTCTAATCATACATTCTGTTTCTTTAGCCTAGATCCAGCGTTACAGTAATCAAAATTGAGGGACGAATGGAACTGTACTGTCTTTACCAGTTCCTGCTGCTACTATTCAAAAAACTCTTCAATATCTGCTATGATTCAGATCATGCAGAATGTTAGGTATTTTTTTCTCCATTGCTCTGACTCTAGTCAAATTGGAGTTGCATGGTCAGTGCAATATAAACGTAGTCATTGCACATCCACTCAGTTCACATAATAACTCTTCAAGGCATGTCAGTCAGGTATTCTCAATTGATTTTAAAAATAGAAAATTAAGACTAAGAGTTTCTAACTTAATAACTAATGCAGCTAATATGTCACAAACAGGTCTAAGACATTTAGGTCTAAATTTCCTGCTACTCTTTTAATAAAAAAAAAAACTCTCAAATATCAATCTTTGAATATTTTTTCCTCTTTTTTAATATTTAAGACTAAGCATTCTTTCCTAAATTCTACCTCACTTAAAATCGTACAACAGCTGGCTTAATAATCTCCTTGCCAACATTCTTTAGCCCTCTCTCTCTCTGGCATATTTGTGTGTGTGTGTGTGTGTGCGTGTGTGTGTGTGTGTGTAGTAATGTAAGTATCATGTCATTTCCCAGATCAAATCACTAATATAAATCTTTATTGTCAAAATGAAAATGCCAAAAAACACAACTCTTCTTAAACAATCTTTTTTCTTTTCCTTTTCTCCCACTCCCCACCTGTATTTAAGCCACATTTGACTACCTACTCTTATTCATAATTTTCATTCCCTTTCTTCTAAGGAATTATTAAACATTAGCTTCATGCCAATAAAATGTAGGGCTAGAAAAATGTCAAAAAAACATTTGAACCATTCTGGTTTATGCAGTATAAGAATATATATTCAAATTCTAATACTATCTATGGGGGAGAAAATGAGAAATTTTGTAATTTTAATTGTCTGGGAATATATTTTTTGATTGATATCAACATGTCCTTGGTGATAATTTAGTCTTTCTTTGTTCTTTATTATTAAATATATTATGACATATTGTGTCAAGGAAATAATGTTGGAGCTGTAAAGATCATAACTGGGTGATAGCACTTACAAGAAACCTTATAAATTTTAATAAATGACCTTTCCAAGAAACTGTCAATGGCAAAAGCTTTACCCAATAAATCCAACAATTCATTCTATATCTATCTTTTTATCTATCATCTGTCTGTCTGTCTCTCTATCTATCTATCTACCTATCTATCTATCAATCATCTGATCTATTTATCATCAATACATCTATATACACATATTGTTAATTTAATTTACAAATATGAATTTATAAATAAAAACAGATTATTGCCAAATACTATTTTTCAAGAATAGTTCACTAAAAACGTTGTTTTTGCCTAAACTTCAAAAAGTTTTATAAGCAGTGTTGTTTTTTCTATATTTTTAATATGTTCATAAAATGTACAGGATGTGCACAAATACATGCATGTATACAGGAAGAAAAAATGTATCCTAAATAAGGCACTTGCCTGAATACTCAAGTCGTGCTTTTCAAATTATGTATAACATCACAACACAAAGAGAAAACCCTGTCATTTTAGCTATGGAGTTCAACATGCTAATGGGTACATATTCTGGCATAAATGTGGTTAGAAATGAACTGTGTCAAAGAGATTGATCTCCACGATAGTTAATGAATCTGAAATAAAGAATAGGTGATACAGTGTCATAGATCCAATTTTATTGCTCGGAATTATATTTGCCCTTGCAAAGCAGCTTGTTTATTGGTGCTCATTATAGTTGATACAGTATCGTAAACTACTTTCATTTAGAAATAAAGGTTATCAAAGATCATAACATAATGCAGGCTTGAGGAGTTTTCACAACACTTCAACATGCTTTCATTACTTACTATAATACAGCAATACATGTAGTGTAAGTATTATCATTACAATTATATTACCAACACCTTCTCTCTGTAGCTTTAGTGTCAAAAGAAATTATATTTAGTCAGGCTTGGATAATGGTCCAACTAAAAGTAGTATTGAAAATTCAAAACTGAATGCATGGCACACATTTGAAAACACATAGGACAGATTTTTTACTCATATTGAATACAATTTTCCATAGTGCCAATGGAAAAAAAAATCACAAAACAACATGACATGCTTAAGACTAGTACTGCTTGAATTTCAATTTATCGGGAATCTCTCTTAGTTTAAAAAATCATGGGTAAGAGGTGGCAGATTGCTTATAGCAAACAATCTTGGTTTACACATTTTAGAGTTTAAAATTCCTTTCTTTCATACAGAGACTTTCATGAGTTAAGAACTTCATTACACAAGTTATAGTGAAAGCATACCTAAACCAAGTTTGGATGTTTTAAATAATTTTAAGATAAGTTGTCCATTATGCATCCTTAATTGAATGATCTTTTAAAATTAAGCAGACATATTAAATTTTACTGAGAAAATGTACAAAAGATGCTAAACAAATGCTAAAGAAATATTTTAAAAATATTTTATTGGGTTAAGAATATAGGACTTGACAACATAATTTAAACCACTTACTATACTAAAGGAAAATAAATAAAAACAAATACACATACACATGTAAAAAGTCAAAATTTCAGTTTGAGAAATTAAAATCGTAAGCATTTAGGGAAAATATTACAAATAATCAAAAGTCAAGAAGAACAAATATTTTCCTTTATAATACTAAATGAAAGATGACAATGTAGTTTTGTGAAGAAAAATACAGTTGTAAAGAAGAGTTCACTGTATTTTTAATTTCCTTTTGTTCATATATAAAAACCACTTTCAAATCTGGATAACAATGAGGAAAAAAAGTGTTTTTCTCTTTTTATAAAGAACAGAGTCAGATGATATTGTTCAGACATACTACCGGGGGAAAAAAGGTTTAAAATAGGTTTATAAAACCTACAGAAAAATGTAAAGTTCAGACTATGTACAAATATATGAGGTGCCTTGATAGGATTTGCATTGAAGAATGCTAGGCTGGAAGCAATATAAAAAATGTATTTGATGGTAGCATTATTAATAACTAATAGTCCTCATGTGACTTTTGGTATACAGTTACGCAGCCTGAGTGTGTATAAAGGGAAGAGATAAAGTCATTAGATTTGCTGAACAATTTGAAAATGAGAGTTTAGAAAGAAGAGATGAGAATTAAAAATGTCCTCCATGTTTTTCACCTGAAGAAATTGGTAGATTTCAATATTTTTTACTGGGAGGTGCAAATTAGCACAATAAATAGATTTAAGGGTGAGGAAGGAGAGGAAAGGAGGGGGATATTGTAGCTTCACTTTGCATATTGATTTTGAGGTGCCCATTGGAGCCTGTAGAGAGATGGAGAGTAGGCAATTCAATATGTGCATATGGAGCCTGGCAGGAAAGACTGATTATTGATTTCGCAGCTAAAGGTCATCATTCAAACAATAAGAATAGATGGGGTTCAGCAGAGATGGTGTACACAAGCACGTTTGTAGTTGCTGGGTCCTGGCATAGTGTTCTGAGAAGAGTTCCTGGGTAGTCCTGTGATATTTTTACCATTATCCCTCACGAAAGCCTGGCACAGGTTAGTATCTAGAGTTAGGATGCTTTCCACCCACTTTTACGCCTGTCTCCACAATAAAGCACTAATATTTAGATGTTGGTCTCTTCATCAGACAGAAGCAATTGAATAGAACAATCAAAAAAGTGAAACCTAAGGGCTAAGAAATAGAGATCGGTCAGTTGCATGGACTAAAATAGCTAATTAATTTCAGCAATACCAAAGTGATCGCTAACCATGGTAGAAGCTCTCTCAGGTATAAACCTAAAAGTCAGATTAAAGCGCTTGCAAAACGTGGAGAAATCTGATCATGAAGTGTCATCTCTTCTTTTGAACACTTGGTTATATATGAGAAGGTGAGATACTTGGCTAGTGAGAGACTTACTGTAAAGAGAAGGGAGAGAACGACAGTATGCTGGTAAGCAGCAGCAAGAGGAGAGAGTAAAGAGCAATCAGTTTACAATATAAAGAAGAAAACTTCATTGGTGGAATAAAATTCTTGGAAAGAATGCAGATGTGAGATTATCCACAGGAGGAGAAAATTGGATTATGGGTTTACGTTCAGATTAAAGCAGAGCTCAAGAGAATCCCCATGTGAGAAGTCCTGTTTCTTCTACTAACTACAGGCAGAGCCATGGACTTAGAATGAGCAGGAAAATGTTGACTGGAAGAAATCACAGGCAGAAAAGTGGAGACTCGAAAGAGTGAGTCTGAGACAATAAAGAGATCGGCCATTATAAAATCATTTCCTTGTTAAGCAGCTTCATGTGAAATTGTAAATTTTTGATAATATACTGGGAATGCCGCCAGCATTTACCTATTTCATATAAAATTAAATGTTGCCATGAATATCTTAGGTTGTATTACATTGCACAAGTTTATTCTCCTACTTCAGATTTACTTTATTTTTGAATGCAAGGTATGTGGGATCTAAAGAACAAAATCAACAACAGCAGCAATAACAACAACACCCAGAAACAACCTCATAGATCCAGAGAACAAACTGGTGACTGTGAGATGGGAGGGGAATTGGGGGGCTAGGAAAAAAAAATGAAGGGTTGAGGAAGTACAGACTGGTAGTTACAATATAGGCACGGGGAGGTAAAGTACAGCATAGAAAATAGTGTCAATAATATTGAAATAACCATATATAGTGCCAGACAAATCTGGAGGATCTGGGTACTAAACAAATCAGGGATCACTCTGTAAATTATATAAATGTCTAAGCACTATGCTGTACACCTGAAAATAATATAAAATAATATTGAATGTCAACTATAACTGATAGAAAAAAGAATGGAAGAGACATTTTGTCTGATATATTTTAAAATCTATTGAAATAATCATATTTTCCTTTAACTCCGATTTGTTCATTTTAATGTTTCCTAAATCTAAGCCATCAATGCTTTCCAAGAAGCATAATTTACATCAAAATTAGAAAGAAGAGGAAGTAGAGGAGAAAAAAATAAAAGAAACACAATGCTACATATTGTGTGTGTAGTCTCATTCGATCTTCATCGTATGCAATTTTTATTATTATTTTTATTGTTATTATTCAAGTTAGGCCCCAATGGCCATCGAGTGATGGAGATGAGAATCCTCTGGAGCTTTTAAGTATGTGTGTGAGTTATTTAATCCCTCTCTGACATATTATGCCACTATGCCATATATCTCATATTGATTTTTTTTTTTTTTTTTGGCATTGAGTGAAAACAATTCAAACTCTCTTGCAGGTCTGGGCTAGAGGGCAGCCAGTCCCAGTCAAGTCACACCAATTAGAGTTTGTCCTTAGACAAAGAGTGGAGTAGAATGATGTGATTCTTTAGTGAGATTGATTGAGATGGGCATTCTCTTAGAGAATACAGACCAAAAATCTAGCTCTTTTTTTCTCATTAACATAGCCTTCTGGGCCACATTTATGTGAGTAAGTGACCTATTTTTTGTACTTGAGTTTGCCAAGGTGTTATATAGAGTGATATAGTCTGTAGCATGCTCCGGTTTTAATCTCAGCAACAGGGGGATGTTTGGGAATTGATTTAAATCTGGTATCTAGTATGTGCTGCAGTGTGAAGTATTTTCCCCACGTAAAATATTTATATAAGCTACCATACCAAAATATTGTTTTCCATGTTTTATAATTTTATTTCTTTACATAGGCTGTTTTCTTAATAGCAAATGTTCTGAACGTAATCTCCATAGTTCACAATGTGCAAAAAATGACTAGGTTTTTTGAATTGAACACAGATTAGGAGGAATTTGGTATTACAGCCAAGGACCCAGATTTTAAACACATTCTATGATTTATTTCTGATGGTGATGTTTGACCACAGATTACTCAGGAAAAATGGAAACTTTTCTTTTTTAATTTGAATTTTATTTTCCTTCCTCTTACTGTGCCAATACATTTCAGCCTAGCATTTAATTTAGAATCTTTTTAACTCCTTTCTTTTTGAAAAGTATTATAGGCAATGAGGAAGAGGAGCCTAAACCTACATTTTTTTGCTCTCATAGAAATCTTGGATTCACAAGAAATTTTAAAAAATCAGTTTGAAATACGTTTTTTTCTTTAGTTTTCTTTAACTACCTGACACTTTTTCACTTCTCAAAATAATCGACTGTAGTAATACATGCTGAGTGTGCCCCATAGCTGCAGCTACTCTGATAAAAGTCTATGCTTATGTTTTCATTATTTTCCTAGGATTCATATAGCACTTTTGAACTGGATCGATGGAAGCTACTCCTGCCTTGTTCCAATATCAAGAGTTTCATTCATGCATTTTGTTTGGAGATCAATGTCTAAATGACCTGGCTTATTCCATCTGAAATGAAGTGTAGCATTTATGGGCATACACCTGTGTCAGAATCAACCACAGAGCAAATCTCACTGGCTGTATGTAGCACATAGCAAGAGAAGATATAAATTATTGTACATACGTTTATGTGTAAATGTTTTACTTTAATCTTTTTAAACACTTCCAATGTTGGTTTTTAATAAATGTTAGAAAATGACAGCAAAATTAACTAATCAGACCACTATATTTCAAACAATGTGATATGTAAGAGTAGCACAGAAACTAATTAAAATGGCAATTTTGGCATTTTGTGCTCTTTTTATTTCCAGGCATAACATAAAATTATAGAGGTTGTTTAACTGGACACAAAACAGGAAAGGGGACAGAGATCTGATGACTGTAGAGTACTGTTTCTGTCAGTCTTATATTCTGGTCGTCAATAACTTTTTTAAAAACTCTTCCATTTGTACATAAAACGTACTTATTCCAGCTCCAAGAAATAGAACACAAAGTCCCACCTAATTACTGACACTCTAAATCTAAAACCTAAAGATACACAAACCTTGTCAGTAGGTCTGTCTATAAACTTTGATCTGGAGTAGTACCTTCATTACCAAAGTACAGAAGATATGCATAAATGACTTGGTCATCATCATACTCATGGTTTGCTTCATTACCACACACATACATGCATGCACACATAAACACACATGTTTGTGGAGAACAGTAGTAATGAAGGGTTCTTTGATAATATTTATACACACATCTATCTGTACTTCCACCTAGATCTGCCTCTCTATATAAACATATATATTAAATAAATAAATATATACAAACTTGATTGACTTTTTGAGATACAATTTACAGAGATGTAGAGACATTAAAAGTAAAAAATATTTGTAGAGTTTGTGTAAAAGTATATCTATCACTTCTATTAACTTGTAGAATATTTTCATCACCCTCAAAGGTTCTTCATGTCACATTCCACTCAATCCCCAACACTCTCCTCTAGGCAACCACTCTTCTACCTTTTATCTTTGGAGGTTAATTTTTGCTTATTTTTAATATTCAAATGTATAAATAATTATAGAGCATGTGTTCATTTGTATCTGGCTTCTGTAATTTAAAAAGGTCTTAACATGAAGTCATGTTACTAGTATGACTTTGTAAGAGTTATGTCAGCATGTAACATCTTTAAAAAATAACAGTCATATGAATTCCATTATAACATACATACTCGCACTGCAATTTTATTTATACATTTTCCTGTTGATAAACAATTGGAGTATTTACTTTTTTATTATAATTTAAGTTGGATGAATTCTCTTGAGTGAATCCTTCTGTGAATGTAAATTTTTTGAAGGAAATAGATTTCTTGATTCATAAGACAGATACTTGTTTAATTTCATAAGAAGCTGCCTAAAGGTTGTACACAGTGGTTGTGCCATGTAAATCCCCACTAGTAATTTAGAAGAATTTCAGTTGTTCTATATGTTTGCCAGTATTAAATGGTTGTCTGGTTGAGGTTTCTGTTGTTGTTGTTGTTGTTGTTGTTGTTTGCTTTTTGGGTAAAAATAAAACACTAGTCTTAATTTCTATAGTGAATAATGATATTAAATATTTTTATCTTTTACTGACCATTTGCCAATCTTTTTTTTTTTTTTTGTCAAATGTCTATTCAAGGCTTTGCTCATTGAGGTGTACATATTTTTCTTTTTATTGGTTTTAGAACCATTCTGGATATAAATTCTGGATGTAGTTCATTTGCCATTAATGTATTGTGGATTGTTCTCCAATCTCTTTGTTCTTTTTTTTAAAGACTGTTTTTCAAGAACAGTTTTAGGTTCACAGGAAAATTGAGAGGAAGGTACAGAAATTTCTCATATATTTCTGGAGCCCACACATGCATAGTTTCCACCATTGATGAGCCCATGGTGACACATCATAATTACTCCAAGTCCATAGTTTACATCAGAGTTCACTCTTGTACAATCTATGGATCTGGACAAAAATATCATGATAATGTATCCCTCATTGCCATATCACAGATGACAGTCTCACTGCACTAAAAATCCTGTGTTCTGCTTCTTCATGCCCCCACCCCAACCCCTGGAAACCAGTGAACTTATATCTTCATAGTATTTTGTTTTCGAGAATGGCATATATTTAGAATCATACAGTGTGCTGCCTTTTCGTATTGGCTTCTTTTACTTAGTAATACAGATTTTAGATCTGTCATGTCTTTTCATTGCCTGATAGCTCATTTCTTTTTAGCAATGAATAATATTCCATTGTCTAGATGAAACAGTATTCATTCATTCAACTACTGAAGGACATCTTGGTTGCTTTTAAGTTTTGGCAAGTTTGCACAAAGCTGCTATTTTAACATCTGTTTGTAAGTTTTTTTGTGTGTGGACAAAAGTTTTCAACTCCTTTGAGTGAATGCCAAAAAGAATAACTGCTGGATCATATGGTAAAAGTATATTTTGTTTCATAAAAAAACCCTGAACTTTATTCCAAAGTAGCTGTACTACTTCGTATTCAAACAAGCAATGAATGAGAGTTCCCTTTTCTCCACATCCTCACCAGCGTTTGGTGTTGTAAGTGCTCTGGATTGGGGCAATTCTAATAGGTTTGTAGTGGTATCTCATTGTTTTCATTTGCATTTACTTGATAACATATGATGTGGAGCATATTTTTACATACTTATTTTTATGTGTTTACCTTCCTTGGTGAAGTGTCTATTAAGATCTTTGGTTTAGATTTTAATGAATTTGTTTTCTTATTGTTGAGTTTTAAGTGTTCTTTGAATAATTTAGCTAACAGTCTCTTTTCCAACTAACATGAAGGTGATAATCGTATTGCAATATAATAGTGTATCAAACAGCACAACATACACCTTAAACTTACATAATGTTATATGTCAGTTATATCTCAATAATAATAAATACAGAGTAATTTGAAAAAGTCTTTGGCTTAACTTGAAAGATCTTTTATGTCAGTTATCTTGTCAAAAAAAAGATATTGATAGCCCAATATATAGGCACATTGTGAAGATTAAATTCCATAAAACACATGCAGAACACTTAGAATAGCTTGGTATCTACCAAAGGCCATCTACTGTTACTGCTGTTGTTGGAAAAGGTGTGGTCCCTAATGAGATCTACACCTTAATGCTAATAATGGACTAAAGACTAAATCATAATGCTATAGACATTGGAGGCAATAGATATTGAAAAAGTGTGATAACTTCAACTAATGAAGAGGGAATGGCTAAGGCAGTGCCATTGAAAATGGAAAAGAGGAAGGTGTGTTAAAATCTTTGTGATCATTAAATATAGTTCACCAGGAAAGTAGTTAAAGATGGTTCCAACTTTCTTAAGTTGTGTACATAGATACATAATAGTATCAATGAAAAATACAGCTAATGAAGAATAAAATGGAGAGGTAAGGTGTTCAATGTTTAATGCGTTGAGTTTGAATATCTTTGGAATAACCAGCTATTAGTGTCTATTAGTTTCTAGCAAGTAATTGGAAAAGATAGCATCATAGAAAGTCAGGGTTATTTAGTCATTGCAAATAATTAACCATTGTGCTAAAATATACTATTGTCTTCAAAACCTATGGGATTAATTATTGTCTGTGTATCCACAGACTTATTTTCATTAAGTTTACATGGCTCTTTCAGTATAATTTAAAACCTTGTACTGAGAGAGAATTAACAAGAGAAAGGTGTAGATAAATCATGGAAATAATTAAGGAATAACAACAGATATACACAAAATTAAAAACACATCCAGAGTTAAAGGAGAGTAAGAGATAGGGAAGATTCTTGAGGAAAACATCAATATCTATAGGTTAGAAACTTTATGCTGAAGAATATAAGAAATATCAAGTCTAATTATTTTTGAATTACAATATAAGAGATGAAATTATTTTACCACAATAGTGGTTAAATTAAATCACACAGAGTATTGAATTAGAACTTTGTTCATCACTTCTCTTCCTCATTGTATTAGTTAATATGATTAAGGCTGTGTTTGTACACACAAAATTATTCAATCCACCTTTACTCACATAACAATATAAAAATTGTGATCTGCTTTATAAAGGGAACACCAGGGTAACAAATAATTTTGGTTATGGGTCACACCATCTCATAAAAAACTGTACAATTTCAATTTGATATGAAACTACATGGTGTTGAAATACTCACACATATATAAACACATGCACCCATTCAGTCACCATGATAAAAAACTCAGACTAAATATTTGACTAATAGAATTAAACTATTTTAATGTGTTGATGATAATTTTACTAACATTAGTTCATAGTTCATGTTATTTTTTTGTTGTAGACATGTAATTTTCTAAATAATAACTAATTAATGAAAACGGATTCATTATAAATTTTTAACAGATAAAGTAGATATATTTTTCAGTAATAATAGAGTACCATTCTGATATAATTAAGATTTATTATGACTGGCAGAATTCAGACACTCCCCTTCTATTACTAATGTTCTTTTTATTTTCTAAAGCCTACTATGCATCTTTCATATTTGAAATTAAAGTGAATAGCACAAATGGACATTTTAACAGCTGCCAAAAATTAAGACTCATGACTCCCACTGTGATAGCTGTTCTGAGTCCATAATCCATTTACCCTCAGGAGCCAGAGAATAGCCTCTGTCTTTAAACCACTTTGTTTATAGTTTTACAAACATTTAAGAAGATAACCATTTTTCCACTTAAAATCACTCAAAAACACATCGATAATTAATGATTGTAGTTCAGCATGGGGAGGTTGGTGAATGTTATTAGGATGAAATGGATTAAAGAATTTAAGCAGGACATTTTTGTATTTACATAACCAATAGCATTTTATACTTTCTTCATGCTATATTTTGGTTTACATATAAGAACATTTAACCACCTATAGTCTTTTATGAACTAAGGTGAGGTATTAATAAACACATAAAAATAAACAAACTATTCATCATTACAGAAATATGTTGTGTTGTTTTTAAGAAAGTATAAGATTATGGGTTATGAAACATAAACTAATCATTATTTCAACAGAGACTTCCAATTATTAAATCTGTATGATTTTCAAGTGTACTCATAATAGATTCTTTCTTTCTTGTTGCTGTCTAGGAACAACAACAACAACAAAAAAAAACACAAAATGCCACCTTAAAGTATATAAATAAATTAAACAAACACAAAAGAAATAAACAAAATCGGGGTGGGGGGGATGACATTTAAAGAAAGCTGACAATAGCCATCACAAATATACCAGTAATTAAAGAGGTTACAAGTTGCCAACATTTCATGCTTACACTGAATTCAAAGCCTTATTCTTTCTGTCTTCTTGCTTAGTTTCAAAATATTTATTTTACACTCTTAGATTATGAATTTCCCATTAAAATCTCCCATTTGCCAATATGTTGTTTCATTTTTTAAAGCATTCCTCCAAGTACTGTGGAGATATTAACATTTTTACAGTAACATTTTAAAACTAATACAATATTATCTACAAGAGCATTATACTTTTAAAATCAAGGATAACTTAACCAGAAATGGCCTAAATATAAAGTATGTCAAGTTTTTAAGTAAAATTATGGCCCTTCCAGACTCCTGAAATCCCTAAAAACATTTATGGATTATCATGAATTACGCAGACCAAATATATTTAGACCTCCACTGTTTTTCTTCTACATTTGTTGTAAGTCAATAAATTGTATCACGTGAATATGATTATTGAATAACATATTGAATGATGGGCTAAGGAGCTAGCATATAGGTTTACATTAGGGCATAAAGTGCTAGAAAAATGCTTGAAATGACTTTTTTTTTTATCCTAGACCCCAAATTATTTTGTTGGTACTAGTTCTTGCATTAATTTATCAGTACCCATCTACACTTATGTATGGTGAGGACACACATAAATGGTAAATGATAAATATAATTATTAACATGATTAATAAGTTACACTTGACATTGCCTTATATTTACTTACTCTCTGTTTGCATGTCTCTACCATGCAGAGAGTTTATTTAGCTCATGTTTATTGTTGAGAAGGATTGTCACGGTACTTTTCTGTGGCACTCATTCAAAGGTCCATTGGTATCATGCCCGCTGTTTTGTGGTTTGCCCGGGTGTCTCTGTGCAAACGAGAAGACAGTGTTCTCTTTTCATCAGCGTTTCTCGTTCTAATGTCAGTCAACAAGTCTTTAGGATTCAGAACAGAATAGCTCATCCTTCATTTATGGCCAAATTTGTGGGCTTAAAATACTTCATTTTTTACTTTTTATAGTCAATTTTTTTGGGGGGTCAAATAGGCAATCAGAGAGTCACTAACATTTATTTTAAACTAAAAAATCAGTTTATAGTATGTAAGATATGATTTATACATACCTAAAAATAAACACTTCGATGCTCTTTTTATTTGTCTAGCTGGCCATCTGCAAGTAACCTAACTCACTAAACACATCCATCTCTCTGTCCTTAATGTATAGATCTCCTGACAGATTTTGGTACTACTGTGCAAAGCTGGGGTGTTTTCTTTTCTCACATACATATATCTATTAGCTGCCTTGAATTATACAAAGAAATTGAAGCCTGGTGAGGCCAGTAGAATGCTGATTTTAGTTCTTGATCTGTTGAACTATGAGCACTGTTTAGGTCCAACTGCTTCATATCAACAGTCTAAATATTTGTGTACATGGAAAGAAGTGTCTATTTTGAAAATATCAATCCTTATTATGATAGCTGAATAATGATAATTATGAGTAAGATAAATAGGTTTTTAGATAAGTAATGTTTTGACTAGGGATAAAAACATATTTTTGATCATATTTATTTTATGTTATGCTTACCATGAGGAAGAGTCAGTGCTAAATGTAGAGTACTAAATATAACATGATCTAGCTATTTTAATATTTTATGGGCTTATATTATTATTTAATATCTACATATAAGCATGTAGATGAAACCATTTAGACCGAGAGGAGGTTGTAAGAAAAACTATGATAAAATTGATAAAATGCTTAGCCATTACATTTGATTACTTTAAACTTTATTTTTTATTATAGAACTTAGTACTTTAATAAGGGTTTTTAAAGCTTTATAAAACTCTTAAGATAAGTTTTAGAAAGTGAGTGAAACCAGAAAAAATTAAATAGATGTAGAGTTTAATTTGTTTTGGAAATTATGCTTTAATAATGCTTGAGAGCTGACAGTAAAGCTTATCTTGGATTTGGATCTGCATTCTTGACTGTGGTAAGAGTGAATTTAGGACTTTCCCTGAATGACTAATAGAATAGACAAAGAGATAAATTTAGTAAATATTCAATAGACAGGTCTCTGTGAAAGTAGTTAAAGCCAATTTGTAAGACATGAACAAGTAAGTAATACATTCAGTGATAAAGAAGATGAAATAGAGATTACATTCTAATGTTAGAGATCCCCATCAGAAATAGTGTAAAAAGTGATGAATCAGTTGCCTAAAAAACAGTAGCTCTGGACCACATCAACAATTTCAAGAGACCATATATAATGTTTACAGTGGTTAGTTTGTAAATACTTGGAATTTTTCAGAACTAAATTTTAAACATTCCATAAAATCTCATAGTATAATGAATATTAAAATCCACCCAATGATCTCACTAAATATAATCTTTGGTTCATATTTATTATAGAAACCATTTTTTCATTCAAAAATTTTGACTACTCTGTTAGTTTTCTGAAATACTAGACATTTATACTGAGAAAATCAGACAGAAACTTTTCCACAAAAAAATATTCTGTGGAAATTTGTTTCATATGGTGAGATTTTTAGTAGAGGCGACAAATAGGCTGTCAGAGTAAGTATATGAGCAATTTGGACTATTTACATTTGGATATAATTCATCATGAAGAAAATAAAAATAGAAAATATAGTTATTCAAAAACAACTCTAGCATTTAGGTGGAGAAGAAAAAGTAACTCAAATAAATCTGAGAAGGAGCATCAGGCAGCTGGACAAAAATCAGGAATATATATTGTCATCATCATTTATTCAAAAGAGAGCATTCTTCTAGTACAGCAAAGAAGTCATTTCTGTTCAATGTTTCTGAGAAGTCAAATAATGAGCCTCTAGAAAGCTGAGAAGAGGAAAGTAAAATGAGACTGGGTGGTTAAAGAATGAAGAAGTTGGGAATAAGAAAAAAAAGGGATATGAGAAAACCACTTAGAAAGAAGAGCAGAAAAAATGGACTGTATTGGAGGAATGGTATATTGATAAGGCATTTCTTTTTTTTTTGGTGCTTTATGTCTTCCTTTGTTTGAAAGGTGAGTGACACAAAGGTGTGTTTGTGAATTATGGGTAATGATAAAATAATAGAGTCAGATGATGCAGTGCAATGATGGGTTAATTGAAGAGGAGAAGTCCTTGCAAAATAAAAAGGGGGTGACATCCAGGATGCCTGTATAGAAACTAATTTTTGATAGATGGAGCACAGATCTGTTAATTGAAATGAGAGAAAAGAATAAGAGCACAGATTGGTAGTGGGCTGGATTTGTAGAGAGAGAATATAGATGGCTTCTATGTGTTCAGCATAGTCTGAAGAAAAACCAAGAGCTGAAAGTGAAATGCTGAAATGGGAATAAAAGCATTGAAAAGAGAGATACTGACATGAAATATTCTCCTGGAGATGTGAGAGTGAGTTTATACAAACAGGGAAGTTGAGTGAATTACTGAGCCAGCTAAAGTTCTGCCTGATTTTGTAGATCATGAATTGAAATGGCTTCTATCTACACAGTAGGTCATTTTTTCCAATGATGCTTAGTCCCTTTCTCTACCGCTGCCACAGGACATGGGAAGAGAAAAAAGTAAATAAATCGAAGATGGTTTCTCTTTTTCTTTTCTTTTTTTCTAAAAAAGAGTTTATGATAGGTCATGGGTATGTAGTTTTTGGTAGTTGCCATAACAGATTAATAAAAACTGAGTAGATTAAAACAAGATCTGTCTCCTTCTTTACATGGTATTCTCTCTGTGTATGTCCTATCTAAATTTACCTCTAAATCTGATACTAATCATTGGCTTCAGGTCCCAGGTTGATTTCATCCTAAGATTCTTAACTAAGTGTATCTGTAGACACCCTATTTATAAATAAAGTCATATTCTGAGATTCCAGGTGGACATGAATTTTGGGGAAATGCTATTTAACTCACTACAATGGTGTCAGCACAGAAAAAAACAAAACAGGAACCTGTATGTCTGTGGAATTTAATTTGGAAGATCATGCTATGTATAAACATTTAACTTACTCTCCTTATTTTCCACCTTACTAATTTTCCTACTATTTCCTCTAGCATCTGCTAAGTTTGAGCCCAAGTTTTTATCACATTACTTTCCACTGGCTGCATGAGTTGCCTTCATTCCCCATATTAAAATCTCTCACCCCAACCTTCTCCCATTATTCTTTAGTTTTCTGAGGTGATTTCTTTCTGAATTTCTATAATTGTAGTGTGGTTTCTTAATGGATGGCAATGAACCATGTATACCTATTGCTTCACTTGGGAGTAAAAAAAAATATTTTTCTTGTTTTTAATGATGACTTTTGATTCTCGCATTGCAATCATATTCTCGGATTGATTTTCTTGCTACTATAAGACAGTACAGGTCATTTTTTTTTGCCCGTACACTAACTTCCTATCATCACTAGACCTCCTTCTACCATTTGAATATGCACTACTAAATTTTGTTTAATATGATAATTTAATTGAGTCTTTTATTTTAATTACCTGCAAAAGGAAAGTGAGCCAGAACAATTTTATGCTTCGTATGGTGTTCATAACTTGGCATACTACAATCATGAAAAGACCAAAAGCATGGAGTTTAAACAGATGTCTTACTTGTCTGGGCCTATAATACAATGGCAGTTTTTCATTATGAATTCTGAGACATCCCGCTTTTCAGTTAGGTGGAAGAAAGACAGGCCTGATAAATGTCTAGGAGAAAAAAATAATAATCAGCACAGCTGTGACCCAGGCCAGGGTTATTCTTAATATTCACAATTAATTTTTGGAGAGCAGCTTGTATACAACATTACCAGCTGCTCCTTTAACAAATATGAGCACATTTTGGCAACTACAGATTTAGTCATTTGCTCTACTCAGATAAAAACCAAAAGGTGTCATATCTTATATGCTTTTCTTGTCTTTTTTTTTCTCTTTTCTAGTTTCTTCTATAGTGATAATGTTTTTTTATCACACAAAATGCAAGTAAGTGTAAATCAAGAATGGTGTGAGTGACACTTGAGCTATGAATGAGCATCCTTCAAGTTAGGACACAGCATAATTAGAATTTGGGTGAATGGTAAAGATAAACCTCTCGATGACTTTGTTTCAGTTCTGAACTACTGTAGAGATATTTTCTGTTTCATTTTATTAATCCATTTACATACTTTATTTAATGTGTTGATATCAAGTTAAATTGAGTTATTTCAGATTCAGTCTGGAATGACTTAAATCTGTAATGAAAATACACTATTTTATGACTCTTTAATGGAGATGAATAGTTGGAAGCAGTATATGCTATTTTCTATGCAAGGTGATACTATTCTCTCATAGATTCCTGTCCAAAAGCTGAAGGATGAACTCGATGACCTTTTAACATCCTTTCATTTACATTTGGACTTCTAACATTGAAGATAAGCAATTAACAAATTCAGTCATGCTATTTGACTGATATTTAAATGCTTTCAAAAGGAGGGCAGTGTTGTTGCAATTCAAGAAAAACAGAAGAGCTCTGGAATAATACAGACTTTGTTTTTGTTTACGACTACCAATTATAAGCAATAAAGCAGTGCTTTCTTAAAATATGCAATATTTTAATTTAATTAAATCAAAGTTTAATTTGTAAAATTGAGAATATATGGATGTATTTATAGGTTTATTCACATATAGGTTTAAATACCCAGAATTAAATTTGTTATGCATTTTGTGCTAAAAAAGAGAATAGGTTATGTGACATTTTAAAAAATAGATTTAAGGCAGCTTAAGAACTATGTAACATAGATGGGAATGGGGCAGCATTCACAAGAGTTTTACCAAGAAACCCAGTGTAAGCAGTCAGCTGAACTATGACCAATTTTTATTCTGAAAAATAATGAAAAGGTCCAACTCAAAATTCATACTTTATTTATTTAAAAGCAATTATTTCTACTATTAATTAAAAAACAAAGATTTGCCAAGATTTTTGTCATTGTTGACTTTGGGAAAGGCATATATTTTTTGATAACTTCTAATTTTTAAAACATTTATTTATGATATAAAACCTCTATGATTTGGGAGATAATTAGGGATAGATGAGACCTGATTTATATTAAAATTCAAATTTCTTCAAGCTCTGTTGTAGATTGCTAGGACCATCACACCAAAGTATTACAGGTTTACTGGCTTAAACAACAGATATTTATTTTCTCATACTTCGGGAGGCTAAAAGTTCAGGTTAAGGTGATGGCAGTCTTGATTTCTCTAAAGCCTTTTTCCTTGGCTTGTAGATGGTCATATTCTTCCTGTGTCTTCAAATTTTCTTCTCTCTCAAAATTTTGGTATTCTAATTTCATCTTCTCATAAGGATAACAGTCATATTAGATTAGAGCCCACACATGTGACCTCATGTAAACTTAATTATTTCTTTAAGATTCAATCTCCAAATAGTCGAATGGTTGTTGCCATTTTATTGTGTTTTTGATTTTTTGTAGTTCTCCTCTATTCCCTTCTTCTCTTGCTCTTTTCTCTTGAATGCCGATGGCTTTCTGCTTTGTCTAATCTACTGTTGATTCCTCCTAAGGTATTATTCATTTTAATTATTCTGTTCTTCATTTCTAACTGGATGTTTTAATGTTTTCAATCTCTATTTTTTTGTTTTCTATTTTCTATCTCTTTCTTGAATTTCTCATTGAGTTCATCTCATTTTCCCCTAAGTGCACTGGGTATCTTTACAACCAGTTTTGAACACTGCATCTGGTAGAGTGCTTGCTTCAATTTCGCTTAGGTTTTTTTCTGGAGTTTTGTCCTGCTCTTTCATTTGGGACATGTTTCTTTGTCTCCTCATTTTGGTTGCCTCCCTGTGTTTGTGTATATGTGTTACATAAGGCTGCTATGTCTCTCAGTCTCTGCAGGATGGCCTTATGTAGTAGATGTCCTGTGGAGCCCAGTGGCACAGTTTTCCTATTCACCTGAGCCAGGTTCTCCAGATGTATCCCTTGTGTGGACTGTGTGTGATCTCCTGTTGTAGTTGAGCCTCAATTGCTATTGGCACATCAGTGAGCAGAATTGACCCTCAGGCAGCCTGGCTGTGAAAACTGGCTATTTGACTGGACACTTATGTGGAATCCCCACTGAAAGAGGTTTGGGAGGTATGTGAATGGATGTCTCAGGAAATCACCAGGGTGGGATGAGAGCAGTATTAGCCAGATTGATGGAGATTCAGACTTGATGTCTGTCTGTACCTGGGCTGTGCCAGAGGAGGGCTCAGCAATGTAACAATGATGTCTGCCAGCACCTTAGGACCAGAATAGTTGCCCTTCCAGCTCTGGCCCTGAAGCTAGACAATTCAGTTTCTCCTCATATGTCCCTGGTACTTTTTAAGCCACTGCATCTTCACTGGAGCTTAGGCGGAGTGTTTGTGAGGCTGGGCAGGGGCCCTTGAAGAGAATGCCTGAATCACTAGCAGCCTTCCATCTCACCTGGTTGAAAATCCCCACTGACTTCACAGCCTGCTGTTGTGGAGACCCCTCTTCCCAGCATTGTTGCTCTGTGCTCAGGAGGCTGGTATGGACCAGGGACCCCTCACTCTTCAGTGGGAACCACCACAGCCAATATATAGCTCCCTATTCTTTAACACCAGGTGTAGGTGTGGGACAAAACTGTTTCACATCTCTGCTGCTCCTACCAGTCTTGGTGTGGCATCTTCTTTATATCCTAAGTTACAAAAGTTCTGTTCAGCTAGTCTTCAGGTGGTTCTTGAGGATCGTTCCACTATAATTCAGTTGTGGTTTTGATATGGTCATGGAAGGAGGCAAGCACAGCTTTTTTCTTTTCTACCATCTTAACTGAGCATACAGTACATAAACATTTTTCTTAATGAGGAAACTACTACTTAGATTTATGCATCCCTCACAGCATGCCAAGTGATACAAGAATTAAATTGTAACTATATCCATTATCACAAAATTAAAATTAATAGCATGAACACGATGCAAAATGCCACCAACTTTTCACTTTCATTTATAACTTTAATTCAAAATAGTATTTGCAAGATCTTTTTGATGCCAAATGGAAACATTATTCTTTGAACTGAGGGAAAATTTTTATTTATAAAGATTCACATATGGAATATTTGAAAAAAAATTTAGGTAGAAAAAGTGTATATATAAAGTTTTGTTTCTTTTTTTTTTCCAAGAAATTCAGTCTAATGAAAGTAGTAGATCCTGTTATTTTTATCTCCTAATCAGGTGCTCTTTGCACTTTTTGGTTTAAACGTGCCTATGTCTTTTAAGCTAATAAGCCATGTAGTTACAACTAGTCTACAATGCTAAAAAGACAGACTTTCCAAGTCATCAGGATGATTTAGGTAACATAATTCAATTTAATTTGTATAAACTAGATGTTCCTATCATGGTTTTCTGCTGCAGATCTTTTAATTTCCCTGTAGGTTTTCAACTCCATGATGATTTTTTGTAATTAAGAGTTATGTATCTAATGATATGAGGCTCACCAGGCAGAGTGGCACTGCTTACACTGCTAACAGCAAATTCAGAGCTCTCCCTGAAAGGCTGGCTGCATTTTTCAGAGTTGAAAGCAGAGAAGTCTAGCGTTTTTTTTTTTTTTTTTTTTTTTTTAACAGTAAATAAGCCATGCTCTCAGACCTATAATTCACTTGATTCATGAGAGCAAAGGTTTGCACCCAATAGACTCAATAAACAATCTTATATTGTTGAAAGGTTTCAGGCAAAAGTAGAAAACTATACAAAATTTAACATCATAGTTAAATTGGGGTACTTTTCCTTTGCTACTAGTACAGGAAATGCATTTCTTTTATTGGCAAAAACAAAAAAAAGTCAAAGTTAAAAAAAAAAATAACTAATAAATAAAACAGTGTTCCAAATTAACCAGACCACACTTCTGGCAATTTTTTCCCCTGCTTTGTTGTGTCTCATTAAAGGGATGATTTATTATTATTATTATTATTATTATTATTATTATTATTTATTATTATTATTAGAAGAGGAGGCATGCATGGCAATCTGAAAAGAGTAAGTTTATAAGAAGGGGTGACATTCACTTTCATTTTTCTGTTTGTAAGTCATAGTTAAAAGGTATGATGGTTATGCTCAAGATTTTTATCACTTATCTTCAGAAACACCTGAAGTGTAATGTGTCTCATGTTGTGCTAGTCAGGAAAGAGTGTATTAACACACTTTTTTAAAACTGTGTTTTAACTTTATTGGACTTCACTTATTGTTAGACTAAATGAAAAGAATTACTACAGATTAATTTAAAGCTGAAGTCAGATTTAGATTTAGTATACATATATATTCAGTATGTGATATTTATTCATGATACACATATCAGAAGTTTATAGGAAGGTATGTCACATATAATAAATGAACATATTTTCTATGGGGGATTTTTAACTATTCACAGGTAAGTCCTGGTAGTATTTATATTTCTTTGAACCTAGCACCTTTAGAAATGTTTTAAAATGCCTGTTTATTACAATATTTTTAAATTTATAAAAGAAAGTAAAGAGGATAAAATGACTAACTGAATTTACCCATCATCTTTTATAATTAATATGTAATGAATTTATTTTATCTGCAACCATAATCAGAATTGTCATTTGGTCATAACTTCCTTTCCAAACTCTGCTGCTTGATTTCAGCTATAGTGTGACACTCCATAAATAAGAATTAACTCAGGCAGGAATGTGTCAGGAAATTTCCCGAGGTCTCCTGGCTGCCATCACTGACTAGTGCCTGAAGAGAGAGAGCAACTGCAAGGAGATATGGATTACATAATACAGTGAAATATCATTTGGCAATAAAGTGGAATAAAGTATTATTGTATGTGAGAACGTGGGTAAACCTTGGAAACATTGTGCACAGTGAAAGAAGCAGACACAAAAGAACACACACTATGTAATTCTATTTATGTAAAATTTCCAGAATAGGCAGATCTATAAATATAGAGAATAGATTATCTTTTGCCTACAGTTCAGAGTAGTTAGGTAACATTGGATCATTGTAAATGAGTATAGGTTTCCCTTTAAAGTGATAAAATATTCTAAATATAGATAATGGGATGATTGCACAATTCTGTGAATATACTAAAAATTATACTATGTGAATTAATTACATATCAATAAAAATTTTTTAACACACTTGAACTTGTAAACAATGACAAAATTTTATCCTTATCTTCTTACTAAGTGATGGCCATATATTTTTTAATAATTTTTAAATTCAATTGTAGAACATAAAAAACTATTTTTTGAAATTTTATGGATGTAAATAATAATATCATATTAAATAATATAAATTTAAGGGAGCTCTGTGGTAAGAAAGATGTACGTTATACAGATTGTAAGCATTAGAACAACCATTTTAATTAAAATAATTAAAAAGATCCATAAATGAAGATAAAACGAATGTAAAAAGTCAATTAATTCAAAAATAAAAACAAAACAAACAATGGATGGAACATATAGAAAAAATAATTGGTTATTTTATCTACTATGCCAATAATTACATTAATTATAAATGCATTAAACTCTCAGATTAAAGATATTATCAATTGTATAAAAAAGCAAAACCAATCTATATGCTTCCAATAAGAAATTGAGTTCAAATATGAAGATAAGGATGGAAAAATGTAAACAATGTTAACACTAATCTAATGAAAGACGAAGTGGCTGAACAAAAATTATAAAATAAAAATATTTTGAAGCAGGAATACTATCAGGAATGAAAATAGTCAGTTTCATAGTGATAAAAGGTGAATTTAATAGATATAACATACAAATTCTTAATGTATATGTGCCTAATAATAAAACTTCTAAGTATAAGGCAAAAAGAAATAAAACATAAAAAAAATATTTTTATTGCATCTGAAAATTTCAGACCTCCCCTTGATAGAATATAAAATCAGACTCAATACAGTTCTTCTGAACAAATGAATTAACTTGACATTTATCAAGCATTCCACTCAAAAAATATAATTTGTTTTGAATACAAATATTTCCTTAGATATGCCATGTTCTGAATAATAAAGCATGTCAATAAATCTAAAAGCACCAAGATGGAATTAAATTAAAACTAAATAAAAATAAAAATAGTCTGATAATATCAACTGCTTGGAAAATTAGCAAAACTTCTGAATAGCCCAGGAGTAAAAGAAATCACAAGGGAGTTTTCCACTGTAAACTATATATACTGTATGAAAAATTTTTACAAAGCAGTCAAAGCAATACTTAGGAGAAAATTGCATTAAAAATAATAAAGGCTTTAAATAATTGTTATTAGCTTCTAGCTTATTGAACTTGAAAAAGGAGTACAAATTAAAACTGAAATGAGAAGAAAACAATGAAATAAAAGTAGGAAAAAGTAAAATAGAAAGCATAAAAGTAGAGAGAAATGAATAAATTCAAAAGCTAGTTTTCTGAAATAGGCAATAAAATGGACACAGCTCTTATTAGACAGATTAAATAAGAAGAAAGAAGGTAAGAAGGGAAGGATATAGGAAAGAAGGAAGGAAAAAAGAAGGAAGGAAGGAAGGAAGGAAGGAAGGAAGGAAGGAAGGAAGGAAGGAAGGAAGGAAGGATGAAGGGAAGGAAGGAAAGCAAAATACAAATTTTTGTGCCAGAAATGCAACAGATGACTTCTTTACAAATCCTACAGATAACAAAAGTGTAATAATGGAATATTATGAAAAACTTATGTCAATACATTTAACAAATGAGATAAAATGATGTATTCCTTGCAGTACACCAACTAGCAAGACTGACTCAAGAAGTGAATGCCTTCTATTACTTAAAGTAATGCCCTGAGGCATAGACAGCTTCATTCGTGAATTCTACAAAATTTTGGAGTAAATCATACCAGTTCTTCAGAAAATATTCTGAGATACCAAAGACAAGAGAACAATACCCATTTCATCCCAAGAGGCTAGTATCAATCTGCTAGCCTGCTATGAAGCCAACCAAACAAACAAAAGTAAACATCCCAATAGATGCAGAAAGAGTATTTGAAAAAAAAATTACTCATTTATAATTTAAAAAAATTACCTATCTAAAAATAGAGAAAAAATTAACCAGTTAAGGGCCATCTATAGAAAACTTAAAGTTAGTATCATCAAGAGTGAAAGACTGGATATTTCTCCCAAAGATTGGACAAAGGGCAAAGACAGCTACACGTGCCGCTTCTAATCTTAGCCAGGTCAATTGGTTGATAAATAAATAAGTAATAAAAGTTTGGAAGAATTAAAAGCTATCTTCTCTTCAAAAGACAATGTTTTGAACACAAAATGCCAGCCATATAATAGGCTATATCTTAAACACATATCTGGACATGGCTGTTTTTAGAATATATAAAAAAATTCTTATGAATCAATAATAATAAGAAAAACAACTTAATAAAAATGAGTAAAAGGTTTCAGCAGAACTTCACAAAAGAAGATATAGAAAAGACACAATCACTAAAAAGCTGCTCAAGATCATTTGTCATTAAGAAAATTAAAATTAAATTGACAATGAAATATTATTACACAATCACTATAATGGCTAAAGTTAAAAATGCTAACAATACCAACTTTTGTTAAAGCTAATTTTGTGAAGCAACCAGAACTCTGTTCATTATTGGTCTAATTACGAAATAATACAACCACATTGCAAAAATGTTTTGGCATTTTTGTCCAGTTAAGTATACACTTACCATGTGATCCAGGAATTTTATTTCTGAATAATTAACCAAAGAAATAAAATCATATGTCCATATAATTTTATTTGGACATAGCAAAATTATTCAAAAGTAGAAAGAACCCAAATGTCTATAAACTGTTGAATCTATGACCAATTTGTGGACTGTCCACAGAATGAAATACTCTTCAAAATTTAAGAAAATAAACTAACAAGTCACACAAAAACATGGGTAAGTCTCAAAAAGCTTAAACTAAGTAAAAGAAACCAGTTACAAAAAACAGTGCTGTATAATACTTTTAAAGTATCCTAGGAAAGACAGAATTATAATGATAAATAACAGATTAGTGTGATCACAGACCAGGTGATGTGGCAAGAAGAGTGAATTCAAAGGAGCAGGACGGAACTTTTCCTAGTGTTGAAATATTCTATCTCATTACTCTGGTAGTTGTTACAGGATATTTAGCTGTAAAAACTCATCTTTTTTGCACTTAAATTTGGTATATTTCATAAATAAATAAAGTGGACCAAGCAAAAATCAGAAGGTTAGATTAATTCAATTATTGTTGTCATACAATAAAATCACTAACAAAAAAAAATAAGTTAGTTCTGCATGATATGGAATAAAAATATGTATTATATATCGTTACGTTAAAAAACAAGTCATGTAAACAATTTAATCTGTGTTTTAAAAATAGGAATTCTCTGTGTGCACATGAAAATATATAATCATAAATATATAGATAACATCAAAAAATGTCTTCAAAATTGACTTCATCATGATAGGGAGATAAGGCATTCTACTTTTTATTTTCTACAATTCATTGTTGTGTCATTTTGGCTAGTATAATAGATGTATATAAAATAATTTTAATAAATTTTTAAAAAGATGAATTAATAGTATTAAAATTTTTTTAATTATGTTAATCTTTTTAAATAATGTAACTGTGAAGCACTCGTATTATGGGAAAACTATGGATAATTTTGTGGGTGTCTATATGTGAATTTTGGCTTTGGAAAATTCTGTAAACCTATAAATCCATAAGTTTCTTCTTGAGAAATAAAGGTTTTATACTGTATACATATATACATGTAACTATCATTTTAAACATAAAATGATAAATTACACATTAAAATTCTCATCCTAAAACATTTAATTATTTCTTGTTTCTCTTCCTCTTTAATCTTTGTCAGCTTGTTCTGATTGGATATAAAAGGAAGGGTGTGTGTGTGTGTGTGTTAGATATCACTGAAAAATTATATGAGATAATTAAAAAAATAAGAAATACTTTTAACTTCTTCAACTCACAGGTATGCTTGCTGCCATATGTCTTCAAGATACATCAAGTTAAACTGTAATCATTTTTATGAAGATTTTTGCTATACTCCCTTAGCTATTCTCAAAGTACACAAATCAAACAACACTGGTTGTTCAAAATGACAGCTTTTGTGCTATCTTTGTGTTTGATGGTTTCAATTTGTTTTAGGTTCTCAACAATAACATAAACACAAAGTATTTTGCTTTCTACAAATCACCAGATGTTCTTGTCTAAATTGGAATAATTCCTATTTTCCTATTAGACACATTTAACTTTTCTGAAACAAACGAATTACCTCTGGAAAAACCTATACAAAGTGGAGTTTGCATTTTTTTAACCCAATTTTTTTTTCTCCTTAAAAAAATATTGGGTACTAAATTTTTCATGCTTCATCATTCTTATTTTATTACTTTAAAAATGTTCATTATAAACAATGGCTTTTTCATGTTTTTCTTTACAGGTGTCATTCTCTTATTTATGTGTTGCCCATAAAACACATTATATAACTGTACAAAGTCTCTATCTGTGAAATTCTGTCACCATGAAGTCAGTTATTTTCACAATACTAGAATACTACTTGACATTATTATAGTACTAGAATAAGTAACATCCCTTTACTACTTTCCAAGAAATAGTCTTTCTTACACTTAATAATTACTTCTTCGTGTGCTGGTATTTTCAGTGTAATCTTTTATTTTTTCAAGGTTCTATTGTATTTTTACCTTTAACAAGCATTTCTATAAAACTGTTTTATAAAAATAGAATTATGTTTGAGCAAGTGAAATGTATTTATTCAAACTATCTTAACAACACTGAACAAGAAAGACAAACATGAATAAATGTTTTATAGATGGTTTCTTTTTCTCTGCATAATAAATTTTTTATAAAACTAGAAATACTAATTGTAGTTTTTACTGCTGTTTAAACATCTTGATTTTTTACTGGTGCTCATAACCCCAAAAGCTCAAGGTTTTCATTTAGATATAAATCTCAAATACGTTACCTTTTAGTTTAATAGTATGACTTTTTTTTTTCAATCACTACCATCCTCATTCTTTCAAATGAGATGCCCACAACTTGGCCTCACTGACCCTATTGTAGCAGCTCAGTTTAAGCTGTCAAATCTCTAATTTGTACTGAGTAAGAATCCAATCAAAACTTTTACTTGAGTGATAGGACTGAAGCAGTTAATTTTAGAAATAATTCTTGATTCAAATGATCAAACTCAATTTGTATGCCTAGGATATAACTTTCGTACTTAAGTAAAGCCGCTGTTAATTTTGCCCTCTCTTTTCCACTTCTTTATGCTTAAAATCTCCAGGATTTCATTAAGAACATGGTAACTGCTTTAGCATTCTTTTAATTAAATTTCTGTTTCAATTAAGACCTACTGCTATTGACAAATACATTGTTTCACTTTTGTATCCAGATATTTTACTATGCTTTTGCCTCTAGAAAAAGTAAAGTAATTAATATAGTTAGAGAATCATACTGTTGATTAATTCTTTGAGTTGTAACATTTAAATGTTTTTGATTATAAAAATGATCTATAATGAGTACACTGTGGCACAAATATATAATTATTTCATTTGGCCTTTTAACTCATATGATAACTTTTAAGGGTATTCAATAAGAAATAATAAAATTGATTGTATGCATGTGCACACATACACATATGTAGATGTGAAAGTAATCTTAGTAAAAATGCATAATTTTATATTGTTTTTTAATTATCAGTATTTAAAAAATTGAAATTAAATATAGATGTTTATCATATCCAAATTATTAAGGCTTTATGATTTTTGCTTATAATTCCATTATTTATGATGTGAGTATACTTTCAGGCTCAAGCAATTATTTTATTGCAATATGTTTAAAATTCATTTTACACATGTTTACACAACATAAACCAATGAATTATAGAAGAGGATTTTTTTTAATTTATTATTTTATTTCTTAAGATTAAAATTTTGTCTATTAGAATTTTTAGGTCATGAGCATATATGTACACATATTTATGTTTTAAATAAATTGTTTACATGAAATATTTGGGGTCAAATCATTTATTTATTTATTTATTTATTTATTTATTTATTTATTATTTTTACATGAGGCAACCCTTGGTGGTCCTCACAGATTGTAAGGACCTTATTAGTTTCTGATCCCTTATTTATTTTACTTTATTTATTTATTTATTTTTACACCTGTAGCACCTTGTCGTTCTTGGTGGTCTCCCATCCAAGTACTAACTAGGCTTGACCCTGCTTAGCTTCCAAGATCAGACATTGGGTTTGTTCAGGGTGGCATGGCCATAGTCTGGAGTCAAACTTTTTAAATGTGAATTCCTTCCACATTCATCATTACTGATATTTTTAACTGAGATTTTAGAGTGCATTCCATTTGTTTTATTTTTGAGGGTTTTCTAGCAAGTAATTGTCCTTAGGAATCTCAGTAATAATCATCCGTACACGGGTTGTCACAGATCTGAGACACTTTATTTTCTGTCAGTTAGACTCTAAAAGCCAACTGGCTTTCAGCTTATTCTTGTATTATAGGCATAACTAATATATCTTAAGATGTTTTGGATATGCTTCAAAGTAGGCAAACTTTGTCGACTCCTTTAAACTGTAATGAATTGGACATGACTGCATGCTAATTATGTTTCTAGAAAGATAGCAGAGTATTTCAAGCACAGTGATTCCTCTCTGTATAAAACATTTCTTGAGCTTTTAAATACATTTTCAGGGTTTAAAAATATCTCAATATATAACAATTGAATAAATATCCCAACTTTTTTTTTCTTATAAATTTTTCAAATTATAAAATATCAGAGATTGTAGCTAATCATTCATTTACTGAACATTTATTGAATTCTATGGCAAGTACTGTTTTACCCACTTGGCAAAGGTGTGTGAGATCCTTTTTATTTATTTATTTATCTATCTATTTATTTATTTATTTATCTTTCTATTTATCTATTTATTTATTTATTGGTGCTTCTCTCAGGAGAGTAAAAATATCTCTCTAAAGGAAAAATATCTATGTGGAGATGAGTGTTATACATAAATAGAACAGAGTAATAAAAGAATGGTGGTGATGAAACTTACGTAGGCAACTTAGGGATGGTCTTTAAGAAGTGCAATGTGTGAGCTAGGATTGAAAGGAGAAGAGGAAGTTAGTAATGGGGAACTCTAGGAGAAGGCATGTCAGGTAGACATTCTGTTAAGTTCAAAGCCCTAAAGGTACAAAGAGAGACTGGATAATATGGCAATGGGAAAGAGTAGTAGCATGGCATGCTGTGAAAGATGGACTATGTGGACACGTTCTTTCCTGGTGGGGGGTTGAATTTTTATGCAAATCGTAATAGATCTCACAAACAACAGTCTAGGCAATATTTGAGAAAACTCCACTATGAAAGTTGCCACTCACCTAATCCCAACTATTAAATTTAGTACCAAACTACAGTGGGAGTCACTTCACATTCTTTTAAAAATTACTCAGTGCATACAAATAATTATGAAAATTATTATATTCTCAGATTGTCCTACCTTATCTAATATTTATCTGTTTTAAATGATAATTTTTCTTTATTTAAAAATAAGTATTTTATCTATGGCATTAGTTCATTTATTTTATCTGACTCAGCATAGTCCTTATAATGATGAAGGTAAAGCTAAGGTTTTTCTAATATCAAGTGTCACGATCTTAAGGATGGTACTTATATCCTAGCTTGACAACCAAAGGACCAAAAAGGAATTCTGAGGTGAATAGAAATTCATGACAGTCTTGAAATATTCTTGTACAGTTATCATTTCATTATTCAGAATTTGCTGTGAACTAAAGATTTAGATCATTTAACTGTTGATTTATTTGCTATTTGGCTTATTCATTGCTTAAAAACATTTTTTTAATCTTCATGGTGATAAATGGAAAAGAAATAATAATTAAACAATTAGTCTAACAAATGTATTCTTAACCTAAGAGCCCTGCTGTTGTCTAATTTATAAGAATTTGAGTATTTGGTTGCCTTAAGAAGCTGAGTGGGAGTTGTCTGCTACCCTGTGTATAAAGACAACATAAAATTTCCATGGAATTTTAATTTACATTTAACGTGATTTTTGATATGATTAGATTTAAACTTTAAGCTTGAATTTGTCTTCTTTTTGTTTCATCTCTTTTGTTTGCCTTTCTTTTTATTTCCTGCCTTCTCTTTGATTATTTTTAATAATTTAATCTTATTTCTTTTTTAAAACTTATTAGATGTAACTTTTTTTTCTTTTACACCTTAGAGATTGCTTTAAGGCTTATAATATAGATCTTCGACTTATTACAGTATGCTCTTAAGGGTTATTATACCACTTCTCATGTATAAGACCCTTAAAACAGTACATTTTCATTGTCTCCTCCTGACCTTTGTGGTGTTTGTTCTAGGAGATGGGTATCTGGAAAGGTCCTTCTGCACTGTGATAAAAATTCCACTTGTAAGGCACCACTAAATGACAATATGCATAAGCATTATTTTAGAAAAGCAAATGTTTTAGTCACTGTTCCTCTGGCTTATAATTTATAATTCACCTGTGGCTACCATTAGGCAGATAGAGGGCATTGTTTATTCTTTGTTTCAACCAGTCAATGCCATAAAAAATGGGGTTAGTAAGTCTCTGAATTACAAATTAATCTTTAAAAGTATAGCTTTCGAGAGGAAGTTTTTATCTGAGCTCTCCCAGAAAGCTACATTTGCTAGCCATTTAGTTTTGTGCATGATCATAGTTTTGAGGGTAGGATCAAACAGTAGATATAATAAATTTATAGGCTGGATTATTTTCCTATCAGTTAGCAATATTTTATTATTTGTTTATTAATATGTATGACTGTCACAATCACATACGCACCAGAGGATTTGATGCAATTTTCAGGGAGATTAAATAACAGTAAACAGAATCAATAAACTAAATGAAAAAAAAAAAAGAACAATATCAAAATTTAATGATCTCTCTCTTGCCATGTTGAAAAGAAGCTCTTATCTTCAAATTGGAGCCAGTCACATTCTAGAATAGAGACTCCAAGATTTGTTGGTAGAAAAAAGCATTCTCCAGTCTAGGTGGAGAATAAGCTTGGGTGCTTTCATATGGTATGTTTGCTTACTTAAAATGTTTACCTGTAATAGATGGCTTGTCCTACCCCGACCCTGAAATTCAACTCTAATGCAAATTTTGTTATGCAGGACTTTCACTCAAAACTGCTTACACATCTGTCATTGTCCTCTACAAGGCGAGCTTTAAATCTGTACTATATTTATTATGCAAATTCCTTTGAAATCTGTGGTGCAGGTGCCTCATGCTTTTCAAAATTAGTTTGCATATTAAATGTAGCATAGAAAATGATGGTCCACAAACTTTAATGGCTTTGGTTTTAATGAGAGACTGTGGAACAAAATGTATTGGATATTCAGGGTAATTCGCACGCAATACAAACAATAGGAAACACTCTAGTACGCCCTTTGTTTCACACTATACAAGTTGAAGAGAGCAGCTGTTACCCAAACATCTTTTTTCTCAATTGTTTCATTTTATTTGAAAACTATTGGAACAAGAAAAAAATTCTGCAATCCTTGCTAGAAACATGTTTGTGTAACTGACTTGATTTTTCCTTCAAATTTACTTTTCTAAGTGACATAATTGCCTCAGGATGTCAAATATACTTTTCTTATGACTCTATAATGAGAATGGACAAAAGCTTTAAAAAACACGTGTCAGAAAAATAAATCATCGGAGCATTATTTTATAAATAGAATAAATAAAAAAGTTGTAAATCAGCAAATAAATTGATGCATAATTTCAAGCATTACAGAATTACTCTAGTGCTTGTTCTTATGATGGAAACTTATATGACCATGGGTATGAAAATGTATTTTTTAAAATACAGGTTGTAGGGGCCGTGAAGAGAGAGATAAATAAACAAAGTATGGAGAATTAGGGCAGTGGAAATACTGTGTAGAATATTATAATGATAGATTCATCCGATTATAGATTTGTCAAAACCCAGAGAATGTGCTACACCAAGGATGAACCCTAATATAAATCGTGGATTTTGGTGATTATGTGTCAATGTAAGTTCATCAGTTGTAACAAAGGTACCACTCTGGTGGGGGATGCCAATAATGAGGTCGGCTAGATTTGTGGGGAAGCAGAGGTAAATGGAAAATTTCTGTACTTTCCTCTCAATTTTGCTATAAATCTAAAACTGCTCTAAACAATTAAATTTAAAGTGAATAGTTCCAGGAAATATTTAAATATGCTTAAAAAGATAATTCAGAACTTCTAGTTTCAGTTCTGATATGTTAAAAGCTTGAAAAATAACACCCTATCTTTCAAGAAGAAAAACTTCAATAAATTAAAAATCAATGAGTTTTCTTGGACCAATAAAAGAACTGAGGTTTCCGGTAAAACTGCCACTCCAAAATTTGGAGAGACAGGCAAATTTGGAGATCAGATTACCAGAAGCAGGAACTGCTGGAACCGTGAACTGGTAGGTGTGCTCAGACGATGCTGTTGACAAGTGGCTGGAGGTTGACTGCGAACTAGGACAAGCAAGAAAAACTAGTGGGGGAGGTGGACACAGTTAGGAGAGCATCTTACTTTAAAGGGTTTAACCTTGAGGAACTCCTTCAAGTTCTAGAGTGAAAATCAAAGAAAGATGCGCTCATGGCTCTGCCAAGGGAATGGAGAAAGTAATTACTGTGAAATAGGCCCAGAGTGTTTTTCAAAACAAAAACCTATGCTCCAGGGAAAAATACTTCGCCAGGCCCTTATCAACTTGGGGAAAAGAAAAAAACAAATACAGTAACCATTTATGATACTCTCAAAAACTAGAAATGAAGAGGAACTTTCTAAATGTAATAAAGAAATGTATTAAAAAACTTACATATAACATCATACTTATTATTAAGAAACTGTATGCTTTCTCACTTAGATCAGGAAAAAAAAATACAAGAATATTCTCTCTCACACTCTTCTTCATTATTGTACTGAAAATCCTGGGTTTTGCAATAAGAAAAGAAAGGGAATAAAAAGCAATTTGAATAGAGAGAAATAAACTCTCTTTGCAGATTACACGATTGTCTATGTTGAAACTTGTAAAGAATCAGAAAACAAAAACAAAATCAACTCTTGAAATAATAAACGAGAATTGCAAAATCATAAGCCACAATTTTAATGTACAAAACTCAGTCGTTCTATATAACAGAAATGAACAATTAGAACTTGAAATAAAAAAAAATCATTCCCAACATTATTTTAAAAAATAGCCTTCCAAAATGAAATGCATTTTGGTGTAAATCTAACAAGATATGTGCAGGATTTATATATGGAAAATTACAAAACTCTAAATGCAATGATATTCATATTATAAACTGGAAGACTCATTATTGTTAACATATCACTTCTTCTCAACTTAATATTTAAAATGCAGCCCCAAACAAAATCCTAGCAACCTATTTTGTGGATATTGACAAACTAGTTCTCAAGTTTATATGAAAAGGCAAAAGACCTAGAATAGCTAACAAAATACTGAACAGAAAATAAAGTCAGAGGACTCACAGTACCTACTTTTAGCAGTTTGAATTATAATAATCTAAGTACTGTGGTGTCAATGAAAGAATAGAAACGTCATTATTAAAACAGTAATATATTTTATAATTAAATACATATTTTATAATGCTTTTATTTTTAAAAAATGCTTTATTATTTGTGTCTCAAAACACTCATAATTTTCTGTATTGTTTTTTTACTACCTGTACAAAATACTTCAGTATTATTTTCATAAAGCAAAGTGAAGACTATATAAATATAATTTTCCAGAAAAATGTATTGCTATATATACTCAGGTTTTATTAAATGGGTCATGGATGATTTATATTTTTTAGACTCCATTTTCTCTTATATTGTTGTTTTTCATATTTTACTTCACGTAAGTATTGACAAATTTGATATGATCTCTCATGTTAGTGAATACTCAAATACCGTTTGTGGTTATAATGGTTTATTGCCTTCCTCTTCCTGTTCAGTCTTTATAAACTAAAATTATATAAAATTATTAAAGAATAATAAAATATATTTATAAAACAGTTTTACTTTTGAATAAAATTTTTAATTTTCTATTCTTATCATCATAATCTTTTTTAAGTCATAGAAATAGGCTTGCATATGTTAATTATTAGAATATAATAGCAATTCAGATTTATTAATTTTATTATTGAACCTTACATTTTTATTTGTTTTGTGAACATTTTAAACAGAATTTGACATCTTATCATTTCCAGATAGAAAACAAAGATACTTAATCAATTTGTAAAACTAGAATCCTAATTAATTCTTCTTGAAAGAGGGTATGGAATTTAACATCAACAACAGATTTCACTTTGAATATGAACTTTACAGAACTCTCACAAATAAATATCAACCATTAAATAATTAAAATTTTCAAAAGATTCTGGCATATTTTATCTAAGGGTCTTCCTAATTTAAGAAATGTCTTTAAATACTGTAAATGCTACAATATAGTATTTCCTTTATTGAAAGAAGTGGTACATGGAGGCACTGAGGAGCTAGCAGAATATGATCTCACGAAATAATTTAATGTGTGATCATAGTGTCCTGTCTACCCCTAATTCTCTGTTCGCAGATGGAATAGATGGATGTTCTCGGATTCCAGTGTCCTGGCTCCTAACCTCTATCTGATTGTCTTCCCTTAGCATAAATCCCTGCTTTACAGAAAAAAAACATCGCCTCCTCAATGAAATGAATGATGGGAATCTACAAGTCATGATTTCTTCATAAAATGAGAAATAATCAGTGAGAACGTGGCTAACTAAACAGGGAAATTACTGTGGCAATGGTGGATATCACCAAGGTTGTAGAAGACATGAGTCTCTGAACAAAGGAATGTCAGTCTTGTGCTGGAGCCCGCAGGCAAAGATCAAACAGTTCTGAGAGGGGGAGTAAGGATTAAGGAAAAAAGACAGAAGAAGAGAAAGAGTCCTGAGGACTGACAGTCAATACTGCAGTCCTGAGTTTATTTAGCACACCATATTTATACATCATGACTAGGCGGGGATCCCAAATAGGGAATCTGAAAATCCCTAATCCGAAGATCCCAAGTATACACAAACAATTGCTGACATTTACATAAGAAACCTGTTGCTAATCCTGTCTTCCTCCTCAAAACAATCAGCTCACTCCCTGAAGCCACAAAGGTGCTTTTCAGATGATAAGATTAACAAAGTATTTGCCAGCTATGCAGACATCCTGTTAAGTAAATAATCCCTTATCTGCCCCAAGGGCAGCCATCAGGCAGGTGGATTGGAAGGGCAATTGGAATATAGACAAGGAAATGTAATGAAAAGTATTCAACACATGAAATTATAAAGACTGATGTAACAAGATTATAACAGAGCACACAACCACCAAAAACGTGGGTGAGATAGAAAAACAAAAGATGATATCAAAAGTCTAGAAAGAATTTATGGCAGAAATAAGCGTTATTATTGCATTTTCAATTCTGTTATAGAATAAATTATTTGATCATTCTTATTATGCATTAACTAGAATCCACAGTAGACATCGTTTCACTACATGTTTTGCATATTTCTACAGGACTTGAAAAATGCATAAGGTTATGTAACCACCATTACAGTATCCTACAGAATAGTTTATCCCCCTAAATTTTTCTTTTTACTTATTTTTCCACCCTCCCTCCAGTAAACCCCTGTCAACCACTGATATTTTTACTTTGTTTACAGTTTTGTTTTTTTTCCCCCCAGAATGTCATGTAATCGCGATCATGTATGTGATATTATCAGACTGGCTTATTTCACTTTCCAATATGCATTTATGCTTTTTCTATGCTTTTCGTGGCTTAATAGTTCATTTATTTTTAATGCTGAATAATATTCCATTATACATATGTGCTACAGTGTGTTTACATATTCACCTGTTGATAAACATGATAGTTATGTCCAATTTAGGCAATTATGAAAAAAGCTGCTATTAACATTGATATGCAGGTTTTTGAATGGATTTCAGTTATTAACTCAATTGGGTAAATACCTAGGAGATTTGCTGGATCATATGCTAAGACTACACTTTGTAGAAACTGCCAAAACTTGTCCACAGGGTCCACTCCATTTTGCAGCATGTTATTTTACATACTTGCCAGCATTTGGTATTGTCATTTTTTATATATCAGGTATTTACATAGGTGTGTAGTGTTGTATCATCACTTTGTTAATTTGCATTTTCCTAATGACATAGGAAGCTGCACATCATTTTACATGCTAATTTCTGTCTACTTTGATGTGGTGTCTGTTTAGACATTTGGCCATTTTAAATTAGGTTGTTTGTTTCCTTTTCGTTGAGTTTTAAGGGTTGTTTGTATATTTTGACTACAAGTCCTTCAGCAGATCTTTTTTTGCAAATATTTTCATTATGTGTCTTATCTTTTAATTTTTTAGCAGTTCTCTTTCACAGAATTTTAATAAAAAAGATAATAGTTTTTTCAATTGAATATTTTATGATTTCATGTTATTTCCTCTCCTAGCAAATAGATTTTAAAGTTTTTTTAGTGTTTACCCTAGAATTTGCAACAGACATTTATAATTAATCTGAGTCCATTTTCAAACAACACTATACTACTACATAAATAGTAAAAGTAGCTTATAACTGATGATTTACAATTCTTTATAATATCAGTCATTTATTTTACTTTTCCATATACTATAATCACTCAATGCATTGTTGCTATTGTTATTTCAAAGAAAAATTGTCTTTTAGGTTAATTATTTTTTTAAATTTTACCATTTATTTCATTGACTTTTATTTTATCTTCATTTAATTGACATTTTCATATTAATTTTGACATTTTCATATTACCTTGCTGTAATCATTTATTAGTTCCAGTATATATTTTTGTTGATTATTTTAGATATTCTACATAGATAATCATATCATCTGTGAGCAAAGACAGTTTTGTGTATGCTTTCCCCATCTGTATGCCTTTGATTCTTTATATGTTTTTGTCTTATTGCATTAGTTAGACCTTCCAGCACAACGTTAAAAGATTATTGGTGAGAAGAGACATTCATTCTTATCTTATAACTGATCCTAGTGAAAAGCTTTGAGTTTTGCACCATTAAGGATGATGTTATCTGTAGGTTTTTTGTAGAGATTGTTTACCAAGTTGAGGGATTTCCCCACTAGTCTACTTTATTAAAAATTTTTATCACGAATGAGTGATGGGTTTTTGTTAAATGCTTTTTCTGCATCTATTGATATGATCATGTGATTTTTCTTTATAAACATATTTATGTGATGGATTACCTTAAAATGATTTTCAAATGTTGAAACAGCCTTGGATTCCTGAGATCAATTCCATTCGGTTGCAGTGTGTAGTTCTTTTTATGCATTACTAAATTTGATTTGCTAATATTTTGTTGAAGATTTTTGCATCTATGTTCATGAAATATATTGATCTTCAGTTTTTTTTTTTTTTTCTTGAAATGTCTTTGTCTTGTTTTGGTGTTTCTCCTTTACTTTTGATTTATAATTCCACAGGGTACAAAATTCTAGGTTGTTTTTTTTTATTTTCTCTACACTTTAAATATTTCACATAATTTTTTTGCTTACATGGATTCTGAAAAAAGTTTGTCCTAATTTTTAGCTTTATTCCTCTATAAGGAAGCGGGCTTTCTCTCTCTCCTGTTTCTGTTTTACTGGATTTTTTAATCTTTGATTTTTAGTAATTTAAAAATTATAAGTGTAGATTTTTTTTAAAGCATTTATCTCGCTTGGTGTTCTCTGAGATTCCTAAACTTGTGGTTTGATGTCTGACATTAATTTGGGGATATTCTCAATCATTATTATTTCAAATATTTCTTCATTTTCTCTCTCTTTCCCTCTTCCTGAAATTCCCATTATGAGTAAGTTACACCTTTTGCTGTTGTACCACACCATTGTGTCCCATATATTTTGTTTGCTATTTTTTAGTCTTTTTTCTGCTTTTTGGTTTTCAAGGATTCTACTGATACATTCTCTGGCACAGAGATTCTTCCTTTCGCTGTGTTAAGTGTACCAAGAAGCCCATTGAACACATTCTTCACTTGTTACAGTGTTTTGATCTCTAGCACATCTTTTTGGTTCTTTCATAGAATTTCCAACTTTCTGCTTCCTTTGCCCATCTGTTCTTATGTGCCATCTACTTTATCTAAGAGAGAGCCCTTAGCAGATTAATCGTAATTGTTTTAAATCCCCAGTCTGATAATTCCAACATCCCTGCCATGTCTGGTTCTGATGCTTGCTCTACCTCTTCAAATTATATCATTACCTTTGGTGTGTGTGGTAGTTTTTTCTTTGTAGATAAAGGAACTGTCTTTAGTGATGTGAAGGTGAAGTGTGAGGGTGGTGGGAGTATTCTATAGAACTATGATTAGACCTAAAAACATTTTAGTGAGCCTGTGCCTCTGGATTGTGATGTTGATTAGGCTTCCTCAGTTTTTCCTCCCTCTTTAAGTTAAACAGATGGGCAGGGGTTGGACATTTTCTTTCTCTCAAGTCAAGGCTCTGGTTAACTAGTTTTCCTAGAGGGGAGGCCTTGTTAAGAAGAACAGAGTCCTCTAGCATATTTCAGACTGGTTTCTTTCTCTCTCTCCCTTGCCATAAGCATGAGAAGATTTTTTTTAATGATATTTTCTTGGGAACCTGTTTAAGGTCCTAGAGGTAAATCTCGCAATAATGTGGAAGCATTCCCTATGAAGGGATTCCCCTGGAGTTTTCAATTCTCAGTCTTGTCTGCACCGAGTTTCCAGCAATTTGTCAATTACTTTACATTTGTCTTCCTCTGGCCTTGGGTCCTATTTCCCACCATGAGTTTCTGTTCTGATAAACATGACTTCTGTATCTGCCTGTCCATCTCTCCAGTTTTGTAGGCAGGAGCTTGCCCTGGGTCCTCCTCTCTCTTGTGAACCAAGAAGAGTTGTTGATTTTTCAATCTGTTCAGCTTTTTACTTGTTATTAAGCAGAGTACAACTTCTATCCACCTTATACGTGGAACTGGAAGCCTCCCCAGTAGTTAACTCTCAAGACAATCCACACAGCCTTCAGCAATTCTTCAAAATTATTTAAATATTCCTACTGGCTCCAGCTTTCACTTCAGTTAAGCTAATCTTGGCTGCAGTTTTCTTTACTTACCTGTCTCTCCTGCTTTGCCCTCTTACCTCAATTCTCTGATAGATCTGAGAACCTCTAAGAGATAAAATGACATAATAGCCTGGGTATCTATAGTGAAGAACTGCCTAAGTCATAGTTCTTTTAGTTGGCTATAGTATAGAGTCACCTGGGGAGCTTTTAAAAATCTAAACACCCAAGATGCACACCAGACTAATTAAACCAGTATATCTGAGGCTGAGACCCAACCATTTATATTACAGATTCGCTATTGATTGCTGTGCTCAGTCGTCACGGAGCCCCAGGTGTCAGACTGGAGCAGGGTGTCTAGATCAAGGTGCCTTGGTTTGAATCATGGCTCTGAGATTTACTATTGTGAAGCTGGACAAGCCAGCAAATTGCTCTGTGTCACAGCTCCCTCACCTGGAGTAGAAGAATAATAATATGTCTTTTATTGACACATATTACGTATTGCGTGTGTATATATATATATATATATATATATATATATATATATATATATATATATATATATATACTTTTCTTTTTATAATATATATATATACTTTTCTTTTTATAATGGTTATTACTAAAGGCTCAAGTGACAAATTAAACATTATCAGTGCCCCAGAAATTCTCTGTGTTCCACCCTAAGGACACACTGTTCTTTCTCTCCCTAGAAGGGATTATTAACTTGAATATTTTGTTTATTATGGCCTTTGTTTTATATTTATAATTTCCTTGATTTTATTTATTGTTGTATTATACTTTTATACTTACACAATAAAATGCCTGTTTTCATGTTTAAAATTTTTATAAAAATAGAATCATACTATAAGCAATATTCTGTGCCGTGTTTCAATCTATGTTGCATTTTTGATGTTTACTTATGTTTTCACAATTGCCTGTAGTTTTGCTTTAGAAGTTTCTACTGTGATCCATTTTTATAAATATATTGCAATTAGTGTATCAGTTCTACCATTAATGGATATTTGTTTTATTTCATTATTTTTAATTGTTATAGAAAACAGTAATGACAAAAATATTATTGAACGTGAATCATGGTGCATGTTCACAAGAATATTTTAGAAGATATACATAAGAAAATTCTTGGGTCATAATTTATATATATAGTTAATTTTATTAGATAATACTAAATTATTTAATAAATTGGTTTTTCTAATTTGAATTTTAGTCGGTAAATGTAAATATTGCTTCACATTTCTGTAGTTCTTAATATACAATTTTAAATTGGTGTCATGTTGATAGGTATGGATCATTATTTTTTTTAAGTGATTATTGATGATTTTTGCCCATTTTTCTATTGAGGCATTCCTCTTTTTCTTTACCTTAGAAGATTTTCTAAAAATTAATATTGACTATCAATTCTTTGTCAGTTATACTTGTAGCAAATAATTTCTCCCAGTATAGATTGCTGTTTCATTCTTCCATGGGATCTAGTTATTAAAAAAGCTCTTACATTTTAATATAATAAACTCAAATTTTGCATATATATGTATACACACACATCTTATTAGAAACTACACTTAGATTTTACACTAGGTCTAAAGTTTTTCTCTAAGATTAAGTTTGAAGTTATTCACCAGTAATGTTTTATAAATGTTTATTTTTCTCATTTTGATTTTTGACTTACTTTAAATTATTACTTCATGCATATGGTATGAAATAAAAGTCATATTCTATTTTTTCTATTTTCTAAATGTTCCATTATTTTTAATAGCCCAATCAATTTCCTTTCAAAACTGTAAACTCACTTTAAGATAAATCAAGTTTCCTCCTTTGTGTTTTCACCCCAAATATTCTGTTTTATTGATCTACTTCTGCACCAATAGCAACTACCTTAATTACTAAAATTTATGTCTCAATATCTGATAGGGAAATACCCTTCATTTTCTGCTTGTTCTTTCTTTTCTTTAAAATGTATTTTGTGAAATTTAATGTGTTTTTCAGAGAGGCATTCACATTAAGACCCTTACATGTTTTTCACTTAGAGAAGAGAAATGAACTTCTAGAATTTTTATAGTAATCCTAAAATAATAATAAAAAAAATGTTCCATACATATTTCTGTCTTAAAATTTGACTTTAGGCTTTTCTCCTCAGGGTAAATTCAAATTGTTTTTTTAACTTGTTCACTCCAGTCTAATGTTTAGTTTGTCAACATAACTTCTGCTTTTCACAACATCTTTGCTATTTTAGAAATAATATACATATGTCCTCAAGATTCTTCTTGTCATTTATATAAAAAATTTAAATTGAGTGATGTATATTTAGTTATACTTTTTCAGCCATTTAGATGGCTGCAACTTTTTCTACACACACACACACAGACACACACACACACACACACAGACACATTTATGCCATGCGTGATTAGAAAATCTTTCTTTAAAAGAATATAGAGCTCTGGAGGTGGTCTGAAGAGCTCAACTTGAAAAATAAATTAGTAAGTAATAAAGTATTTACTGATCTAAGAACAGTGGTGGATACACCGATAAACCTAGACTGGTCTTATTTACTAGGACTGTAAAATTATCATTGTATTAATAATTCATTTTAGAATATAGCAAGAATGTGTCAAGTATCATAAAAACAATAGACAGTTCTATGAAATCAAGTTGTCGCTTGTGATGAGGAATAAGAGAAATTTACATTGGAGAAATGGCTTTGTCATAATTTGCTGCTCAGGCGAGTAGACTGTGAGACAGATATTAGCATGTAGAATTGTTAGGTGATGCTATTTTGATTATTGCCATGAATGGGAATGGGAGGAAGCAAGATTACATGATGGAGAAGTAGGTGGAAACACAAGAAACACTCAACCAAAGGAAAGGAGATCTTTGGAGTTGGGACAGCCCTTGACTGTTATCCTGGAATAGTTGACTGGCCGGACATCTGTATGTCTTCACTGGTCATTCAATGGATGTGGGCTACCCGTAAAAGGGGTTGTGATCCTGGGTAAGGCAAATCAAACATTTTTATGGCTTTTAGTTGAAGGCTCTGAAGCTTTACTTTCAGCAGCTGGAGGAATAAATACTTCAGTCCTAAAGGAGAATGTGAGTGGCACATTCGCAGCATCCATTATAGACTCCAACAACCAGAAATAGTAGGGAACGTAATATTTGTCTATGCAACCGCATTAATATACAAAAGCACACAAGTAGGGAAATGCAGATAATTTTCTGGTTGGCCTGAAACTTAAAAAGAAGCAAAGACAACAAATGGTTTAAAAAAGCACATTTTTTTTTTTACCATAGCACTGAGACACGAGTATTATTTTTTAATTTGTAACTTATTTTGAAGACATTTTTTTAGCATGGCATTTAGATGATTATTTACAGAGACATTAATAAATGGGAACTAGAATGAAAGTAGAAATGGACACAAAGCAAATAAAGTATTGTCATATTCCTGATGAGAGGTGAGGAGGATACTTTGTGTATTATCAATGGACAGGAACAGACTGTGTGATTCCAGAACAAATATGTGAATGATAACAGCAAAATGTCATGAGTTTACTAGATACTAAGCATTTTACATAAATCATTTTATCTGATTCATAACACCGAGAGATAAATGCTATTATTAACATTCACATTTTACAAGAAGAATCTCAAGAAAAACAGACTGTTTAAGTAGTATGTCGAAATCACTGTCATGTAGCTAGTGAGTGGCTGAGCCTGAATTCAAATGCAGACAACTTGATTCCAGAGTTAGTATATTTAATGAGAGAGAGAGAGAGAGAGAGAGAGAGAGAGAGAGAGATCTTACATTTCAGTCTGAGTAGGCAGAAGATCTGGAAACTAATTAGTAACAAAAATCCAAGGGAAATTATAAATGCCCAAGGTGGGATGATGTAACACAATATTAATTTTTGAGAGTATGAACAAAGTTTGAGGACAAAAGCCTGAGTTGGTTTTTGATTCTCTCTCTCTCTCTCTCTCTTGCTCTCTCTCATCTTTTTTTGGTCAGGCAATTCATCTAGGTAAAATCAGAAATACAACACAAAATAAAAGTTGAAGTTAGAGTATAAATTTAGTAGTTTTTTTTAGCAGAGATAATTTTGCAGGTTCCAAGACACTGCATAACACAAATAGGTTTGCATGCAGTTCTAGAAAGTTGACCAATGACATAATATTGCAAATTAAATAAATATTAGCTTCCTTAGATAGTAAAATACAATTTACTATTATTTCATATGTTTTGATGACTGTTGCTTATCTCCTATTTTAGGTTCAGAATTTTCTTGTTTATACTACTTGATTCATAATATATGTAATTAGACAATTAATAACCTACTGGAATTTTATCTTGTATATCTACCCTTTACATCTTAGCATATACCACTCATTTGCAGCTTTCAGAAGTTCAGAAATCAACCACATTTTCCCCTACAATAATAAGGCTAATTAATACCACTAAAGGCAGGCAGCAGCAAAGGGATAACCCATCCCTACCACCAAATGTTCATAATTACCCCACATCTTTCAATCACTGAATATTTAGCATTTACCACTTTTGGAGTGGAAATATATAGCCTATTAGAAGTCAGTACTTGTCTACAGCCATGCCGCTCTGAACAAGCCCGAACCTGTCTGATCTTGGATGATAAGCAGGGTTGGGACTGGTTAGTATTCGAATGGGAAACCATCTAGGAAGACCAGGTGCTGTAGGCATAAAAAAATAAGATAACATAAATAAAAAAAAAAAAGGATTGTCAGCTCCTTGCAATCTGTGAGGTCAATCAAGGTTTGCCTCACCTAAAAAAAAAAAATAAAAAAAAAAATAGAAGTCAGAACTCAGATGTTAACTTTTTAATAGAGTTTTTTTTTTTTGTAATAAATTTCTGTTAGAGATAGTAATTTGAAAGCAAACACTTTTAATTGGCAGAATATCACTTTATTAAGAGTGAAATGAATTTTCTCTGAATGCTTAAAGTTGGACAACAGCAGTATAAGACAAGTCTGGATTACCACTCTGGAATTCCTTGTAAAATTTTTAATTTTATTATAATGGAATGAGAAGCTTTTGAATATATATACACTATAGCCTTTTGATCTGTTTCACTTTTTATACAAACCACTTCAGCTGCTATAAAAATATACTTTAGAGTTGAAAATGGAGACTAAGGGTTGTGAAATGAGAGACTAGTTAGTAGTTGATAGTAACGGCTCACTTTACAAATGACTCACAGAATTGACTCACAAAATTGTGACAGGTGATCAGGTACATGAATCTTATGAGACACAGAACTGAAATGAAGTGACAATGAAATTGTTATGGGCTATACAAAGAGAAGGAGGATAAATTATTCCGAAGTTTTAAGTAAGAACATGAGAGTGGGCGGTAGTAAAATTTGCTGTGATGAACTCATGATGCTACCAGACTTTATGCTACCAAATGTCTGAATCCATTAACTGGATCCCTTCGGCTTTTATTCATGCTCTTTCAGTTATCTCCTAGTGATATTGTTCCTACCACGTAGATCGTCTGTAGGGAAAACAAATTAGTAGTTAGGCAAACACAGAAGTCTGACCTACCTCCTGTACTATCTTTCACTGTAAATTAATTAATTGCCTCTCTGGATTATATACTTTGTGTTTTGTGAGTTCTAATCAGTGAAAATCATCCTGTAAAATTCCAGTCAACAGTGTTACCTAACAGACGTATTTTGGTCCCCTTAGATAATACAACAAATTCAAAAAAGTAAAAGATATTTTGCAAAACTAACTACTTAGAGTAAAAGCCCTATAGAACAATTCTCTTTCTGTTCGATTTTTCATATCCAGCCATTTATGGTACACTATGCAAGAAACAGAAAATGCATATTTCTGGTCAACAAGAACCATTAGCACTCTTCTGGGGAAATTAATTCCTCTTCCTCTTATGTCCTCACTATGTCTTGTTCCTGGAACAATTCTGGAATAAGTCACTTTGCCAGCAAGTTCTCTTCTTAATCCCTGAAGGCACTGAAGTTCTTCCAGAGATGATTGTTAGTACAAGCATATAAAAAGATTTGCTCTTCAGGACATTCCCATTATTTATTATTTTGAAAAACGACTAAAGCTCCATTGCTCCAGTAAAGCAGAAAACATTTGTCAACCATCCGTGACAATCCCTTATCTGCAGTTTCCTGTCTATAGTTTAGAAAAAAAAAATTGTGGTTCAAAACTAATCCAGTGAAACTGCTCTTTAAGCAACCTTCCTGAGCCTAGTTGAATTTTTTTTTCTGCAAACTTGGTGTACAGAGAGGAAGATATATTTTAATTTTAAGATATACCTTCCTCAAGAAAATTTATTATAGACGGAAAATTGCACTGTACCTTATTAAAAATTGCTTTGTCCTATAGAATGAGACATGCATTGTTTTTGCCTCAATATTAATACATTGAGTCTATGTCCAGGTTACATTTTAAGGTACTCTAATTAACAACATACACACTAGGGATGGTTATATTAACATTTGAGAAACTAAGCAGAAGTTTATGGTTCTAAACATTAATAGTGGTACAAATAATTCATCACCGAAGATACTAATAAGAGTTAATATATATAGCTATATTTACTAGGTGCATTAAACAGACATTCATATAATTTTATTAATATTATATAATAATGTGACACCCCAGCAGTTTTACACAGTGACTCCTGAGACTAAGGACCCCCTTCAGTCCTGAATCTCACTAAGGATGGAGGATTCACACGCTTACTCAACAGAGATGTAGGTAACTGTGCAAAAGAAATGGTGCTTTTTTGTTTTGATTGTTGAAAAGTTTTGTTATATGGCAAAATTTGTCTTAGATTCACATTCATTCTATCAGACAACCAAGCTGTATGACTATGGTGGTGAGAGACTAAAGCCCTTTCCTTCCTCTAAATCTGGAAGCTACAAAGATGAAGTAGGAACATAATAAGGGGAAGAGGCAAAGTAACATTCATTTAACATGTATAAAGCTTTAGATTTTATATTAGATCAATGCATTTCACATGTTATGGTGCATATATACATCATCTGGGGATCCTATTAAAATATGGAGTCTCATTTACTAAGTGTAGGGCCTGGCCCGGTAGCTCAGCTGTGGGACTGTTGATATTCCTCACCCAATAGTGAGGTAAGATGTCAGTGATTTAAAAATAAAATCAATAAATGATTTTGGGAATGCTTGCTTAAATCTGTAATATTGTCAGGCTTTTCAAAAAAATATAAGAAATTATTTTTAAAATATCCTTTTCAGAACCCTAAATCTAAAGGAATGGGAATTTAGAGATTTTCTGTATAATTCTGTGATAGTTGTGTGTCTTTAAACTTTCTAATGACTTCTCTCTTGATTCAATTATGCTGACTCCATCCAAATACTACACACCAGATATAAAGTACTTATGAAATTATCATACTCATGACACAAATATACAAAAAAAATGGATTTCTTAATGCTTAAAGGAGAGACTTTCTTCCTTTTATCCTTTCCTTTTCTCCTCCCTTCCTGTTTTCTCCCTCCCCATCCTTCTTCTAGCCTCCCTTTATTTTCCCTTCTTCTCTCTTTTCTCTCCAACTAGCAACAAAGAATTCAGGTAAGTTCTAAATTTTTTAAATGTCATCAATCGTATGACTATTATTTATCAAGATTTCTGTTGATAGAAATAATTTTTAGAGAAGATGGCACAAAAGATATAGAATTCATTTTCTTTACTTTATAATGCCTGTTGCCAATTCAGAAGACAACTGAATATTTATGTCACAATTTCTTGGTCACCAACAGAATTTCTTTTATAAAATAAAGTGGCTTATGTTATGAGTCAATATTCAGTATTTTCTTTACAGAAAACCCAGAGGAAAACTCCATTTATATCTTGTTATCAAAAATAATTTATCTCTCCTAAGAAACTTCTCTTTGTTGTGGTTGTTATTGTTGTTTAATCTCATATTATTTTGAATTATTTAACCGATGTTTTCCCTTTTTTATTTTCTTTCAAAAGATAAATCTGTGAACTCAAATTTAGCATGTATAAAATCATTGTTTAATAATTTTAACCTTATCCAGGGCTTTGTTTTTCCTATTGTTATTTTTGTTTTCTCATTCTCCCCACTTTCAACTCATTTTGTAATGAGTTAATGAAAACCGACTTTCTGAAACAAATCTGGACATGAGTAAAATATATTAACTAAAATATATAAAAATCAAATAATAAATTCAATATGTGTGGGTTTATCTAAAAGTAGCATAATTGTAATGACATTCACTATTTTGGATTCTCAGTATTTAAAGCAAAAACATTTTTTTCAGGACATTTCACTTCTGTTTAAAATGCATGTTGGCTTTAAAGCACAATATTACTTTTTAATCTTTTCCTATAAAAGTATTGATAAAAACAAATCTCATATATTGCATTATCATGTTCTAGTTTTGTGTGAATTTTAATAATACTATAATAATTAAACTGAGTCAAATAATCTTCTTAGAGACTAAGATAATGTGCTCTTCTCAGTAGTTAAATCACTGCCTTTAGCTAAGAATACATAAAAATTAAAATGATATTTATTTTATATCCATTGCTTATTAAGAAAAATAAGAAAACAGTTTTTCTAATAAGAATCATGATTTCTAATAGAGATATTATCATTAATGTGTCAAAGAAAGTAATGAAAGCATTTGTCTCCTCGTTTACTTTATATTCAATAGTCTTCCGAGTAGTAGCTGAATAGTCTCTCAAAATTATAACTCCTACCACGTTTGTAAGGTGCCCAAGGGCTGGCTGAAAACACTAATCATTTGGGGTTTTTGATATTTTCTGAACTGGTTCTTACTTCCAAATCCTCTTTACTTAGAATTTTTATTTTTTTCCCCAAAGTCAGGTAGTCCTTCTTTGGGTAAAATTCTACTCATCCTTCAAGGTCTAACATGAAGATCATGTTTCTGAAATTTTGAAAATTCTTTCCTACTTTTTAACTCTATCCACAGAAATCACTCCTAATTTGCATATTAGAATATACCTTTAGTATTGAGGTGGCTATTGTTTTCATATTTGGGATACATCTAATATCTCTTGCTATATTGTTTATTTGATTGAATGCTCTATCACCTGTGTCACTACTTGAAGACATATTTAAATGTTAAAGTTATCAACAGTTGCCAGCATGATGCTTGGTATAGATAAATGTTTAATGCTTTATCAAATTGAATTAAATCCCCAAACTGTAGAAAACAGAAATCATGGTGGGTACTAATCTGCTTGGTATTAAGAAACTATATATTTAGCCTTAGTTGTGTAAAATTAATGATTTTCTTCTACAAATTAGAGAATTCCACCATGTTAGGAGAAGTAAAGATGCAGAAAAATCTCTCTTCATAAACTTCTTCACCACGTTTACATAAAAAGCAAGTTAATCTACTATTATAGAAGTTAATAAATGAAGTTCCAGAAGTCTCAGATTGAATTCTGAAATAACTGATGACTTTACATGTAAGAACCACTGGCAGTTTAGAGAAACAGAAAATTTGTTTTCATCTGAAGACACCAGACATGTTGTTCTCTACTTTGCTTTTTCTTATCTACTGTGTTCATCATATAACTAGATGAAGTCTTCCTTGCTATTCCTAGAACATAACATGAAAGGCATCTTCCTGATCCATGGCCTTTTCATTGGTTTTTCCATCTCCTTGAAGCCCTCTTCCCACAAATGTTTACAGAATGTCAAAATCTCAGAAAGACTTTCTCAGAGCACTCTGCCCCTTCCTCCCTTTACACAACTTATATACTGTTTACACTATTACATCCTCTCATTGTTTTTTAATCTGATACAAATTATAAATGTATTTATTTGTTCCACTGGAATATAAGCTTGAAGGGAAGGGTCTTATTTTCTTTTCAGTATTGTATCATAGTACCTAGAAGAAGGCCTGGCACATTGTAGGTACTCGATATATCTTTGTCAAAGAAGTAGACAAATATATATAGGAAGGTAAGCAAATAATTGTTACTTCATTCCAATATATCTGAATTGTAGTGATAATACATAGAGTGTAGAGAAAAAATTTAAAAATTAGAAATGCCCATATTTAGTAAAAGAAATTTCTCTTATTTTTATGATCATATAATTTATTCTGAAATAAATATACTAGTTAATGAGTAATTAAATGCATGGATTAATATGGTAGTAGAGTACATTTTTAGAAATGGAATACTGAAGTTGTTTTGAGAAAGTATCAAATTTTTCTGAAAAAAAGCTTGGACCAATTTACAGTCCCATGAAGTTATACGAGAATTACCTCAATTATCTTCCGCATTAAAACTTTGTAACCTCTGCCATCCAACAGGTAAACAAGATAAATAGTTATTTGAAATTTGTGTTTATTTATGAATAAAGTAATGATTTATAAGCCATTAGAAAGTAGTCATATATTTCCTATGAACATGGTGCTTCGTGTATATTTTTTATTGGAGTGTTGATTGCTTTACTTATTTGTAAGCATTTGTTAAACATTACATAAATTATTTATTTATCTGTGTTATGTGTACTGCTAGCCATGACTTTTTTATTGTTATTCTATATTTTAAATTGTCATTCCTAATTTCAATGCATTGTGATAAGAAAATATGGATATTTCCCAATTTTTATTGCATGAAATATTTATAAATGAATAAAGTATTTTTTTGAATTTGTTTAAATAATTTTTACACATTTGTCATGGTATATTGATGGTATTTAGTGGGAGTTTTGTAACAGAATTTTCATTTTCAATTTTATTTTTTAACTAATAAGTGGCCTTGTTAAAAAATATGAAACTGTATGAAAAAGTTTACAATAAAAAATAAAATATTCATGGCTGATTCCTACACCTCAGAAGAATGACTTTCAATTCTTATAATTGTTTCTCCTAGTGTTTATCTCTGCTTACCTTTTACTTTAATCATTATATCACTTCTAAGTAACATATACTCCAATATTAACTTTTTTCAGATAATAGATAACTTTCTCCCACTTACGTTTATTGAAATGGAATTGTTTAGTAACAGGTCTGACACTTCTTATTACTGTATGCTTTCTTTTTCATGGTTTTCTTTTCCTTTTTTCTATTACTCATTCCATGTCTTGAATAAATTAGGGTAGTCTACACTTTCATAACAAATTGATTGAAAGGTATGGCTCAATATATTAAAAGCATATTTTTGGCTATTCTAAAATCACTTTAAGCATTTTTTTCTTTCTTATTCAGCATTTCTCACACCAAACTGCAATTTCCATGAAAGCAAAGATATTTCATGTCCTCAAAACTTTTATGAAATAAATATTGTAGTATTTATGTCCATTTTCTTAGTAAAAATTGCACATTGTTTTGATTTAGTAATATGTTTAAACATTTTGTTCTCACCTGTCCATTTATCTCGGTTTCTTTGTGCCATATTGACTAAATTTTTTATCATCAGAACTTTGAGGTATATATATATATATATATATATATATATATATATATATATATATATATATAAAGAATCCTTAGTGTATGCTTCAGTAGCATCTATTACAAAGAAATTGTCTGTCTCACAAAATTATCATCATGGAGACTCTCATCCCTTCTTTTGTAGTCAGTTGCCTATGTTGTTCTGAAACTGTAGAGAATACAGAGTATTCTGACTCAAGAATTCTAGCTTTTATTTGGCCCCATGATTCATTCGATTTTAGTGGAATACACAATGTAGGTGCTAAATTTAGGCCAAATATATATTTTCCTAAGGACTAACATGACCTAAAGTACACTAAATTGTTTGCGACCCACCCCAAACTCTATGATCTCATTTCCTAAATTTATTCCCATTGTTCACTTGTCCCTTGTCAGCCACTCTCGTGTTCTTGCTTTGTCTCAAAACATGCCAAAATCACTCTCGCTCCAAAGCATTTGTATATGTTATCTATATTTGGAATGATTTTGAACAAAATATCCATGGAGCTTGCTTTTTCACTTCACTCAGACCTCTCAAATTTCATTGGAAGGGCCTCCCTAATAATTTTTCTTAAACAAGCATTTCCCAATCTACCATTCTTTATCATTCATCCTGCTTTCTGTGCATCATGGCACCGATTTTTACCAGTTCTATAACTTGTCAGTTGTCTGTTTTCTCCACTAAAACATAAGATCTATGAGAGTTTTATACATGTTTGTAAACATCTGTTTCCCCATATGGAGGTAAATGCCTGCTCAATGAGTGTTGGTTGCGTGAGTGAATCAATAATGAATCAGTGACACATGATGGATGTTCAACAAGTGCGAGTCAATAACCCCCAACTAAATATCCCAGATATTTACATAGATGACTATTTAACATGAAATAGAAAGTATATTACATTCAAGATAATATTCAAATTATGTAGGTAGTTTAATATGTTCAGACATATTTTTAATACCTTTTTATGCCTGAATACAAAATATACGATTCTGTTAAATAAACATAGTTCCTGTATTCAAGGAATTCTCAGTCTAGGGAGAAAAGATAAGAATATGTGCATGTATATTCCAAACTTTGAAAAAGGTCATGTCAAATAACAATATTTTTGAATTCTGAGATTAAAAGTTTTTAAATATCAAATTGCCTTACGAAGTCTAGTACAAAACAAAACTAAACTAAAAACAAAATAAAACGACACAGAACAAAACATCTGTACTGTTGAATTGTATTTATTCTTATTTGTTAAAATCCTTCTTAGGTTTTATTCTGGTGGGCTACACCTAAGTATAATCTATTAGGAGTAATTTTCTGTTCAAGTAATCTGCCTTCATACTAAAAACTGAAATTCTTATTCCTTGTTTACCATACCAGTGATTTCTGCCTTCTTATATTTTTCAGTCCTTATTATTAGGCCAAACCTTTAAAAGTACATTCTGGAAATAAGAGAAAACTTAGATAACATGTTATTTTAAAATATATCAGAGTTTTTGTTTACACTGAAATAAATATAAAAATATCTAGTTTCTACTCCATCCCACCTAGTTCTAAGGGCACCAGCTATTATAATGCAAGTTGCCACTGTTGAGATACATCGTTTCATCTCCATAAAATAAAAATCATTAAGTATTCACTTTGTAAAATGCAGTATCTCAGTGCTATTCCTTCAGGAGACCAGTGCTAGGCCACTAACACTGCTGCATTTACTGTAATTGAATTTCTCCAGAATAGCAAGCTGTTAGGACTATTAAGTGCTCAATCAGAAACTTCCTATAAGTCTCAATTAAAATGTGACAGCTAGTCTATGGCCATTCCACCCTGAACGTACCAGATCTCGTCTGATCTCGAAAGCTAAGCAGGGTTGGTCCTAGTTGGTACTTGGATGGGTGTCGGGAGCCCTTTGTTTGATGGCCGCCGCCCTCTGGGTAAACAAGGGATTGTTTGCTCAGCAGGTGTTTGCAGTTAACTTGCTACTTTGGTAGTAACTGAGAAGCACCTGTTGCTCCAGAGAACAAGCTGATTATTAAGGAGGAGGATGGGAGCCTTGAGAGAGCAAAAGGCAGGTGCAAACAATTGTTTCTCCTTATGCAGGTGGAAGCAGTTGTCAGTCTCCCACGCAGTCGTGATGCATAAATAGGGTGTGCTGCATCAACTCGAGGCTGCAGTATTGACTGTGAGCCCTCCCGAATCTTTCTCTTGTCTCTCTGTCTCTTCTTTCATCCTCACTCCCCCTCTCAGGGACTGTTTGACTTTCGCAGGCGGGTTCTGGCAGATGAGAGACCATCTAGGAGTACAGGGTGCTGTAGGCTTAAAAAATAATAATAATAATAAATATGGCAGCTATGCAGGGTAGATAAACCTGCATGCCTTTAAGCCATATGAAACTCTAAGAATTTGCTGTCAAATGCATACTTAAAAAAAAAAAAAAACTTAACTCTTTAGGAACTTTATGTACCTATATATTTTATTCTTCCAAAATATTCATTACTTCACTTATCCTCTTGAAGCCAATTTAAGATTATTAGTGTTAGAGGTCTATCTTTAATCAATTGTCCTTAATGCTTTTAAAACAGTTTATATGTTGCAATAAAGTGAAATTATAAGTATGACTCATTACAGTACTACCAGACTGTCAAATTGAAACCATAAGTGATATTTACCCAATAGCGCTTAGGGTTTGTTTGGTTGCTTTAAGGAGCAAAGCAGTTAACATGTGCAGCAAATGTATTTTTCAGTATTTGGTTTTTAAAACCATTATCATCCCATTGGTTTTATCTTTACTCTCATTTATTTTCTAATGAAACAGCCTTTTCTGCTGAATAAAGACTGACTATACAAATAGCATATACATGTGCATGTGTATGTTGATGCATGTGTGTGCTCACACCCATTTTTTAGGTTCTTTAGTATATTTAATTTATAAATAGACCTTTTGCTTTTAGCATGTATAATGGAGTCATGTGCATGCGTGTTTAATTATATAATTAATATAAAATGAATATAATAGATTTTCCTAACATTTCAGTTTACTAAAACATTGATTATGCTAATTTTAGAAAATAAAATCTGACCACAACTTTTAGAGAGTCCATTGTTATAATAAAATGAAAGTTACATTAAAATAAAAATTGCAAATAGTGGCTACACTGCTGTATATAAAGATTTGCGATTTCATTTGTACAACAATTAAGAAAAATAGACATTTAAAGACACTTGATGGAATGTGTCTACGAAGGCATTTTTTTTTTCAGAGTCTACAGAATATTGCAGAATTCAATCACAAATATCGCTAAGCTAATGCATATTTAATCTGTGAAGCACTCGGCATGTGTTTGTACTTTAAAAATTCTAGGACTCTCAAAGTCACAAGAATATCAAAATATTTGTGTGGGAGAGTGTCTTGGTTCTGTATCTAAACAATTCCTCATTTAGAAGTTTTAACCTCACCAGTCAAAAGCACATTTTGGTCTGTTATATCAACTGATGAGAAAAAAAATCTCATCTATGATGGCGTTTATTACAATTTCTCTATGCTGTGCCTTTTAACCTTTTACAGTAAGTTTTTTATTTTTTCAAGTTAACTTTGAACTCAGAAAATGTGCATTTGACCTTGGATTATCTAGTACTGAAAATAAATGTGTGCCTCCCCAAACATTTCCCTGGCCACTGTACTATTTTCTCTACCATTGTTGAAAACCACAATATACTTTATTTTTCCTTTATGATTATCTTATTAGTATTTAATTAATACCTAATTTACAATTAATAAAGAATTAAATAATTAACTATTAAGATTAATATCTAATAATTTTGTGTGTTTACATATATTTCATGCATTTGCTCAAAAAAAAATCCATTGCGTGCATGCTGTGTGCCAGTTTCTAAGGCTACTGTACATTATCAAATATATAATTTCCTTCTGGAGTTGGCAATAAAGTAAAGAAGACAAGCATATAGGGAAGGAAATAATGTACAGTGCTGGAGACAAACTGGAAGAGGAAGCATAGGGTATGTTATTTAGACTAGGTCATCTTCCTTTGAGGAGATGTTGTTTAAGCCAAACCAGAAAGACTGTGATTATCAGCCTGGGCAAAAAACAAAACAGATGAAATTCCAGGCAGAAGAAATAGCAGGAGTGAGGAGGTCCTGAAACAGGAAAGAAATAATTACTCTCTGCTTTTTGCACTCAAATAAAATTGCAGTCTAAGGAAGAACCAGAGCAATTCCACGTGCCATGGACTCCAGACTGGCACCTGTTACAGATGAGGCTTTTTAGTATTTGCTGAATGAACTTTAAATGAACTGAGACATACTTCAATGTTCATCACCATGACTACTTCCTTTAACATTTGGAAAGAATAGAAATTTTCAGAATTTGAAGAATTTACTTACAGTAAGTGTTATTGCTTTAATTTTGGACCTTGAGTTGAATAAAATATATTTTTAATTTTATCATAGTTGTCATATTTGTCTATAACTTCTTTCATACATAAACTGTATATTTATTAATAAACATTTACTAAACTTTTATACCATTCTCCTTCCCATAAACAATCAATTAAATGTATTCTTCTTGTGCATCAATATTGTTACTGTAATTGTGCAATATTGTTTTGAAATTAATTTTAAGTTATGTGAATAGTACACAGTTATAGGACTCATTTTGCTTCTTCTGTTACAAACTCAGCCTGTATTTACTATAATATTTGGAGATATTATTGATGCCTGATAAATTGCATATATGTAAAGTATACAATTGAATGCATTTCAGCACATATATCTACCTGTGAAACCATCACTAAACCAAGAAAATGAGTATATCTCTAATCTCAAACATTGCTTTGGGTGCCATTATAATTCATTGTTCCCTTTTCCATTGCCTTGGTAATGTTGATGAAAATTAACTGGCCGTATAGTTGTGTTTACTTTTAAATTCTATTTGGTTTCTTCATTAAAAAATTTTTCTATGCTTACCAAAAATAAATAAACAACCCTCTTAACTATAGTTTTATATTAGGTCTTAGTATCTGGTAATATAAGGTCTTTTTTTCTTTTATTTTAAATTTGTTTTGGCTATTCTAGTTATTTTCAAGTCCATATAATTTTTAAATTATATATTTTTAGGTTCTCAATTTCAGCGCCGCCCCCCCCAAATTCTGTTTTCCTTATAATTTGCGGTGTCTCTTTATCTATACAAGACGAACCCTTATCCAGGCCAGGTGCACAAGCAGGGTATGAGAGCACTGTCACTCTCTGCTAATGTACATGAGGTTTGCATTGGTGCATTTTCTAATTCAGGTAATCATAGTTTCCTTGGATTCAATACTCTCTGTTAGTTCCATAGAAACTACGATTTTTGTTTTGTTGTATTTTTGGTTATCACATGAAAGCAGGTGTTTAACGTGACTGTAGAAGCATCTGGGCCTTAGAGTTTTGGATTCAGTTTTAATTTCTTTAATATCTTTTGGCTTAGATAAATAGTGTGTTATTTCTCATGCCAATTTTAGCACTTTATATATTTTTTTCAGAATTATTTCCATTTTTTCCCAAAATTTCAAATTGATTAACATATACAATAAGTCTTCACTTTGCATTCTTCTAAACTGCAAAAATTTTAGTTACCAGGGTTTCGTTAAAAGACAGCACTCCTCCAAGCACATGGTTCAAATTTCAGTTATCATGGTATATTAACTTTGAGTAATCATGTAGAGTATGAACTTTGCTTCTATCTTTTCAATTCACGTATCATTACATAAATGACAGATGTGTATCACGATTAGTGATCAATCATCACTTCTTTCAAAGTCTGTCCGTTATTGGTACTATACATCTGTTATCCATTCATGTCGTAAACAGTCAGCAGTGTACCTACTGTGCAGCCCTCTTGGTTCCCAGTGTTAAACCAAAATAATATTTTATAAATTAGGTAATAGAAAGAGAGAATTGGTCCAAAAAGAGAAAAGTGCAGCAAAAACATGGAAAGGGATGATGCTAAAATGAAATTCAAATTGAATGTAATTAGAGTAGTTATGAAAGAAAGAGCTGACCCTGGGAATGTTGACACTGCCACCATTTCAAAAACTAGGTATGCAGACATAATGTAGTTTAGGTTAAATTTATCAGCATAAATGAGAAAGTGATTGTGACAAGAAAGATAAAGATGTCTCAGGAGAAATGACACCATAGAATACTTTATCTTAAAGAAACTCTCAGAGATACTTCATAACACTGAAAATGCAAAGGATAAAATATCAAAAGCTGATCCAAACTTATAAATGAGTATGACAATTTGCCAAAACATAAAACTCTTTCCTCATGTCATGTTGTACAATGAGAATTAGAATAGGTGAGCCATGTTCAAAGTTCTCTTCATAGCTTTTTTATAAAGATATATAACACTTTGATTTGCTCAATGTTCCTAATATTTTAAGTTTCAGCATAATAACATGTTAATTTTACTATAACCTTTTTCCTATATATTTTTAAGTAACCATCAGAGAGTTTTTAACATTTTAGCAAATAGTTTGAGAGATCATAGGATGATCATAATTTTCTCTATTGATGACTAATGTTGTTTTGCATGGTTTTAGCTTTCAGTCATATTTATGGGACTGCAAATTATGTGTGGTGATTTTTGCCTGTATTTATTCATCCCAGACATTTATGCTTTTAAATCTGAATAGTCCGTAGCTATTTGTTATTTTTTTCTGCATTCTATTTTTTGAATCTTTTTTCCCCGATGATTATTTCAGATCTCTAGCTTTTTCCATGCTTATTTATGTTATTTTACCATTTTATTATTACTCTTTTTACCATTTAAACAAATGATTTGTATAACTCACTGGCTTTCACTTTTCCTTTTTTTCCAACAAAACACCTATCAAAGTGCCTCTCACTTAGTAGAAACTTATTATGTATTTTTGTAGATCAACTAAATTAATGTCTCCATGGTCTTTGACTGTTTTTCTTCTTTTTTTTTTTTTTTAACTCAAGTGAACTGAAACATTTAAAGTTAGAAATTTTTATGGAGTCACAGTGAGTGTTAAGAAAGTTAGAGGAATATGTTTCATTCATGCTTATGATGCTATCTATAAAATATCAAAGCAATCACACCTCTCTTTGTATCTCATTTTCTTAATCTAAATGACTGTATAGTGTAATCTCTTTTCCTCTGAATTGACAGGTTTATAAGTTTGGGTCAAGAACTATGTGACATCATTTAACCACAAATTAAGTTTTCATAGTTACTTGGCAGTATCTGTGCTTCTGAAATATATAACTGATTTCCTAGGCTTTTTACTCTTTTTTTTTTTTTTATTTAGATCCACATATCTGCAATCTTTTATTTCCTTTTATGCCTAAGATCGTTAGGAAAAAGGTCTTAAAATTAAACGTACTCTCTGTGAATAGTATATCAGTCAGGATTTCATAAAAGATGTAGAAACCATTTTAGGTATTTCTCATGAAAGGATTCAACACAGGGGACTTAAAAGTATTGGAAGTGTAGCCAGAGGAAGTCAGAGTCACCACAACTGTGCTGCTCTTCAGAGGTGAGGTCATTACATCTGCTTCCAGATTCTCCACAGCTGCAGCTCTGACCTCAGGTGTCCTCAGAGCCTATAATGCTTTTAAATATTAACTTCTCATGTTCTTGTTACCAACTGAAACAGCAGGAAGGCGGCCCCTGCCACATTTTTGCCTTCAAACAGTCAAACAAATGGATTTATTTATTCATGTCCAGAACCTTAGCTGCAAAAGAGATCAAGAAACAGTTTTCACACTTCCCAAATCTGTAAATAACAACAAAAAAAGAACTGATAAAACCAAGTAATATATACTACACAGGCTATATCAAACAAAATTGTCAAATAAACAGATGAATTAAGTAGAGATTTTATGCTATTCAATATGGCTAATTTGTTTAAAAATTCCAGAAGGCACCTCTTCAAAATAGATCTGAAGGAGACCAAAAGTGGGAAGTGACTGCCTCAGTGAATAGATTAGCATATCTAGCTTTACAAAATATATAAAAAAGAATTAAACAGATTAGTGTGCTTTTCAGGTGATTGACAGGCAGTGGTTTAAGCTCAAGTGAAATATATTATAGTTATCCACAAAACTCTAGTGGCTGGATGCAGCTCAGAATTTGATACTTAGACCTTGTATCAATAGAAATGTCGCTGAAAGGATTTTTGCTGGATCTTACTTTAACTCGTCTAATATGATTAGAATTTGAAAGGGAAGATTTGTAATTTTCTCAACTCGATTGGTTATTTATAGTGGTGTTCTTTAAAAATACACACACACACAAAGCCTTAAACATAATCTGAATAATCAGTAGGCATTATGTTTTGGGTTTTGGAACTGGGAGCACAGCCAATTGGGATGGAATTTTAATCACTGCTTTGCTACTTTTACTGTTTACTTTAAGCAAATTTTTCATAAAAAGAGCTGGATTGACAGTCTCAGAGATCAAAGTCCTTTTTTATCAACTGAACAGATACAGCACAGGGAGTAAAAATGTCCCATCTGCCCAAACTACTGCTCTGGAGATTTTACCTATAAAGGATGAGAAGATTTTCAAACTCTTTGCCTTTGTCTTTCTCTAGAGAGATGTTTCATTCAGTGGCACTCACAGAAGCAAAAATGTTTTTTAAATTAACAATGCACCATAGATTTCATTTGCTTTAGGCATGATTTTTCACTAGTATTTAACATACCATATATGGAAATTATTTTGGAATCTACTGTATATTTTAAACTTAATGTGTTTGTAAGCTGGAATTTTTATTTTTCTAATTAATAAATTGAATCAGGAAAATTAAGTTACTTCTCTAAAATCACAAGGCAAATTAACAGTAGTGCCTGAGTAAGTATTCATAGATTCTGATCATATAATGCAGCAGTAAGCAAGAGAACTGGCAATGTGTTTGTAAGATCTGATCATACTCATAAACCACATTTAATCTGATCATCAAAACTGCTGTGTGAAGAGCCTGACTGAAGTTGAATCATAAAAAAAATTAACATACAAAATCTCTTAGGAACCATGTATATGTTTTACATATTTTATAGTGTATTATTTTTTAAAAAAACATGTGAAATATTTTATTTGTAATTTTTTAAGGAGCACATTTCTGAAATTAGAATGTATTTTACCTTTGATGATTTGTCACAATTAGTAGCATTTATTCTTTCTTAGTTGTAAATAAAGCATCACAATAGTGTTTTAGATTAAACGAAATGTAATAACTACTATTGTCCTTGCTGTATAGACAAGGATAATGAGGTTTAGAGAATGGAAGAAAGTTTTTTCTCAAGTAATTTTTACAAATAAATCTCAATCTAGGTTAATCTAATTCTGAGCCCCACCCTTTGCTATGATGCTATAGCCAAGAGTACTATATATGACAACAAGTGCAAAATAGAATTGGAGGAATTCAAAAGATGTATAATCGCCTTGCTAACATGCTGTAGAAAAAAACTGCTGGAGGCCAGATAAAAAGGCTGATTTTTAAAAAATCTGAGATACGGTCAAAATCTATGCAGTCATCAAAAGTATGCATTTTTTGAAGAGATTTGCTGCTTTATTTAGCATATACTAGAGCCAGGGGGGTTAAAATCTGGTACTGATCATTCCAAGACAAATATTAGACTATGATTTTTCAGCTTTCATATGATGAATAGAAATTATTATCTTGAAAAATAGTTTAGGGGTCTTGGGTACATCTTCACTAAGTCTTCTGTCAGAGTGTTTCTGCGTAAATTTGAAGGTACAGTACTGAGCAACTGCTATAAGGGTGGATAAATGACATTGAGCACGAGAGATGCAAGGCACCCTAAATTCTATACTGTGAAAATCAAATTCCAAATATTATTTCCACCCTAAGGAATAATACTAGAAGCGGTAATGCATTTAATACAACCATGCAAAGACAAAGCCTGAGAGCATCCCTTCTTCACTTGTGAGGCGCTTTGATTCATGCTGTCTCCATCAGAAAGTCATCATCTCCATGAAGCCAGAAGCAGGGCCTGTTATTTTAATCCCCATTGAGACTCTATCCCCATCATAACTCTGTCTCCTAGCAAAATGCCTGGCACTTGCTGTTACTCAGTTAATTATCCAATGAATTAATTAATCCAGGAACATAATTTCAAAACTCTAGTATTATGCATAAAAAGAGAATCAATTCCCAGGGTATAAAATACCAGGTAGCAAACATTTTGCAGCGCACGTTGGAACCATCAACCCTCTCGAGCAGTTCTGTTAGATGACAGACTTCGACATGAAATCTCAGTGGCAGCGAAGGTACCTGTGGTTTATGCGTATGGTTGAATATGGAATAAGCTCCGTTAAGATAAATGCATATCTTAAATACGTTCCTAGTCAACCAATATTCATTGAGCTCTACTATGTGACAAGCAATGCAATTTTTTGAAGATATGGAATATACACACAATCACAAACACACACACACCAAATGGGAAACAACAGTCTAACGGGCACACAGATTAGTTGAATAAACACTCTGTGGGTTTAATGGCAGGGAACTGAGGGTGGGACATCCCACCTGAGGCTTCTGCTTTTCTGGTGGTGAGAGGGCCACCCAGTTGTGGGGTGAAGGGGGCGCGTTGGCCATGAAGTGCAAGCTCGGGGTTGTGTGAGGGAGCTGGTGTGTTCCTTTCAGCTATGGCCAGGATTGAGAAAAGGCAAGAGGCACTGAGACTGGAATGGAAGCACTCGTCCCCTTCCTTTGTCCCATTAAGGCCCACCCACTGTCCCTAGTACCTGTCCTAGGCCAAGCAGCACAGGACAGATGTAAGGGTGGCTCTCCTGCAGCACCAGAGGTAAAGTCCCAGCATGAGTCCCGGAGAGTTTGGGTGGTTAAGCAATGTTGGGAGGCGGGGGCTAGGTGGCAGGGCAGGGTGGCTCAGCTGGGCCAGCAATGTGAAGCCAAAGCCCATGGTTCCAAAGTCCTTTCCATGTGGGATCAGGTGGCGGGAAGGTGGGAAGGATAGAGACAAACAGGGGGAAGGGAGTGTTGGTGGAAAGAGGGAACAAGAATTCAGAGCCACTGGGGGTTCACCCACGTGTAGGTGCCCTCCTTCTGGAAGCCCCCTCTCTTCATCTACAGGTTTGTCACAGCCAGCCTGGGCTGCCCTAAAGGTAGGGGATAAGCTGGAGCTTCTCATGCTCCATCTTGAGCAGAAGCAGCAGGAAAATCCACCAGCCTCCCTGGAGCTGCCCCTGCACTCAAAGTGCACCTGGCTCCAGTGGGAGACATTTAGGATGAGACTCTCACACTAGGCACTGGGGGGTGTCATGCTCTCCTGTTGCCATAGGACAGATGGCACTGTGACCTGTTGCCATAGGTCAGAGAGCTCTGTAACCTGTTGCCTTAGGTCAGAGAGCACTGTGACCCTTTGCCATAGGGCAGAGAGCACTGTGACCCTTTGCCATAGGTCAGAGAGCACTGTGAACATGGAAACTAACCCTATACAGAAGCCAGGGCATGCGTTTTTGAGCCATACTTTTGCCCAGTGATTTTTAAACTATGCTTCTGCTCCTTAAGCACTCTGCAGTGTATTTTCACTGGATATAGGATGCTGGGTTGACAGTGCTTTTCTTTCAGCACTTGCACATTACCGTGTCTCTTCATTTTGACCTCCATGGTTTCACATGAATGATACCCACTGTCTTTCCAACGTTTTTTATTTCTCCCTAGAGGCGAGGTCATATTTTTCCCTGGATGCTTTCAAGATTTTTTACTTTGCTTTTGGTTTTCAGAAGTTAATTATGCTATTAGTATGATTTCTTCGGTCTAACCCAGTTTTGGTTTCTTTCAACTTGTTCGATCTCTACGTTTCTATCTCTGCCACATTGGGGAAGCTTTCAGTCAATATTTTGAGCAATTTTCCAACCATGCATGTTTACTTTTCTTCTTCCAGAACCCTGAAGACGTGAGCATTACATTTGTTGTATTCCCACCGTTTCTTATGGCTTTGAGGCTTTGCTCATTTTTTTCCTTAAGTCTGTTTACTCTTTATTGTTCAGTCTTCCCGTCACTGATTCTTCCCTCTGTCTCCTTCATTTTGGTGTCAAACTTATCCTTTGAACTTTTCATTTAAGTTATTACATGAAAAGTTCTGAAGTTTCCTTCTCATTCTCCTTCATATCTTCTATTTGTTGAGACTGTCTATATACCTTTGCAGAGGCTTTCTATTTTGTCATTTGTTCCCAGTGTGTTCCTAATTGGTAGGTGACGCATTTTTATCGTGGCTACTAAAGCCCAATTTTAAATTTGACTTAAATTTTAAATTCGATTTAGATTTTAAATTCGACTTAACATCTGTTTTGTCTTGATGTTGTATCTGTTAATTGCTTTTCTCACTCACATTGAGATTTTTCTGGTTTTTGGTATGATAAAATTTATTCATCCAAAACCTAAAACTTTTTTTTTGAGACTCTGAGTCTTGTTTAAATCTCTTTTATCTAGTTTCCTAACACCCCTCTGTCAGAAAAACAAGGATACCACCTCATTATTGCCAGGAGAATATAGAAGCCTAGGTTTTGACCTAGCTTAGGTTTAGCCTACCTTCCTCTGACATCTGAAATGGGGAGTGGACTCCTAATACTGGCGATGTAACTACACACAAACTTCATTTCATTTCTTTAATATAACTTATTTTCTAATTCAAGCTGGTTTTGCCCAGATAGTGTCATTGTGATTTATTTGCCTTTTCCATCCTTCCTCCTATAGGTCTATTCCTTTAATTATGAAGCCTTAGGACCTGAGAGTTATTGAGACTCCTGTTTATAGTCTTGGGGACAATAAGTTCTGTTTACACCAAAAATAACATCTTAGCCTTAGATGTGTTTCAGCTCCAGGCTCATCTAGGCAGAACAACAACCCCTCCCGCCACAGGACCAGACTGGGTGGAGCCTTGGCTGATTGCAGAATGAACACAATGATCAATGACCCTTCGTTTTCATGGTGACTGATTTTCAGTATATAATCCTTACTCGAGTACCAAGACTCTCATGGGCTAGGTTGCTGAGAGCATTAGTTCACCTGTGCCCCCTAGACTTGCAACTTTTTGAAATAAATTCTTAATTTCTTTCCTGCAAACCTGTCTGTATCTTTTCCTGTGACTGGCATGCAGGCAAGCAGACCCATTTTGTTCTGTTAACAGGGGAAGGGAGGGAAGTCCAGGCAACCGATGTGGTCTCCACTGATCCTGCCATGGGTGACCTCATTATGAGCCAACAGAGATGAAAGTGCTGCCACCCTGCTTGGCCTTTTGGTATCAGTATGCCTTTTGCCTGGCTGGTGAGGGTGGGAATCCAGTCTCTGCCCTGCCTGTGTGCTGGGTACAGGGCCACTGTTTGCTCTGTTGTGTTGGGACAAAGGAGACCGGTTATTGTCTAAGTGTCTTCTGCCTTGTTATGCTGCTCCTTTCCTTGTCTTCTACCTTGAGATCACAGGTTTTTGTTAGATTATTTTCTATCTGTGCTCATTGACATTTCTGGATTGCTAGCTTCTTCGCAGCAACTTGTCTTGCACATATGAAGCAAAAAAAAAATTTCCCAGAAGTTTACACTCATGTGGTTCCTCAGGTCTCAAGTACCCTTGTTGGTCTGCTTATTCTTTTAACTTTTGAGAGTATTGTTTGTTTTAGTATAATCTCTATTGTTCTTAGTTGTATTTAGCAGGAGGAGTAGTAAAAAGTATATCTACTTTACCATCTCAGAAGTCTAAGCAGCTATGTACATAGTTTTTCTTTTTCATTAAGTGCTTTTGAATTGTTCCCCATTTGATAAATTATTTGTGATGCCTTAGGCTGAATCTTTTTTTCTATTTCTTGATGGTATTTTTAACTTAGCAATTTATTTACAGTTGTCTGTCCTTTGATAGAATCCAAGTTATTTTGGAATTGAATATGAAATGAAGAAAAAAATCAGGTCACTTTTCTTGTCCATTTTTCTGGATTATTGGTTGAACAATTTGATAGGCTAGAAAAAATATTTTGTGTTTGTGTGTATATACATATGAATTAATCTACTTGGAATCTCATTTATTAGAGTCCCACAATGAAACCTTAGCTATGCCCCCAAATTGTTATTCTGATTTTCCTTTTCTTCTCTAATATGGGAATAGATACCTAATTGTAGTCATATTCTTATCCTGTCATATTTACTTTGCCTGTCAAATTTACTTTGTTGTCTAGAATAATTATGTCTGTTTGTTTTTGAAGAGGACATATCTTACTGTTTATCATAAATTTAAAACAACGAAATCAGCTTTAGGAAAAGTGTTAAACAAATATTTGTGTAATTTCATATCATTCAGTCGTGCTTAGAAAACTTAGTACTTATTGCCCCTTATATTTTCTTATAATGTGCAAAAAATGCAAACTAATTTTTGAACTACTGGACAAGATTGTTGGATTTTACTTTTATTTACATAATTCTGTGCAAGTTATGTATAATTAAATAAATTTTGAATCCAATAAAAGACTTTCAACAAAATTTATTTTATTAATTTAACAAATATTTCTTCATTATATATTGTGTTTCAAGCTCTAAACTGAATTCTAGGGACAAAGTTAATGTAGGCAACATGATAGGCCAAGAATAAACAGAGAACACCTCCCTCTGAGGTAGGCCTCGAGCAAGGGAGCACTCTATGGATAGATAAATCATAAGTTAAGACTTGGAAAGCAAGTTGAAATTATCTACATAAGAAAAATAGGGGAGAAGGTGGTGAATCCACAACTGTCACTTTCTTCTTTTGTAGCAGCACTGCTCCTCAAAATCATGGTATCGGAGTTTAGAGGAGTTATTCTTTTCTCACTACGTGTCACCAACCACAGTTCCATCACAGTCCTCAATAACTCCTCCTCCTAAAAATTCTCAACATAGGGTTCGCCAGTCTCTTGCCCATTTCTTTCTCACTATTTATTATCTTTAAGACACATTTCATATGTTTTGGAACATCTCGGTACTATACAGTTGAAGGTTATAGTCTCTGATTTCTGCCTTACCATTCTAAGGAACTGGACTTACTAATTGTTGGTCTCAAAGTTAATAAATATGTTGTGACAGAAAGAAATTTATATATATATATATTTAGCAGCAAGGCAAATATATAAATTGTACACCTGAAACTTACTGGGTTTTGTTAACCAATGTCACCATAATAAAAACATTAAAAAATTAATACTCTTCTGTATTTAACTGTGGCCAAAACTTTTCTCTCTCCAAAGTATAAATCAGATTTTTAAAAAATCATTGATTTTATCGTCATTTGACTTCATCAATAATTGCAATTGTATGTCTTTCTAAATGTATTGTAATCTTTCATCTTGACTTTATTTTCCCCCATATCTAGGTCATAAACAATCATCAATCTTATCATAGGCATTTTGATAAATAAATCTTCCCTGTTGGAGATCTGGGATAGGTCAGTATAAGCATCTATGTCTAAGGGGCTAAAGATAATGCAAATTTCTTTTGAAGATATTAGAGAGAATTTGGAAATAAGTTCAAAACAAGTTTAGAAAGTATGCTTTAGGTCTACCTTGAAGAAATGAAATGTTATCATCAAGTCTAAAACAGAGGTCTCAAATAAAAAGAAGTGCTACAGCAAAGTGTTGATATGTGATTGTACAATGAACAGAATAGAAGCCACTATCTTAAGAGAAAAAAAAAATGAAGTGTTAACATGAAAAAAAAAAACTGAAGTATCCTTGATTAATATTCAGTTGAATTTAAGACCAAGGTGTACACAAGTATTGGGAGGGCAAGAATTTTAGGTTTGGGTACAAACTAGATCTGACCATTTGCTATTTTGACCTGCCAGTCATATTCATCTCATGGGCTGAAAACCCAAGAAATAATCATTATTTATTTATTTATTTATTTATTTATTTATTTATTTATTTTCTAGTAATCTAGGTTTGCTTAGTAATTCTAGAAAAAAGCATGATTCACAATCCCACTCCACACTTATGCTCTCTCATTTTAATGGAATTTTGGTTTTTTTTTTTTTTTTTATAAATGTTCCTAATATTTTCACTTATTTTACTTTCAGCTCACTCACAATTCCTTTTTCTCAGTCAAAGAAATTAAGTTTTGGTCTATAGCCATGCCACCCTGTACAAGCTCAATCCCATCTGATCTCAGAAGCAAAGCAGGGTTGGCCCTGGTTAGTACTTGGATAGGAGAACACCTAGCAAGACTAGACGATATAGGTGTAACAAATTTAAAAAAAAAATAGGATTGTAAACTGACAAGGTCCTTGCAATTTCTGAAGTCAACCAAGGGTCACTTTGCCTTAATGAATGAATGAAGGAAGGAAGGAAGGAATACATACATCCATAAAATTTTTCTTGTCTATCCCAAATGTATTATTATTAATCATTATTTTACTCAGGATTTCTTTATCTCCTCAAACCTTTAATATGACATAGAAATTTGTCTTTCTTCCATTAGATTTGCTTTTTCTACCAAGCCATGATATACAGATGGCCCTCAAGGCCTCTACCTTAACTATGTTTTTAAATTATATTCTGTAGTAAATCTATACATATGATGCGAGATCCTACATTTTATTACTTGACCCTGTCTTGACTTATAAATCTTTTCCAACATGTTTCTGGGCAACTCCACATGAACTCCCTGCTATTATCGGAAGCTAAAAAATACATAATACCAAAAACCTCATCTTTATTTTCCAAACCTGTCCTGTCTACCATATTTCTTATGGCAAGTTAGTGAAATCAACATCTTCACAACTGAACAGTTAAGAAAATTTCAGATTATTCTCAACTCATCATTTTCCATTAATCCCATGATTTTCACACTTGAATTAGCATCAGAGTTATGTGAATGGTAGTCTCTACTTTTGAAATATAGTGTAGCTGCAGTTTTAGTTTTGATTCAGAATTTATAACAAGAATCTGCCCAAGAAATACATATTTCCAGAAAGTTCCTAGGTGATGCTGATGATCTAGGAACCACACTTGTGAATCACTTCTTTGACCTCTCTATCTAAGTAGTCATATTACCGTTGTTAATTCTGCTAATGATAATTTTGCAACTCTCTATTGCTACAAGATAAAGTTGAAATTACATAGAATGGATATTAAAGTGTTTGGCTTCAGATTCTATGTATATATACATTCTGTCAAACATATCAAGCTACTAGCATCAAAACATATTCTATCCTTCAAGAGGTGACTAACCCTTTAAAGATTTGTTCTTTTATTTATTTATACTCTTTTTGGGGAAATTCGCTAAATTTAATTTACAACAAAGAAATGGAAAACAAAAACCATATATATCAATGCTTCAGTGACCCTGAATTTTAACCCTTGATTTCCATTTATATTTTTGGATGTTTCTATCTGAATTGCATATCATGCAGGCAACTCTTACTTAGTGATACTGCCAATGTAAAGTGTTTCAGCCATTATTTATTCATCTTGTTTTTTCTCTCATGGACCCACCCATTGCTTTAATAAATATTTATTAATTTTAGGATGTTAATAAATATCTGTCAAATTGAAAAAGAATAGATAGCCATTGATGTAAATCACAAGCCTATACATACACATATATGTGTGTGTTTGTGTGTGTGTGTGTGTGTGTGTGTGTGTGTGTGTGTGTGTGTGTTTGGCCTAAGATGTAAATCTAGGATAGCAGTGTGGAAAAATCATTTCAGTTTCCATCTAAAGTTCTGCACATGACAGACAAGGTATTTTTCCAGATACAAAAAAAATATTGTTTCTTTCATTTGGCCTGAAATTTATATGTGTAGGTCCACTAAAAATCATTCAAAACCTTCGAAAAGAGAAGTGAATGACCTCTCAGTCTTGTATGAATCTTTTATAATAAACTACTTATTATTAAACTAATATTTTATATTAAGTAGAAAGGTATTTTATACAGAGGCAAAATGCACAGATGCGTACATACATACACACATACATACGTACATACATACATACATACATACATACATACATTCATACATACAGTGCTCTCCTCACCAGTATAAACTCCTCTAAAGCACAGGGGCTTAGGATACATTCTGTCCCAGGGCGCATAACACGTAAAACCCCAAGAAATCTAAACTATGAATCCGAGTTGCTCTGAAGAAGAAAATTATTGATCTTATGCTAATTAGCAAAATGATCTCCAGGAAGGGAACTACTCTTGGGAAGGAATGACTCACAGGCTTTTTCCAAATAGTTCACTTCTAGATGCCAACACCCTTGCTTTTTTATTTTTATTTTGTTGTTGTTGTTTGTTTGTTTGTTTTCCCAACCGTTTCTTCTTAAAGTTACTAGTATGAAAAAGAATTTCATCTTTAATTTTGTTCTCCAGAATGGACACATCTTGCTTCCCCCTCTCTGTCTCTCATTTGTCTTTTATTAGAGGGAGAAAAGGAAATTTTACATGCTCTTTCTCTACAGAAAAGGTTGTTTTGAGAGCTTTTCTTACCTCTCGGTTTTCAATTCTGACTTCTGTTTGTTCCTCTGTAGCTTCCTTTAAGTAAGCTGCCTCATTTACAGGATTTTGTAAATGTCAAGGACATCAGCTACATGAATGACTTTGAACCTCCTTTTCTATGGCTGCTCCCTGGTTCTCAAGCTTCCTTTCCATTGATCTGTTTTTCCCTCCCTTTTTAGCTCCCTCCTCTGCAAGTCACTACCTCTGTTTACCCACTCAGCTACTGACTCCCATTTGTTTTAAACTCCTTTTTATTAGGACTCATGCTGACTCTGCCATGCTCTCATGCTGTTTCTCAGTAGCTCGCCTCTCAGAGCTTTAGATTATTGATAGTTCTGCAGATGAGAAATTAAGCTGAAATTCCACTGCTCCATCCTGCTTGTTATTTACATTAGGGTTGAATTCAGCATTTCAAAACTTGTTTTACTTTATGGAGAGTATTCTCTACATTAAATCTTAGATAATTTATTAGTAACTAATTTACTCAAAAAGAATCTATAGAATTCAGAGCTCATATGACTCTGAATATGTCAGTGTATAAATTAAAGATGAGGAAACTGAAACTCAGAAACATTAAATGACTTGAAGTAGGTTTCAGTAGTTAGTTAGAAATATAAAAAAAAAAAATCAGATTTTCTAACTTCTAATTTAAAGTTTTCCAGTTTACTATAAAAAACATCAATAAATGTATTTATTATTAGCCAGCATTTTAAGATGTAGGCATTTAAAAGTTTTATTTTTGCTATTAAATAGTCATTTTTTAAATAAAGAAAATACTTTACTCATATTTTGTTATTATTTCTCCCAATAGTCGTATGAAATAATGGGAACTATACTTTCACTCTCAAGTAATAACTCTGAATCAGACACTGTTAATAGAGGTTACCAAGGTTTGCACACTGTATTCTAAACTATTTTTTTAAATTTGATCTTTTTCTTCTTTTCCTCTCTTTTGAAGCTGGAAAAGTCACAGATAATTTCCCTGAAATAGTGCAAATGTTTGATTTACATTTATTTTTATAATTTTCCTGCACTGCTTAGGAAAATCTACTCATTCTCAAGCTCTTTGGCATAAAAAGTTAGTTCTAGAAATTGCCTAGTAGTGAAAGAGTAAATACTTGAAAAATATTAATACAGCTATATGGATTCCAGTTAGTTTTTAGACCTTGAAGTTTCCATCCTGTAACAGTTGGTTTCATTTAGCTTTTATCATGAAGAGCTAACCCATGCTAAATTTCTGAAACCAATGCTAATTTGAGAAAGAAAAAAAAAATGAGACTCACTAATAGGTATATTTTCTAATATAAAATTTTGATTTCAAAATAATTTTTATTAAATAAATTATTCTTTGATACTAAAACTAATTGCCTTTTGGTTTCCTAGGACTAATAAATGTCTCCCTGAAACTGTTCTTTCCTTGAATATTTGCCTTTCCATATCAATAGTGTTGATTCTCTGAATCATTCTAGACAATTTGTTGAAAATTAAAATAATATTCTTTCACTTGAGCTACCCATAGATTACAATTTTTTAGTTTGCATCTAAATTATTTATGGTGAGGACTTCCATTGTCTATACTTTTTTGTGAAACTTGACAATTGTAATGGCATGGCTGTTGACATTGACCATCCTCTGAAATTGTGTAATATATAGGAATAGGCTTCCTACTAGCATATTTGGTTGAACTATGCCTTTCAAGTTCCATATACCAGCTGAAACGGTTCCTGGACCCAATTCCAGTGTGGATGTGGAGGTTCCCTTACACTAACAAACAAATTTCAGATACTAGCAAGGTGTTCAAGAAGTCAACTCAGTTCTGGCAGAATCAGATTCCACATTTAAAGGGTTTACTCCTGCTTTCCACTTCAGATGCCAGTCACAAACTCGAGTCATTAACGGGTTTCTGACTTACTGGCTACAAGTCAGAGGTTGCTGTGACCCTCTCCTCTGGTTTAATAAATTTGGTAGAACAGCTCACAGAACACAAAAAATTAATTTACTCACTAGATAACTGATGTTTTTCAAAGACTAGTAAAAGATACAAATCAACATCCAGATGAAGAGATGAATATATAGAGTGAGGCCCCCCAAAATAGCTTCTGTCCTTGGGGAGCTTGGAGCCCAGCACAGTGTCACAAAGAAATGTTCTGGTTTGCTAACATAGAAGCTCTTCAAAAAAGGGCAACAATTTGTCCCTTTGGGTTTTTGTGGAGGTTTCATTACATAGTCATGATTAGCAGTGGATTCAACCCCAGCCCTACTGTTCTTCCTCAAAATCAGAGAACCAGACTGAGATTCCCAGTCCTCTAACTATATAATTGGCTTCTCCTACTGGCAACCAGCCCCTACCCTGGGGTGGACTTTATCATCTCATAAACATAACAAGGGTTACAATTGTTGGTTTCAAAGCTAAAGCAATTTCAAGAGATTTTGGAACTGTGAGGTAGAAACTGAAGACAAAGGCCAAATATGTCTGAGAAATATATTTTGGTCATCTAAATAAAGATATATATGTATATGTGTGTATACACATATTGTATAAATCACAATGTTGCATTAACACTTTTCATTGTCCCCATCTCTGAACTGAAATGAAATCAAGCAATAACAGATTTGCCATACATTTTTCCAAGTAATTTTGAATTATGTATATTATTAAAAGTGTTATTTTAAACATTTATTCACATTTTTTTCTCATTTTTATGGCCAACCTGGCAGTGGATGAATTAAAATATAATTTAAAAAAATTAGTCTGTTTTTAAATGTAAATCAATCCACTCAATGGAATCTTCTAAAAAAAGTCCCCATGTTTACATAACTACATTTGCATGTATCAATATTATTATTAGAATATAATCTTATTTTTGTAGATATACGCTTTTTCCTTCTTTGGGAATAAACAATTACAGAAATATGACTAATGATTTTGAAACTCAAAATTGTAATTTCAGTTAAAAATGGTGATTTGGCATCAATTATTAATTTATAATTAATTGGAAAGAATTAAATTATATTTTACTCTCTATTTTGTTTTTCTTGAAAAATGGATTGATTTGTATAAATGAGAAGTAAGAAGTAAAGTGTCCTAATTTGCATTTTACCAGGGAATATTTTCCCAATTCTCTGTACCAGCATCCTTAGCATCATCTGAGAACTTGTTAGAAATGCAAAATCTCCCCCCGCCCCCACCCCAAATTAGAATCTGGGACTGGGGCCCAGCACTTTATGTTTAACAAGTCCTCCAGGTGACTCTGATGCATGATGTTTGAGAATGACGGCCTTAACTAATAAACCAGCTCTTAGTCAGATAGTAAGTTATACTCACAGTAAGTAAGAATTAATGGATTCCTTAATTTAGAAAGTAAAATTGGTTTAACAGAAAAAAAAAAAAACAGCAAAAAGAGATGAGTTTAGTTTTCAAGAGAATTCTTTAGAAATTCCAAAAATTTGTATATTTTTTTCTATAGATCTTAGAATGAACTAATAATAGTAATAAAATGCAATTGATGGGAATTTTAATTTTAGGTCTCGTACGATATTCTATGCTTGTTGAATGCCATCATTTTAACCATTGGGTCAGGTCATGCATAATTATCATTGGCCAGTTTTACTATTCTTATGTAAATGTCTTTTTTTTTTTTAAATTGTGAGCATGAATATTTAGCAATTGGCTTCTCATTGGAGAATTTGAAATGCGATTTACTTTCTTGGCTTTGTTAGCAATGAATATATTAGCACTGCTCTAATAAAACTTCCATTTTCTCTTTCTGCTTACCAAATGAGCTGTTCAAAAGGCAAAGATCAAGAGCTTTGCTTAGTAAACAAGAATCAACAAACTTATAGCAGGTGTTGCCAGTCTGATATTCAAGTTTCATAGGGGAATGATTTAGAAACACATTGGGGAAAGCAAGTGTGTAGAAACTCTAAGTTTAATTTTATTATCTTTTGTGGCTATTTTTAGAAAAAAATCATAGTCTTTTGAGGGTTATTTTTATAATTTTCTATTGATCCTGCACATAAATCTATCAGACTTAACTGAGGTCTGATATTATCTTACTAGGTGCTGTGAATCCCGCATAAAGAATGGATGTATTTAATTTAATGCCTTCTCACAATTTACTGTTGAGTGCTGTTACCACAGTTCACCATCAAACTGATCAAAACCACCATCGGCAATGGAAAAAATTGCAATGTGGGGCATACGAGTATGGGAGTCTAATGTTTATTCAACAAACATTGATTTGTAGAGAGGCCGACCTGAGCCGGACCTGATCGAAGCATTGGCAAAGCCATGCTTGGCTGTGTAGCAATCTGCCAAGGACAGAGAAGCGAAACGGTTAACAGACAGCTGCTTCTAGTTTAGGGTAGATAACCAGGTACAGACAGGCCTTATGCAATTATTACTGCCAGCAAGTTTCAAGTCCTGAGAAGACTCTCACTCTCTCCTTGGCCTTCAAAAGTATATAATAAACATGCTGAGCTTGCTTCAGGGTCACTAATCTTCAGCAGAGTGCAGTGTCCCACCTGGCCCCAGCTTTTGTACATACTGCCTCTGGGTTTTTCTCCATCCTTCCATCACCCTGCTGCCCTGCCATCTAGCCATGCAAGTCCTGGCATTGATTGACCACTTTCTATATTCTAGAGCATTGTTCTCAATGTGTTGTCTCCATAAAGCAGCAGCTGCATCATCTGCAAACTTATTAGAAATGACAACCTCTAGGTGCAAAAATCTAGACCTATTGAATTGGAAACTGTGCTTGGGACCAGCAATCTGTGCTTATTAAGATCACCTCCAGATGGTTCTGAAAGACACAAAAGTTTTAGAACTGTCCAAGAGCTAAGTGTTATATTATTTACTGCATGTACATAGATAGAAAGATGGAAAGGCTAGATGGAAGGGAAGAAGGAAAGAAGAGAAGGAAAGAAGGAATAGAAGATCGAGTAATGGATGGATAGAGTTCAATTCCTATTTTCAATTCATTCACAGCCTAGAAAAGGAGATATTTAGATTGGCAATGAATGCAAGTCAATGGACTTCAAAAAGTACTTATATTGGCTTCTTTGAGGATACCATGAGACTGGTTGACAACTTAGAGCCAGCAAGGAAAGCTGTACTTTAGTGCAAGTTTGGAAGGGGATTGCTAAATAAGATTCAGGTAAGGTTCTGTCTCTGACTTTGTCCACATCACCTCTCCACTGTTTTAGGTTTAGAGTATTTTCACATTTGGTTTGATAAGTTAATTATAATTATTGATTATCTAGTACTAAAAACAATGTTTGTCAACATTAGATAAATAAAATATAATCAAAGGAAATTGGATGGATATTTTTATGTTTTGAAACATTTATGAATCACTTAAATTTAGTTTCAAATAGTTTTTTATATTGAAGAGATTAATTATGATTTTGCTCTTCAATTATGAAAAAAGAGGCATGGAAAGATTGACTGGTTTCATTTAGATGTTAGAGTTCCAAGGGGTAAGACAAGGCACATTCACTCACTGCGATTGCTAGAGTCTTCCCTTTATCAGCATACCTGCTTTGTTTCTACACAACAAAATAATAAGCTCAAATTCACTAAAATTTTGACCATCAATGGGGAGTTTAGTCTCTATCTGTCCCATAAGAATTCAGTAAAAATAGAATGGAATATTGAGCATAAAAACATTTTCAAAGTAAAGATAAACCAGAAATAAATTAACATAATTAAATATATATAGGGAGATATATCTCATATATATTTCTCTTTAGTAGTCAAATCACATAAAATATATTAACTTTGAAGTCTAATTCTTATATATTCTTAGTATTATGTATATTACTTATGTGTCTTAAATTGCTGAACAATTGATACTCTTAGATACATGCTGAGTTTTATTATTATCAAGTTCTTAACTTCTTAATTTTTGAAATAAGATGCAGCTAACTTAAAAGAAAACTAAAAATGTCTAAAAAAGCCTAACAAATATACTTCCCCATTGTTCTGCTATCAAGAATTCAAACAATTTTCACCTAAAATAAAGAAAGTTTATTTTTATATTCTGACTTTATACTATAGAACGGTTATTAAATTAATCATATGTTACAAATATTTCTGTACACTGTAAAATAATTTGCAATAACACTGATGAATGAATTGATTGTTCTCTTTTCCCAATATATGTTGACATTAGCTGCCTATTATTTTAGATTATTTAAATTAGTTCAACACAGTTTGAGCTTCTAAATGTGCTATTTTACAGTGAAATAATCAATAATACCATTTTGTTAAAGATAAAGGTTATTTGCCAGAAAATTGAAACAAATTTTGAAAAGTGTATGTTTTTCCTCAATTTCATGAATGTCAACACCATGGATGGTTTATCAAGCATTTATTTGTTTTATTACAATCGGTGTGGGTAATATATATATTGAATAAATATATGGGTTCTATTCAAATATTCATTAGGACTCTATATTAGTAGTAGTGAGTACTACTAGTAATAGTAATATTGACTAGATACTAACTCTCAGAAGATGTTAAAAATAATCATTTTCAAGTATTTGAATCAAAAATCCACTTATTTTGCATTACCTATACATGTTTTTTGCTATCACTTGAAATCACTAATAGATTTTAATTAAATTAAGATATAAATTTTTTAATGACATTTTCACATTTAGAATCAATCTAGAAGTTGAAAATTAGTAAGGGTTCTTTTGAAGCACAATATTTCCTGTCAATGAATATGCTATAGATAAGTGTGTGTGTGAGTGTATATCTGTGTGCAAGAGAGCATTGTTACCACCTCTAATTCTAGTTCAAATTTAATAAAATCTTAAGCATTTTACATGTTACAGAAAACTAGCAAAAGAACGTTATAATACTAATATATGAAGATAAACAATGAGAAGATTGCTTATTTTCCACCATAAACTATGCCTTGATAATTTTGCAATTTTTTTCTTTTTATTTTAACTTAAATTTATATTGTATGTTTTTATTTCAAGAACTAGTCCTTTTAAAGCCTGGAGCTCTCCTTTTCTAAATGCATTTTGCCTAAGTCTTTCTTTCAAATGGTCAGTTTTGATGTGTTAACTTTATATTATTTCTTATTGCAAAGTATTCAGCAAAAAACGAACAAAATTTAGTCTCATCAATAAGCTTAATTTCATTACTTTCTTAGTGCAGTGAATTGAATGATGTCCCCTCAAAAGATATGTCCTCTCATAAACTTAGAACATGAACATATGCACCACAAGAGTCTTTGCAGGTGTAATTATGATAAAAATCTTGAAAAGAGATCATTCTGAATTTGAATGGGTCCTAAATGAAATGATGAATATACTTATAAGAGACAGAAAAGGAGACGATGCAGACACACAGGGGCAAAGGCCATGTGAAAATGGAGGAAGAGACTGGAGTGATGCACTTGCAACTCAGAGAATGCCAAATGTCCCCAGCAGCTACTGGACACTGTAATAGCAACACGGAACAGAGTATCCCTCAAAGCCTCCAGCAGGACCTCACCTATTGACACCTTGATTTCAGTCTTCTGCCCTCTGGAGCTGTGAGAGAATATATTTCTGCTCTTTCGAGCTACCAAGTTTGTGGTAGTTTGTTACATTTCCCTGTCCGTCTTTCATCAGCCACAAAGTACATTTCCATGGATGTAAAATGATGTCCTGTCACTTAAACAATAAATAATCTTACCAGAATCTCTGTTACAAAATTATTGCTGGGATATTAACTTCCACCTTTAGAATGAACCATTCTAGGTATTTTAAACTGAAAGAGTTCTAGACAAGGAATTAGATGTGTGCACAATTGTTATGAGGGTTGATATAGTCGGTTCTAGTTTGAAGCTCCTTCAATAACACCTCATACAATTTAACAATGATCTTCCAGGGGATCAAATACCCAGAGCTTTGGTTCAAGGAACTTAGGTCAAAGAGCTTGCTAGTAGATACAGCCAAACGCCTTGGCTTGACTTCTGCCTTTTTAATCAATTATGAATACAGCTAACTGGCAGAATCAAAGTCACATCCAGAGTGCTAGCTACAAGTTGTTTTATGGCATGTGTATGTCAGTTTCCCCAACCCCCTTCATTTTGAAGGGCCACAGAGATGTTTTAATACTCTGCTGTGCCATCTTGAAATTCTTTACAATGATTGAATAAGGAGCCCACTGTCTTCATGGACAAAGAGTCCAAAATTATGTAGCTGATTCTGTCAACGCTGTACAGAGAGCTCTGACATGATATCGCAAGGACATCTGCCTGGTTGTTTTTGTCATTGCTGCTTTATGGCCCCTGCCTCTCCAGATCTTGTTTCCAAGGATGCTGTTTTTATATCAGCTCCCCCATCCTGACTGCCGGCTGAATTGCAGAGCTTTGCCTCTTCCCAGATTCCTAGACGTGGGCTTGACAATCACCCACTTGCTTTCTTTCTCTGGAGTTCCACCATTCTCCTAATATCCCAACACCTCTACTCTTCCTTCATAGCCATACTCCCCTAATGCCCCTTTCTGTTCAGACTTTCTTTTCTCTGTCAAGTTCAATTTCACTTGAAGTTCATCCTGCTCTAGTATATAAAGAGGTATCTGGCGATCGGGTCACTAGCACCCCCTTTTTCCCACCACCCAACAAGACTGCCATGCACGTAAGCCAGCCTTGCAACAGAACTTTACTTAAATGCATTGCACTTCTTTAAGCAGGATGCTGTGTGTGTCAGAAGTGTGTAACAGGCGGCAGCTTGTAATTTTGTGTAAAGTACATTGATTAGGGAATGCAGAGGCCTCGGTTAACATCCCAGTTCTGTGGTTATTTTATCCCAGTTTTTGACATTTTCTTCTTCCTGTCTCTCATTCCATATATTAGAGGGGCCATACTAAGTGACCTATAACTTCCTTTTCAACTCAGTTTTTTTTTTTTTATTTACAATAATGCTAACAAGTGTAGCTAGTCTTATAGATTCTATTATAAGAAAAATAATACTGTTCTCCTAACGGTGCACTGCAGATGCAGGGCAAGAATTACTGGTAGTCAAATGTGGCATGCTGTTTCCATGCTGTCTGCAATCATGCCAAATAAAAAAAAAGTTTATTTTAACTGAAATAAATACTGTGTTTGTTTTGCCTGACAGAAAACTAGCGCTAGCTTCTCAATATTTATGCAAGAAAACTGATATTAAGACCTGCTGCTGTGCTGAGGTTTGACTACTTGATGCGAGCAAAAAAAAAAAAGAGATCCAAGTTGGGAGGGAAAAAATGATTAAAATGAGGGCAAAAAGATAGTAGCATAGCATGGTTGAGGATGAAATTGAAAGAATTATTGTTTAGACGGCTTGCCCCATGCCGCTGCATCCTTTGGGTGTCAAGCAAAACTATAAAAGGTGCTGCTATAACAACACTAATTAATTATAGTGGGATTTCATGCACAGTAGCTTAGAGCCAATTCATGATGCCCTTATTATATGTCACACGAAATGTGGCAAAATTGCTTACACTGAAGTGTCTGGAGATATGAGGTGATGTGCAAAGCAGTTCTTAGTGACTATTTTAACCTGTGTCTGGGCTAAGTTATGTGCATAATCTCATTTTTGCTGTAAACATACGGCATGGCCATCAAAGCAAATGAAGCTTAGAGTGCACATGTACCATGGATGGTAATTGCTACTGTGAAACTCTAAAACCCAACTTATTTTTCTTGCAAATATATTATTATGGTACGTCCCATGTCATTACAGTGCTAAAGTGATTAAAATGAACGGTTAGATTTTCAGAAAACATTAAAATGCTTTAGCTAATTAATTCCCGAGAGATGTCTAGTTGTCTCTAAGGTGAAATCAGATCACAGATCATTAAGCAATTTACCAGGTGAGGAGAAATTTGAACTCTCAGCCACGATTAAAACAACAACGACACTACAACACCACAACCTGTCTTGGAGTGCAGATTCAAGAAAAGCAGACATTTGGAAGGCAAGGTGGATGTTTCCCATTTAGCAATGTCGAGCCTGATTCTCCTGTCCCCTGCATCCAGCAGCCAGCTGTGAAAGGGGCTGCCAGCACTGCGATTCCCCTGCAGACACAACAGCAGCTGTAACACCACCTGTGTAAGGAGATGAGCCTCAGAGACGAGAGAATTACATTGACCTCAGGCTAGTTTTGTCTTTCTCTAATTTCTGCACCACTGTCAGATTTGAAAAAGAAAATCACCACCTTCTGATATTGTCTCATCAGACCCCTCCGAGCTCTCAGTAGGGCTCTGGGTAGCAATCATAGGCATATAAATACAAAACCCATCAGTGGAGAGGACATGAGCTCTCTGGCTCTTTGAGAGAAATCGAAATTAGGTGAAGGATGAAGGATAGACTCATGGAAGAGATGTGATAACAAGGAGGAAAAACTACTAAGCATCTAATGGTGAAGTTCATCATCACTTAACCTCAGGGAATCTGTGGTTATTAGTCAAGAGATCCCTGGAGAAGTCTGTTTTAGGCCAACAGGAAAGGCCTGCAAGCCATTTGTTTCCTTGTTCGGAAATATAGAAGGTTGCCCAAGGACTATGAGGAATTAAAAAAGAATATTCAGAACAAAAATAATGTATGTAAGTGTATAGGAAGAAGTCAAAATAGACTAATTTTAACCTATCAGAATAAAGGAATAAATGGGAGAATGTGATGAAGAGGTCACAAATGGAAGCAATATTTTTGAGATTAGCTAATAGACCGACTAATAGGACAAAGGAGAATGAAATAAAAATAAAAAGTGGTGTCTTTCTTGTGAAGATAACTATGCAGCTATAATTGTAGACAGACTCCCACTGGTTTCATGTGGGGGCTTTGGACAGATCAAGAAGACACATGCTTCACTGGGTATCTAGAATTCCAATGTTTATTTAATAATAATTTAGAAAAAGTCTAGGAGATGATAGTTATGGATAGGTTTTAAAAATATGTCTTACTTATCTATTCAAAGATAGCAACTCATAAAAAATATGTAAGCTTTGCATTTCATAATGGCATGTTTGAACTGACTGCATTAGTATGTATCAGAGACTATTATCAATTAACAAGCAATCTGGGTCTATCAGCAGAATTTATCCATCCATCTTTGCTGTGAAACTGGAAATGGATTTGTTTAAATTATTGGTCTTTTAATTTGCCTCATTTTGTCTCCCGTCTGAGAAGCCTGTTTATTTTCAGGCAGCTGCATATGTTGGCATGATTGATGAGATCTGCTACAGTCAAGCAAGCAGCCCTGGGTGACCAGTTTACCCTTCCCTGCTAGGGTTCCAGCTGCCAGTTGCCCCCATTCTGTGACAGCTTCTCCTTCTCCTCACCTTGTCATCAAGCCAAGATTGTACACTGTAGGAGTACAGGTAAGCATCTGCCTCCATAATCATTGCCAACAGCTCTCCGTTATCAACTGCCAGGGGTGCTTCGAAGCAAAGAGGAGTTCATTCTCTTGACACAGAAACCAAGCGTTTTTATACCTGAAACAAGCTCTGCCTTTACTAAATGGGGAAGCTCACATGTAAAGTCTTTTTTTTTTTAAATTGCAACACACATCACTATAATATTATAAAACAGGTCAGGTTATCCCCACCTCACCCCTAACTCCTGCAGGTATTCTAAATGAGACTATGCAAAGATGTCATTTAAAGAGAGAATTTTTTTTCAGATCATTATATTTCTATATAGAAAAATTAAAGAGCTCTGTCAAACCTTTTCACTCCAGCATAGTGTAAATTAAATCTACCTAAAAATGTGAATTATGTTGCAACATCTGTCCTTCTGTTTGTACAGAAACAACATGTTTGGATTAAAACCAAACCAGAGAGAGGATTTGTTTGGGTAGAGCAACATTAAAGTGAATTTTACTGTTTTGGTTTTTAGCAGCATGATGCTGAATGTTTTATTGCTAAACGATACCTTATTTGATTTAATATTTATTGGGAATCTGAGGAAATCTAGGAACTGCATGGACCAACCACACGCTGTAACTCCTGCTTTTAAAAGGAATTAAATTTTTATGATCATATATGTTAAATATGGTTATGCACATGACTATTTTTATGTAGAGAATATGGTACATAATTTAGATAAAAATATGGGTTTGTCAGAATAACAATGAATTCACTTCAGAGAAGTACAAAAGGAAATGTTTCTAAGATCAAAGACGTTCTGAAAAAATATTAGTTCAATTCCTGGGTTGGTACACACCAACTGTAAGATCGTGGCCAAGTTATTTAACCTCACAGAATGCAACTTCATCTCCAAATGCTGACAATGAAACTTACTTTTTGTGGTTGTTCTGAAAACTGAATATGAAAATGTATGTAAATATGTGTAAAGAATTTCAGTGCTTGACACATAGCAGTTATTATTATTACTAAAGCAGTGAATAAAGAAATTAAGAATTGTTTACTGGTAGTTTCTGAAATAGTCATGACCCACATTCAAAGAACCTTGTATCAGGTGAAGTTTATTAATAAATCTACACAGAAACGTAGATACAGCATATAAATATAGTGGTGGAGGAGAACAATTATTTTCTGTGAACTCTTGACTTAATGTAGAGATACTTAACTCAATTTAGCAAATCAGAGAAACTAGTCTGATTCACCTGTATGAAGACAGCAGATTCAAGGTATATTAAATCTTCTATTTCTGTGATGATTCCCTTTGATGAGCTTGTCACATAACTGGCCTCTTTACTTTCCTGGAGTTTATTTTTCTCGTGTGTAAAATAACCCAATTACTTATTACATTTACATGTTACACCAGCTCTTCGCAAGATTCATCTTCCCTCTCCTGAGAAAACAGCAGAATGCCCTCTGCTTATGGAATTGCTCATGGATTTAGCCAACAACAACACTTCTACTGATAATTGATCATTTTAAACAGATTACTGAATGCATCTAATTCTCAATTTTTTGATAAATAACAGAGTTATGAGTATCAGTGAAATAATTCGCAGAGAACTCTTGGCTTAGAGTTTGGTTCATCACCTGTTAATCATTTATACTATTGTTATTATCATTATTATCTTTTGTATATTTAAATTTAACTAAAATTAGGAAATTGGCCTTCTAATGATCAGGTTATCATGTAAAATTACACACTAACACAATTTGAATTAACAATGTTTTAAATAGAAGCTTGAGGTGCGAAACCTTTGTATACTCTGGCTCATGTTTCTTTTACTTTGAATCCCAGAAGATAGATAGAAAGACAATTGTATTTCTTCTACAGGTGGTTCAAAACCCTCATGAGGGACCACAGTTTCCTCTCATTCATCTGCGTGTAGCTCTCATAAAAATACCTATGGGATGGACATGTGATTACAGCTGCAAGCAAAAGAGTAGAAGATTCTTTAACTGTAAGAAAATCATCTTTTTTTCTTTTTATTAATTATTATCATGACAGGGACCACTAGTTACACTGGTTTAGAAGCAGTCCATCAATAATAAAATAAAAAGCAGCCTGCCAGTCACAGACAATATTGATTTAAATCACATTTTCACTCTTTCATGTGCTGACGTTGGCAGAATACTTAGAGTGTCAGAAACAAAAGGGACTTGGGTGGATACAAAACAGCTAGGTTACAATGCATCATAATCTCAAGGTGGGGAGGACTTGGAGTATCCACAGCGGGGAACAGGTCTGTGTCCAGCAGGATAACAAATGGGTGTCACACATGAATGAATGGAAGGCAGAAAGACAGTATTGAGACAAAATTTGCTAGACATTTTTATCTTAGTAAGGTAAGCACTGAAGCAATGCACATGCCAGGGGTTCTTAGGTTAATATAGAAAAATATGGATAATTTTTTGTAAGTAAAATATGAGCAGGAAGGAGTGGAACATTTGAAGCGATAAAGCGTGAAAATGGCAGATGGAAGAGAAGGATGAATTGAAACTATTTTACCTTTTATTTTCAATTGACTTAAGAGAAGTTATTCCTTATATATCTCATCTTTGATAAGCTTATTATATAGAAAATATATATCTGCTTCTCCCCACATGCACTGGAATATATCTTCATTTTCCATATTGAGAACAGAAGTTACCATCCTATAACATACAGCACAATAATATGATCACTAATATTTATTGCCCTACATAAGAAAAATGAAAGTCATTTACAAAAATAGCTGTTGTCATAAGAGAAGTAACGTGTTGGTCAACAATGAGTCAACAGATGATAATTTAATTCTTATATCATTTAGTGGTTTTAGGTCAGTCACTTAATTTCTTGTGTTCTTCAGTTTCCACAAAAAGTCAAGAGTGTCAGGTATCCCATCCCACTTCCTACGTTAATAAGGGCAGTGATTTCAATGAATGCTTTTATTAAATGCAAGCAAATGCCATCAATCTATTTTACAACACATTTTATTACACTAAATTATCTCAAAATAGAATTTAAATTTTAGGCATAAAGTGACAACTGTGCCTATAGTATGTGTGTAGGGTTCAAGGACAAAGAATGTCTTGACAAATTGTGTTTCACAAGCAACAGGGGTGGACTGAAATATTGGCTGTTTCTGAGCTAAGTAACCAAATAACCAACTTGTTTCCCTGACACAGTCTTATTCAAAACTTGACATCTGTGGTAATTCAGTTTCCAGTTGCTTCATTTTCAAAAATCAGTACCACTCAGTGGCAGTTAGCAATTTAGTGGTCCTCAGCTCATTTCCTATTTTATTAAACTGGATCTTTAACCCTGCGAACAGGTTGGATTTGGAAGAGACTGACAGCTTGAACCTCGTAATTACTTTAATCCTCTCAGACCCCCTTGCCTGAGGAAATCAGCATTCCCTTGCTTGAAAATCCTGTGATAATCTCCCCCGGGGCACATACTTGTAAGTATAGACTCTTCTTAAGACCCCATGAAATCACTCTTTGTTGCTGCTTAAGGCATGAGTTAGATCTCAACATGCATGTAAGGAGATGGCTCCAGGAGGTCAATACTCTAAAACTATTCCGAGTGATACATTGTCCCTAGTTTCCAAGGCTTTTCCTATTCAAATATGCTCCTTACCTAGAAAGTCCAGGTTGTATAAAAATATGAAAATATTTGGAAAATACTCTCCATTGGTTTATTTTGAAGAACACTAAGGACATCTTGTAATTTGGCCTCCAGGGACCTCTGACAATACCTAATTCTCACCTCCCGGAAAATCAAATAGATGGACAATTCACTAGAATATGCATGACATATAATAAGGGGGAAAAGCCTTCTAGATCTGGTGGCCAAAAATATAACTTGATTTACTACCATAAAATATCATGGCCTTACACATAGTTTCTAGGCAGAAGCCAGGTCACCAACACAGAGCACCTTGATTCAAAGTGAGACTGGTCCCTCTTACAAAAAAAAAACCCTGCAGTTCCATGGCAAGCATATGTTGTATTTTTTCAAGTTAATTTCAAAGGAGCCAATGAACATTTATAAGTGTGCCTGTGCACTGGCATAAGGATACAGCCAGAATTGATGGGAATTACAGCATTGGCTCTGAATTGACAATAATTTCTGGGGACCCAGGACATTATGGTGGCCCAGGAATAAAACTAAAAAGATGGTAAAGCAGAAGCAAAAACACATTTTTTTTTTTTTTTTTTTAGAGAACTGCAGGAAGTTCTGCTACTATCAATGATTTGAAAGATGCAGGAGTGATGATGATTACCACATACCCATTTACCTTGCCCATTTGGCCTGTGCAGAAAGAGAGCAGATCTTGGAGAATCACAGTAGATCATCATAAACTTAATCAGGTAGTGATCTCATTATGGCTGGCATCCCAATTGTAATGTCTGTATTGGAACATACCAAAGCATCATTAAACACTTTGCATACGTTCAGAGCCTTGCCTCAGGGGTATATCAACTTTCTTGTCATAGATATAATTTAGTCTGCAAAAACTTGATTATCATGACATTTGACAAAACACCACACTGTTCTATCTCATTCATGACATTAGGTTGATTTGATCTGCTGAGTAGAAGTTGCTGTGAGATATCTTAGTAAGGCAGTTGCTAACCAGGATCTAGGAGATAAAACTCACACATATTTATTATGAGTCTACTACTGTATTGAGGTTTCCGTGAGTTCAATTGTCTGGAACGTATCAGGAATCCCAGGAGAGGCGAAAAAGAAGTTACTTTGCTATGCACTGCCACAAAGAATAAAGGCTCAATGCTTGGTACGGGTTTTAAGATTTTGGAGATAACACATACCACATTTGAGTGTGCTTCTTCAATCTGTTTACTACATCACATGCTAAGTCTATTTGTTTCGAGGGGAGGTAATGACAAGAAATGAATTTGCAGTTAAATGAAGGCTGTAGTGCAAGCTTCTCTTCTATGTATGTCTAATGATTCAGGAGACCCACCGATACCCAGACCATCTGCAGTAAATAGAGATGCTGTATGGAGCACACACAGAAGAATCACAAATGGAATATTCTCAAGGATGACCTCTATGATTCTGGAGCAAATCTATGCATTTTTATAAAGACATATTTCCTTATTCTGAGAGACAACCTCTGGCTCAATAACAGTCTTTGGGAGAGAACAAACAGAAGATCACATTGCATGACCACACAGCCTGATTTTCCATGTCTAATCCACCTATTCAGGTGAATGAAGTAGTAATCAATCATCAAGTAGAAATAATATTTGAAAATAGTAGGTTTGGGCAGGGCCAGAATATGCAAGTGAGTTGTATAAGCAAATGTCTTAGTCTCATTTAAAACTGGTTCCTTCAGCATTGCCTCATCTCTGTCAGTCCACACCTATAGCCTCATGGAAGTTCCATATGAGCAACTGACTGATATGAAATACTTGAGCCTGGTTTACTGCTGGGCCCGCTCAAAATGCTGATATTTCCTGCAAGTGGATAATTGCAGCATCACAACCTCACTCAGGTGACAGCTGCTGTTGAGTACCTAATCTTCCAGTAGCAGAGACTAACACTAGGTTCCCAAGCTGGTGCCATTGCCCTGGGGGACCAGCTAATCTCTTGGTGGCAGGTTAATTACATTCCATAAGTTACATCATGAAGGGGAGAGAAATTTGTTCTCATTGAAATAGAAGCACATTGCTGATACACATTTATCTTCCCTTGTTAAAATTCTTTCAGCATCACATTTGGGGACTCATGCATGTCCCTATCCATTGTCATGAAATTCCCGCAGTTTTGCTTCTAATCAAAGAAGTTATTTTACAAAGAAAATGTAGCATTTGGGTTAAGCCATGGAATCAACTGGTTTTACCATATATCCCATATACAAATGCATTCTTCCTAAGAGAAAATTGGAATAGATTGATGAAATCTCAATTGCAGCACAATTTAGAAGACAATATCCTGAAAAGGTGGTATTCTGTCTCATGGGTCACAAACTATGCTTTGCAGCAGACATAAGCGTATGGTGCTTTCCCTCCCTAACTATAAAATGTGGGTTTTGGAATTGAAGGGCAGAAGTGCAAGTGGCTCCTCTAATTATTACAAGTAATGACCCACTAACAGAATTTTTGATTCCTCACTTGGCAATGTTGTGCTCTGTTGGTTCAAAGGTTTTAGTTCCCAGTGAAGAATGCTTCCATCAGCTGGAAGTTTCACTGAATTTGCAAATAATACTGCTACCTGGCTTATGCTGGTTTCTTGTATCAGTCACTGAACAATAGGCAAGAAAGAGGGTTAGTTTACTTACTGGAATGAGTGATTTCCTTTATTGAAAGTAAATAAGATTATTATAAAAACAAAAGACAACCCAAACTGTCTGTTACCCCAAAAATTCTCTAAGAGATTTGTTAATACTTCTGTCTAATAATAAACAGCAATCAAAAATGGCAGAACAATTAAGCACACAAGTCCTTGGGAAGTGAAATTCATGGTCACCTCAACAGGCAAAGCTCCACACTGGCTTAAATTCTCGGTGAGGACAATACAAATATGAAATAGCAGTAAAAGAAGAAAGTTATGATATAGACTACGACTTCGAGTCCAATTACAGAAAAGAAGATTTAATAACTGTATAATTTCCCTGTGTGTATAAGTGTTTTTATATATATCATGTTTTTTATTTATTTCCTTTATTATTTTATATAAGTGTTGGAGGTTAAACCTAAAATTAGTTTTTAAGAAAGAGAATATTCAGTTTCTTCTTTTGGGGAAAAGGGTGAGAAATCTACTCATACAAATGATAACTATGTTTTGTTCAGTGGTTATAAGTTATTTTCTTGTATTCAAGTTCAGATTTGAATTAACGGCATATAAAGAATTTGAGTAGCCAAAAGGGTGAACTATGCCAGTTCCCAAATTATTACCTCTCAACTCCATACTTACTCTTCTTTGACCTGTTATTTGATGAGGAAGCTGTACCCTGTGAACAGTTGGACTTATAATCTCATCAGTGGAGAGGCTAGAGGACAAGCAGAAGGAGGATTTGCTCTTCCTGGCCCTGGTGTGCTTTGCTTTTCCCTGTTACATGACTACCATAGCATCTGGGGCCTTGTGGCACTTCCTCTCCAGTGCATTTCTCTTGCACACACCAGCAGGTACTTCTTTTTGACCAGTTTTCACTTCTCAGTCCTGCAAACCTCTTCCTTAAATGAGGCCAAAGTCACACCCCACAACCAAGCCCTTTGATCCTTAGTCCTAGAAGCTGTAGCTGCTCCCTGTGCAAGCTTGTTGGGAGTCTTTTGCTTGATGGCCGCCCTCTGGGTAAACAAGGGATTGTTTGCCCAGCAGGTGTTTGCAGTTACCTTGCTACTTTGGTAGTGACTGAGAAGCACCTGTTGCTCCAGAGAACAAGCTGATTATTAAGGAGGAGGATGGGAGCCTTGAGAGAGCAACAGGCTCCCTGAGCAGGTGCAAGCAGTTGTTTCTTCTTGTGCAGGTGCAAGCAGTTGTCGGTCTCTATTTATGCAATCGTGATGCATAAATAGGGTGTGCTGAATCAACTCGAGGCTGCAGTATTGACTGTGAGCCCTCCCGAATCTTTCTCTTGTCTCTGTTTTTTCTTTCATCCTCACTTTCCCTCTCAGGGACTGTTTGACTTTCGCGGCAGGTTCCGGCACAAGCTATCCCTGTATTCCTGACAGTTCTTTTTCACTTTAGAAGGTGGCCTTTTTGTGCATAACAACTTTTTATGTGTGAATAGCTTTTTATATTCAACTTCCGAATTATTGGTGCAATTTCTGTCTCCTTCCTGGTTGTTGGTACTTATGCTTAAGGAACAATTATTTAAGCAATCTCAAATGTGTTTTCCTAATATATTATTGTTTGTTTTATTTCTATCATTTAAAGAATTTCTCTAATAGCCAAGACCCCATTTATATCCCAATTTCTCTGTGACTCAATTTCAATGAAAATAATCTGATTATGAGCATTGTATCAGTTAATTCTCAAGTTAATTTCTTTCAAGGTAACCATCATATTACATGGAATGTAAGTTTTTTTTCCTTTTTCTTAAAGTCTTATTATCTTGATTCTGACTTATTGAAATGCCTGGGTCACTTATTTCAGTCAATATGGTTTTAAGAAAAGTGAATATTATTGCCTTTTTCTTAAGTTTTTTTAAATTATTCTAGTGTTTCACTTAAAAATATAATATTTGTATTCTTTGTCCTTTGCAGATAAACATATAAAATCTGAGGTTTGTTAGTCACTTAAATCAACAATAACAAAAAACAACAAAATAGGAAATATCTTAATTTTCTCCTTTTTTTTTCACATGCTTATGTAGCCACAATTTTTTAAAGAGTACTATAATGTAAAATGAATTTCTTATGGGTCAAATATTTTAATATAAAAACAATAAAGATACCAAAGAATGAGATGAGTGATGTTATAGGTAAATAAGAATTATATTTCAAAAATCATAAAGGAACTACTGATAAATTTAACATTTATAAAGGGATATGAAGTGACCATACACAAGGTTATTGAAGGAATAAAGAAGTAAAAAAAAAGATTATTAACTCACCAGACAACCCATGACTAATATTCTATTCTAACATGTAAAAATTAATAAGAAACATACAGACAAACAAAAAAGGTTTAAAATATAAAAATGTCAGTCCTGATTTAAAAACACAAATGAATTATAAATATATGAAAAGTTGTTTAGATTCACTCGTTATTAAATATATGTAAATTTTAAAATAAGATGATATTTTATACTTTGGGGAATTTTTTTTTAATATTACACAGTTTCAATTAGCTTATAAGATATAACATTTTTTATATAACTAGATAATATAAATTAGAAGTCAACCTGGCAAATATGATTAATTATAAATGTACATACTCTTGTGATAACAAATAATCACTTAGAAACTTGGCCTAGTTCTGAATCTAATAGAAAGCTATATGAACAAAGATATTCCCCAAGCATGACTGATATAAGCAGAGGAGTGACAGAAGAATTTTATATCCACAGTTAACTGAAACACGCCATATGTATAATTCTATCTCATTATGGTATTTTTTATATTTACCATTTTTTCAGATATTTCTCCCAACAAACATGTAGGTAGCCCATACTGAATATCTAGTATTCACTCTACACTAGTGCTGTTCAATGTCTGTGTTTTCCAATATGGCAACTAATAGCCATATGTGGCTATCAAACAGTTGAAATGTGGCTAGTGCTACTGAGAAAGTGAACTTTTAAATTTACGTAACATTAATTAATACTCATTTAAATGTGTATAGCCGCACACAGCTAGAGAACATCTATTGCACAGTTTATTTGATGAATTTTTTTTTCCTTTTGCCAGACACATAAATTAGTTGCCAATTTCTGTTAAATTATCTCTTAAACATCTTCCAAATCAGTCTTCTTCTTATACCAGTGCTTACCTCCTTTAATTCAATCTTTTCTACTTGTGTTGCTGCACCATTTTCCTCTGTGACTCCCTGTCATTGCACCCCATCCTAAGGACCCGAAATATTTGTAAACTATAAAGTTGAATTTGTTTAAAAATATTTAGTTCCCAAAGCCATTAACATTTTGATCTCAGCTTCACTCTCTAGCTTTGCACTCCTGCTATATCACCAAAAACTCATCCTATTTTCAGACAAACCCTCCTCCTAAAATCATCTTCTAAAAAAAATCATGTATTTCTATATTTCCATGATACCACACATTTTTATTGTTCTTTCTAAAATGTTTCTTTACTGTTTTCACTTGTGCTCCTTCAAGTCTTCCTTTAAGACTAAGCTCATCTGCAACCTTGTGATATTTAACTGTCCCTAGCTCTCCAAGGAAATCTAAGCTAGGAAACTCTCTTCATTAATTATAAAACATCCAGTCTTCCTATCCCAGTGAGAATTTTAAATTGACAACTAACTATAGTCATAAATAAAAGCTCAGTAGTCCAGGAACTCACAATATTGGACAAGTTTTCTTCAGTGTTGAGAAGTGACTGGATGAAAATCCTGATAAAAGGGCAAGTATTGCCAGAAATTAAGTCAGGTATCAAATTTGATGGGTTGAGTTATCTATTATTTGTATTTTCTTTTACTTCCACAGACTGTTTAAAATCTCTTCTTGGACAAGAATAACATTGGCATGACAGATTTTAACTAGCAATGATTATAACTGCCTGGCATATGATTAATGGGGGTACCAGTCTTCTCCTTGCTTATCTTTGAGTAATACCTTTGTACTTTTCCTAGTAAATTGACATTGGTGAGATAGAAAAATTATCTTTTCTCACAGTTCTCCTAGTGTTTGGGGGACAGATGCTAAATCCCAGTGACTATGAACATTTCCCAAAGACATACCCAATTGCCTACTTATCTTTCCGAAACTCCATCTTTTAATCATCCTGACTAAATGTTCTTTATCTACCTCTTAAATTGTTTTAATTAAGCAAACTAACACCATTCGAGGCTCTATAGAATATGAGATATTTGCAGTGTTTCTAGTCCAGCAGGAAGTTCAGACTTTGTCTTTCTTTGTTTGTTAATTTTTCTGTCACACCAATCACATTATTTGTTCTATCATAACAGGTCTATTCCAGCTCTCATGAAAACTTCTGTATAATTAATCATACTTATCTTTCAAAACCCAATGTACTATCAATAATAAAACACATAATTATAATATTAATAAATTATTTTTATTACATATGTACTATGTGCCAATCACTGGTCTAAGCACTCATCTTACCTCATGACATTTGGAGATTTATGGTGCTTATTGGTAACTTACTCAAAATATCTCAGAAGAATCAAATTAAGTGAAGCTGCTACTGTCTTATAATATCTAACAAAATTTAAATACAAAGTAATCTAAAATAATTTAAATACAAAAATATCTGACTTAAATTAAACTTTGAGAACCCCCTAGTGAATCACATTTTTTATTGTCCCATCCCCTCGAATGTGGGTGGAATTCATGACTTTCATCTAACTAATATAGTATGACAAAGATGATGAGATGACACTCCCATGATTATATTAAAACATATGGAAGACCACATTTGTCGGATTGCCTTAGAGCTATTCTCCTTAGAGAACTAAACAGAGATGCTGTGACATGCCTGTGGAAGGGTCTCTGGCAGGGATGGGCAGGCAGCTTCTTAAACATGAGGGTGGCTGACAGGCCATACCAGCAAGAAAACAGAGCCCTAGTTCCATCACCATACAAGACTAATTCTGCTAATAACTTGAATGAGCTTAGAAGCACATTCTTCCAGAGTCCATCCTTCACAGGAGAAAGCAGCTGACACCTTTTGCTGTCTGCGGAGTCCCTGAGCAGAAGGCCCAGTTATGTTGTGCTTGGATTCCTAACCCACAGAAACTATGAGATAATAAAAAGTTGCTCTAAGCCACTAAGTTTCTATCAATTTGCTGCACAGAAAATTAATACAAGAACATTCCCAAGAGCAAAACATTAAATTCTGGCCTAAATTTTAACAGCCTCTTCAGTAAATGGTGATTGATTTTCATTCTTATAAATTCTGAGATGTACATTACCTTAATTTTAAGTGTACTGATAATTCTAAAATATTTAAGTTGTCAATGAACTTTGTTCAAATGAATGTGAAAATTCTTAATTTTTATGTGTTCAAAAATCATCCATTTAGTAGAACATGATGGTAATGCCTATTTTTTTTTTATTTAAAGAGTGCTTGTGAGAGATGATTAAATAAGGAATGATCTAATAATTCAGAAAATGATTTCTTCAAGACTTTACTTTTGTGTAACTTTGATAACTTGCTATTTTTCCCCTTATGTGGTAAATTATTTTTCATGTTAAAATTTTGATTTTCTGAAAGTATCCTAAATAATATAACATATATGCTAGACATAAAAGAGAAAAGACTCCTTCCCCAATAATACATAATCTTCAATAAGAAGAAATTTAGTCATTTGTCAAAATTATAAATTAATAAGATATTAATCAAAATTAATAAAATATATATCATGAAATTATTAATTTTAAACATTTTTTTTACTGAATAAGCTCATTGAGAATCCTATACTTGATGATGCCTATTTTACATTTATTTTCCTTGTTATCTAAACATCTTGAGTCATAAAACTATACATAATGGGAATAATCACTCTACAGCTTATGTGCCCTTCATTTCACAGTGCATTTAAATGACCCACTCTTTATAGTGACTTCCTTTTCCCCTGAAATAACTACCATCAACAAGGTGTTTATTGGAGGCAGTATGGTCCATTAACACAATCCCCCAGGATTTACACTGCTGTGATGAACAGATTCTGCTATAGAAGAAACATCCCAGGCAATAAAAATATAATTTCTTTTCAGAGTCATTACCCTCAGCAATTAAAGCTTTTAAAAGTAGAAAACACTCATATTTTCAAGTATTTTTTTTTTCACTCGGTCATTGGACTTTTTAAAAAATAAGATGTAAGTAAGGAAGCGACAGTTGAAGTTTTAACTCTCTTAAATAAGTTTATAAACTGACTTGTACTTCGAAGTAAGTTGGAAACTACTAAAGTAAACTTGATCTTTTAAGAGTAACTTTAATATAAACAAAATTTCCAGTTTTAAATGTTTGTTTCATAATTTTTGAAACTTCTTTATGACTTCTGTCTCTAGTACCAATTAAAACTAGATATCTTGAATTATCTGTCATTTAAAAAAAAATAAACTTTTTTTTTTATGACTGAAAAGTCACAGCTGTAAAAATCAAATTGAGTCCAAAAAGGAAATTAAAGGCAAAATCCTGGGAGAACTTGAGCTTCTGACATAATGGCTCTCTGGGATGTAATGGATAAAAATAAAACCTAAGTTTTGTCCAAGGGGGAATCAAAAACAATCCTTCTGCTCTAAAACCATACATGGGTGCACACACTCACCATTGTGGGTGGTCAGTGTGGGCTACGAAATCAATGTAAATGAGAAAAAGAAATAAACTACCTTGAATAAAGAGGACCTTAGTGAAAGCTGCCTATTTCGATGATTCAGTACTTAGAAGATAGAAAAAAATAAATTTCCCTTGAGAATGTGTAACACCTCGTAGACTTCATATGATTTTAATACAGAATTACATTACTTTGTAGCCAAAATATACAAAGAAACCTAAATAAAGCAAAAGGAATTCAAAAAGAAAAACACTCTTCAAGAGAAGATTTAGTCTTCCAAGTCAGTACCCTTGAGTAACCAACAGATATAAAAACAAATCTCTGAAAGACATTTGTAACCTAAACTCTGTGTTACAGTCATCTCACAAAGTTAAAATAAAAAACTAAAAAAAAATTTTTTAAATTAAATCATTAGAAAACAATGCACCAAAAATGAAGGTGAGGGAAAAAGTGATGAGACATACAGTCTTTAGAGGTTAAAATAATCATTTACATATACATGACTAAAATTTATATTTTGATATATAATGCTAAGAGAAAGTAACTTAATATTTTAAGCAGAAATTAGAATACATATAAAGTAGTCAAATAATTAAAAATAAAACAACAAAGATCAGAAAATAAAATATGATGTTTAATAAATCAGCAAATGGTAGATTAAGAGTTAAAAATAAAACATGCATTATATACTACATAGCTAAAATAAAAGTGTGCATAAGATAGATTGGATTATTCATAGCTGATTGGACAAAGATGAATAGCTAATTGGTAGACCAAAAGCAGTGGGTGGAGGCATGGGCAGCAAAATCTAAAGAAATTACTCAATATGCCATGGAGAGAGAGGAAGAGAATAAAAAGATTTCAAATTGGGAGATAGAGTGGCAAAATCTAATAGACAACTTACTGAAGTAGCATAAAAAATAAAAGTTTTAATGAAGAAGCTGAAATATCTGAAGCTACAACAAATAAAATATAAGATTATTCAAAAATATCTTTTCTCTGATCCAAGAACTTTATCAAATTCCAACAGGATAAATAATAAATCAACACATCGATATGTCTTTGAGGACTAAATGCTATTGAAGAAAATGACAAGACATTAAAATTAATCACAGAGGGGGAGGGGTGAACTGATCTATGACCAGTTTGCAATTAGAATGTGAACAGAGTTTTAAAAAGAACAATGGAGGCCAGAGACAGAAAAAGATATTCAAAGTTCTGAGAGAAAATAGCCTTCAATTTTAAATTTATAGATGGTTAAACTATCCTATCTATAATTAATAACATTTAAATAAATATGTTTTTAGATGAAGTGAATTAAAAAATACGTTATTTTCAATATATTCTCAGTAAAGTGGCTTTAAAAGATGCTTTAGATAAAAGTGGTCAGAGGATGAAATCTAAAGTTGAAAATTTACTGTTAGGTGAAGACATTGTGAAATAGCAGTTAAATGAAAGCAAACCACTCCGAAATAATAGATATAAACTTTAATTTTTGAAGGAAAACAAAATAAAACTAAAATACTAGGGAAAAGGGGCTCATAAAATCTGAAATAGATTCTTATAGAGAAAGCATTTTAAGACACGTGTGTATTTTAGGGTGAAGTAAAGATTTTGAATAACTACATATGATTAAATATACATATTTAAGTAGGTAGGCTAATCAGTAAAACTAATAATCATACAATTTTAAAGGAGTCCAAGGGAACAAATAGAATAAGAAAAGGAAGAAGAAAAATACTTGTATCAAATCAAACCCAGATTGAAAGAAAAGATATAAAAAATTTTAAGAGTTTCAAATAGAAAGCACATAATAATACTGAAGTGCAAATCCAATTAAATTATCCTCTTATATTATAGAAATGTTTAGTCTAGGCAAAACACAAAATATAGTGATATTCTACTTCCAACACAGCTAAATCTAAAAGACTGATTCATGTTGAAATTTTAAAATACAATTTAGAATTAACCTGTATATACAAGCAAATAAAACTGACTTAATTATAGAATTTCAGACTGGTAGATTCTAAGGGAAATACATTTTGAAAATAAAGGGTGTAACTGTATTATATGCAAATCTGCTCAACATACAGAAAACTATAATATTTCTAAGTATGTATGTAAGAATAACAGCTTCAAAGCTCAAAAGCAAATCTTATAGTTTGTTTATATGAAAAATTCATAAATATACCAAGACAATGAGAGATTTAAAAATACCTCTATAAGGTGTTGGTAGATGCTCAAAACAAAAACAACAAAAAACATGATGTATATTACATGTTTAAGGAGTATCATTAAAAAACTTGATCTCTGGATATGTGGGACTGAAGCATATATTTTCATGCATACATAAAAATTGACCTATATACTAAGCTATAAAACTGAAGTTGACAGACTAATAATGATTAATGTTTTTGAGTTCTTGTTACAATGAGGTAGGCATTTAAATAAACACATAAATACATAAATATGTACATACATACATAAATACATCCATCCATATGTACATACATACATACATTCATACATACATACATACATACATACATACATACATACACACATACATAAAAACTCCCAACCAGCCAACTTACTCTTAGTGTAAATCATTTCTAGCATTTAGACAAAAATTACAAGATGCACAGGGAGTTAAGATTTAAAAATACAACCTGAAAATACAAAGCAATCTTCAGAATAAGACATCTATAATTCAGATGTTGGAAAGAACAGACAAGAAATTTAACATAACTGTGATTAACATGTTAGAAAATTTAATGTAAAAAGTAGACAAAAATGCAAAAACAAAATTTTAGCAGAGAGTTGAAAATTATGAAAATAATTAAAATGACTTAAATCAGAAAAGCAATAAGATAAGTAAAGAATGCCTTTGATGTGCTCTAGTGTACCTTGGAGAAATCTGAGAAAATCAGTGAGTTTGAAGATAGGTTAATAGAAAAGAGAAATTATAAATTTTATATTTGAAACTTTGAGAAAAGAAGTTATAATAAATCTTTGGTATTTTGGGGTCTTTTTGATATCTTTGGTCATAATGTCAATAGTGATTTTAACAAAAAAATTGCAAACATATTTTCTCGTTGATATATTTTATTATTTTTAACAAAATAAGTACTATTTCCTTCAGGATATAAGCTGGAAACAAATTTGGATAAAGTAGTTTCCCTGAAGTTCAGTTAAATCAGCAGTACTTTAAGTCGAGCTTGGCAATATTTGAGAAGTGTCTAGTTTAACTTCACTGGGAGAGGGTTTCATGGCTATAAATAATCATTATGATGCAGTCTCATCAAGACTTCATTAGGGTCTTTTCATAATTATAGCTACAGTATATTACCATTTATTTCAACTATGTGCCTGGCATAGAGTCAAGTAGTTTTTATACCATATCGTATTCTACCTCTCAACAAACATGAAAAATAGATTTTATTTCTTCATTTTTCAGAAAAGCAAATTGCAGCTCAATATTACACAGCTGCGAGTAGCTGGACCAGGGTTTGATGATTGTCTGAGAGTCTGACAACCATTTCTCTAACAATACTGTCAAGACAGTAACAAAATGAAAGTAGCCAAATGATGAACTACATCATACGTTAATTAATCATTATTTATGTCAAAGTTCTAGTCAACACATTTGTAATAAATGGATTGGCTGTGTGTCAGTTACTTTTAATCAACATACATAGATTGGGTTACAATTAGAATATAGCTAATTATATTCTGTTTCATTAGAGAATGATATGTAATTATGAAAATGGGTTTACAAGAGAAGATTAAAAAAATGAACAACAGACATTTGATGGGTATAAAGTTAGAAAATAAGTAAAAGATCCCTAAAATCCCTAAAAAGAAGAACAGAATTACATGAAAGCTGCAATAAACTATGGTCCATTGTGTCATTTTAAATAATGGTGGAAAAGAAATATGTTTTATTTTCTAAAATATCTAGGAATTTAGCTAATTGGAGTAGGCATTTGTTTATTGTTCTGGTAACTCAATTATAAAAATGATGGTATAGAATTTTGAAAAGATTGTGGGTTTAAAATTGAACTCATCTATGCTTAAATCCCAACACTTCCATTTATTGTTTTAGCTATGTGAAATTTTAAATGTGGGCATAATATCACCCCCATCCCAACCAACCTCTATAGGTTTGTTGTGAGGTTAAATGGGGTATTTGATGTATGTAAATCACCTAATTCCAGACCTGTTATTTCTTAAATTCTTAGTTAATGTTAAAACCCTTAAGGTTCTAAAGAAATAGTTTGGTAAACTCATAAAAGCTTTTATGACCATAGACTATATATTTTTAAATTAAGTGGAATTATTATCTCAAAAATAAGTTTTGTCAGACCTGTGCATGCATTTTTATATCTCTGATAAGTCACATGTACTTATCACTAGTAATTTATGGATATGATTCACATAATTTAGGGAAAATTTTTTTTTCTATTCCACAAATAACAGACATACATTGTTTTTCTTTAAAACATGGGAGATAGGCTGAGAATTAAACTTATTACAATAAATATATATAATTTTATAATGTCAATTTCCTGAAATTCTAACGCAGGTATAATGAGAGATAAAGAGTAGGATACGTCATGATGTTGACTTGGTACTGTCACTTTAAACATCCATTTTGTAATTATATTTGAAAAGTACTTTATATTGACTTATTTATATTTAGTAATTATTACTCTAATTCATCTATAATTACTATAATTATCTTATTCATAATTAGGACACAGAAGTCTCAATTAAGGTCCCGATTAAAGGCTAAGACTAGAAGGTTCTCACATTTTGAACTGAGACTAAAGAAAGCGGTTGAGCAGAGAAATCTTAAAATGGCAGCAAAGACCTTTATGGCTTCCTTTAGTTTACAATAATAAAAGGTCTGAACAAATTTGATAATTCAGGAAGAGGCACAATGGCATTACAGTTATTCTTTATGTATCATCTCATGGATATTTAAATTTAAGTTGTCCTCAGCAAGAAAAATAAAATGAAGAATGAATGTAAAATAAGTGTTTATTACACTACACTTTTTTTTTGCTGAGAGCTGCTTCAAGTGGCCTTATTTTCAGAATCACTTGTAATAGAGCATCATCTAACTATGGAAGACATACTGCATAAACCAGGATGTGATAATGAAGACAGATACTTACCTCCACTAACTTTTTAAAAGCTGTTTAAAGTTCATTTTTGTGAATGAAAAAGTTAATAAAACTCAGCACACATAGGTGACTAATCAAGTATCTTGTAGAAATGGAAAAACATACCTGTATCTTTTTAAAGAATTCAGATGTAGTATATTGAATCAGACTGGATTTTATTTCATCACCATAAGCAGAAATCATATGCAAGATATTTAAGAGGATTTTTAGATCACACCAAAATATTTATCCAAAATTATGATCAATCTAAATGACTGCGATCTTAGTGCCTTTTCTGAGAGTCATGCTTCGTTCTTGTAAGCAAAGGTGTGTGTGTGTGTGTTTATTCCATAAATGAGTTAAAGTATAATTAAAGGCAATATCAAGAGCCATTATTCAAAGAATCAAGGACAAGACAGATAAAAGTAGTGTCACCATTCTATCAAATCATAAAATATTATTTACTATATATTCATTATATTTAGATAACTCAGAAATACTTTCAGAAATACTTTCAGAAGTGGCCAAAAACTTCTTAAAGGCATCCAAGAACTTATAGTAATGCATAACTTTAAGATACAAGTTAATTAAAGTGTGGGGACATATCTTGTTTTATGAAAATAATGTCATGCAATCTTACTTGAAATCCAAGTTAATTACCCAAGGAAGACTAACATTTTAAAGGCAAATTGTTAAGCTACATTATATAAGCTTGAAAGTGAGTTTTGAATACATAGGTACCCTAAACTTAAGAATTAAAAATATAAGATCAATGCCTATTATTATGTTTTAGCTTAAGAATATGAAATGAATTGATTTAGCCAACCAAGAATTGTTTGTTACATGATTAATCATAACTAATTTAAAGTTATTCATTTTACCAAAAAAAAAGAGAGTTTCGAATGGTAGGAGAATGTAATGTCCCAATTGCTGGCTACTAGATTAAGACTCCCTGGGTTTGAGGCTGCTGAAAGATTATGAAAAATTAGGGAAGCTGGTTAATCACTCTGTCCTACAAATTCACCTGTGAATCTTACCCAATTCTTACTTGTTTTGTGAATTAAGTGGTCTATGTATATAAAGCATTTAAAACTGCCTGCCATATGATAAGACATGTGTAATTATTGCTATTGCTTTACTTCATTATTATAATCAATACTGCATATACGTAAGCCTACCCCTACAGAGATTTGAATTTCTCTTGCCAAGAATGTGGTGGGTGAAAAAAGAGACATTGATATAATAATCAACAGTGAAAAACATACATGCTACAAAACTTGGTAGCCAATACCATATGGTCAACCTACTCTAAGATTAAGTCTAAGAAATATTTTGTGTCATCAAATAACTTTAGGGAAAAATGTGAGCAAAAAACACAAATAACAGTTTTAGAACATAGCTCATATAAAGTTATAAGTGAAAGTCAGTTGAATTCTCGGCAAGCAAGGTAGACGCATGAGCATGAATATTAAAAGCATACAAGGAAGAATAATTTAAAGGACTCAGATTGAAGGATTTAAACTAATAACATTTCCTGTCTTTACAAGAATTTTATGTCAATAAGGTTAGTATATTTTTAAAATGTCCAGCAGTATATCATGTTTACATATGCAGGCAATAATCTACATGAATGCCCAAATACATATATTGCAGGAACATTTGATTTATAGTAAAAAAATATATATGGAAATACCAAATTCAAAAAAGTAGTAATAGATAATTTTTGTCAAGTATCTATTTTTGTTAGAGTCTGTAATAAGCATGTTATAAGAACCATCTCACTTATCCACAAAATCCTGTTTAGTAAGTAAATTACCAGAACTCTTCTTGAATCAACTGTATTGTCATAATTTCTATACAATAAAATTCACTATTTTAAAATGAGCAGTTTAATAAGTTTTGAAAACAATGTGTATGTTTAACCAACGCCACTAATATATATTACTTCTATAATTAGCAATAGTGTATTAAATTAAAATTTGAAAGCACTATACATAATAGTATACAAAACATGAAATATGTGGTGATAAATATAATTAAATATGTATAAGACCTGTACACTGAAAATTAAAAATTATTGCTAAAAGAAACCAAAGTAAATTATATATATAATTTTCATACACACACAAACACACACACCATGCTCATGGATAAGTGACATCCATACTGATATACTCTTGCTTAAATCTGACAAAGTAGTGCCACTTTGGTCATAAGCAAAAATGAACCTTTGTAAAGAAATCATTATTCTGTAGGTAGAATTAGCTCTTGTGCCTGCATGGCCCTATTGATTGATGCATATTTTTATATGATTTCAGATAGTTTTCAGATAATCTCCCTAGTACTCTGCTGTTCAATATTTTAGTCTTCTTATGCCACAATTACTTTTTTCTCAGTGTCTTAGACTCTTCATGGCAAAAGTCACTTTGAAGAGCTCACATAGCTCTTTAGGCCATGAGTGCAAGCCATTTGTATCCCTGCTTCAGTTCTGAGTGATAATCACACTTCTTTAAGTGAGACCACAGAGGACATACCTCACTAGGTGTCTGCTTAACTACAAGGGCAGGTGGTTGCTTTATTACTGGTTCCTGGTGAAATATTAAATTGCCGAGCGAGCTGAATTTTCACTTTTCTTTATTGCAATGGTATAGAAATCTCATTTCTGTTAAAGTTTTAATTCAATATTAAAATTGATTCTGGGTATGAACTTAGAACAGAATTGACAAGCTTCCTTTTATGCGCAGCATGTCTAAATGTTACATTCAGAGTTTTTTCATATCGTAGGAAATGCATGAAAAATTCTTAGTTATAAGGAAAAGCCTTTGGGACCTTAGATGCCAGTTATAAAAGACAGATTGTTATACCTATACATTTGTCTCTCCTAGAACTGACATCCAAGGTCCCAGAGCCTTTCTTCCATTCACTGAAGATTTTTTATGCAATTCCTACAGCGTATGGTATTCTATTCTTTATAAGAAATGTCCAACCATTCACATTACTGAGACAGCCAGACCTAGCCTACTGTCAAAAATTATAAGGGAGAAGTTAAAAGTGAGAACAGGGTGTAACACGTCTATCAATATTAGAAAAACAACAACAAAGTTTTAATTACAAAAAAGACTACTGTTATGTGCATACATTCTAGTACAAGTACATCCTATATATATACCTAAGAAAAAGGACAAAAATGCAATGATACACAATGATATTTTTTGCTAAAACTCATTTGAGCTGGTTAGTTTTTAATAATTTCAAAGCAAATTATTAAACTGCTTTTTGCTCAATGCTTTTGTGGCTTAGTGCTAATAATAAATGATACCTTCATTTGATATGAGAAGTACAATTGTAGGTCTCCACACTAATGTAACATAAAACTGATTTTTTAAAATCATAATTGTCACATTAAAGATTGGTCAAACAATTTAACACTGGAAGTCCAGTGTTAAGGTATGCAAATCCAAATTCTTTTGTCTTAATATAATGCAGCATTTTTCTTCAGGATCTGAATGGTGTGTCTGTAAGAAGGACTTGGGGAATCACTAAGAGAGGTTTTGATATAAAGGATACACATGGGTGCAAATATTATATTCTTTCTTAATAGTAAAAGGTAATGAATTATTTCTTAGCTCATTTATCTATAATATTACATAATATTTAGAGTGTTTTAGAATTATTTTTTCTGAATATATTAATAATGCATTACTTATTGCCAATAGATAGAAGTTGTATTCTTCTCTAACAAAGCCTAATTTGTTATTATTTTAAAACAAGCAATAGGGTAGAAATTTCAGGACACTAAACGTTGTCAGAGTCTAGTCTTACATCATTATATGAAAAAATGGAAACTATATTTAGATATTACTCTAGAAGTTTTAGCCCTTTCATTATGTTATTTTAGTTGCATGCCTGTAAAGAAAAAAATTTTTTTTTCCTATGGATTCAAACAAAACAGGAAATTTGCAATTTTAGAGGGTGGATTCAAAGAATTTGTCACCTGATTCAGAACCTATTCCAAAGTAAGACTATGTACTTATTCTGCTTTTGACCTTTTTCAAATAAAAATGATCTCCAATGATTTCCAATCATGTCTGTTGTTTCACATAAGATAGATTTGATAGGAAAGTGCCCTGTTCCCTCATGGCAATATTAAATAACACCCAAGATGTGAGACAAGAGCTATTAAGCATTTTAAATTTCAGTGTGTTTCAATGATAAGGAAAAGAAATTAAGATAAGTTCATAGATATAAGAACAGATTGGTGATTGCCAGAGGGAGTAGGTGAGGTGGAAGAAATGGGTGAAGGGAGTCAAATGGCACAGATTTCCAATTATAAAATAAAAAAGTCATAAGGATGTAATGTACAGCATAACGACTGTAGTTAATAATACTGCATATTTGAAAGTTCCTACTAAACCTTAAAAGTTGTCATTACAAGAAAAAATGTGTTTATGTATAGTGATGTACATTAACTAGACTTAATGTAATGATCATTTCAGTATATGCAATATCTAATCATTATGTTCATTAAAAATAACACTATATGTCAATCATACATTAATAAAAAAAATCCTGAATAAGAAAACAAACAACTTTAATTTAAAAAATGAGTAAAAGATTTGAACTGACACTTGGCTTAATAAAATATATGGAAGACAAATAGCACGCAAAAAGATGTAAAATATCGTTAGTCACTCGCAGAATGCAAATTAAAAAAAAAGATGATAGCATTACGCATCTATTACATTGCTAAAATAAAAATGATTGACAAATTTAAATGTTAGAGACGATATGGAGCAATTATATCTCATATGCTATTAGTTGAAATACAAAAATAAAGTTGCGACTATCATAAAATGAAGTCATTCTACTTATAATTATTTACCAAAAGGAAACACACATACACAAAGCTAAGAAGTGTCTATTCCCTCGTAAGTAATGTCCTAGATAGGATAGTAGAGAATAGAGTAGGTATAGTGCCGTATCTATGGATCATATTTCCTAGTCATCCATGAAGAAAAAAAAATTCAGATAATGATATATGCCATGAAAGAAATTAAGACCATTGGAAGGAAGGCAGTTAACGTGGGATGCATTAGATAGAGGGATAAAATTTCTTTTCAACTCAGAGACTTAATCTGGGAGCATGTGTCAGTGAAAGAAGGCCCTAGATTCCAGTGAAAAATCTGATATTTATTAGTTATGAGGTATCTGCAAGAATAATATGATATGCTATATGCATATTTTAAAATTATATAACAAATAATAAAATTTCAATGTTAATAGTATTAGTAATAAATGACCAGGCTTCTTATTCACTGATTTTTTTTCAGAGATGCTAAAAATTGACATGACCATTTTTTGTTTTTGCCTTTATGACTGGATATTTTTTATAAGTATCTTTTTTATATATCATTGAATATTTTGGTCAAAGTCAAGATGACTTTGATAAATGAGTTTCTGAAATGTCTCTGGATTGTTGTTTTATAATACTTAGTATTTTATTTTACACATGAAGTGCAAGAGTTGGCCTTGAGTGAACACTCTTAGTTTAGATATTTTCTTTTATATTTTCTCTCCTTTTTATTAAAATAGAAAAAATAAGGAAAAAAGGGGATACATAATTGAATTTTTGCTGTTGGATTCTGGGTTATTCAGAAATTGTTTTCTGTAGCATATGATTCACAACTTTCAAAATAATAATTTTTATTTAATAATTCTAAAAGTTTCTCTTATTAGTACATATGAAAAAACAATTATCTGGTGTCTAATGGTCACACATTTAACCAGGGCCTTGTAGCAAGCTAAGAGAAGATTCAGTCTCAACACAGTTTCTTTTTCTTTCCTAAGTTATAGGAGTTCTACTCTGCTCATTTTTAGGTGTTTTTCAGGGTGGTGGTTCTATAATTTAGTTGTAATTTTGATGTGGTCGTGAGAGGAGGCGAGCACAACGTATACCTACTCTGTCATCTTGACCAAAGAAAGGCTTCTTATTATTACTTTTAATCTCTCAGATAACAAGACCATAAATGCATAAACCTCAGAGTCTCATGTTCAAATACAGGGACCTATTTCTTATAAATTAAACACAATTGGAATTTACATTCTTTGTAGTAAAGAAGATTATTAAAGAGAAAACATTTGCATGTTTAATTTTGGCTTTAATAACCTGATACTTATAGGTTAAAAACTGTGATGCTGATGTTATAATTTTTAAAAAATCAAAGCTTAAATACAATGTATCTCATAGGAAATTCAAATCTAATTTACTCTCATATTACTGGCAAGAAGAATATAGTAAAAAAAATAAAAATTATCTAATAATCATATGAATAGTTAAGTTAAAGTAAGATCTATAAATTTCTTTTTTCTTGTTTTCTAACTATACCATATTTCGCAGATGTGATACATTACATACATCAGAATCATCTCTGGTGTTTATTGAAAATATAGATTTTTAGACTCCTAAATGGACATGGTGACTCTGAATCTGGGTGATGAGGGTTAGAAAGATGCATTTTAAAAAGTGTTTTTTTTAGGACCTTATGTGTACTTGAAATGTATACAACCATTGAATTAATTAGTACCATGAATGAAATGTCTGGGATACTAGACTTATCTGAAATTGTAATTTATATACATGAAACAGATAAATACATGATGATTGAATTTTCTTCCTAATCCTCTTATAAACTCTTTTTTTACCTCAAAATGAAATTATTTTTTAATCAACAATTAAGCTGCCATAATCTGTACAAATGCTGTGAATGAAATGTGTAGACACACATGCATGATTACACACAAATACACACATGCACACCCTTTGACGATATGCCTCTATGTAACCTTAAATAAAAAGTTATAAATAGTGAATAATTAAATAAAGGAAAGTAATTAAGGATCATTTATTTAAAAGTTATACTACTCCATTACATTTATTATATTTTTTTCTTTGCTTTATTTAATCAGGTTCTAAGAACTTCCTTTGGACCTTAAAGTCAAAAATTTGAGTTTTGGTTCTCTCTAGTCTCTTCACACTCTCCTCTCTAGTACACTAGCCCTTGGCTTATTCTTCTTAAATCAACTTAAAGTTTCTTTGCACTGAATTGCAAAATATTATGTGTTTGCAGTTGGATAAATTAGCTTTCTTTTAATGATTAAAATGCAGCTAAAATTATTGAGAAGGAAGATACATCAGATAATATTTTTAAATAATATCCCATTTTGCAAGAAGCATGGCTCTGTGGAGTTAAGTGATTACATTTCTGATAGTTTTAATTGTAAAATCATGAGAAGAAGAAAAGGTATGGTCATGATGTGAGCTTAAACCAAGCAATGACAAAAGAACAATCCAAGAGTTTGACAAGGAAAGCTGGGGTAACCACTGCAGCTGCAAAGACTGGTTTTGAAAAGGGAGCTAAGAGCCCGTTCTACATATGGTCATGTTGCTTAGTCTCTCTAAGTCAACTTTACACCCTGGGGTAATGTCATATAATTCGACAACTGTTTGTTGGGTGTATGGGTTAGGTACTATCTTATTTGCTAGAGATATATTAGAGGGGAAAAAAGATGAATATAAAGTCTTTAGAAATTCTTGGCATATAGAAAGCACTCAGTAAATGATGTTAAATTGGATTATGCAAAATGACAGATAAAATTTAAATATACGTAAATGATAAGAAAGGACCCCTAAAGGTGGAACATAGCTACCCAAAGATTACCAGGGCAAAGACACAATGAGCTGAAATGGGGTTCTGAGATATAGTTTTTTTCACATATGAACCCCAAACACTATGTGCAGGGTAGAATAGGAAGAAAAATAAGGAGAGCAAGGTGTAGCCCTTTTAAAATGTCCTAACCAAAGCTGCCATGTCCTAAAATATGTGTTTGTGTTTATGTGTGTCTGTATCAGGATGGGTAAAGGATGTAGACAGAGCAGGATTTGGGAAGAGGTTGCAGTTGTGAAAGGAAACTAGGATAGGGCAAGGAAACTAGTCAGTGCAGCAAGTAGAGATCAGGGCAGATAGCTAAATCTAAAAGAGCAAATCACATTGTCAGTTGGGGTGTTCTCTGACTCCAGGGACACACAGGAGCCCAAGGGTTATCCCTGAGATCTTTGATCTGGATCTTAGTTTTGATCGGCAGGTGTTGGAGCAGGTCATTGAGAGGACCTGCTGGTCAGTTGACCCAAGAACTAGACATGGGCAACTGGAGATGCCTCACTGCCTCTCTTGTCCTTGATCTTGTGAAGCCCAAGACTAGCTTGGCAGTAAGTTCCCTGGCTTATTAAACCTGGCACTGATCCATTTTGGACTGACCTATCTCTTTCTTCAGTCTTTGTTCTACTTGTACTGGGGCAAGATTCATATTTAACCCCTGGAAAACAACTGACTTTAGCATCCAACAATTGGCAAGCCAGCCAGGATACTGAAGAAATGCTTTTTAGGAAAGAGGCATCTGTGGGGAAATCCCAGGTGGGCTGCCAAGCAGTGGGTGGGAATGGGTGGTCCATATCTTAGCTGTTTGTGGACTGCTGTGTTAGAATGGGGGCTCGGCCCCCCCAAACACCAGCTGCTTTCATATGTTTGAGGAACTGCACAGAACACACTGCAGCAAAGAAAGCAAACAAATGGGGGCTTCAGTGTGTCGCCTTTGCTGGTGGACTGGCCACTGATGTCCACATAGAGGCTGAAGCTCATGTTAGAAATTGAAGGAAAAACTGAGGTTAGAGGACATGGGGTTGTTCACCACTCTGCTAGGCAGTCGAGACTTTAGCTCACCCTTTTGCACAGCCAGGTGGCTGCAAACTGAAACAGATTAAGTAAGGTCCAGAAACTGTGACAAAGCCTGATTGTGGCCACCTGAGACAAGACTTGTATATAAGTTCCCTCATTTATTAACTGTGCCACCTACCAATCTGGAGCATTCTGCCTTTTTCCTTGAGCTGTCTTTGCCCTCTGTTTATGGGCACCAGTTTCAGATTTCTACTCAGGGAACTCCCCAGTTTTCAAATCAATGGCAGGACAACATCTTAATCCAACCTCTGGAGAGGTGAGAGGCTGGAATTGTGCATGAGCTTCCAGGACTGAGATAGATTTGCAACAGGGTGATTCCTCAGTAGACTCAATTCAAGGCATTAGGAAGAATACAAGTGAGTCTATAAATTTGTTAGTTTCTTATATAAGTATTCAATTATTACCTATTTATTGATACTTGATGATCTTTCTTCATAATAATGGATTTTCTCTTATCCCATTTGTAAAAGGGATTGGGATAATGAACAGAAGGGACCAAAAGGGTCCTTATACTATTTTAAAAAAAACTTTATTTCCTGATAGATGCTGTGTCCTGGGGGAGAGCAGGGTGATTAAAGAAGTGTGAATGTGATCACTATTTCTTTTCCTCATCAATTAGTGATTAATGTGGCTTCACGCTTTACAGCAAATACTCAATTTAATTATCAGAAATATTCAGCTAATACCAAAAAGAAGTTTTGGTTAATTTACAAAAGAGAAAAGACATTATTTTATAGAAATAGGCAGAATTTAACTGAAGTGGGTATCTGGGCTTATGTTTTATTGAACAAGTTCAAACCTAGTAAAGATGCAAGCACAATTTAAGAGGTTAATTTACATTATTTCTTTGTTTTTCTAGGTATCCTTCTATCTTCACATTCTTCCAAATCCACATTAAGCTAAATGCACATACAACACCGTGAAATTCAAAAATAGCACTTATATATCTGCTTTCTAGAAAAATCCATCATAGCAGAGATTCTTTTTTTTTTTCTTTCTTTGTTTCTAGTGCTTAGAAAAGTGCCTTGAAATGGAAAAGCAGCTCAGTGCATATTTGTTCATTGTCTAAAGAATATCAGCTCAACTTTGTCAAAAATAGATTTTTTTTTTCAGATTGCCAATTGCTTATTTAATCTGTATTTTTTCCTTTTTGAGAGGGAGATTGGAAAGAATAAGAGATAAATAAAAAGACATAGGTAACCATTTCTCTCTGTCTGGAGGTTCTAAATCAAATTGAATCTCACATCCTTTTACTGGGAATGTTTCTTGTCCTGTCCTCCAACTGGACACTAAATTCTACTAATAACTCCATGTTTCGGTGTAGCCTCTAGGTTAAGCTCCATCCCATTGATGTGCACTTTCATATCGTGAGGGTTTCCTCTTTTCCTGAAATTTCCTACTCATGTTTACCAAACACTATATAGATATTTTATAAAACTTTCCCTAGTCTTAAAGTTTCCATTAGAGCTGATAACCTTTTGAAATCTAAATATCAAAGAACATTTCATCTGTGGGAAAGTGATTTTTCATATGCATTTACACACTCTAAAAATATAAACTTAAGCTGTGGTATAATAATTATGCTCACTTTATCACTCCGTGTTTTACTATTCTGAGCTGTACGCACATTTTGGCTGAGGGTGTACATAAATGATTGGTATAAAAACATAAATAAAGTGGGCGATGATAACAAAGCAGAAACGAAGAAGCATTTAATGGAATGTCTTACGCTTGGTGTCCTAATTCTAACACTCTATTTAGGTGACAATCAGGTGACAATCGCGGGACTTGGATTTGAGGTAGAAAGATATTTTACTGGCAGAAAATTCCAGAAGTAATTGTGTGGGCTGCTTAGAACTGACACTCGGTCCCCTTCGTGATTAGACTGCTGATGGGGAGTCTCAGATACCTTGCTCTCTTCTGCAGGCCATTTCCTTTAATTCCCTGTCAGATCAGAGGAATTCATATGATTTGATCCACTTTTGAATATGAATAATACTCCTTAGAATCTTTAGTGAGAATCACATTGTCAGACCTCTCTATGAGAAAAGAAGAGACAGACTTTTTTTTTGCTTTTTGTCTAATGAGATCTAATTCTTTGAACTCACGTTCTCACTGAATTCTTGACTGTGGTTGATATAATCATCACAGATATTTTTTGAGCATATGAAAGTGTGAACGAAATTTAAGATCTTATTTGTATTTTGCTTTAGATGTCTTTGAAAAAGTTCTAATTATGAACGCTAATAATCTATATTAGAAAACAGAATGCATATGTGTAAATAATCATAAGTTTAATTGAAAAAATGTATTTGTTGGTGTGTAAGGGCTATTTTTAATTCCATTTAAGTGAAAATCTATAACTCTTAAAACATCTGCAACCTGAAAATCACATTGGAAAGGAACTAAATAATTGTGCTAAAGGCCTAGAAGGAACTAGTTAATTTGATAATTTTGGAGTTTAATATTGGTGTGTCATATGATCTGTTGTCAAGATGGAATATTTGGTCTTTATTCACTGATAATGTCATTATTAGAGCATTGTTTTAAAGAGCAGGCATGGTGTCTAAAGCTGAGTGCCCACACCCAATTTTTAAGCCCAAGTGATTGGCAGTGGGGAGCCTATTCACTCTCAGATGGAACACTATGTTAAATAAAACCATATAATGCTTACAATCCCTGTCTCCCTAGTTTGATACTTAAGATCCTTTTTGGCCTCAGAACACAGAACTGCTTGAGGATTCTGGTTATGTCATCTCCGTGAAATCTCAATAAAGAGTTATGATATTTCATCTTAAAATTTACTTCACAGGGGTACAGGAGAACAAAATTAAGAGAAAGCTGTTAAATGCTAAAAGTATTGAAGCCATCTTTCAAATGTGATTATCCTTTTGATCATCTAGCCAGGTGATTCCTGTAGCCATTGAATGTAAATGTATAATCCTAAAGGTATCAAAACAGCAGTGATTCATTAAGAACTTTGTATGCATTTTCTCACTTAATGATTTGAATAGTGATAACTGTAATAGTTATACACACATTCAATTTCACACAGCATTTCTACTGCAGTATTCAATGTAACAAAAAGATATTAAGTTCTAAGCGAAAAGGATAAGTAAAATAAATTCCCAAATTTTAAAAAGTAAACAACTTAACCTGAGAGATATATGTATAAATACACAAACATAATACAATTTAGTACCTGTCATGATAATGCTATGAGCATGGGGGGAGAAAGAATTTCTTTATTTCTGGAGAATGTTATTTAGTTTATGTGATCGTCTTGCTAAGATGATAGATATTCCTTAAACCTTATCCAGGGTTTTTTCCACAATAACATTATCTCTTTTCCTTATGGCTTTAAACCATGCTTAAGTCTCTCCCCTGCTAACACACACACAAACATACACCCGATATTAACTGAAACTCATGTTCTCACTCAGCTGCCTCACGTCTCTCAGCTTTCATACCCACTTACTCTTCTTTTTATTTCTAACTACATTTTCTCTTTCAGGAAGCAAAAGTCCTCACCAAAAAAATAAATAAATAAATAAATAAATAAATAAATAAATAAATAAATAAATAAATTATATATATATATATGTATATATAATAAAATATAAAATAAAATAATAAAATAAAATAAAATAATAAAATAAAAAAAATAAAATAAAATGGAAGCTCAGTCTCTGGGTCAAATAAGAAAGGAGCTTATTGTAATGCCAGTCTAATAAAGTCAAATAAATTGAAAATAACCTGCTTGTTTTCAGCACATATCTTTTTGCTGCTGCTCACTGACATATAGACACATACATGAAGAATACTCTAAAATTTTAAGAACATTGATCATTTGAAACATATCAATAAGAATCATCTCTATAATCTTCTATGAAGCTGTCAATGACTTTGTGTTAAATTCAGTTTATTCAGGTCCAAGTTGCTTACAATGTCCTAGAAGACCATGACTGTTCTGGCCCAGCCTCCCTCCGAGGCCACAAGAGGAAAGGAGGAAACATGGGGTGAGTTCCATGGTGGTTATGTGGAGCCACAACCGTCTCCATGTGGCAGCCATTTCTAACCCTCTATGATGGTACAAAGAGTCATTTCGGAAACAGCATTAGAAAACAAATGGTAAAAAGAGAAATTGACTATAGATATTGGGAATTTCAAAAACTCTATGTATCCTTCAATTTAATATGCTGTTTTGACATGCTGATGAATGTGTAATAGAAATGTTCCTGATTCACTGAGTGTGGTTAAAGACAGTGATAGCAGCAATGAGATGGTACCTAACTCCCATTAAGAAGATGTCAATTTCTAATGTAATAAACATTTAATAACTGTTTCTTAAAAATAAATAATCAATTAAATTAATAAAAATTAATTGGTACTTTTGAAATAAGTACTGTTAATTTGTGTGATCACAAAAGTAGGGTTAGCAACAATAAGTTAGTACTTAAATGTACTTCACTGGGCAAGAATCAGTTTTTGGATTTTGTCATTTTTTAATATCTTAGAATTATTATGGGTTCTTTTGGGATTCCCCACTAAGTAAAAAATCCTGATGAGATTATTTTAAAAATTGCAGCAAATTTTCAAAATTAGAATGGGTACTTTACAAAATGATTGATAAAGTTTAGTAATTTGCTTTTCAGATTTTTAAATAAATATCCTTACTAGAAGGTCAGTTTGAAAGCAAAGTGTTATTATAAGTTAAGCATATTTAGCTTGGTGGGTTTCTTTTGTGAGCTTTCCTTGAAATAACATTTTAGTGTGAGATTTTAAATTAAAGCTGGGATTAAGGATGTCATCATATATGCAAAGATACCATCAGAACAATTGTCCCACAGGTAAGATTGACAAGCAAAAAGAAGAGTGAATAAATAGCATTTTTTTTCATTTGAAACTGTCTTCTTTTCTTGAACTGTTTCATTGAGAGTAAGGAAGGTAAATGTCTTTAAAGATGTTATTTCTATTTGAGGAGAAATATGTTCTGTGAATTTTGTTCATTACTGAAATGATTGTGAAATCCAGTAACAAAAATAGAAGATCCTGTTGGGTGAATATATATGATTCTGGTTTGAGCAGGTCATAAAAAGAATGAAACAAGATAAAGTGGGCATCTAAAAAAAATGGACTCAGAAATTAGAGTGATTGGTTTGCTAATGGCAGTGTGAAAGATTGTTTTGTTTGTTTAGCTCAGAAAATACCTATGTGATATATCAGAATTTCCTTCAATTCATTATAATAAGAATTTATAAATTTTCAATTGTCATAAAAGTATATCCTAACTTTTACATTTTAAATAAGTATATTTTAAAATTCTATGTTGTTAAAATTCAGTCTTATTATACTTTATCCTTTAAATTAACAATTCATTTACAGTTTATATTTTACTTATTATTATTCATTTCTGAAAAATAGTTATGCTGAGATATGTAGGAACCAGATATTTACTCTACAGTACAGTTCATAGGGTATTCTTCACATGTATGTGCCTTCCTATTCCAGAATGACCTCGTGAACTTGAGCATCCTTTAGTAGGAAGGAAAGCTGAATGACATAGTAAGTAATAAGAAAATGAACTAAGTACATAATTGAGATCTTCTGGCTTTGCCAGTGGTCATGGATACTTAAATACTGCAAGTGGGAAGGGGTCCTTTATATACATGACCCTGATGGTCAGTAAATTAGACTTAATTTATAGGTTTGCCATAAATGATCTGTAAGCCCATTTAGTAGGCTAATTAACCTCTTTAGATGGTAGATTTCTCACTTGTAAAATAATTGAATCAATTTAAACATTAGTTCTCCTTCTTACTATTTCTAAAATTATTCTGTGTGGCTGGGATTCTACCATCCTTATTCACATCTGCTGGGTCGGAAGACTTTCAACATAGCCTCACATTTCCCTACTTAAACTCAGAACCAACCAAATAGGTTCAATGAAAAACAAAATATTGTCTTTCTTATTCATGAAACTAGTATTGGAGATTGTGTTGTATATTTGTGGGAAAATGGACCCAAGTGAATACCCCAAGATAAGATAGATTTACTTACAAGTAACTGTATTAAATCAGGACTGGCATTCCCCATTTCAGAAATGGAATCTGTTCTTGTACTATTTGTGCCATGGAGGACACGCAAAATATATCTTTCTTTTCAAGGGCTAGTTTCCAAGGGGTGAGGAGGGAAGAATAAGTGCTAAAGCCCTAGAAGGTTGGAAGCTGACATTTTCACATTTAACAATTGATAACTCCCTCCCTATCTGATGGAGAGAAGTCACACGTAAGAGAAAAGCTAGAGATCCTATGTCAACTTATGTTCCTCTTCTTTAAAGAGTGAAGACTTAATATTAATATTTTGCTTATTTGGACCTTCTATTATACACACAACACAAACCTAAATGATCTCATACTCAAATTCCCAGAAGAGAGAATTAAAACCACTGAGTTTACAAAAAATCTGACTGGCCTTGTTTAATCAACTTACTTCTTACCATTTGGCTGTTTTTCTATAACAATTTCAATTAAATGCTGCAACAGTCAAGGATTCTCTGCTTTGCTTTGAAATGCAATTTTTTGTTGTTGCTGTTCACTATAATTAGCTAAATTGTCTACATTCACTGAAAAGAGTCAATTTTACTACTTCTATTGTGTTCAAATTCTTCATATGTAGTATCAGATTTTAAGATTTACCAGATTTACAAGATTTTTATAGATTTTAATATAATGTATAGATTTTTCTTCCCATGTATGTTAAATCTTCTATTCTTGCATATGGAGATATAGGTTTAAAGGAAATATACATATATATGTACATATGTATTTATATGTATATATGCGTGTGTATATATACTATATCTATTATATATATGTGTGTGTGTATATATACATATATACACACACACATATATATTCTATATTCCTAAACAATTCTGATGCCTCTCTAAGGTGTAGAAGGTATCTCGTATCTTATTCATAGCATATCATTAATTGGTCCTTTCATAGATCAAAATCTAAGAACTAGGTCATCGGCTTCTTACTCAGCACTCTATACTTTACAATGCAAAGCTTGGAAAGGAGATAATATCCTGCACATTTTTTGTTCTGTGACATTGACCTTTAAAACCTCGTAGTGTTTTTGCTAATATGAGACAACAGAAAGTTGTTCCTTTCAGGAATTTCTATAGTTGCTAAAAAAAATTAAAGTGTGTATGAATGGTGGAGTAAACAAAGGAACTAAGATTAAGAAGACCAAGGAAACCACTAGGGATTTTAGGAAATTATGCTTTTATAAACATGTTTTTAATTTTAGGATAGAGAATAAAAACATTATGAATCACAAAGAAATAATTCATTTGCTAAAGAATATAAATATTTTTTCTAATTAAAATATTTGCTGAACATACATAATCTGTTAATGTGTTCCAGGCACTGGGTTTAATATGTATAAAGTATGGTTTCTTATTTCAGGCTAAAGGAGACAGACACTTAATAAAACAATTTAATACAAAAAACTCAAATTTCTAAACAGAGAAACATTCAGAATGCTATTGAATATTGACTCAGGGGCGAGATACCTATTCTACCTAATGTGCTGAGGTAAGGAAGAGGAGAAATTCAGCGTTGTCTTGCCATAGTAGATAACTTAAAACGAAACTCAAAGAAACCTTAAGAATGTTGTCTAGACCAGTGGACTACAGACAGGTTAGTTTATTTATATTCTACAATGCATCACCAATGGTACAAGACAGCTAAATAGAGGTTTTTGTTTTGTTTTTAACAGCAGGCAGTAAAAGGAAATAAGATCTATCTATTGAGCATTAGGTTTAACAAAAGGAAAACTGAACATAAAACATCCATGGTCATTTGTGCTCCTATTCCCCCAAGCTGTCGAGACATTCTATTTTATTATAAAATGACAAATAATGGATTTGACATTAATGATCATTCTTGGAAGTATGGTATGATGTGAGTGCAGAATCATAGATATTTTCTCTGAGGAAAAAAAAAAGTTTTTCCTTTTAAATTTTGGTCCTTATTGCGTTTAGAGGTTTAGAGTTAATTTTCGTGTAAGGATATGAAGTAGGGGATTGATGTCCCCTCCCCACCTTGTGCAATATCTGGATGTTCCAGTATCTTTTCCTGAAAAAGATTTTCGTTTTATAATTGAATTTCTTTAATGCTCTCTTTGAAAATCATCTGAAAAAATATAATTGGGTCTTTTTCCAGAGTCTATTTTGTTCCTTTTGCCAATGTCTGCCCTTTTGCCAATACCATGCTTTCCTGATTAGTGTAGTTTTGTAATAACTCTTGAAGTCAAATTATATATATCCTCTCAACCTTGTTTTCCTTCCTAATTCCTTTGTCTGTTCTAGGTTCTTTACGTTCTATTAGAAATTTATAATTGACTTGTCTATTTCTTCATTGAAAAAAAATGTGTGCCCTGTCTATGGTCATGCCACGCTGAACAAGCCCGATCCCATCTGATCTCAGAAGCTCAGCAGGATCGGGCCTGGTTAGTACTTGGATGGGAGAGCACCTAGGAAGAGCAGGTGCTGTAGGTATAAAAAATAAAAAATAAGGGATTGTAAACGGACATGTCCTTGCAATCTGGGACGTCAATCTAGGGTTACTACATCAAAAAAAAAAAAAAAAAAAGTCTGCTCTACCTTGTACTGTGATTAAATACAATCTAGAGATAAATTTGGGGAGAATTAATGCTTTGAACACAACGAGTCTCCAATTTGTTAAATGTGATATTCCCTTCCATATTTCGATTAGCCATAGTTTTTCTTAATACTATTTGTAGTTGAAGTGCAGAGGACTCCACATCTTTTCTAAAAATTCTTAGAAAATTTTTTTCTGAAAATTTGAGATTTCAAATAATTTATTATTACAAACTTACACTGCTTTACGTTACAGACACATGCTACTTTATCAATTATATAACAATGCAAACTCTAATTAAAAATTCTGAAACTATATTAAAATATTTGGGCATAAATGAAATACAATAGAGTTTTTAAGAATCTGTAAATTGACCACAAATAAATCATGACAGGACATTGTTGAAACAACAATCCATCTCATAATAAGATTCTGTAATTTACGGTTCTTAACAAGATTAATCTGTAAAAATCAATTATTTTTCTCATCTAAAAGAGGCATTAAAATAAATATAACTCAATAATAAAATAGTTTATAATTTTTTTAAAAAGTATTAAACTATTTAACGATATTTCGCTTGCTTCCATTGGTTTCCATCTAGAGTGTTTAAAAAGTTTTAAAGTGGATCTATTTGCCTTTCTAAGCTTCCAAATTTTAAGGAAAGTAGTTGTCATTTTAAAATCAATTATTATGCTTTCTATAGCTCACATATAATTGTTATTTTCTCAGCTAAATTTAGAAGTATCCACTCTCAAGACCGTTTGAATCAAAAGCACTAACCTTTTCTTTTGGCTTCCTTTATTTTTCTCTTTTTTTTCAGACAGACAATTTAAAAGCATTAAGTTACAAGAGGGGAAGTTTTACATTCGCACATGGTTCATTAAATAGCTAACAATTTAGGTTTATGTATAAAGCAGAAGGTTTTTAAAATAATTTAATTCCATAGACTAGATAAAATTTATATGGCATAATAACCATAAAGCTAGATTTTATGCACAAAGATTACAACATACACACACATACAAATACACACACATCACCACCACAACCATCACCATCACCACCACTATTTTTAAATGTGAATGCAGCTTAATATTCTAGATATTTAATCATTTCAGAGAATGAGGTTACCCAAATTTCGGGCTTAATTCTATTTATTTTAGATTACAGGTTCTGAAGAACAGAAATAAGCTAAAGTTAGCAGTCTGCTATTATTTCTTCTCTCATCAACTATGGACCTTGCCCTACATGTTCAGCCTCTTTGTCTTATACATTATATTTACAATTCATGTGGTTCAGTAAACCTTTTTCTGATTATTTTTTGCAATTTTTTAAAGTCATCTTTAAAATCAGCTTAAAAAGCTATGTTATATGATGGCAATTTTTGATCTGCTTTAGTGTTATACCTGTTAAAGGAACAAATTAGCATTTGGCACAGGTGTTGACCAGGTATCTGATAAATTGCTCCTGTTAAATTTTAATGTATTCATTATATAATTTGTGACTGGTGAAGTTTCCTTAGACTAGAGGTATTCTCTTTATAACTGCTATTTCTGTCTGTTTGTTTGTTGGTGTTTGCTTCAGTCTAATTCATAAAACTTCTAGATAGGTTGCCTTATATCAAGTTTCAAAATCATTTTGAACTATCCCTTAAACAAATATAGTAGTTATTCCCAAACTAGGCTATATAGTAACTATTTTGAATTTTCAATATTCTTAATGAATTAACATTTGTAGTCTACAAATCAATAAAGCATATTGTATTTTATAATTTGTGAAACATGCCTTGTGATTTGTAGAAAATATAAAAATGACTTTTGACTACATAAAAAATCTCATGAGAAGATGTTTTCTATGCCCTTTTTTATGCTTATTATCTCTTTGCTGAAGTGTTCCTTGAGTTCATCTATTCTTTCTATAAGTTTCTTGAGCACCTTTGTAACTGATGTTTTGAATTGTTATCCAGTAAGTAGTTTGTCTCTACTTTATTTAGTTCTTTTTCTGAAGTTTTCTCCTGTTCTTTCATTTGAAAGATGTTTCTTCATTGCCTCATTTTGGCTGTCTCTCTGTATTTGTTTCTATGTATAAGGTAAATTTACTACATCTCCCAGTCTTGGCAAGGTAGCTTTATCTAGTAGGTACCTCTGGGGCCCTGTGGTGACATCACTCTGATCGCCTGATCCGGGTGTTATGGTAGTGTCTCTTGTGTGGGTTATGTGTGCACTTCTGTTTTAGTTGAGCCTTGATTGCTATTGACATGTTAGTAGTGTGGTTGACCCTCAGGTTGCCTGGCTGTGGTCACAGTGCAAGATGTGCTATGAGGAGTCCAACCCCACAGAGCAAGATTTGTCCCAGCAAGCTTTGGTGCCTGCTGAGACCACCATTTGGGTGTACCATTTGTGGAGATGATTGGGTGGTGCTTGGTAGTAATCTGAAGCTGGCCACCATTTGTATTGGTTGTGGGGCCTCTAGAGAAGAGCTTCAGTGCAGGCCAAGTTCAACCACTGCCTGTGACTGGCCTAGGGTTCCCTGCTAGAAACTAACAAATGATCCACAGTCGGCAACTACGGGAGGGGCCATCCTTTGAACTGAGGCTGGCTGCCACCAGTACTGGGCTTGGTGTTACTCAATAAAAAGCACAAGGTATACCGAGGCTAGCCAACACTTGCAGACATTTGATAATTTTTAAGAAAGACTGAAGAGTGAGGTGAGTATCTGTTTGTCACCAAGAGAGCTTTCAGCACTGCATGGGTCCAGGCCAGCTGCCCAAAGCTGAAAGAGTTTCTGATGCTGTGGGAGTTGAGTGGGGCAGGGTCTCAGGGAGACATCAGGGTGGGGTGAGTGGTTTTCATCAGGCCAGTGCAGATTGAGATTTAGCCAAGGCTAAATCTGGAGAGTGGGAAGGAGGACTCAATGCAGAAAATATGGTGCCCACCTGCTGGCTACGGGAGAGGAGGGTCCAGCTCAGCGACAGTGGCTCTGTCTCTAGCACTCATCCTAAATCAAATATCTCATTCTTTCTCCATATTCTCTGGTGTCCCCCAAGCTGCTATCCTTCTACAGGAGCTCAGTGTGAGTGCCAGTGAGCCAGTGAGTTCATGCATGGCACTTTATGAGGACACCTGGGTTTCTAGCAGCTGTCATTCTCACCCCAAAAGAATAGAGTCCTCACTGATTTTTACAGCCAGATGTTGTGGAGGTTCCTCCTCTGAGCACTGGATCCTTGGGCTGAAGAGCCTGGTGTGGAATTTGACCCCTCACTCCTCAAGAGGGGACCTCCATAGCTGAGACAGCCCTCCTGATTATTAACTGCTACATGTTTACTGTGCAGTGGAGTCAGCATGTTTACCATCTCTACTCCTCCTTCCAGTCTCAGAGTGGCTGTTACTTTATATCCTTAGTTATAAGACTTCTTCTCAGCCAATCTTCAAGTGGTTCTCCTGACTGATTTTTTATAATTTAGTTGAAATTTTGATGTGGTCATGGGAGGAGGTGAGAACAGTATTTTTCTGCTTCGCCATCTTGACTGGAACCTCATCTTTCAGTTTCACATGACATTTACATTGTTGACCTGCCTTGGTTATTAAATCTTCGCCTTTTTTTAATACACTTATTATGGAGCAATGTGTTTAAGGAGAAAATTTTTTTTTTCAGTTTTTTTTTGACAAAGTTGTATTTCCCTGGTGTAAGCTGTGTGGTATCACAGTTTTACATTTTTTTAACTGAAGCCTTCTATTCAAAATAGTGTTATTTTCACAACTGTTTTTTTTTTCCTGGCTGTGATAGCTTCTGACTGCTCAAAGGCAACAGGAGATGAGTTCTTAAGTGTCTTGACTAAAATGAGTCATTTTGTTTGGCATATTAATCTCAAATTGTTCACTCTCCCTTAACATCTTGATGTAGCATGAAAAATTTTTTTGGAAGCACAGCCAATGGGTATTACTCTTTGGCTCTTGCTTGACTAATATAGTTTATTTTGCATGTCTATTGTGTACACTAATTTTTTTCATAAACATTGGTTTCAGAAAAATAGTTATATCTAAACATGTTCATAAATTTACTACAGTCTTCCAGAAGCCTTAGAAGCAAAACTCAACTATAAGTAGTGCAACATAACAAATATTGATACATATATCTAGATATGCAAGTTTATATAGAAAGAATCAATGTTAATTTTTATCTCAACTCAAAATCTTCATGACTTAGAGTTTTTGACCATTTTCCCTCTAGCAGCAATATGTGTGTGCATCTTTGTCATATACATAATCTATATTCAAACCCTCATGTAAGTCAAAATGAACATATTGTTATTTTCTTATTGACTGATGAAGGTATTAACATGAAATATCAGTGTAACAGAGAAGCTGCTGTTATGTAAGAGAAATTTGATGTTTTACAGTTTTCCACCCAAACCTAATTGAAGCTTATTTTACTGTTCAAAAAATATTTGTTCATTAATTTTTTATAGTAAATTCCCCATAGTGTCAAAAACACATCTTATATTTAATCTTTAATGTTAGTTTCCTAATAAAATAATTGTGTAATTGTATTAAAATATTTTTAGAATGCATTAAAATCTTTTTTTTTTGAAAGGAATGCAGGATATAACTGGATTCATTCAACATTTCTAATCCTTATATATTTTAACCGATGAAAATTCATGTGATTTCAATATTTGGTTTCATAAATAAAATGTCAATATTTTCTTAAGTGATTAATAAATTAAATATTTTATTGGTACTTTTAATTTGCCTATCTCACATTAACTAAGATTAATATTTAAAAAATTGCAATATAATGCTTAATTTGTTCAGAGTAGTCTTTATATCTTTGAACTTCTGGAACTTGATTTTTCTTTCAGTTATTATAGAAACTAGCTCATAAAAGTAATATTTTCATGGCGTTAATTTGTATTTCTGTTTTTGCAGCTTTGCTCAAAATTTTGCCATCACCAGAGTCTTTATTGAGAGAATTGCACCGCTCAAGATAAGGTTAAACACAGAAACCTATTCTGTACCCAAATCTTTCTACATCATTACTAATATTTATGAAGTCTCCTACGCAAAAAGGATACCTATGAGACCCATGCTGTTCAGATTATTGTAATATCAGCTACTTAACATAAGACAGATGTGTCATAAGTATCTGGGAGCCTCATTTCAATAATTAGGCATCTTAAACTCATTATACCTTTGGGAATGATATCACCCCAATTAGCAGTAATTCTCAATGACATATGATGTTTTATTGGCAGGCAAAAATGTCAAAGAAAGATGAGCTTTGATATGTTTGTAATTCAAAAAATAATTGTAAGCCTTCTGCTTCTGGAAAGGTAGAGTAGACATAATTTTCCTACTCTTCCTGCTAAGCACCCCCAGAAAATCCTAGAAATGATGCATAAAACAAATATAAGAAAACTCTGAAGTATGAAGAAAAGACGACAGACTGGGTAGAGACCTTGGAGCATGAAGCAGAGCACAATGGCAAATCCCCTGAATTTTCTTTCTGCCTCACATACTTCAGAGTGAGTGCTAGAGAAGTCAAGAGTACAGAAACATCAATGGGTACAACCAAAAAGAGTCCCGTGAGAAGTATATTGTCTCTAGCTAAAGGATCAAGAATGGCTAACTTAGCAACGCAGAAAACTTGACAATAATTGTTATGTGCTGGCCAAACAACATAACAACACAGAGAAAATTGAAGCCCCAGCTCAGCCAACAAAGGCTGAGAGAGAAACTGGACTTCCATTCCAGCCAGGCTTAAATGAGGCGCAGAGTCGACCCTACAGATAAGGTCAGGAAAACTGAAATTGGAATCTAGGCTTTACCTCTACTCTTAACAGTAAGGTGCCCACCCTCCCATGGCGTCAGTGTAGCACACATTGAAGAGACTGGAATTTTACCTCCACAATCAAACTTGACAAATGATAGCAAAAATGTTAGTTGCAATGTGGAATAAAAAAATCATTTATCTAAACTTTTCATCCTCTGTTGCTCTGAATCCATTAGTTTGCCTTGATTTTTGAATGCAGAGTTGGAGTCATGGGCAACTTGTAGGGTTGCCAATGTTCCTTGTATTCTAGGATCTGATCTCTAGGGTCTAGAAGAAAATATCCTTTTTCCTTAGCACCCATCATATTCTGATAATATACATATCACATCTGTGGCCCCCCAAATCAGGTTTTCACAGACAACGGCATTTGTAAAAGAAGACAATACCGTTTGAAAGATTCATTCCTCAAAAAGTGGGAGCACTCATGGCACAGGCAGGACAGAGTGTCGTTATGTGATTGGACCACCCCATTTTGTGATCCTGTAATATTTAAATACTTTTTTTTTGCATCATTTCTTGGATGATAATGAATAGGATTTCTGGTCATCTTGAATTCCCAGTCAAGCATTACCACGCACTCTATTCTGTTTCAAAAAAGAGTCAAAGTAGATTTGAAAGACAATAGCCTTTCTCGCAAGAGTAAAAAGTGGAGATCTTTTATCTAAAAATCTGGAATATCAACGATACTTTCAATGTGTTGGAAGACCCAAGTTCATAAAAGAGAAGCTAGATGGTTCCCCCAAACCAAGATGTTAAGGGCAAATCCTGAAAACTAGATTAAAGCCAGATATTTTTATGCCTCCTGACGCATGGTCTGTTAGAGGGATAAAGCAGATACCTTGGGTGGAAGCTGTGAGAGAACACGCATTCTGAGACCAAGTGTCCTACATGTGATAGCAGCACTGAGTACTCGCAGAGTGACATTACTGTCATAGTCAAACTGACACTGTGTTAACTTTTTATTTTTTAACAGCTGCTGCAAACTGTAACCCCTCAAAAGCATGTCATCCCTGTCTCAGCAAATTGCATCAGGTATTTTTCAAAGAAGCATTTTGACCTAGTTGTTTTATATTTTAAATGGTTTGTTTTAATTTATATAATGTATTTTTAAATTTAGAAAAAAAATGGAATCTATCTTTTTATCTTTTATTTCATCTTGGTTTTCTGGTCACTTAGTATAATATTACATTTCTGTGACTTATTCCAGTGACAACTGATATCAGAGTTTTAAAACTGGAATCATGTCTTCTTCCCTTTGATCAAATGATCAAATGATATTTTAAAGAGGATTTTGAAGATACTGCAAGGAGGTTCTCTATACCTTTTTTTTTTTTCCATAAATCTTTAAATTTACCTCCTCAAAAGGAGAGGACTTCGTCCTTGATCGTACAAGATGTTTTGGTATTTTGACAGGCTTCTGCTTCATCTCTGTCTAGGTGGGCATTAATGAATTGAGATAATTCTGCTACGTCAGCTGTGGCCACAATTCTCTTTCTGTGCTGTGTTCTGCACTGGCAACTAGCAGAACTGAATGCCAGTGATCCACAGTGATGTGCTTGATAAAACGTCATTTATTAGTTAGTGTTCTTTTCCAATTTTACCGTCTCAGTTTTCAACTGGTATTCCCCTTAATCTCTCCCCAAGTCTACTACTTGTGTTCATATAATCCTGTTTTAAAGTCTGCATCTGTGGGATTGAAAATTGAAACCCCTGCTGTTTTCAAATGTTCTTTTTAATGGCACTTATCTAAGGATATTGGGTACTTTATTTTCATGGGCCTCATCATGAGAGTGTCTCCAATTAGAACATTATAAAGTCATTAAAATCCCAAAGCTGGTCAGTGTAGACAGTAAACAGATGCCTGCAGGCAGGGATATCTGCAAGAACATATGGAAAATTCTAAGAGAGAAAGAATATATGTGTCATTCTGATACACAAATTATACACACACATAGAATATCTGTGTCATGAAGATAGCCTCACACCACCACCGTGACTAGTTCGTAGAATAGCAGAGAAAACTCATGGTATTGTATTGTGAGAAAGACCTCTCAAATAGGGTCTGGTTCTCACCCAGTAGAAACTTATTAGAATGCATGACCAACCTTGGTGTAGGTTAAATTTATCGCCAAGTGGACTCTTCCAAGTGGACTCTGTATCATTACTAAGTACCAGGCATAGATAGCCTCAGTCTCTACTAGAAGGAAGGCAGTGAGACCCAAATATATATCTATCAAGCTTCAATCACAATGCTAGTCCACACACACACATATATATGTGTATGCACATATATCAATTTTATATATATACAATCTTCTGCAAAAATTTAATTAATAATTTATATTGCTCATACACACACACACATTTATTTTTTTGTCAAAAATTATTCTGAGGACTGCTAAAGCACTCTTCTCTACTGAATTCTGATAAAATAAAGACGTGCCTTTTTGCTGATGTTCTGTGGTTGTTATTATAAGCTACCAAAATCACACTCTCCAAATCAAAAAAATGAAAGCTGAAGGAAGTAAAAATGTAACCTGAATTCTAACCTTCTGCCCTCACTGTATTTTACAGCCTCTCAGGATTTTCACTTGCATTGCCAGATCTCATTATTCACATAAACTCCCTAAAGTTGATTCATCCAACAAAGAGTTTCAAAGATTTCCAACTTAACTTCAGCATCCCTTAAGACAAAATAAATTTTTTCAGTAATTTGAACAGGTTATAATGCAAAAAAAAAGTGTCCCCCAAAGATGGACTCATTAGCATGAGTGCACTCAGAGCCATGGAAGTTTTATGCAATGAATGCTACTCTACAAAGCCAAACAAGAGCCTCTTCGAACTTTAGCAATTGGAAACACAAAACAACTGAAGAAATAGCCTTTTTTAATTTTTCATCTTCATTTCGTAGAACTAGACATCTGTTTACTTTCCCCTTTCCTATTTTGAATAAAATAAATACTTTTCAGATCCAATTTCATACTACCTCCACCCCGAGTTTCCTAACACTTTAATCTGAAAGTGGCCTTTGAAGAAACCACATATCTAGTGAAATGCTACAGCCCTTTTCAGAAATATTCTGAATCTTTGTAAATGTCAAAGGAGAGCCACAAATCTCGAACAGTTGCCAAAACCAGAATATCTGTGAATGTCACAGTGATGCTTGTACAAGCCTACCATACAGGGCTTTTGTGTGAGTGTCAAATTCTGTCAGGTTCATCTTAAAGAAGCGTAATACTTAAGGAGAGGTTTCAAGAGGTTTAGGATAAAATTATATTCATGTTTTCCATGGGTCAACAGTTATTGCTGTTGGCCATCGTCAGGTTGAATAGAGGCATGGTGCTGCATTTCAATTACAAGAAACTTATTAAATAATTTTTTCTACAAAGCTATGATTAACCACATTTTGATGCTCTATACTTAAGTAATCAAATATTCTTTTTTATTTTAAGTCACCAGTGATTTTTTGACATTTTATATACTTGTCATGAGTTAATTTTAGACTCATAAAGAGATTTTTACAACTGGAATATGTTAGATTACCATAGTAGGAAGTTAGCATTTCTAATAAAAACTAAGGACCCTGTGGTGACTCCCTAGCATAATCTGACAAATGTAACCCATGGTGCTATTTTATCACTAAGGGATGTAGAATTTAACAGGGAAACATAGGTATCTACTCAAATATTATTTGAATCAAATGCCAGAAAGTAAATTCTTAGGAAATTATTTATTTTTAATTAATGCATTACTTTGTGTCAAAAACAAGCATTTCTTCTTTCTTAGAGGTTGTATTTAATTGCTTTTTTCCCTTTAAGTATCTATTAAAATATATCTGGTTTTTGGAAAGGCCATTTTATAGGGGTGATATTTTGATTATTTCATTCAATTCCTTATTAGTACTAGCTATTGCAGAATACCCCTAATTTATGCTCTGGCTTTCCATACTTTCTTGTGTCTATTTTCTTTATATATTTCACTTTCTAAGTTTTCAACTATGCACTTTTTAGTGTAAAAATGTTACATATGGTTTTGAAATGAAACCTTTTATTTCTCCCTTCTAGCTCATTGTTGATGGTGTTCTCTCTAACAAGGATGTCTTTCAACCCCTCACAACCCTATTTCCATTTATAGAAACCTTTGTTTTTAAAACTCTTCTGCCAATATGAAATTGATACTTTGGGTTCCATATAAACTTATTTTTTTGAAATAAATGTCTGTAGTGTCCCTTATTATTCATCAATTAGGATTAAATCTTATACTCCCTTTTCTGTATGGCAGGAACAAATTGTATGTCTTTATATTCCATGGTAATGCAGTACCTAACATAGTGTCCAGCACAGAAGTTAGCATATAATAAATGAACAAGTAATTTTCGAAGAAGACTGATAACCCTTTTCCTTGTAGGCATAGGGCTGTCCATCTCGAGAAAACATTTCCTGTCGTCCGTTGATGCCTCTGGCCATGTGACTAGCTTCCTGCCATTGGAGTTCAAGCAGAATTGTTGTGGGAAATATTACATTTTCCTTTTTAAAAGTAAATCCTTTACCCTGATCAAACCTATCCCCCAAGCACAGAGGCCTAGAATCTCTTGGGAGTATAATAAAACAATTTATTTATTAGAAGCAACTTTGACCTCTGAATAACTGAGAAATGGAGCTGTTTAGGGGCTTTAGAATGCACACTTCAGGATTATTGTTTGAAAAAGAAACAACAATAACAAAGGCCTTTTGTTAGTTTTTAACTGATTGTTTTATTGGGCTCTCCCTGTTTTTTCTTTCTTTTCTCTTTATTTCTTACAGTAATCTTGCTTTAACCTAATTTGTTTAATAAAATAGATAAATCAATTTGAAGTTCAGAAATTATATATTCATTTAATATGTAAAATATCTGTAAAGAATCCAGTCTATTGAATATCAAAAAACTATAAATATACATTATTTATTTTGGACCACCTTTGTTGGAGAGTATGATAACTTATTTAAAATTATGTTTATAAAATTTTTGGAAAACATGAAAATTATAATTGCCCATGAGCTGTTAATGTCATCCATTTTATGGGAATAAATATCAAATAGTTATTTATTAAAACAGAATTTTTGTTAGGAAGCAGTGGTTTAGGAGGTTTCTTTAAAATTATGTATCAAATTTGTTTTTCAGTGAGTTTTTTAAACATTCTGTTTTAATGATATGTATATTTAGCTCAGTGATTTTCATTTTTTAAATGCTTTACAATTTTTAACAAATTTGCCTTTACAAGCCCTCTTGTAATATTATAAGACCATAAAGTTGAACCAGTAAATTAATATATTTTTTTTACCAAAAAGGAGATATTTCAGACATTGGTTAGTACCATTAATTAGCCAATGTTCACTTTTTAATCAAACGTGAGATATAGCAATATAATAAAAGGCTATTTTTGTTTCACATGACTGAAACCTGAAATTTCATTAGTTATATTTAAATGTATTCTTCAGCTATTTCTAGCTAAAGGAAAAAGGGAAAAAAGTTGAAATATGAGTTATAAACCTATGTAATTAATCATGATAGTTGATTTTTTCAGATTATTTAAGTTTTCAATATTTCCCCCAGTTTGCTTTGCTTAGAATTAAATAAATGTTTGCACCAAGTGCTCACTCTATGTTACCTAAGATGTTTTTTTATGTTTATATCATTACTTTTAGAAAGTATGTATTTGATGGTCAGATATATACAAAGTTGACATAACAATTTTGTAATACTCTGAAACTTTCTGTACCTTAAACATGTGAGTGCAGGTTGAGTAGTTTGATTAATTTCAAATATCTTCTCAAAATTTTGCATTTGTTTCTTGATACTTTGATTAAAACTCTCAATTTAAAATTATGTTTTATTACAAAGATGATGGCCCACTAAAGGGAATTGAATAAAAATCTTATGTAGGTCTAATGATAATTTGTCTAGTAAATATTTGGATGAAATGGGCCTAAAGAAAAGCAAGAGTAACATAATGTAGAGTAATAAAGAATAACAAAGTAGCAGAAGGAAAGATGGCTGAATTATCATAGCCTCACCTCTTTTTTTCTATACTGATTAAATATTTTATTGCTCTACTCTTAGAAAATACTGTGTAAATGAATCAGCAATTGTCTCAACTGATAGATAATAGAGATAAGGTCAAATTTAAGAGACCACTTTGCTGTTTTTAGTGAGAGTCAGTTTACTTATATGTTTTCAGATTTTAAGAAAAACTCAATTGTTTAGATTGAATAGAGCAGCACTGGCACACATGTGCATGCTCGCGTGTGTGCACACACTCACACACACGCACATGCATCAAATGATTTACTTAAGAAGTCAACAAAATAAAGTGGAGAAGTTGCCACAAGTATGATAAAGATAATTCTGGGGGAAAACTGTTGTTCTGACGAAGTACCTGATTAAAAATAAGAGATATTCATATAATTTTTATTTCAGAAACTAGATACTTAAACTCAATAAAGTACCTTTTCCTATGAATTGTGATCTTTTATAGACAATGTGGTTAACTAGCATATTCTCTCAACCAAGAGTCCTTGAATCACACTGGAGGATTTTCTGAATCATAGAGAGGAGAAGTACCACTTCTCCTTGATTGGAAGGGTGATAAAACCCAACTCAGGCTTTCTAATTATTTGCCAGTTGAACTTAAATCTGTATGGCTCCTTTATGCAACCTAGGAAGATGGGGTGAATTCACTAAAAGAAGAAGAATAGAAGTTGTGGAAATTCTAAGGCATAAAGCTAGTGATCCAAGCCTTGAAATGATATTAATAACAAGGATGTTAAATAGTCTTAGTAACTTCTAACTCAAAAGTGATTCTTTAATTGGAATCAGCCAGTGAAGGTTCTTACTAAATGAACATAATACCTAGAATGTGATGGCCTTTTGATTTGTTAACTTACTATTCTATGGTCTCAGCTATACAATCAAACAATAATCTAGGTGTTGCTATAAATATTTTTGTACATGGGGTTAAAAGTCCATAATCAGTAAAAGGTTTACTGATTTTAAGTAAGAAGATTTTTCTAGATAAGCTAGGTTAACCAAATTCAATCAATTGAATGGCCTCAAAAGCTGATCTAAGGCTTCTCCAGTGAAGAAGAAACTCTGAAAATGAATATGAGGGAGCTCAGAATTATAGTCTGCCATCCCTGTTCATTTGCTCTATGGGTTTGCCCTACTAGTCCCTACAATCAACCAATCCAATTCTTTAAAATAAACATATTAATATTTGTCCTCTACTCTCTGGTTGAGTGTTGACTGATACAGATTTTGGCTAAGGCATTCGTTCTGAAGTAACAAAATCTTAAGGATGAATTTCCTCATTTACTCTGGGATTTCTGGTTGTCTAATTCAATTTTGTATAAACCATTAATATTTTATTTCCAGTGGAAAAAGTGTATTATGGCATGATGCAATAGAGATACAACAAAAAAAATAGCCATAGAATACTCTTAAGAAAACATCTATAGAACATGTACTTCTCAGTGACAATTACAACAATTTAATTAAAGAGTTTAATGGAATTAGATGGTTGCTCTGAGCTGCATTGAAAAAAGTTGGAAAAGAAAAGCATGAACTCATGGCTTCAAATTACCACCTCAAAATCTGCAAAAATAATATGAAAGTTTCTATATTTGCCCTAAAACACACTCTTAACTTTCGAAACTTCTGAGTCAAGATTTCTAAAGAGCAAATTGAAACTCTGATCTTGCAAGTGGTTGAATTATAACACAAATTGAATTGTCAACTGCTCAGGATTTTTTCTCAATAAAATTGTTTGAAAAGAAATAGAAAGCTGAAAATTGAATGGGCTCATATAGGAATACCCAAATGAAGGTGAGAATATCAAAGCAATGATTTCTGCTGAGTCTATTTTGCCAGTAACCCCCCCACTCATGCCTGAGAAGGACAATCCTCCTTTTCCCAAAGAAACTTTAATGGCATCCGCAGGAAGTTTCCAATCGAGGCACTATTCATTCTCTTCAAGACCTAACCCCACCTTCATTCTTCACTTTTAAGCATATAAGTAGACACAGGGCCCAGCAGACCTCAAATGATGAGTTATAAATTGTGTCCCATAAGGACATGTGCTACACACCCAAAGAACTACATGATATTTTCAATGTATAGTCACAGAAATCTAAGGAGCATATGTAGAAAGAGATCTTAAGGATGTTGGCTCCTATGGGAAGGAATATGAAGTTGGATCAGGCCAAAATAATAATATAGGCTCACCAAGCAGAGATTCAGCATTTAATGTTTTAGCTTGAAGGGTTAGAAAGGGCTCCAACAGTTTGGTTGGCAGAAACATGCACCTGAGTGAAGTTGAAATGATAGAAGTATCTTATTCTATAGAGGAAGGTATCCAAAAATTTAGGGAGATTAGGATGTAGAGCGTCTTTATTTTGTAAGTCCTGTGTCTTCAAGCTGCAGAATTCCGGAGGACATAGTTTTCAACATAGTTGTAAACTATAAATTTGCAAAGAGTGGGGAGTGGATCACTAGAATCCTTGAAGTGTTCTGTGGTTTCTTGTCTCTATAAGTCAGAAATAGGGTGGGAACTGCTACCATGAAACCTGGATCCCTACTGTGAAGAGGATAATGAGATCTCAGGTTGTCAGGGGCCAAGTGGCATCACTAAACAGCAAAGACAAGGTAGAGGTGATTACTGTAAAGACAGGCAGTTGTCATAATCGTCTGACTTTCTGAAATATGTGGAATTTACTAGACGGACTTAGTGTGCATAGAATATAAATCAGTAGGCATTCTATTAAATTCTTACTTGAGGTTTACAGGCAGGGGAGTTTTAGGTCTAGTGGACATTAATTTAGTTTGAATAATCAAAACAGGAGACCCAACCCCTCAATCAGTTCCTTAAACTTGAACCAGTTTAGAGACTCAGAGTGCCCTGAACACAAGGGACTCCTTAAAAATAAAAACACTAAGACACTGCTAAAAATTTATGCTCTTAGTCTTATAGCTTTCCCTAAAAGGACACAGAACCATGTGTTCAGGTGACTGTGCACTGGCTAGATGGAAATAATCGGACTTTGAGGAGCTACTGAGTACTGGCTCTGAACTGACACAAATTCCTGAAGCCTCAAAATGTCACTATGGTCACCCAGTCAGAATAGGAGCTCAGGAGATCAAATGATCAATGAGGTTGTAGGTCAAGTCGCTCTCACAGAGGTCCTCGTGGCTCTCCCAACCCATCCAGTGATTATTTCAACATTCCACATTTCCATATTGGAATAAAAATACTCAGCAACTGGCCAAACCCCCAGATCGTTCCCCTGACATGTAATCATACCTATTTTGGAAGGAAAGCCTTCTTGGAAACCACTGGAATGGCCTTTACTACCAGCATATTTACTAAAAGCAATGCTACACCCCTCGAGGAATTGCAGAGATTAGTGTCACCATCAGGGACTTGAAGGTACAGGGGTGATGATTCCTATTTGGCTTGCACAGAACGCTGATTTTAAGAAAACACACCAGTTAGTAAATAGATACTGGTTTCAACTGACAAGCCAGCAATACACCTTCACTGTCTAACTCAAGGATATGTAAATTATGCAGCCCTCTGTCTTAATTTACCCCACAGGGACCTTGGACACCTTCCTCTTTCACAAGCTGTCACAGTGGTCCTTTGGATTAGTGATATTATGCTAATTAGATCTGGTGAACCCAAAATAGCAATTAGTAAATGTGTTGGGAAGATATACATGTGTCAGAAGGTGTGAGATAGCCCCTCGGCCCCACCACCAAATTCAGAGGGCTTCTATCTCATCAAAATGTCTAAGAGCCCTGTTGTCTGATATTTGTGAGGAATCTCTTCTAAGATGAAGGATAAGTTGTTGCATCTGGTCCCTCCTAAAGTCCAGAAGGAGGCACAACACTACTGGGCCTCTGTGAATTTTGGAGGCAACATCTGACTCATTTGGATGTGCTACTTCAACCTATTTAACAAGCAGCCCCAAACGCTGGTTGTTTTTCAGGAGCCCAGAAAAAGAGAAAAGCTCTGCAATGAGTCCAGACTGCCATGCAAGCTGCTTGCAATTCATATACCTCAGTTACTAAAATAAATTAATATTCTGGGGGCAATCCTAAAGACATAACTGGTTCTAAATCTTAATATTCAATCAATAACGAAATTTGTCCTGGTGTGTGTTTACATCTAATGCTTCTCTATCTATTTATAGATGATTAAAAATGCAAATTGATACTACATGTGTTGCTATTATTCTTGCATATGGTTCCTCATAATGGACAAGTGGTCTTATACTTTTCATGACTACACACTAATGAATGGCAGTTGCTTTCTGTCTTGCTACATAAAATTAAAAAAAAAAATAGCAGCTTATTGAAATGCCACTTACTTTTTTTTTTTCTTATAATGGGTCCCGATACAAAAAATGTTCGTGCTATGTGACTTTGAAAATGCCCTTTTCTGCCAGTCAACTTTTCTTGCACCAATACTGTCTGCTGGCAGTAAACAACATGATCAGGGACCAATTTAAAGTCCAGGAATCAAATTATTTGAGACAGAGCCTCACTATATGGCAATTACTGCCTTGGGTGGATATATAATCTTATATATAATATTTATTATTTCAAAAATTCTGCTTATCTTAAAACATAAAATCACTGATGTATATTATATCCCAGTAGATAACATTTTCAGAAAAAATTTCCAAAAGGAACTTTGATATATCTCATAATTTCCAGTCATTTTGTACTTTAGTATTGCAAGTCACTCTGCCTGCTACACTGGAGTGTGGTTGAAAGAGAAAACTGATAGGAAAACTATGCACAAATTATACTATTAGATATCTCACACAGAAGGTTTCAACAGACGAAGCAGAGATGAAACTCATTTTAACCAGGAAAGTCATAAAATTTTATAACTACATTTACTTTCCCAATAAGTTCAGTATTAAATTTGTTCTTTCTTTCCTTCCTTCCTTCCTTCCTTCCTTCCTTCCTTCCTTCCTTCCTTCCTTCCTTCCTTCCTTCCTTCCTTCTTTTATTCTTACCATTTCTCTAGTACTCTGGGGCAGGATCCCACATTTTAAATTTAGATAGTGTATTATCTATATTAGAATTATAGTAAGTTTTTTAGTCAGTGAAAGAGATGTTATTTCTTCATTTCAGAAATTATTCTAATTATCTATTCATGTGTCTGTCTTTGCCTTAAAATGACATGTTATATGTGAAACATATGAAGAAAAAAGGTAGAGATCTTCAAACTTATTTTTTATATACTTATAAATACCAAGAAAGGGTTGATGACATTTAATCATAATAAATAGTACATAATAACTCAGTCTTTAAGAATGCATTTCACTGTCATTGTTACAACCTCATTATCTACCAAATCTAATTTTCTAAATTCTTCACAAGGAAGTGAAAAATTTATAGAAGAAAAAGAAATGTTGTATCCAGTTAAAGAAGAGGTATCATGCCATATTAATATTCCTTTTCATGCTACCTCTTATCTTTTTATAATTTTTTGACTGAATTCAATCATGCAGTGTAATGAATCTAGAGAAAAAATATGTAATATATATAATATATATAATAAACATTCTAAGATGAAAATAAGAAAAGTTTACCTCAACCTCTCTATATGCATGTACACATAGGGATGATAAGCAAAACTTGTTTAAAATCATGCTTACTAACCAAACTTTAAGGTACACATATCGATCTCAAAAGGGGCCTCAATTCTTCCCAACAATCATATATTAATTCCCATTTCCTTTCACTCTCTCTGACTTTCTAGAAAATAACTTTATGCTTTACTTTCTCTTTTATCTTTCACCATCTCCTTCCCCATCAGCTGCTGATGAATTTGCATCCTACTTCAAGTAAAAAACCATACTGACTCTCTCTACCATCTCTATCTCCAACCACATACACCATCTCTACTTCCATCACTGCTATTACCAAAGAAATGCCCATTCTCCCGCTGAATTCAGTCCCTCCACATACACAAAATAGTCAATGAATTTTAGCCCCTGCAACATTCCCTCTTCTCTTTTATATAATTGATATAAAGAAGAAAGATGTCAAAGCATGTTAGAATACTGGTAGGAATGGGCAGCCAAGAGCAAGGAGAAAACAGTTAGAATACTAAAAAGTGAAACTGTAATGAAGGAAAAAAAACACACACTTGAAAATAATAACGTGGATCAGATCAAGTGCACTAGTTGAATAGCTACATTTTGTTCTTGTTATCTAGTGCCACGTAATACATCACTCCAAACTTACTGGCTTTAATCAGAAAACAGTGTAATACATCCCCAAATTCTATGGACTGATTTTGAAGCAGGCCTTGGATGGGTGGTTCTCTTACGTTCATTCAGGAATGTTGACTAAGGTCCCTTGGCGGTTATTAGCTGGCAGTTAGGCTGTTCTGGTGCTAAACTGTTTTCTGTTTCTTTGTTTATTTTTCTATCATGTTTGGTGCCTCGGCAAAAATGGTTAGAAGGCTGGGTTTAACTGGGACCATTGAGTAAAAAGACTTGATGGAACCTGTCTAAAATGGCAGGCTTACAGTAGTCAGCTCACATCAGGCTCAGTGACGTCAAATAAACAGGGCGGAAAGTGACCAGTCAGAAGCTTCAAAACATCTTATAATCTAGCTCGAAATGCTCAGAACTTAGTTCTGCTACAACCTGTTAGACAAGTCTCTACATTAAATCAGGTCCAAGGGAAGGGCAATTAGAGTTCACCCATTAATGGGAAGCACAGTAAAATATGTGCAGATGTGTTTAATGTACCAGAATGTTATGTAGGAAAAGAGAGTTTACCCATTTGCTCTTGAGGGTAAGTAAAGTACGTAGATACCAATATTAACCAACTGGTAGCTTTGTAGTTGGAGAATGAAGCAGTATTTTCCTGAGAAGATTTTTTTTTTTCAATGAAAATAAAGCAATGTCATCCCCAGGTTTTTTTTAGTAAATGTTAAATATTTAAACCTATTAAAATATTTTAATCTATTCAAAGATTTATTTAAAATGTTCTACTTACTTTATACATGTTTAAATGTTTATTTATTTAGATTGTCCATGGAAAGATGTCATTAGATATTGCTACTAAAATCACTTTGCGTTTTAGATCTAAAATCACTTTATTGTTATTTTCTTTTGAAATAATACATTTTGATACTTGTATTAAATATTGAATTAATGGACAAGTTATATTTTATTTAATACATATCAGGTTTTAGCTTACTATAACTTTTGGCAAACACATTCTAATTTTCCAAATTAGCATGCATTTATGAAGTATTCCAAAATGAAAACAAACAAAAAAAAATACAAAAGTTGAACTCAAAGTGGGTATGAATTATTTGCCACACAACTCATCATTTTTAGTAAAGTCTATTTTAACTTCCACAGTTATGTGTGTGTGCACACAGGTGTAATTTGGTGAAAGAAAAAGTAATTGCAAAAGTAAAGAGCAGTGACTAAGGAAACTTAAAATTCTGAAAAGAGAATAGCACTGCATGACATACACAACTGGCCATCAAGAAAAGACTAAAGGAAGTTGAAGAGAGGGGAGGGAAGGGACAACCACAGGGCACAGTAACTATCACTGTCAAAGTTTGTCAAGTATTTTCCATTACTAAGATCTGACTCATCCATCTGAAATAATATTCCTGATGGAAATGGACATGTGAAAAGGAATAGAAATGGCTGACAGAACTTCACTAAATTATGTGGTCTAATGAGATATACTGTTATATAAAAGGGAACATGAACAGTCTACTATTAGCATTATCTCAACTTATAATTAGTGAAATGGTTTGATGACAGTTAAATAAACCCATTATGTCCATTAAAATAAAATTAAAGGACACTATTTCCTTTAAAATTAAAGACTTTGAAGTTATACAAAATATTCATTCAAACTGATAATTTTGAACTAAAAATTAATTAGTTAAATTTGAGTTTTGAAAAGTAAGATGATTTAGTAGTCATAAATATTCACAAAAAGTTATGATGTTAACCTAAGAAAACACTGAGAGAACTTTAAAATGTACATGACTTACTTACCAAACTACAGCTTATTTTTCCCGTTGCTGTTTGCATCTTATCTGTGAACAATGTGAGGAAATACAGCTGCTACCCAATTAAATACTTTCTTCCTGATTTGCATCTTTATTTCACTAGAGAAATGATGAAGGGATTAAAGAAAAAAAAAAGAAAAACTAAAGCAGATGTCATTGAGAATGACCAACTATAATCCAAGTAGCAGTTCATAAAACTAGTAAAAATAATCAGAGTAGAATGTCCTATTTGACTAAATTACTAAAGACATTACATGAGCTATAGCTTTGCCAAAGTATTATTTTTTTTCCAAGTGTATATGTGTGTGTGCATGTGTATTCTCTTCTAAAGTAGAATTATCAATATATTAGATATCCAGAATAATCACAGTCTCTAAAAAATAGGAAATAAAGCAAAGTGATTAAATAAAACCAATGATTAACTTTTTGTTTCTAATATCTCACCTACAAACCCTATATACTAGTGAGACTTCTAATTAAAACAGATGTGCTCATCTCTTTTTCTCAAATAGAATCTTTCTTGCTTAAAAAAAACTTAGTAATTCCACATTAAAATATATTCTGTAGGTCAAATTTTTAACACGGTCCAAAAAGATACTGAAATGAAGTGCCAATATATTGATTCTGTTGCAACCATCTCACCATCTTACTTACCCACAGTACCCTCTCACTTTTTACTCATGTCATTCTTTGTGCTCAACTGCTTTTCTCCAGTGCTTTCCTTTCAAACCACTCATCATTCAAAGGTCAACTCAAATGCCACATCTGTGTACAGTCCTCTAATTTCTTATAGCCTGTCAAAATTCACATTCTCTCTCTGATTGTCACAACTTTAAAAAATTTTTTTCTTATAACATTATATAATTAAATTCATATTATTATTAATTCTATTAATCTATTCTTCCTAATAAAAATGACTCCACATCTTTTAAAAAATATTTGTGCCCCTGATTGCCTGCAGTTGCTCATAAAGAGGAACACAATTCATATGAATTTCATCAAGTACATGTTTTCTTAAGGAATAATTGTTTCCTATAAAAAATGATTTATTTAACAGCAGCAGTTAATAAATTGAAAATAGGAAAAACATTAGTAAATGTACTTTAAATTTACAAAGTAGGGTTTTTACAAGTAAACCTTGCATCCATGAGTATTTTTAATAATGTGCATTTTATCTTAATGATTCTTTTAAAATTTGTTTCTTGATTTCAAACCATTACAAATTTTATTGCCAATTAGATTTTTCTAATAAGAAGACTAATAAACAATGAAAACATTTAAGAATTCTTGACATTCTTTTCACAGTTTTCAACTTGATGCATTTAATTATCTTACTAATTGACTAATTTTAAGCATAAATATTCTGAAAAACATTTATCTATAGAATAAATTAAGCTACAATAAAAACTGTGTTATCCTCAATGAGGTAGAAGATTTTTAATTCTAAATATTTATTTAAATTATGCTCTCATTTCTGAAATAACCAAATTTGGAATACTTCTTTTGAAAATGGAAGTAAAACATCTGTCATATTGTCTTCTTAAAACTTTAATAGTGAACAGTTTGTTTCCAAAGAATATAATATTTCATTTAAAAGATATACAGTGGAAGTTATATAAAACGTACCCTATATACTAAGCTAGCTGCCTTAGGTAAGTAACAAAAAACATTCACCCCTAAAGAACTGTATCTAACAAGTATTAGGGGAGATTCTTACAGGCCTTTTTGCATTATTTTGGTGTACAATTTTAAAGCAGACTTTCAAAATATTTGAAACAATGATATCTTTGTTGAGATAAAAGACAATAAAATAACCTATGCTTTATCATATAAAACATTTCTGTAAAGCTTTTCTGGGCAGGTGCCTGCTTATGTATTTGTTTCTCTGACTCTTAGAGCACTCAATATTGTGTTTGATACAGTGATATGTAGAAAGTTTTGTTTGAAAAGTCATCTTTGGAAAAACTATTTTAGAAAAATAAGAAAAGTTAGAAGTGTTTATTTGAGTTTCTTTTAATGGTAATGGCACTTATGGAATTGCTAAGCATTTCAAATTTTGGTATTCTGTAAATGATAATAAAGTTTCATATAACACCGATAATTAAGGCTCCAGGTTTATGTTGCATTTCTAGTTTTGAGACAAATGATGAGAAGGAAATAAGGCTGAGAGCTTCAATGGGTAAAGATATTGATGTTTTTTTTTTTAAACGTGAGAGTTTTCTTTATGTGTTAAAAAGATTAATTGAAAGTGTATTATGATGTTAATAACATACTAATACTTATAATAAAGCAAATAGTAGACATAACACATTCATTCATTTCTCATTTCATTTCAGAAAAATTGTCTTTGAAATAAATATTTATGTACACATACACGTATAGATACACACACACACACACATATATAAATATATAATTTCAAACATTGTCAAATGAAAGTATTTTTACTATAATGAAAGTCAGTCAGATACCCAGGTAGTTTAGATGGCCAGATACTCCAAAAACGCTATACTCAAAAGAACCATTTATCATTTATTGTTCCCCACCTGGCCACTCTTCTATGTGATTTCATTCCCAGTATTTGAAACTGAGTATGTCACTTATTATTGTTGTAGTTATTTTAGCTACTTCATTAATTTTGGGGAGACAAAGGTGACATGTTATCATTTTTTTCTTGACAACCTTTTACAACGTGGTACTTTTCTAATAAAACCTTTAAAAAAATATATGAGTTTGCATAAAGGGACATTTTAAATAAAATAATCTTTTACATAAAATAGATTTTATATAAAATACATTTATCTAAAGATCATTTTCTACCTCATTATTGAAAATTATAAGCTTGTGAGAACATTGCATCATTATATATATATGTACTCAATTTTGGTTCATTGTTTTTTTACATAAATTGAGATATTACAAGTTTTGAACTCTGAAAACAGCATTTCAGATGAAACTTTCTTAGTTTTTTTCTATTAAATATAGAAATTTAAATATCCTATATTTTTATACCCATGGCTTGAAATAGTTAAGAACATGTAGCTACTTAACAAAACATTGTGATAAATGATTGATGGGTAAGACCATACACCAAGTGTTGTGTAGGACACCGAGATGAAACCACATGGTTGCTACTGTCTAAGGCCTTAAGGTCCAGTAGTTTATCATTCACTGAAGCACTAAAATAGTTGGTAAATTTGGCCACAGCTAGAGTAGGGGAAAAAACATGAGGCAGAAAATAACTGTGGTGTGGGGGTTGGAAAATGCCCCTCACCAAACACACAGAAGAAGAGGGGCATCAAAGAAAGAATCATATTTTCACAGGTAAAGAAAAAGGTGTTAAAGTTTTGGACTGAACCATTTAAAAATTAGACACATTTGTTTATATTTGTAGCTAAAATGTTGGGTTTGAAATATACCCAGCTGTTAGAAAGATATCATGAATAGACTTATAGATTACAGATATTATAGAAATTTTGATTTAAAAATTGGAACTAAAAGTAATCAGAACTAAGGAATAAAATGAAATTATGGCAGACCTTACTTATCTTCCTAGAGCTCATGTTTGAGACAGAGGCTGAAGGGAATAAATTAGAGTGCAGTAAAATATAAAATAATTGTTTCACTAAATATCTCTCTGGGGAGTGCAAGGCAACCATCATGCCAGCAGTTTCAGTAGAAGTTGGATATAAAAGGCTAGACACTGAATTTAGCAATTCAGGTATAAGACGTTAACAATCCTGTCACAAAATAAATAAGATCGGCTATTTATTGATCCATGTAATTCACTTATTCAATATTTTTTAAAGTGAGCACTGTGTGTCAGAGACCATGTGCTAAGCATAGGAAACACAGTAGCCAAGGAGACGGACTCCTGTCACTGTCATGAGCACTGAGAGTTCAATGGAAGACATGGCATTTTACAGTAAACTAAGTGAGGATGATGACAGTTAAGATAGTGGAGGAGAGTAGAAGAGGCTATGGAACTAGAGTGGGGATGGCTCCCCTTGCTTAGAAAGCTTTCTGCAGAAGTGAAGGGTAAGCCGGCACCTTCAGGATGAGTTCCATTTTGCCAGGCAATGGATAGGTGGTGCGTGTTGGGAACAGTTCACCTACAGAGAGGAAAAACACATGTGCAAAACCCATGGGATGGATTACAGAGGAGGCAGGGAGGGTGTTCAGAGGAATCTGTGGAGCCTTCCAGAGTTGAGATCCTACATATACCCTTGCAAATAAAGCAGATGAATCACCAAAGGTTTTATCTAGTGAACTAGTGCTCTATATTTTTAAAACCTTGAAAAGCTTTAATATAGAAGGTTAAGGACTAGGGAGGAGCCTGGGTTTGGGGGCCGGAAGCCTCAAGCCAGGGTTAGGAGTTCCAGTCTCCTGATAAAGATTATGAAATTTTAGACAAAGCTGAGAACCACCTTCCCCCCACTTTAAAGACTCTTTTTCTTTGTTGAAAATAAAAGAAGACAGTGCTGTGCTCAGCCTGATGTCTCTGGTAAGTAGGGACACACTGAAGAAGGAAGGAAAGGAAGTGGTTAGGCTCAGGCTGTGTTTTCCTGCTTTGAAGAGTCCCAGTGGGGCCTGAGGACCAACCCTCAGCTCACAGTCATCACAGAAATGACTTCAGGTCACTTCAACTTCAATTTGCAGAGCATTCTGCTGAAGCTTTACCTTCCCCTCACTTCATGATTAGAGAACTGAGCTCTAGTCAAGCATAAGCCACATATCCAGGGCCTTCAGGGGTTGAGACAGAGCCCACCTGGGCCTTTGTGCCTGGCCCCTGGCAGCTAAGGCAGGGCAGGCATTTATCTGTATCCTAAGTGTGCTGTCTTTAAGAACCTAAAAAATGAGGTCTGGAAGAAGAACAAGAAACACCTGGCGGTGGAAAGAGCTTGGAAAACAATGTCTTGGCCCCACCTGCTCTCCTCCCAGCCAGATGACAAAGCCTGCTACAATCGTTTCTCTAGATCTCACTGGAGACTAGCTCAGCTCTGTTGAGGCAGTTTTTGTAGGAGCACAGGAGCAGGGCTAGATTCCATCATTTAAAATCAGAGTAACATCTGAGCTGTCTGCTCCTGGGCCCTCTGGCAGCTATGTTTTAAAGCATCTTCCCAGTCTGTTTGGGGCATCTTGTTCCACTTTTTGGAATCCCAAAATAAGCAATTAGAGGACTGGGCCGAGGAAGGTGAACCTGCAGCAATGACTGTGGCTTAAATGTGTCTCAGAAAGAAGGGAGTGAATGTATTCAGAAGATAATGACTGAATGTATTACAGAAAATAGCTTGAGAGGAGGAAAAACTGTGTCCAAGAACATAAGTTAGGGAACAATTTCAAGTAGTCTATGCAAAGCATGATGTCTGCTGCTTAGTCTCGTGTGTCAAAGAACAGGATAGAATTCTTTGTGATTTTGAGCTCCATGTTAGGGATTCCTTGAAAGCTAATCTTCAGTTCTTTTATGTCTCCTCTGGAAATGATGTCATGAGTTCCATCTCCTTTGGGCACAGGCACAATCCTGCCATGACCAATAATTGTAATCTCTCCATATTCTCAATTTCAAGGATTACAGTCTGCTGACAACACCAGATATTTTTCCAGCTCACTCAAACTTCATGATTTGTTCTGACTTCAAATGTTCTCTAATCCCACCAAGACTTGCAGTACTTAAGGAAAAAAAATCCAGAACAATGAGAAATCAGTCTCAATGGCCAGCTTTCGTGCTGCATTTATCTAGTCCACTCAGTCTTCTGTGTATATATATCCAATTATGTTATACTTTGTTTCCTCTCCTCTAATGTCCACCTTCTCTTACCTATCCTCAATCTCAACCTATATAGTCTCTTATTTAATTCTGAAAATGGAAGGGAAAAATAGAACATTTCCATGTCTGACTTTCACCAAATCTACCCAAATGTTTGTATCTGTCACCATTTATCCTGCTTTGTTTTCTATCACTATGGAGGAACTCCTTGGCAACCATCTAAGACCATTTGAGCATGAGATACCAACCCTAACCCCCTGCTCCCACCAAGTTAGTGTCATCACTTAAGCAACCTGTCTCATCCTGTATCAATGTTTTTTTGCTTATTGTGTCAACCTCCTCAAAATAAAAATATGTTCTTATATTCTCATTTTTAGAAAACCATCTTTTGATTTTACATCCCTCTCCAATTGCCACCTCTGTTCTTCCTTACCTTAAAATTTCTATAAAATTTTACTATAATAATTGTTCCAATTTCTTTCTTTTTCTTCTTTTGTAATTAGTGCAATACAGCTTTCATCTCTATTAGTTTATCAAAAATACTCTTGTTGAATCATTAATAATCACATTTTTGCTAAATCCAATAATTATTTTCCATTCTTGAAAAACATTCTTCATTTCAGTTCAAAAACATCATGCTCTCTTGATTTTCCTCCAACCTCACTGGTCATACTCTCAGTTTTTTGAGGTATTTTTATTCCTCTCTCTTGCTGGGGCTTCATGCTTGGATGTTCTCCATTCTTATAAGTAATCACTTCATGAGGAAGAGGAACAAAAAGAATCTAACTACCACCACGCAAAACAATTTCTTGTGGTACAAATATATTTTGTACCTTACTGCACCTTTTTGGGCCCAATGATACTCTTGTTCACGGATGACCACAGAAATCGTGGATTTACACTGGTCTCATTCTACTAAAAGTTATTGCAATCAATGTGTCTCTTGTATCAGTAGCAGCAACAGTAGCCGAATCTTGAAAACTTCAACACAATTGTCTAAGTTTTGGGATCATCAATATCAGGATTCAATTAACAGAGAGATGAAACAGCAAACTAGGAAAAGAGAAAAGCAAGTAGCATCTAAAGCCATCATTGATGGTGAATAGGGGAGATACCTTCTGGCATTTGAGATAGCTTATAGGGACACATTCGACAGGAAGACAGGGATTCTTCCCAGCACCACATAGTTTCTTTATTTTTTATATAAAAATTTATGTAGATGTCAAGAAATGTATCTTCTGGAATCTTGTGGATTATTAGATTTTCAAAGTCTAAACTTTAAGATAGTGAATCAAAATGAATTTCTGTTAATCTCTTGGTTAGCACACTTGATTTTACACTGAAGATTGCTATGTGTGAGGTTCTGCAATATTGATTTCTTGTTCTAAAGTCTTCCAAATGCTAATAAAAATAGAGTATGCATGGAGAACGTTTGCAGATTAACTAGAACTGGCTGTGGATGCCTACCATCTGGTGCTACAAAGCATGGATGGATTAGTTGTAACAGCAGAGAGAATGAAATGCTTTACACAATCAGATGGCAAAATGGCAATAATGATGTGTGCACATAATCGAAGTACAGTGTGGGGTAGACAGAATTCTGGCAGCAGAAAACAAGGAAAGAGCTAGAGTAATTCTAACGTTGAAAAGCTTCCAAATTAATATTGTTGGGACATTACAATGTCCAACTGGGAACAGCATGCACTATATTGCATTGGAAAGTTAGAATTTAGAGATGTGGTTGTGCTTTTATTCTCAACTAACTGTGCGATTTGTTGGCAAGTTAAATATCACACTAGAATTTATAAAAACAAAATGATAATAAGTCAATTCTTATGTAGACTTTACATGTCTGTAAACCTAAGAAAGTATAACTGAACAGATAGGAAGTGGTCAAATAAAAATATAAACTAAAGAATAATAAATGGATTTAAAGTATCTAATAATTTGGGAAAAATCAGTATTTTGTGGCATACTCAAAAAAATCATTAATGAGAGAAAAGAAGTAAGATAATTTTTAAAAATTTTCCAAGAGAAGTATACATAGAAAAAATATTTCAACTGATCAACAAGCATTGGAGAAATTTCTAAGAACATGAAGATAAATTTCACCCAGACACACACATTAACACACACACATAGACAAAAGGTCATTTTAAAGTTAAAGTACATGTAGAAATTAAATTTATTTTACCTTCTAAATACATTTGCTAATACATTATCCATTTTGTTAGATTTCAATTCTGTAAGTCAGACATAGCCATAAAATTAGTAAGAACTATAAATATATTAAAAACTATTAAACCAAAAGAATGCAAGGTCATTAAAGATATATGTCAGACATGAAAATGAGAGAGAAATAAAAGAACATGAGACTATTTGAGTAAATTAGTTATAACCCCAGGAAACAGAAATAATGAATAATTGGTTTGAATAATTGGTTATGAAATGTGGCCAGTGAAAGGTATGTGTGATCACAGGAAAAAAATTAGCTATTCTTTCTGATAGCAGCTTCAAATAACTAAGTCACTTCAAATAACATGATTTGTAATGAATAAAGAAAAAAGAAAAAACTGGATGTGTGCTTCACTATTAAAAGAATATAAGATTTAGTTAAAACATCAATTTGTTCAGCATCATCTTAAGGGAGTTATCTTAAGGGAAATATACAATTAAAAATAAATTCAAGTGGCTGAATATTTGAACTTGTATCCAAAAGCTATGTACGTTCTACTAACAAATGGGAAAATGTTTAGAATTTAAAGTGCTTAAATAAAAACTTTTAAAGACCTAAGATATTTAAGGTGTCAGGAGACTCGTTTAGACAGTTCATCCAAAGAGCTGGCACAAAGAGCCCTTGAAGCATTTCACATCCACAATGCATAAAAGAGTGGGATGTAGATGCTGAACACACAGTAGAGCAAATGTTCAAAATTGTTCAATACATATAGAAGTGGCTTAGGTAAATTTTGGAGGTGAATATAGAGGAAAGTATGTGTCAGAGCCAAATGTGGAAACTTTTTTCTCTCCTAACACACAATTTCTTACTAGAAACCCAGGAGTTGATATACCCTAGTTGAAGGGTGGAAAGTAATCTCCTTTATTTAATGTTGATTGATTGTGAATGGTAATCAAATCTTTAAAACATAGCAACATCTACACTAGTGTTTGAGTAAATAACTGTGCACTATATTAATCTCACCATGTATCACTTCCCATCATAGGAGGATTTCTTTTACCTTCTGTTTGAGGGCCCTACTGAAGTATTTTGTTGAGAAGAGCCAGCAAATTGCAACTGTATAGTTAAAAGACTTAGTGTACAACGTAGAAGGCAAACATGAAAACCTGTAACACGTACCAGGGGAGGTAGGGTACCTCTCTTTGAGAATTTACATTTATCTAATTGCTATGAGCTGAATACTTAAAGCTTCATACAAATATATGTCTTAAGAAAATGGTTTCTTAAGTGGACAACAGAGCTTGACCTCTGCCCTTCGGAGAAATTATTTGAATAAGATACTTTCACGCAGCTAGTCACAGATAGAGGTAAATAAGACAAGCCAAATACTTTAAACTACACAGAGCTATTTAAACACATCAGCCCTGGATAAATCAGAGACTCATCTAGAGTGGTCATAAGTGGATAAGTGAGCAGAAGGACCTATTCTAGGGCCAGTGTCTTCAGGTATTGGTCAGATAAGCACACACCCATATGCTATGATGTCAGCATAATGCACTGTGCCAAGGTCAGATTCCAATTACTTCTTATCTGTCATAATAACCTTTTAGAGATAAAGACTCTGTTATAAAATTGGTGCATTTCACTTCCTATGTTGACACTGAAATGACTGATAACTTGTTCGTGAAAGCAATCTTCTTAGTATGATTGTTAGGGGCTATTTAAATTTGTTATGCAGAAGATTTGCCAAGATGATATAATATTTCTTGATGCTTTCAAATGCCTATTCTTTTGCCTTTACAAAGAGGATAACTTGACTTAATTCTCATTCTAGATACTGTTTCATACTTTAGGGGCATTAAAAGGTACCAGGTTACGTCAGATTGATTTCTTCCATTTTTTTTTTTTTTTTTTTTTAAGACATCTGTCTTGATTCTGCATTAAGCTGTCTCAATTCCTGGAGTTTTGATGTATGGTAACACAAAATGAAACATATAAATGACAAACTGTTGACTTGTACACTTAAATCTTATTGGATGTTGTGGGTCAATATCACCACAATAATTTTTAATAATAAAAAATAATAAAATAAAATGAAATAAATACAGTAGCTTAAAATAACACCAAAAAGAAATATATATTTAATTGTTATAACTACTGTATAATTATTATTACATTATTAAGAATCCCAAGCTAAAAAAAGGAAGTCTGTTCTTTTGAATCATGTTTGTGATCTGAAACAAGAATCTGTGAGACTGCCCTGCAATATTATTCACCCAGTTTTTAGCACTTAGGTGACTGCAGTGGTTCACTTTAATCCCATTACATAAAAGGGTATTAGTGGTATTATCTGGTGTTTGCTGCTTTTCTTCACTGTACTTCATTTTCAGCACTTTGTCAGAAGCATGCACAACAGATACGGAAAATAAGTTAACTTCAGTTTCATCATCTTTTCCATTTAATGTGATCAAACAACGTATCTATAGGAACACTATTACCACGGCTCATTCATGCTGCTAGACTTAGTTACTTTAATCACAGGACCATTGGATAGTCACAGGACCATTCAGCCCTGAGTAGCTTGATTTCAGGGAAACAGAGACTCTTCCTGAGTTTGAAAAGGTCTGTATTCATTATCATGGTTAGTTCTGTCTTTGGTTCCAAATTGAAAACAGTTGCCAAACAAGCTACTTCGTAGCTTCTTTGGGACTGTGAGTAGTGCTTTATTTCAAATGAAAAAGTTTCTCTTTTCTTATTCTTTTAGTGACCATTAATGGCATTGATAGAAAAAATTAAGTCAAATGCTATTATTCCACTATATTTATTCAGAACCTATATTTTACACATTTATTTGTTTATTTATGTAGTATCTGTCTATTTATTATATAGATGAAAACTTCCTGGAGGATGGAAATTTATTTTTTCACTTGTCCTGCACCTGGCAACCAGTAATATGTTTTCTATATTTGATACATCCAATGAATAGGTATTAAAGATTAAGACAGATGTCTAATTGATATTATATCACTTAAATTACTTTATTACATTTTGCTCAATAGATATAAGAACACAATTGAACAATTTACTTTATGGATTGTATAAAAATGTCTATTGTTTTCACAAGTCTTGAGATTTCAAAATCATAATTAATTCTAAAATTAATCAAATAGAATTTGACTACAATAAAAACATATAAACAGAAACTTTGAAATGAGTCAAGAACCTTATGAAACCATGGTATATATACTATTATTTTATTATGTTATATGGACCTAAAATTCTGCTTAATTGTCTTTTTTCAAGTGATTGGTTTGTACCCAGGATTGTTTTTCTCATTGTTGAAAACAAATTTTAAGGGACAATTTAAATTTTTTTTTTTTTGAGAAGACATCAGAAAGCTGGCAGAATAGGAGTTTTCAGTCCTTATTCCCTCCATAAAAAAATGAATATGACAACTTGGCGTTCAAAAAAGAAATAAAAAAGAAAATCAAAAGTTATAGTGAAACAAACAAAAATGAAAACACAATACACCAAAATCTATGGGATGAAGCAACAGCAGTTCTATGAAGAAAGTCTATGATGATAATGTCTACATTAAGGATTTCAAATAAATAACCTAATTTTACACCTAAAGAAACCAGAAAAAATAAAACAATAAGCTCAAGTTTAGCAGCAGAAAATAGAAAATAAAGATTACTGCATAAATAAAATAAACAGAGAAACAAAAGATCAAGAAAACTCAGAGCTGTTTTGTAAAAAGTTAACAGAACTTTAACCAAAAAAATAAAAAATAGACTCAAAGTTATAAATAAAAAAAGAGATTGTAATCAATATAGCATAATATAAAAATTTATGAGACTGCTATGAACAATTATATGCCAATGAACTAGATAACCTACTACAAATGGACAAATTCCTAGAAACATGCAATCTACCAAGACTAAATCATGAAGAAAGAAACATTTAAGCAGACCAATAACAGATAAGAAGATTGAATTAGTCATCAAAAACCACCCAACAAAATAAACCCAAGATCAGGTGGCTTCATGAGTTCATCCTACCAATTATTTAAAGGAGTATTAATAACAATTATTCTTAAACTAATCCAAAAAATAGAAAAGAAGGAAAAACTCCAAACTCATTTTATGAAGCAAATAGTACTTTGATATCAAGGCAAGGACACTACAAGAAATTACAGGCCAATGTATCTCATAAACATAGATGAAAAATCCTCAATAAAACATAATAAACAAAATTTAACAGCTCATTAAAAGAATAATATGCCACATTCAAGTTGAATTCGTCTCTGAAATGCAAGGATGGCTCAAAAATTCCAATCAATAAATGTGATACAAAAAATTAAGAGAATGAAGGAAAAAAATCATAGGCAAGAAAAATAGATAAAAGGCATTCAAATCAAAAAGGAAGATGTAAAATTATCTGTTTGCAGATAATATATATAGAAAACTCTAAAGATTTCATTAAGAAAGTTAAAACTAATAAAGAAATTCAGTAAATTTGCAGTATATAAAATAAAAATATAAAAATTAATGGTGTTTATATTCCCTAAAAACAAACTATATTAAAGAGAAATTAAGAAAACATTTCCATTTACAATAGCATAAAAACAGTAAAATACTTAAGAATAAATTTAACCAAAAAAAGTGACAGATTCATATGCTGGAAACTAAATAATAAACAAACAAACATCAAATAAATAAATAAAAGAAAGAAAGAACTCAAATAGGACACAAATAAATGAAAAAATAACCTGAGTTCATAGATTGGAAGAATTAATATTGTTTAAATGTTCATACTACCCAAAGTGACCTATAGATTCCATACAATCTCTATCAAAATTCTAATGACATTTTTCATGAAAACAGAAAAAACAATCCTAAAGTCCATATAGTTCTGCAAAAAACCCAGAATGGTTAAACAATTTTGAGCAAGAACAAAGCTGAAGACCCTACACTGTCGCAATTCAAAATATACCACAAAGCTATCGTAACTAAAGCAGTATAGTAATGTTATAAAAACCGATACATAGACCAATGAAGCAGAGACCTATAACATAAATCCACACATTTATTTATTATCAGCTGTTCTTCTACAAGAATGTCAAGAATACAGGTAGGGAAAATTAGTCTCTTCAATAAATGATATTGGTAAAAATGAATATTCACATGCAGAAGAATAAAAATGCATCATTATCTCACACTATATATAAAAGTCAACTCAAAAAGGAGTAAAGACATAAGCATAACTGTAAAACTAGTAGAAGAAAATATATTAAAAAATTTTGACATTGAACTGAGCTATGATTTTTTAACGTAACCCTCAAAACACAGACAACAAAAGCAAATAAAGACAAATGAAGTAACTTCAAAATAATAATTTCTGAACAGTAAAAGAAATAAAATAAAATAAACAGAGTAAAGAAACAGCTTACGTAATGTGAGAAAATATTTGCAACAATATATTTGATAAATGTTTAATATCCAAATTATATAAAGAAATTAGCTCAGTAACTCTATAGCAAAATAATAATAATAATAATTACTAATAATCCAATTAAAAATGAGCAAAAGTCTTGAATAGACATTTCTCATTAAGAAGACATATCAATGGCCAATAGATATATTATAAGGTGCCATATATCACTAATTCTCAGGGAAGTGCGAATCAAAATAAAAATTGAACTATAGCTTCCTATCAGTTAAAATGAATGTTGCCAAAAGATAAAACATCTTAAAGAAAAAGAACTCTAACACATTGTTAGTGGCAGTGTAAATTAGTACAGCCATTATGGAAAGCAATATGGAAATTCCTCAAAAAATTAAAATGCAACTCTATGTTTTAAAATCATAAGAAAATCATTCAAAAAGATAATGAATACTCATAATAGTTGACATTAAAAATGTGTATTCAATAATTTTTAAAAAGGTAATATTATGATTCTCATACATATATAAATGAACATATTAATGATTTTATTTAACTCATTAACTATCATATGATCCAGCCACTCCACTTCCAGATGTATATCTGAAGGAAATGAAATCAGTATATCAAAGAGATATCTACACTCCCATGTTCACAGCAGAATATTTCATAATAGCCAAGATATGAAAACAAACTATATACTTTGATGGATAAAGAATATGTATATATATACACATATACACATATATGTATATATGTGAATATGTATGTGTGCATATATATATATACATATATAGAATCAAAAAAAGTCAAACTCATAGAAGCAGAGAGTAGGAGAGTAGAAGGGTGGTTACCAGGAGCTGTGGAATAGCATAAAAGGGGAAATGTTATTCAAAATGTACAAAGTTTCAGTTGTGCAGGATAAATAAATTCTAAAGATCTAAAATACAGCAGAGTGATGATGCTATTACTGTATCGTACTTGAAATTCACCAAGAGAGTTCTTACTTGTTCTTACACAAAAAAATAGTAACTATGTGAGGTGATGGATGTGTTAATTAGCTTGATTGTAGTTAATTATTTCACCATGTAACTGTATATCAAAACATCACGTCGTGCACTTTAAATGCATGAAATTTCTTATATGTCAGTTTTACCTCAATAAAACAAAAAATGAATATGATCTGAGTGTCTGGCTTGACAATACTTAGAATCAACTGATTTTTCTGTTGTTGTTTTAATTATAATGACTTTAGAAAACCATAAACTTTCTTTTTTAAATATAAATTTTTGTTCATAAACCTAGAACATGTGAAAATTGAACAGTTTAATAGCAAAGTATTTTAGCAGCAAAAAAGCATGTGTAGAATGTTCCTCAAATAAAGTGAAACCAATATAATTTTCTATATTCAACTTCAAATTTTTCCTTTTATAAGACTAGACCTTGGGCTAATTGATAAATAAATGAAGATGTTTTCATCTTCTACACTCACTGTTTGTAACACATGGCCAATACAATTCCCCACGTCATCTTGGGAGCTTATAGTGGGGATCATTTCTCTGGGTATCCTATCTGAAAATATTCGAATATTCTGGCATTTATCAGTCCCTCCATCTACAGAAAACACAACTGTGTTACAGTCAATTCCCCAGAAGTCGATGAGCTTCTTGACATTTCAGAATAAATCTCTTATGGAATTTTTTCCCACTATTTACCTACTTAAATGATTTAACTCTATTTTTTTTTTTCCTGCACTGTGTGAATATATTCAGCATCATGGGCTGAATTGTGTTCCCTCAAAATTCTTATGTTGAACACCTAACACCTGTGACCTGAGAATGTGACTGTATTTGGAGATAGAATCTCAAAATATGTAAATAAGTTAAAATGACACCATGAGAGTGGTGCTAACCCAATCTGCTTGGTGTTCTTTTAAGAAGAGTAAGTTAAGATATGCAAAGAGCCACTAGGGCTGCATGAGCACAGAGGAAAAACCATGTGAAGACACAGGATAAGTGAGAGAAGACCATTTACCAACCAAGAAGATAAACCTTAGTGTAAAATTAACCTGGCCTAAACCTTGACACCTCAGACTTCTGGCCTCCAGGACTGAGATGAATCTCAATTGTTTAGGCCACTCATTCTGTGGTGTTTCGTGTGGTGGCCCTAGCAAATTAACACACCAAGTAATTGCTTTGCTCTATAATTGTGCTTGTGTTTTTACAGTTTGACTGTTCCAGTAGTATCTGCTCTAATTTTTTATGCCCATGAATGTTGCAATTCTCTCAAGAAAAAATAGAAATGATAAAACTTTAGTTCTTATTCTTTTCCCATCTAGCATGTGACTGTTTATATTTCACTTCACTTCCCTGGTACTTTAAAATCTAATACTCTCAAGTGAGAAAAATAATGATGGGTTGGTCTATTTATATTACTGTTGTGTTTTTATCACATTTAATTGTAGTAGTTAAAGTTCTCAATAAAATTCCTTGCAAGAATATAAATGTAAAATAGAATTGTGTGCACGTTGTTGGCAATGACCACTCACCTCTCCAGTCAAGAACTGTTTTTAAAAACCCATTCTAAATTTCACCTCATGTTTTATAACTTTTCCAAAGGCCCAAAAATGAATTGGCTGTTTCATTTTTATCTTCTCTTTTGAAAGCATTTTGTTCTTCACTCCCCTTAACACTTACTCGGTTGCATTGTAATTTATCTGTTTATGAGACATAATTCCTATATAAATATCTTAGCTGTATCATAGCAAAGAGAGAGTTGCACAATATAATTATCATTGAATTTCTCATATACTAGCACTGTGTCTGTGAAACAGTAGATGTTCAATTAAAAATGAGTAAGGGAATGAATGAAATTTAATTCAATGTTTACAACTCTATGGTTTAAAACTGGATTTTAGAAGAAAGCCATTCAAAAAGATAATGAATATTCATCAACATATGACATTAAAATATGCATATTCAAAGATTTTTTTGAAAAAGGTAATATTATATATATATATATATGAATACGATACTTATTTAATTCATTAATCAATGAGAGAACCATACAGATATAACCATTTTAAAAGTGGATTAAAAAATCCACATATTTATAAACCACAAATATTGAAATGAATGTACAAATGCAGGCAATATCAATTTTTCCCCAAAAGATTATGGTTATTTCTTCCAAACTCAGAATTCATGTGTATATTTGCATACAGTAATTATTTTATATCTGTAGCAGTCTTATAATTCTGAGACTAGCAGAATTATAAAATATTTCCCCCATAATCAATGTATGATTTTTACATTGAACCAGTAATTATTTTCCATGCAATCAGTCATAACATTTTTAAAGGCTAGCTGAATTTTTCACTACTCAGTAGCAAAAGATTGGTGAATTTTACCTGAAGGAAAATTAATCTCTGGCTTTTTGATGGACAACTTGTCTGTAGAGAAGGCATTGGAATAATTATTTGAGGAAAATTTGTATGAGAGGATTTTACAGGTAATGCCTTCAAGGCCAGTGTCAGCTTAGATTAACTATGGCTTGGTATCTGTCATCCAAATTAGTGCTGCCTGAGAAGGAAGGTTAACCTGAGCACCCAACTCTTGAGAAAGATTTTCTTTCATGAATCAACAATTCTTTCCACCCTCCTTTCTTCTCTGCAAGGTCAAAGTGTTTTTCTATCCCTACAGGCCTACTTTACTTGCCAATTGGTTTATACCCTTTTGTAGCTGACAAGTAACTTGTTGCCCACTGGGTCTGACAGACTACTGATGAATTACAATTCAATAAAATTTTCGAGGAAGCATCACTTATACCTGTGTGTGTGCGTGAGTGTGTGTGTGTGTGTGCATACATATCTATTGAATAAAATCTTTAGCATGTGTAGGGCACAGGCCCCTTCTGAATACACCATTTTTTATCGTAGTGAGATGTGTAATGTTTTATTAAAAGAGAGTTTAGAATAGATCTCAACTGAATTGTGACCTGATCACAGAATCCATACTTGAAGGATACTATGCAGTTGAAGGAGAAAAAGAAGTAGATCTGTGTCTGCATAGTCCTAAGTCTCTTCTTAGATGTAGAACAAAAAAACTAACTAACTAACTAACTAACTAACTAACTAACTAACTAACTAAATAAATAAATAAATGGCATTTTGGGACATTTTTAAAAAGTCTGCCATGCATTAAATGTTACATAAAACTGAAAGTTTTAGAATATTGTCTGACAATGATAGTGTGGAAAGGACTTTCATGATAATAACATGAATACTACTTGTCATTTTTGGTTTCTTTCTATATTTAAGTGGCAACCTTGGAGGTGCATACCAGTTTAAGAGAGAACTTTCTGCAAGGAATAAAGTTATCTGAGAGGTTCTGTTGAAGCATCTTCAAGATCCACCACAGTGTTTTATACATATACACACAAACACATATGTATTTAAACATATATCTATATTTTATACACGTTTTATTTTAAGCCTTCACAATATTACATGTTGTCGATAGAGGTATCTCCATTACACTAACAAAAGTATTTCAAGCTAAGAGATGTATGAGTAATTCTCTACATTTAGAATACAAAAAAATTTGACTATACTGTTCATACTTTTAATTATTGTACATCATCACATATTTTGGAGAATTTTAATACATTCTATCCAGTACACAGTTATTTTTAATTAAAATAAAAATACAAAGTTATAAATATTATTTTCCATCCTCCTGGCAGTAACAATACATACTTGATTCCTGAAGCAAGAGTGGATGAGGATGAAATTCAATAGAGGAGTCAGACACTATACTAGGTTTATGTAAGAAAGAACTAAGCCACAGGGAGTAAGAAAAAAGCCCTACACAAGTCTGGAGTTTGTGAGTAAATAAACACTTGAACTATCCTTTAAATTGCACATTGTAATCATGCTATTTTATTTGCCTGCAGTTGAAGAGACTAAGACACAAGGAGTCAGTCGTCTTGAAAGGACACCATTTCAGGCCTGTTTCTCTTCTTCATTGTCTACTTTCCAGTGAACAAGGAAATATGAAAAGAAAAGAGTTGAAGCCTTCATATCCATATATGTTTAGTAAGTTCCTATAATGAAAGAATTACTTTGCACTTTTCCTTCTTCCAGAGCATTTGATAGCTTAGAAGCTGTCTGGACATGCTGTTTTGCCATTCTTTTACTTGTTGGCCTTGAGTGCACAGTTCAAATTTTCTTTGCATATTATGTGTTTAAATAACATTTTATGCAGGAGAAAAAACCACTCTTTCCTTACTAAAGTGGGAGATGATTGCCAAATACATTTTTAAAAATGTTAACAAAAGCATTGTGTATATGAGTAAATTTTGAATGAAAATTATGAAGAAGGAAATTTCCTTTCATTAGTTTTCATTCTGCTTTTCTTCATCAATCTTTTTTGAGATTTTAGGATTTTACTAACTATTCTCCACTTCGCTTATCTGCTACATTTTTTTTTTGTCCAAAATGTCCTTCTGTGCTTCCCCTACCTAGAGAATTTCTGTTCATCTTTATGCACTAATTCTCATGCCTCTTTCTAACACCCTCTTTCTCTTATGGCAGTTTTCTCTTATTTTTCTATATATATATATGTATATATATATATATATATATATATATATATATATATAATTTTTTTTTCATTTAAGTAAAAATATTCAAAGACAAGCCTTTTTCATCTTATTTCTCCAACATCTGACATGAATAGTCAGCAAATTCTCACACTGGCATGTAATTACTTTACAGACAGTCACTATTCTAAATTTCCAACCTACCCATTCAATTATCTGTCATGCAGACTCTGATTCATTTAGATTAGTTCATTTACTATGCAGAGTATCTAAACACTTGAACACAATTCAAAATAATCAAGTAATCAAAATGCTTATACTCCAAGACTACCTTCCACTACTTTCCCACGGTTTCATATGCCACTGATTTTTCTCAATGCTTTAGAACAGTTTCACCTTGTCCATGAATTTCTGCTTTTATTCCAGATCATATTAATTATCTTTCTTTTGACCACACAGTCCTTTTTCTTTTTTGTTTGTATCATTCATTGGCACTAGGTCTTGTTTTTAACATACTTTATATTGTTTTGTTGTGCTATTGGTCTTGAGACTAGCATGTTTTTGTTGTGTGTATGAGCACGTGTGTGTGTGTGTGTGTGTGTGTGTGTGTGTGTGTGTGTTAAAATAATTATATACTGTAAATTTGAAAGATATATAAGAAATTTGTCCAAGTATGCTGAATTAATTCAGGGGCAGATGGATAGTGAAAACACTATGAGAAAGCCATTTGTTCCTTGTGAAGACACTCAATAGGCAAACCAGCAGCAGAAGGAAAAGGATGAATAGAAAATTTGGGCTTTGGCTAAAGGGAGTTATGTGTTTGGGGAGAAAAGCTTGGCAGTTTAAGACTCATCAAAAATTACTATGTAGTTCAACTCCATGTGAGCAGTTACAATAAAGTGTGTAATAGAGAGAAGAGGAATGGCTGGCCAAGGTGACAGGAGAGAGTGAAAAGCGATCCAGCAGCATGAATTTGATGATGAAAATGCTTCTATTGTATAAAGTCAGCATCAACTGCCAAGAACAGTGCTGATGGTAAGAACGAAGTGCTCCACCTCGTCACTTGAAATCTATAGCCAGCAAGTCAGCATGAGACTCCCACTAATGAAATGGCAGAAACAGATAAAATTTAGAGCAACTCAGGCTACTCTGCAATGATGGAGTGTGAAGTGGCACATGAGGACATGGGGGAGATGGCATGGTTGGTCCAATCTCAAGAAGTAACTAAACTTTTGTTTAATTACATTGTAATTGCCCGGGTTAGTGTCACCTAGGAAAATATTTGAAAATATTTCAAAATATTTGGTAAATTTGTTATGTAACTTAAACTTTTTCTCTGTAAGGATATCAGTTCTCCAACTATTTCATGAGCTATATTGTTATTTGTTGTTGCTGTTTTGGTGACTGTGTAGTGGGAAAGTAAAAAACAAAGGCTTTGGGGGCTGTGTTTTTTTTTTTTTGTTTGTTTGTTTTGTTTTGCTTTATGTTTTATCCCAGCTCTATTCCTAGCTACTTATGTGGTTTTGGTAAATTTACAATTAAAAAGAGATTATAAATATTCTCTGAATTTCAGTGAATTATTTTTAGTAAAATAAAATAATTGTACAAAAAACCCTGAGACACATACAAATTACACTAATCCTAATACTTTTTATATCTCACAAAGGCTAATTTAGTCTCATATAACAGGTACTGAGACAAACATGATTAAATATTGGGCAAGAATAAGAGAAGTAAATGTTACAGCTAAAAGAAATATACAGTGGAAGATGAACAGGCTACCTGAAGTAACTTGGAGTAGTCATCATTAAAACTGAATCCACGTATGGGATATAGTTTTGAGATACTGAGATGTTATTATATTACTTCCATTAGTAATTAAACATCTTAGAACTGAATAACTGTAACCAAACTCAAATTAAGTACCCAAGATAAAAAGAGATTAGTATATCAACCAAAATGCACACATATTTGACTAAGGCAGTATCCTAGTAAATAATTATATCCTAGGAAATAACTAAATAAGCATACTGGAAGACCAGCTGATGTCTTTGTAAGTATAATTGGGTAGGGTGGGGTGATCAAAACAAAACTATAGTTGACGCTTGAACTACATGAGTTTGAACTCCAGGTGTCCAGTTACATGGGGATTTTTTTTTCAATAAATATTGTAAATATATTTTCTTTTCTAATAATTAAAAATTTTTTCTATAGCTTACTTTATTGTAAGAATAAATTATATAATACATATAACATCCAAAATATCTGTTAATTGATTGGTTATATAATGAATATGGCTTATGGTCAACAGGAGGCTATTAGTGGTTAAGTTTTTGAGGAATCAGAAGTTTCACATGGATTTTTGACTGTGTGTGGAAGTTGGTGCTCCCAACCCTTGAATTATTCAATGGTTTACTGTAGCTTTACTGTATGAATTTCTCCTCTCCATAAATAGAGCAATATTGTACTGATTGTTGTTGTTGAACATTTAATATGTGCGAATTCTGTCTTCTCGGACATTGGTTAAAGTCTTACATCTAACATATTTATTAGTGAGTCACAAAAAAAAAGCATTAGTTGATAATTAATGTAATCATGCAGATGAACAGAATGTAACATTTGTTTGTTGTTTTGCATCATTTCCATGGCTTGTCAAACGCAATGGCAGCATATCTCAGTTTCATTTCAAGTAACTCTTCAGCAACACATGCAATACCATCCTTCCTTCGAGGAAAAGCTGTTATTGATGGCCAATAAATCATATTGTATGATAAAGTATATCAATTTTATTCACAGAGGATGACACTTTCTGATCTCATTTCTGAATTCTTAAGTATCTTGAGGGTATGGGACCTGTATTTCCCTGAGGTTGTAAAAATTGCATGACCTTAGAGCATAAAAACTATCATATTTTCAAGAGGTGTTTAATTTGTTGACTGGAAATATCTATCATCAAAATTCTTTGCTATATATAACACTGGCATTTGACTTTATGAACTTATTAATTTTATTATTTAAGTCTTTAAATTGAATGAAAATTATAATAATGTATTTCCTATGGCTGCTGCCAAGTGTGTAAACTCAGTGATGCAACATTATTAAAAACTCACATCTTATTTTACCACCAACTTTCATCCTCAGTTTTCATCAAGTCTTGATAATGGATAAGCATATGCAGTCGTTCACTGATCACATAACAGGGCATGAGCTAGATAAAATGTGGCAGGTTCCCCTCTATTCTTACCATTATATGATTTTGCTAATTATATTTACTACCATCTAGACAAATTAGAAGTTCCAAAGAAGGGGAATAAAAGAAGAAAGAAAAAAATTGCTTTGACATTGCAAGGTAAGATTGCTTGTGGTTACAGAATTAGACACATCTGGGATAAGAAATCTAATTTTTTCTTCCTGAATTTTTAACTCAAAGACATAACCACAGTCCATTTAGAAGATCAATTAAGGATTTTCAGCAGGAATTCCTACACATTACTAAAGTAAATGCATTTGTGTGAAGTTTTCTCTTACCTACTGCTTTTGCCACCATTGATTTAAAACGCATGTGGTTTGTTTGGTGTTTTAGATAAGAGGTGGTGAGATACTTAACTTTCTGTTTAGTTTTATCAATCAAAAATTGCTTAACTGCTTAGAATTTCCCTTAACAATGCCAAAAATAACAGTTTGAATAGATGCATATTATATATCATATGCAGTGTAGAAATTTCAATGGATGGAGATGGCAACTCTTTCCATGAAATTGATGAGATAGGCAATGATAAAGAACATATACTTAAGTGAGAATAAATAAACCATTTGTTTCATGAAGGTGGTTACCAAATTAGAAATCACTCAAGTCCTTAAAATGAACTATTTCATACTACTATTGAAAATCATGGTTGCTTGGCTATTAAAAGGAGATTAGACATGGATTAAATGTATTATTATGTTTCCTGGTATTCTTCTAGAATTTTCATCAGGGACGAGCTGATGGATAAAAGTTTCAACCTATTCTATGTAAAGGTTTGTCTGTTTCTGATTTTGTAACTATCTCAAGATTTCATCATGTGATTTCAATTTTAAAAAATAAAATTAGAATGTTTATTGTTCATTAAATTTCAGGAAATTTAGTGTATGCTATTTTAATAGTCATCAAATTAAGATTAGTATACTTACCCTTTTCAACATGTGAAAATAATAATCATTAAAAAGAAAAAAACCTGGGACTCAAAAAAAGAGTTATTTGTCCAAAGTCACATGCTTGTGGTTTGCAGAGAAATATATAAAATATCTATTTCAATTATATTTTAAACAATGTTTTTCATTGTACACATTGGCACTTTACATATCCTTGTTCCATATTATCAATCTTACTCCTTTCTCCCGTGCTTTCAATATATTCTACCAACATTAATTTTAGAAAATTATTCCTGTTTTGTTTTAAATGACAATGTATCCTTGTAAAGTTTCAATTCGTTAGGCTCCTGTAATTAGTGGAGGCCTGACTATGTTCTGGACAATAAAATTTATAGAGATTTACTAGATGGAGATTAGAGGAAAGATACTATTTTCCTAATTAAAAGTTAAATTCTTAATGGGTATTGACTTTCTGATCTTCATTATTTCTTCCTTCTGCTTGGGATATGCATGTGATGAATGTGGTACAACAGACATACTGTGACCATGAGGATGAAAACCATAGGCAGAGTGAAAAGAAAATGGGAAAATTGTATCCCCTCTGTTATGGAACTATTATATTAGTTGTGGACCGCTTACTCTGGGGTTCATATTTCATGGAAAAAATAAATATCTACTCAGCTAAGCAACTCAGGTCGTGGTTTTATAATATGTGTCTTAACACTTGGAGTTTTGAAACCTAGTTCCATTGCAAAGTTCAGTAAACCACCGACTCTGCTAATATCTAAAAAAGTGACTAATCTCTTACCAATTGTACCTTGAACAATAATTATTAGTAAGTAAAAATTGAACTGAGCCCCCTTCTTGCTGAGTAGTGTGCTGAGACTAGGGGAAAAAAGAGTAATGGGTTATGGATTATGTACTAATGGTGGGTCCTGACTTTAGGATTTTAGAGCCTTTTTTAGCAGGACATGTGAAAGTAAAGCAGTATATTCTGCCCCCCTGAAGGACATCAAATACTGCACATCAAAGCCCTCTTGAAAAAGTGGAGTTGTAACAGCTTTATACTTATTTCCTCTTAGATTCTTTTGGAACTTAAAAGATAAATCTAACCTCAAACCTAGGAGATTGTCTAATGTGTAAGTTTTCTTACTCTTATTCAAAATGGATTTTCTTATGAGGAAAAATTTCATTTATGACACAAGTGCTCATTAAATGGACAGCAACTCTTCAGTGTCCTAGGAATATAAGGAAGGTGAAGAAAAAGTGTGTTTATTCAGAAACCTTACAAAGTAATAGAGAAAGAAAGTAAAGAAAATATGATTTCATCAACTTCTTCATCAACTTCTTCTTAATATAAATTAAGTAAACTCTTATCTCCTTTATAAGGATTAAAAATAATTAACAGTATTGTAGAAAAGGTATGTATTGGTGTTTCTGTTTTTATAAGTAGAAATAAATCAGCCCCAGATAATAAAGGCTGAAATGTCTTTAGGTCTACATATGACTGTGTGACAGTCTATCTAAAACAAACTCATCATCAAATATAATTCCAGAGATCCCCACTCCTCCTCACATGCCAATTCACCCAAGCCAGCTCTAGGATTTTTTCCATATAAATGGCCTGTCTTGGCTCATGCTGCAGACCTTCCTAAAATCTCTAAGGTTCACAACATCCAAACAATCATCATCTGGTCTTGGTGTGCCCTCTATCTCTTGCTGAGCAGCCACAAGCCTGGCACTAGCATCTGCTGGCCTTGGTTCCCAGACTGGCCTCTTGAGACACCTATAAGTCCAGCACGGGTAGCGGCCATCTGCAGATTGCTGAATTGCTTGGTGACTCTTGCCAGGTGGCCCAGGGGAGGGTACAGGCTGCAGCTGATTTTGACCTGCCGTAGAGCCCCTCCCAGGATGTCCTTGGGCTGGCACACTGCAAGTCTAGATTCAACATGAGCCAGGGAACCATCCAGAGTGATATCCAAGGAGGAGACGCCTAACCAGCAGCACTGGGAAAGCATTAGAGCCCAATTAAAGTGAATCCTGCTCCGTAGGGTCAGCCTCTCACCGGCTACTTCTCACAACCAATCAGCCTGAGGGTCAATTCCTCCCACTCATGTGCAAAAAGCAACCAAGGCTCAGCTAGCAGCAGAAGGACACACACAATCCATACAAGGGACCCACCTTAAGCACCTAGCTCAGGTGACCAGGGAAGACTGTGCCTCTGGGCCTCACAAGGCACCTGCTACATAAATCCACTCTACCAAGACCAAGGGACTTAGGATCCTTGCCTAGTACATAAAAGCAAACACAGGAAGGCAATCAAATGGGGAGACAAAGAAACATGTCTTAAATGAAAGAACAGATCAAAACTCCAGAAAAAGAACTAAACGAAATGGGGAGAAGAAATCTTCCAGATGTAGAGTTCAAAACCCTGGTTAAAAAGATGCCCAGTAAACCTAGGAGAAAAGTAGATGAACTCAAAGAACTCTAATAATGCAATAGAGAACAGAAAAATAGAGGTAAAAAATACCTAAAAAAGAGCAAGTCAGAAATAAAGAATACAATAACCGAAATAAAAGAAACATTGGAGGGAATTAACAGTAGATTAGATGAAGCTGAGAGTCGAATCAGTGATTTAGAAGCTAAGGTATCAAAAGACATCAATTAGAACATCAACAACAACAACAAAAAGAATCCAAATAAATTAGGATAGTTTAAGGAGCCTCTGCAACAATATCAGGTGTACTAACATTCACATAATAGGGGCACCAGAAGGAGAAGAGAGAAGGCAAAGAATTGAAACTCTATTGGAAAATAATGAATGACAACTTCCCTAACCTGGTTTAGGAAACGGACATACAACACCAGGAAGCTCAGAGAGCCCCAAACAATATGAACCCAAAGAGGCCCATACGGAGACATATCATAATTAAAATACCAAAGATTAAAAACAAAGAGAGAATTTTAAAAACAGCAAAAGAAAAGCAATTAGTTATCTACAAGTGATTTCTCACAAGACTGTCAACTGATTTCTCAACAAAAATTTTTCAGGCCAGAAGGGATTGGTATGAAATACTCAAAGTGATGAAAAGAAGGACGTACAACCAAGACTACTGTACTCAGCAAAGCTATCAATTAGAATTGAAGGGCAAATAAAGAGCTTCCTAGACAAGAAAAATCTAAAGGAGTTCATCAACACCAAACCAGTATTAAAAGAATTGTTAGAAAGACTTCTGTAAGAAGAAGAAAAAATATATATCAAAAATATAATTGATAAAATGGCAATAGCTACATATCTATCACCAATTACTTCAAATGAAAAAGGATTAAATGCTTCAATTGAAAGATAGAATGGCTGAATGGATAAGAAAGTTACACCCTTGAATATGCTGACTATGAAAAAACTCATTTCAGTTTGAAAGATGCACACAGACTGAAAGTAAAGGGATGGAAAAAGATACTGATGAATATGGAAGTTTAAAAATCTGGGGTAACAATATTTACATCAGATACAATAGAATATAAAGGAAAGGCTATCTAACAAGAGCCAGAGAAGGACCCAGTAATCCCACTTTTGAGTGTTTATCCGAAGAAACCCAAAATATTACTTTGAAGAAACATGTGTATCCATAGGTTCATTGAAGCATTATTTATAATAGCCAAGATGTGGAGGCAACCTGAGTGTCCATCAATGGATGAATGGATAAAGAAGAGTTGATATATGTATATAATAGAATATGACTCAACCATAAAAAAAAAATTTAAAAAGAATCTAATCTTGTCTTCTGCAACAACGTGGATGATCCCAGAAGATTTTGTGCTGGGTTGAGTAAGTCAGATAGAGAAAATCATACACCATGTGATTTGACTTACATGTGAAATCTAAGGAACAAAATAAACAAACAAAACAGAAGCAACCTCATAAATACAAAGAACATTTTGAGGGTTGCCAGATGGGAGGGGGTTGGGAAAAGTGGGGGAAAGAGGGGAAAGAATTAAAAAGTACAAATTGGTAGCTTTGAAACAGTCACAAGTGTGCAAATTATAGCACAGAGAGTACAATAAAAAATGTAATAATTATGTATGGTGTCAGATGTGTACTAGATTTATCATGGTGATCACTTCGTAAGTCAAATACGTCTAATCACTACATTGTACACCTGAAACTAATATAATATTGTACTCCTACTAAAATTGAAAAGTTTCAAACATATTTAAAAATATACAATTCCAGCCTTCACATAAAACATTATTGGTACAATAAAATGTAAATAAAACCATTTTGGATGTTTTCAAAAAATAATATACTTGAAGATCTTAATTATACACAGAGATGACTTTTTTTTGAACTTATTAAGCCCTCTTTAAAAAAGTGCTTGACGTATAACAAAATATAATAATAATAATAATAATATAATAATAAAATTAGTCCTGAATTCCCTACATCCTCAATATATCCAATAACCAGAGGCAGAGCTTCACTCACAGCATGTGGACTGCAAATAGAGAAAGGGTATTTTCTAAAAGAAATTTCAGGGTAATTTAACCCAAAGTTAGACACTAGAATGCTAGGCATGCTCTTAAAAATAACAACTCATGCAGACACTCACACACACATTAGCCACTATTTCTGTCTGTGCATATTACCCACTATTTCTAACCCTAAAGAAGCCTGTAGGATTTTCAAAGGAAACACAAACACAGTACATTTCTGGACAATAAACACATCTTTTCATAGTCTTTATAAAATGGGCCAATCACCCCTGCTTTCTACCGTTCCATGTTTCTATTCCTTTAAGATATAATTCTGAACAGGACAAATCCAAGAGGAAATCAAATGTCAGCCAGGTCAGTAATGGTAGAAACACTGATAGCAATCCTAATTAGAGCTAAGCATTTAATTATCTCTCTGTTCCTCTCATTTCTCATATTGCCACATTTCCCAAATGATTTGATTTTTTTTAAATAACTAAAAATTATGATCCATAAATGATAAGTTTGGCCCCAAATCTCCAAATTTCAATTCTAGACTATTCTAGTTATACTGTAATGGCTTATTTCATAGAAAAGAGATCCATCTTTATAAATCAATGATGCCTTGTGTTCTTCACTGTAAATGCTTTGAAATGTGCTAATCTAAAAGAATCTCACTGGCTTGAAAACCAGTTTACATTGATTTTTCAGATGTACTGAATTCTGTGCAGCTACCTCTAGAAACTACTATAAACTTTCTACGTTCTAGGCATAAAAATATACATAAACTTTCAATAAAGTCCTCTGCAGACCTCTATGGTATCACATTTTAGAATACTGCATTATATTTTGTAACCCAGTCTTTGTTTGTTTTCTCAGTCTCTAGCATTATCGTATTTTTAAAAATATCAGTATGTATGACTTTCTCTGTTACCGTACTGATTGGCTGGGACTAGCTGCATATCTTTTTAAGCATGGACTGCTTTTCTCAAACAGCATTTAAGGTGAATGTGTGCTCTTTGGTTCTAAATTTGAAAGGAATAGAGGGACGATGAGTTTTCTTCAGGTCACAGGGTATATGACAGTTTCCCCTTATGCAGCTTCACTCTGCAAGGTTTCAGTTACCTGTGGTCAACAGCAGCCCCCAAATATTCAATGGATTATTGTTTATTCTAGGAGTAAACAATTATTAGATTCATAAGTTTGAAGCTGTGCCCCCTTTTGAGCAGTAGTGATGAAATCTCGTGAGGATCTGCTCTGTCCCACTCAGGATGTGACTCATCCCTTGGTTGAGGATCTCTACACTGTAGATGCTGCCTGCTCATTGGTCACTTATTAGCCATCTTAGCACAGAAAACTGGATAAATTTTATAATACCTCTTTTCTGATAAAATGATTTTTTAAACTCCTTCATGAAATTTTTGTAACTTCCTCTCACAGAAAAAGTAAGCATATTAGTGAATCTAAGATCCTAAAAATATTAAGTACAATTTATTTAAGTTATAGGAAACCATTAAGCATTTTAGGTAAAACAAAATCATGCATAGTTATATTTCCATTTATTTTATTTACATAAAATACCAACAACATATACTTTTCGTAAATAAAGTTAATTCCTTATTTTGTGGAGTTTAATAATAAACATATTTTTTTCTTCCCACTCCATATGAACTATTCTTGAGGCCTCTAACATTTATCATATATATTTCACAGTCAAAGTTGCAAATAAATAAATGAATAAATGAACATTTAAACAAACTAGTAATTAACAATAAAGTCACATTGACAATTATGTTTCATTTATGTCCATGAGCCACTTAAGATCAATAAGCAAGTCTATTTATGTTTATTTTCTCAGACACTAGCATACTTAGCAAATTGCAAGCACTTAATATACATTTAAAATGATAAAGGGTAGGCAGACCTTAATTTCTATGCTATTAATATATTTTTCTTCCAATGAAATTACAATTTAAAATAAAGTGAGTTAGGGAAGAAAACTTAATCATATTAAGTGTTTATTGAATTCACTTACCTTTGCACTAGCATTAGATTTAAAAATGAAATAAGGCTTATAATGGGATTAAACAGAAAATGTTGGTTTTAATTCACTGAAAGGTTACCATCTTTCACATTGCAAATGTAGCTGTCTTTCAATTTAATTAAATACGACTGATTATTCTTTATCAAGTCAAATCACTTCTTTCAGAGTGATGTCATTATTTTTTTATGACAAGATAGATAATAATCTGTCTTGTTTGCAGTCAGTAGGTAATGGCTGGGCTGCCAAAAGTCTGTTTACCTGAACCTTTAGAAGAGACAGTGAGATTTTTCTTGCTACTGGGTGAAAAAAATAATCTTTGCCTCCAAGTATGTTGTCCATCTTGGAAGTGAATTCATACTACTATTTCATGTTTATCAACTAAAAGTATTTTAAAAATAAATCTATAGCTTTCTATAAAACTATTTTTTTCAGTTCAAAATCATTTGAAGAAAATTTCAAATGTCCATTCTTTACAATCATGAATTGGCTTTTATTAGCTTATTAAAAAACTTGACAAAATACATTTTCACAAAGGTGAAATAATGATTGTTATCATTCTCCTTTTTCTCTTAAAATTTTTGAAATATATTTCACTTATTAATATTAGCATTTTGACACATTTGCTTTCTTCCTCACAGACACACAAACACATACACACCATATGTTATTATTATTATTATCAGCTCAACAATTTCAAGAAGCTGCAGATACCACAATCTTAGAACTCTATTTATCACAGGATTTATGAATAATTTCAACATTGATGCAATATTATTTTTAATATCCAATTCATATTCAAATGTGGCCAATAATAATGCTAATAATGTACTCTGTAGAATTTTTGTACAGGATGCACAATCAATAATTTTAATTAATAAAATATTCTGTATAGAGGAATAACTTACATTCTCTAAATTCTAAACATAGCTTCCAGACTTCAGAATGCAGCTATACACATATCCTATTCAATGTTGCCAGGTTACACCTAACTTTCTGTAGCTCCCAAAGGCTTAGCATCTCATTGTACTAATATGTAGGTGCCTTATCTTCTGTGCTTATAGCCTAAAAATGCTTGACATGAGAAGAGTTAGAAAGGGGGAGACTCTGGATCTAAAGTGGGTTGAAAACTTGTTGATCTTTTTATTTTAGTTTCTCCCCCTAATGAAAAATAAGAGGTTCATTTCAGTGCCCACATTTTTGAAACTAATAAAAAAATATATCATTATAGAATCTCCTTTGGGAGTATCTGTGTACCTTCCTCTCATAGAAAATCATATTAGTGAAGAGAATTAGTGAATTTTATTTTAGAATAAGCAGGTATAGCACACATTTTGAGATTCTTATAGTTCATCAGCAGTTGAGAATAAAAGAAACACAGCACATTGTATCTACTGCCTAGGACACATCTTCATAGGAAGAAAAAATGGAGGCATTGTGAAAATCTGAAAATCTCATAAAGTTTAGAACCATTTCATAAACGTTCAAGAATATATTGATGTTTATGTGAAATTTTCATTCTTCATTTTTCTGCATCCCTTTGACTTTTCTATCTTCTACTTTTCTGATAATCAACTTGAAGTTTCAATTAGTTTATAAAAAAAACGATTCTAATATAAAATAAATATACTTACTTGAAACTCTATATGGTGAATTAACTAATGTTTAATATATGTCATAGCTACGTAAGATATTTAGTTCATAGCCCATGTTAATAATTGATGGTATTAGATAATTTACTCTATTGGAAAGCATACTTCTTTTTCCAAATGTGGCATGTTTGAACACAAAAGCATATTTGCTTCTATTGATATAGTGTATTTCTATTAATTGTGTTAGCATTTGTAAAACTGAAAGAAAATATACTTTCTTATTCAGGTCTAAAAAAAACATGTTTTTTCCTCTAATGCTAAACAATACAGGTAGAAAACTCGAAATGATATTTTAGCAGGTGCTAGCTACATCTAATATGATTTTCTGTCAACACAGAAACTATGAGTTGTATGTTTTAAAGATTGCAGTCAAATTGTTTTCTTCAGTAAATAGAGGCTGGATTCCTGGTGTGTCAAAATGATGCTCTCTGAGAAACAATAAAATTTTGCATCAATACAACATAAAAAATGCCAGCCATTAGACACATTCCAATAGCTTACTTCAAATTCTAATAAGCTACATTGAAATGCAGGGCATAAGCCTATTCTCTATAAATATGGAAATGATCTGTGGTTCTCATAGGCATGGAGGCTCGAATCAGAACAGGACTTTTTTTCTGAAGGGTCGTCAGAATCATCCAAAATCATTACAGGTGGCAAAATCAAAATATGTTAAAATGACAACACTTATAAAATTATATGTTAGCAGCACACGTAAAACTCAGGCTCTCAGATACAGAGAGAACACATTGGTATTTTCCAGAGACAGAGAATGGTGGGTGGGCCAAATGTGTGAAGGGGTAAAGGTACAAACTTCTAGTTATAAAATAAGTCACGGGGTTGTAATGCACAGCTAGGTGATTATAGTTAATAATATGGTGTATCATATATTTGAAAGGTTGCTAAGACAGTAGGTCTTGTAAATAGAGGATGTAACTGTGTGGTGATGGATGTTAACTAGACTTATTGTGGTGATCATTTCACAATATATGCATATACTGACTCATTATGTTGTCCAACTGAAACTAATTGTTATATGTCAAAAAGAAAGCTTAGGCCTCAGAGATCCCATATAATTAAATAATGTTTGAGAATCATAATTACGATGAGATTTAAATTACTCTTTTAGATCTAGCTGACATCAGAATCATAGAAGACCTAACAAACTCTTCTCAATTGGATCAACAACTTCTTAGGAAAAATGAATGCAGAAAATGCTTTTAAAAATATTCCCAGTACCGTCAGTGATTTGAACTTATTCTGTCATTCAACCTTTGACTTCGTGTTCATTATGCATGTTCTTTAAAGATCTGCTTAAATAAATGAATTCACACATTCTTCTGAAAAATGTTATTGATTTTTCCAAAAACCCAATAGACAAAAAAAAATTATTTACCATTAATTAAATTTAGAATACATAGTTTTTATGTATCTGCATCTTTTCTGAATAAAACTTCACAAAAATAATTTCTGGAATTGTCCTCAAAGGTAGTCCTCATAAGGAGAATGGCAACATCTAATTACACTCCTGTTTAGAATGTTTCAGGTTTGTACATTACCTTTATCCTAGATTTCCAAGTTGCTTTCCCAGTCACTATCTAAACATTTATCAAAATGGAGCTATTGCAAAAGTTGTGAGATATCACATGCAAAACAAGATACATGTGATGGCATTTTTAACAAGTAAGACAAACGTGTATATATAGATTTACATAAGCTTCATTTGGTTGTTTTTCTTGGACTTTAACTTAATTTATTAGAAAGTATTTTTCTCTAGGTGACCCTTTTCTTAAAGTATCTTTGTCTCTTTCAATACTAATTGTATTTTTTTTGATAATCAATGTAATGACTACAAGGTTCTAATGGATTTTTTTGTTTAAATGCCTGTTTTGTAATAGATAAACAGACTGGACAGATATTGTAAATTATCTAAAGCATCATAACTATGTAGTGATAGAGCCAGGACTGATGCACCTATTTCTAACTCTGAATTCCTCTAATTGATAACTCCCTTGGGGACATGACTGAGATAAGGGTGCATTTGACAGCAATTCTCCCTCACTTCAGTGGTTACTATATCTTTTCCATTTAGTTCTTATTGATTGACTGATTGATTGATTGATTTTCCCAAAATGAGCTCCTTAGTTGACTTTGGTTAGACTGCACTCAACATTTTCTATTACATCTACATTTTCAGTCATGAGATTTTATTACTTTATGCTATTAAATTTACTTGCTTGATGTTAAGCTTTTAGAGAAGACTGTGGTTAAAACAGTATACTGGTACAGTTGAAAGAATTGACTTTTCTAATTTGAAAAAATTACTGTTTAACAGTGCATTTGAGATAGCTGCCTAGCTCATCATCCTGATATTGTTTGTGAAATGATCTTTAAATATTCATATTTATTTGGAACAATGTAAGAAACTGCACTAAACATTGTTCTCATTTTTAGGGTTGGCTTCATTTATATGTGGAATAAAGAATCTCAATGTAAATAAAATATTTGAGTACTTATATTTAAACATGAAATATTTGACAGTAAATTATAAAAGGATAAATTATCTTTCTCTTAACTCCCAGAGTATTTTGTACTGCTTTAGAAATACAGTCAATGTGATCTGTGTCTGATTCTTAAACTAAGTCAGGAACTTATGAATTATTTCTTATTCATCCTTATATCCAGTTCAGTACAAGACACAGTACTTGGCATTGTGTTGATTCTCAATTAGTACTTATTTAGTTACACTCAGTAGATTAGAAGATATGGTTTCTATGTCTTAGACATCATTCTTTAAAAATTCTTATAATTGGGGCGCAAATAACAACATTGTTGCTTTGGTCCCTTTTGGCTCAAAGATCTTTGCTTGTCAGTCTTGATAAGTCAAAGTATCTCATTTCTCTGGCCACAGTGAATTGTTTAGGGGAGATAAGGAGACCCATTTAGTTTTAAGGAGACACAATAAGAAATTTTCTGGGGTTGCTGAAATAATGATTTTGGCTAGCATTATGATTTTACACACACACACACACACACACACCATTTTCCCCCATGTGGAAAGGCTTTAAAGTTTTATGAGCTGGAGAAGTTGTAATAATATTGTTGAATTCTGAAATCCATCTATCCCTGTAGGAAACCGCACCCATGGACTTCTTATTGACATGATCTAAACTACTGTGGTTTTTTGTTTAATTTTGTTTTGTTTTATGTTTGAAACTTGTTTTTTTGTGTGTCATTTGAAACGAAACCATTATAATATTTATAATATTTAATCTATACCAGTACTCTTTCCAGATCACCTCTGTTGAGTTTCTGGCTCTTTAACCAAATGACAACTTCAAGAAACGAGACTTCTGTAGCATCTGTGCAACACCTAGAAGGACGCTTTTTGAACTGGAGTTTCTCGCTTTGCTTGACTTGATTTAGATGGATTTAAAGCACACCATTTGCTCTTGAGGAATTTAGAAACACAGAAACAAGACTGTTTCATATATATGCACAAAAAGTTCCCCCACATACACAAAGAAAAAAAAGCAAGTATTTCTGCATCTAGCATATATCACAACTAATATGATATTTCTAACTGAAGCCTAATTTTCTTTTTTTCTTTTCATTGACACTGGTGTATAAGTGGTTATGTTCCAGTATGGTATACCTAAGGAGATCTTTCCAATAAGATAATTTTAAACAATTATGAGGCATTAATCTCATTTATCAAAATGCTACTCTATGACATGTAAAGAGTATAACATCTGCTATCTAACATGTAAAATACTAACAAACAAGCAAAATAGACATATCAATAACAAAGAAAAAGAAAACCTTCCAAGGAATGTCACATAGATGTCGCTATTTTATGAAATCATTATTTCTAGGCAAGGATTAGGGAACAAAGAGGTTATAGTCTAATTAGGCAACTGCACTGTCTCTGAGTAATAGCTGCCTTTAATATGCTATGTAAAATTTGTAGAAATATAAAAATATGACAAAATATTAAAAAAACACAAATACACATTTTAGTATAAGCAGACAAGCTCTTAAATTAAAAAGCTGCGTTCAAGTCACTTGTTAGCAAAGGACAACAAATCAGTTGTTTTGATATAGCATTTTACCGACTGAATCCAATTATTTAATCAGTAATTTTGGGTGGACATCATACATTGCAGGGATCATGTTAGCAGCATGACATTAATTACAGAAGGTTACCCTAGAAATTAAAGATCACATCCACTTGAGCATAGATTATTTTTAGAACTGATTTCTGACTTTCTACATAAGAAATACTAATATTCAGGTGACAAAATATAAATCAAATCATCACTCAGATCATCCTCTACCCTTCTTTTAGGGTATAAAATAACAATATTTTTAAATTTAATAACAACACATAACTTAATTACTGACCCCAGAAAACAATTCAAGTTAAATATAATACTAAAAAAAAAATCAGAAGCAAGTTAAGTGCTTGCCCTTTGCTTTTGGCAACCAAAAACTAAGAAATAATATGATGTCTAATGACATAACACTTTCTTATCACTTTTCCTCTTCCACAGTATCTATATATTAAAAAATCATGATATATCATAAATGGCCTTGTCCAATGAAAACAGATTTAAAAAATTCTGATAAAATGTAGGTTTTAATTAGGGATGGATGATTCCTAACAGATGACAACAGAGCTGTTCCAATCATTATTTTATATTCTAGATTCTGTTCTTGCCAACGTTCTTCTCTAGGAAGCTCAATATGTTAGTGGAATACATTCTGTGTGAAAACTGATTTTCCACAGTTTTTGATATTTCTGGACTAACCGGTAGAGTGTAAGACCCATCTGTTTAATTATACTCTTTCTGCTGATATGGAGGTGTCAAAGAGAGCACTGGTAATATTGAATGTCCTCTTGCATCTGGAGAAATAAGTCCATTGCAGTCACTGTCAGGCATTGGAGACCGTGTGTGGGGCGCTGTGTGAGCTTGATCCAGGGGCTTAGCATCTCTGTACTTTAGTTGTCTTATCTATGAGAAATACTTAACGGTGGTTAAGAGTTGAGGCACTCAAACTAAAGTGTGGATTCTACTTCTGCCACCCTGACACTCACAAACTGCATAATCTTTGATAAGTTATTATCTTCTGAAGGCCTGATTTTCTTGATGAAGTAATTTTGTGGATTAAGGAAGGTAATGCTTTACAGGAGGAGGAGGAGGAGGAGGAGGAGGAGGAGGAGGAGGAGGAGGAGGAGGAGGAGGAGGAGGAGAAAGAAGAAGAAGAAGAAGAGGAGAAGGAGGAGGAGGAAGAGGAGGAGGAGGAGGAGGAGGAAGAGGAGGAGGAGGAGGAGGAGGAGGTAATATTTGTAAAGATCTTAGGATACTGACTTCCTGGCTTGCAGTAAGCACTCAATAAATGTGGAGAGTCCCTGTTATCACTGAAATGAACCAAAGCTCTGGTGAAATCTTGACTGCAATTAACGTCAACAGAGTTTTTCTATCTCCTTTTCCTACATGTAAGAATAGTACTACTTCCCTCTTCCTTTTGGCAGTCAGTGAAAGCAGGAAACAAAATTATGAAATTAAATCTATCTTTTCCAATTTTATCTCACTGTTTTCAGCTGAAAATGGGGGGAAATAGTAGTAACTAAATTTTTAAATAAAAATTAAGTGTGCTTATTTATTTAAAGCTTTTAGTAAAAAACACAGCATTATTCAGGACACGAGATATATTACTGGTAATATTATTATTGTTGGGCCTGCCATTTCTAAAAGGGCTTGCAAATAGGGTAAATTCTTAGTGAGAAAACATAAACATAAATAATCTAGAAAGTGGTACCATTTCAGGTGCACACACAGGAACTTTCACATTAGGTCACCTATCTGCCTACGCAAAGTCTTCCTCTGAATCTGCCCCTCTCGAAATGGCCCAACAGCTGAGGCTTCCTTCTGGGAGTTTCTTCAGCTGCTTCACAGAGAACTATCTCTAAGAAAAAGGAACATCTCCCCTGAGGATTTTTCTCTTCTTTCAAGGTATGATAATCTGTGTGGGGCAGACAAAGGAAGAGGAGGCAGATAACTCATTTCTGCTGCACTGAGTATTATTTCTAATATTATAATAACCATCAATATCATCCTAGCAGCATATCAAAATTATTTCATCCTTTTCTCTAAATCAGCTAAATGTTGCTGTTAGACCTTTTTTCTCTGTCTAGTTTCTCCTATCCAATTATCGCACTCAGTCTCACGGATATAGATATAATCTTTATGCCAATGGATCCGAATGTGTAGCTTTCTCCTAGATATTTTAACTAAGTGTCAGAATGGAATATTATATCTATTATGTATCTTCACACTTAGAAATAGAAACTCATTGTGTGAAAAGCATACATGCTTTGGATGATTTTTCTCTCGGCAGTTTAATAACCATCTCAGAATCTCAAGCACAATAGGCCCCAAAACAATTCTAAATATGCACTCTATCACTCACCCTCTCCACTCCGGGTTTTATATTCACTCGAGTGGTAAAATAATAAACGTGAGAGTCATTCTTGATTCTGCTCTTAACTCTCTCCATTACCATCCTCTTATCGTCATGTTTTAACTTAGAGTCACAGCTTATGATGACTGTTTCTTGCCAGTTTTCATTACAGTTGCTTCCATCATTGCAGGGCTCCCGCCTCCACATTTCTTGCACTAATTTGAAGGCTTCCTAACTTGTCTCTTGATTTCTCTGTCTTCCAATGGCAGCCAAAGTAATTCTTTAAAAACAAGTCAATCTATACCTCTGCGGCTTAATTTTCTCCAGTTATTTCCCATCTCATTTAGGAGAAAATTCAAATATTTACCAAGATCTGCAAGATCTTGCACAATCTGTACCCCAACTACATCACCACAGTTCCTCCTTTCATACACTCTTCTCCACCCCATTGAAATCAAGTGTACTCCTGTTTCAGAGCCATTGTCTTAGCTCCTTGTTTTGCTTGAAACTATCTTCCCCAGATACCCTCGTGGTTTTATTTCCTCTAGGCATTCATATCACTGCTCAAATATCTCCTTCATGCATCTCAAATAGAACTTTCTACCCATTTTCCTGTACACCATAGGATCTACTACTTTTATATTACATTATATTACGTCATATATCATCTATCATATGTTAATATCTTTTTGTTCTCTGTGTTCACCCAATAGAATGAAAGCTCTGTAAAGGAAGAGGATTTCTCTGTTTTGCTAACTTCTATATAAGAAGAGCCTAGAATAATTGTTGAAACATTTTACATTCTTAATAAATGTTTTATGTATAAATTAATTTAACTCTGCCACTTTTGCCTAGTTTGCGGATGATACTGAACTTTACTGAATCTCTATGATACTGAGAAACAGGGAGGGAAAATAAATCTCAGCACATTTCTGTGGTCTGTGAAACAGCTGATGCAAAGAACCATTCTCCCCCATATGACTTATATAGGACTTGTAGATACCTTTTTGTTCACCTATGACAACGCTCTTTGCAAATTCCAACTCTTTGCCTTATAAATGATTAGATGATTTTTTTTGTCTCTGCTAATCAATTGAAATAAAGTGTTCATTAAACTGACTTGATCAAAATTGAGTCAAGCTTCTTTCTTTCTCCAGACGCCTAAACTTTGACCAACACTCAGCCTGAGACATACTACGTCTCCTTACAACCCATTAGCAAACGACCCCATCTATTTTCTTCTCCAGAAAATACTCTGAAATCAGGTAAAATGGACAAATACACTGCTTCCATCCTTTCATCCCACTTTTCCACATGCCATCCTACTTCTCCACAATTCATTCTCTCTAGGTTTTTGTTTACTTTGTCCTATAAAATTAAATCTCTTTTCTGTCTGACTTCAAAGGATAATCTGAGACATCATAGTCAGAGTAGAATATTCTTGAAGAAAGTCTTTCATTATTTAAATCAAGATTTGTTTTATTTGACACAGTATGTCATTATTTCATGACTAGGCCACTTTTCTCTTGCCTTTCTAGAATACATTTTATACACAGTGATTTTATAAAATAACATAAATAAAATTGCATGATTTTCCTGCTTAAAGCCTAACAATGACTTCGGTTATATAAAATCCTTGGGATACTTTTTAAGGTCCTAAGTCAACTACTTCTCTCCACTTCTCTGATCTCCTCTCCCCACACTCTCTCTTTTGTTGCCATATTCCTACCATATTGATTTCTTAATTTTTGTGGAACAATTGTAATATATAGCCAAATTAGTATTTTTGAAAACTTTTATTTTCTATTTCAGTAGGTATTGGGATTGGGAGATGAGTTAATCATAGATTAATAATTTACTATTATATTCAAATGTTGGTGTAAAATTAGATTAAATATGTTACTTGGGTAGGAAAAATGCTTTAAAAATCTTCTTTTTAAGAAATTAATTATGAAATGTGAATGAAAATTTGAAACTATCATAGCAATTGCACATTCGTTGACTGAGATTATTCTCACTATTTTAATATTTTTATTTAATTATCACCACTTATAAGTTAGATATTTCACCATTTTTATAAATGAAAAAAGGCTTGAGGAGATTATGTAGGTGAACATGGGCATAAAACAAGTAAATAAGAATTTAAGATATCAGCAAAAGCACTTCAAATTTCAGAAGTGCATTTTTATATTTTATATTTTCAGAAGTCATTATATTTTTCTCAATCATCATAAAATGTAATGAATAATTTAAAAAATTAAGTGCAAGGTAATAATTGTTACTGATTTAATTGTAACTGTATAATAATTTTTTAATATTTATTAAAGATGTCATATTGGCCTGAGAATTTGAGCTTGTAGTGTAATTATTATGAGTATTAATTATTTAAATTTTTAAGACCTTGTTTTGGAGAGAAAAGTAAAATTATGAGTGTTATTTTTTAGGGTCATTAATTTTGCAGGGTTTTGAGATATTTAGGCAGGAGAAAACAATGATTTTTCATGCAGTGACTCATGACGCTTTAGGCAGTATTTATGTTTCTAAAAGCACATTCTAGTCAAATAAATAAATATTAAATAAAATTTAATTATATAGAGCTATAGTTTTAAAAAGGTAATTTTAAGAGAAATTTTAATAGTCACATTAATGTTATTAAAATAGCATAATATAATAATGTCATAGTGATTTTCCTGTAGGTTGCACAACAATATGCTGAAAAATTTTAAATGTTAAATGCTATCAAAAATAACTTATTTTAAAATTTATAATTAGTTACAAGAATTTCAACATTACAATATAATGGTGCAAATTTAGTTTAAAGTATATAAATGAAAGTTACATTAATTATAGAAAGTATGTGCATTAAAATGTCAGTCTACAAACAAATTTTTATTAGAAAATTTAATACAATAATGAAAAATCACTATCAACTAAAGTGTTCAAATATGGGCTATTAAAATTATGAATATTTTTTTTCTCTAGAAAAGGATAATTTAGTGCTGCATTTATTGATATTGGAAATATATTTATTAAATATTCTCAAAATAAGTAGTTAATGCACAATGGTCACATTTGTGTTCAACAAATCTTATATGTAATATTCATAATTGTGTTGTGTATGAACAATTAATGAATAATAATAATTATTGTATTCCTATCATATTAAATAGCATTCTTCTCTATTAAAAATATGGTTGCTTTTACTATTATCTCATCTACATCAGTAAATTTTCTCAATAATTGCAAATTATGTGCAAAATACACCTGAAAAGTACATAATTGTATTAACTAATGTGACCTCAATAAACTTAATTAACAAATTTAAAAGAAATACAAAAATAAAGTTAAGGAAGACAAATTGTGTTAGGCAACACATTTTATCACTAAAAGAGAAGTAATTATGGAGATTTAACAATGGGAAATAATTAACTTTTTCCTAATACTTAGTAGTAATGCAACTACTGGTAGTAATATGTATTGAATCAGGAATATATGTGTTTAGAGTGGTAGGTTTACTAAAAAAAGGGCTCATAGTCAAAGTTTCAGATTAATATTATATCATATTAATTTTATATTATATTATATTATATTATATTATATTAATTTAATTTATTATATTATTATTTAATATATCATATCATATCATATTGTATTATATTATATTATATTAATTTATTATATTATTATTTAATATATCATATCATATCATTGTATTATATTAATTTATTATATTATTTTTTAATATATTATATTATATCATATCATATTGTATTATATTATATTATATTATGTTGTTATGTTATATAGTGTTATATTATATTATATTACATTACTATATTATATTATATTATTATATTATTATTGTAAATTTTATTATAAATTATTTTTATAAGAGCCAAAACTGAAGTTTATTGGCCAGTGTCCTGAGAAGGCTTTCTAGGTAAGTGTGCTCTCATTCTCTCATTGTGATTATTGCCATCCTCCATCAGAATCCTGGCAGCTGGCAGCGTCATTAGGTAGGAAAAGTTTTTGGTGATTTTTTGCTCTGCTTTTAATTTTTTGTTATGAATTATTGACACAAACAAAAAACAATATTAGAGAAACATACATTCACTTATTACTCATTCTATCAAATTATACTGTGTGGTTAATTCCTTAACTTTTCTAAAAATTAATAAATACACAATTACCACAATTGAAGTTTTCTATTCTTCTACAGTCTTAATGTGATTTTATTTGCTTAGGAAACTGTTCCTATCTTCTTTTCCTTTCCCTTCTTTTCCATTCTCCTTTCTCACACTCCCACGCTCCCCTTCTCTATTCCATAGTTTTTGAAGTCAGGTTGCTATTTTAGCTTTTTAAAATAACTAGAATTTTTGTGTGTTGACTCTATTAATGTGTTAATAATTTTGTTTTTCATTTTTATTACAATAATATGTATTATTTTTTTTTGTTATATTCTTTTTTTTACTTTAGTTTGTGTTCCTCTGATTTTTTTTTTTTTTTTTTTTTGAGCTTACATGAATGAGAAGAGTGCCCCACTCCTCCCAAATCTCTACTATCTTTGTTTTTTGACAGAGATTTGTATTTTTACTGTCTGGTAAAAGAAGTAGACCTCAATTGTAAAACTCATAAGAGAATTTGAGGGTCTCTTGTGAAGGGCCACATTTATTTCATTTTTCTGTGAACCTTGTTTTCATGTGTGTTACCTTTAAGAAAAATGTTTATTGCTTTCTTTTCAGTTTAGCGATCTCTTTAGGTAGAAAAAGAAACTAACCATATGTTTGTGATATATATTGTAAGTATTTTTTTCAGTTTTGTATCTACATTTTTAAATTTTGCTTATGGTAGATTTTGCAGACAGAATTATTCTTCTGGTGTTACTTTTACACAAATACATAATTTTCTTTTATGGCTTTTCGGTTTTTATTTACAATTAGTATTTTTTCTCCCAGCTTAAAGAAATCCACTAGTGGTTTATTCTAGTATATGCATCGTTTCATTTTATACATTTAGTTCAATAATGTTTTGTAGTCTATCTGGGTGAGTGGTATGAGCAATTACTCAATGTTTGTAAAACAGTGAGCACATAGTATTTCCTTATGCATCAAACTGTCCATAATTTTACCCACCATTTTGAGAAGCCAACAGATGCAACATTTCTTAAAGTTACAAGATTTTATTTCTGTTCTTATGTTCTGTGATACTGGTCTGTCTATATATTCATGCATGTGTTCCACGTCTTTTAATAGTTTTCAATGGCATTTTTTACAATTATAGGAGTAATTACCCCTTTTGAAAAAGTTTCTTCCTCGAAACTTTACTTTGCTATTACTGCTTGTTTTTGGTGAGCATGCACTTTAGCTGGTTGTTGCCATATAAACTTTAGAATCAGAATGATTGAAAGAAGAATTAGAACAGAGAATTAAAACCTTGATTACACTCAGAAAATCAGTAAAGCACAATCCTAAGTGTGGGCAGTAGAGTCATCCCAGCTCGGACAATAAGCAAGGTCAAAAACAAGAACAAACTTTGGCTCCAGGAATAAACTCCTCATTTTTTCATCAAAGACTAAGATAGCCAGCACTTGAACTCATAATCTAGCACCACACTGAACCTGCTACAATCCACATGGAGACTTGCTGCCCAGATGAAGACGTTGCTGCCTCCCCAACTTGATTCTGTCCTGACTCAAGTCTGTGCAAGTACAACTTATTAACAAAACCTACCTCCCATATGTAACTCTAACCACAAATGAATCTAAGTGATATTGAAAGTGCTTCTAACTCTGATATATAAGAAAGTACCCTGACAAGAGTCTATGACTGCTAAAATATTAAATCAACTGCTTCTCACGACCTTATTTGAACGTTCACCTCTTCAAACACCCTAAACATTATTTTAAATGGTCTTATTTTAAAGCTTTTATTAGATCCATAAAAATAACCTCATTCAAATAGATACCTGTTCCGATTGTTCATTTGTTATTTATCATTTCTAACAGTAGCTTTTTTTTATTTTTCTATATTTTTGTCATGTTCATAAGCAGGATGATTGTGAATAATTTTTGTTTTGTGTCAGTTACCCTTTCTCGTCCATTACAGAAAGTTTCTTTTGTTTTGTGCATTCCCTCTTAATTTTCAAAAATGTACACAATGCTTCCAGACTCTACATGTTTTTATTGTAAGATGATATTGAGGTTATCACAGATGTTACAGACAGAAGGAACATTGGCTGGGTGCCTCTCTGTTCCTTTCTGTCTGCTCACCCCCAGCTTCCCAAGAACCAATAGCTCCAGCAACAAAGTGCAAGTACTTCAGCTTATTCATGGCTCCTAATTATTGGCTTCAATAAGTGAGCTTTGAAATCCTATTTAACTTAGAGAAAATTTAGTCCCTATTAAAATACTGCATCTGAACTACTGCTTACAATTTTCTCTCCGAGCTGGGAGCTCAGCAAGCTCATAGTGAGCAAAGCTCACTGCTTTGTGTTTCTGTGAACATTCTAGTACTCAGAAATGTTATTTTTTTAAGGACGTTCATGTGTCTTTTTGTTATTTCTATTTATATTTTATCTATTATGTCTGTTTGTTGGAACAGAGTCTATACACGAAAGGCAAACCTTTAATACTAGCCTTTTCCTATCTCACTTGTCCAACCCATTTGGTTTTAAAACTCTTTGAAATCTTCTTTTGTGCCCTTCTGATTTTTTGAAGGACATGTTTTTTTTTGTTTGTTTGTTTTGTTTTTTTATCTAGAAAGGTTACTGTCCAATAACTTTCCAGACTGATATCCAGCTCTGAATAATCTACACAAGAAATAAAGTTGATGCCATCTATTCTTTTCTCAGACATTTTGTAGATCTGGTGATGCTGGTGGATATTGCTGCTTAGAATAGTTATTTGTCTTGTTTATATAGCCACTGCATCACAAGCTGAGACGTTGATCTGATAATAACAGAGAAAGGCTGCAGAGATTGAAGGACATGATTGAAATGAATAAAACACTCAAAAAGCAAAAAGTCATAACTATCCCTTGGGAGAGAAAAAAAATACAGGCCAGTAATTTCTGACCAGTTTTAAATCTCAATTTTAGTCATGGTGAAGAAGCACCGCTTTTCCTCTTTACCAAATTGAATTTTTTTTTTTTTTTTCATGTATAGAGGAGGCCTTGAGAGTTCTATTGAGCAGGAGGGAAAATCTGCTAAATAAATAGAGCAGCTCTCTTCATTATAGAAGCAATGAGGGATTTGACTTGTTTTAAGCTTAAAAGATAAAACAAATAGTCACCAAATCAAACGAGAACCTTGTGTTGTAATAGACTTTTCCTTGAAGAATTTTGTACTACCAACCGAAATAGTTGATATTTCATGGAATGTTCTCATTAATGTTCCCCCCGACAATCCACAATGTAACTATAGCTACTCAAACAATTCTGTTACTTTCACAGACAATTATTTTAATTTATTACTTCATTTTTGAGAAAAAAATATATTACTTTACATAGAATTCTATCTATGGTTCTGAGAGGAATTAAAAATAAACAGGAGAAATGAAGTCCTCATTATAATTCTTAAGAAAATCTATTATCTTGAATGAATCCTTGATCTGCATAAGATTATTTTAAAGAGTACAAATCCTAGAATCAGAATTAGTACTGAATTAGAATTCTTGCTGCACCTTGGACTCAACTTGAAGATTAGCTTGGATGCCCTGGGATTCTTTTTCTTTCAAGTCAATTAGCTGCCCCGTGTCAGTATTACTTGAACTAGATCATTTTTTTTTTTGAACTTTCAATTAAAATATTTGTTTTTCTCCAATTTACATATATCATATTGAATTACATATTGATTGCTGTTTCATTTGTTCTCTTTCTGAAGAGATGTTAAATAATAATATTTTGAATCATGTTAAGTATTCATATTTTGAATCATTTCTCTTTAAAGGCAATATCTTTTATAAATATAGAACAAATATTTGGTAAAAATTTACAGAAGTAATTTAAAAGGATAAAAACAATTTTATTATGATGCAGTTTATAAAATTAATTTTTGAAGCTTATATATTTTAATTAATCATAATGCCAAATATTTTGTGATAAGGAAGGTAACAGGGAGAGAAAAATTCAAAAGCTTAGAGCAAAGTGAAAGAGGAGGTTATTACACTACAAATGACCACTCTCTCCAAAAGTCCTAGCACCTCCCACAGCTATTTCATATCATCATAATAACTATAATGCTATTGAGTCATCATGTCACCTAAGAGGTTTTAGTAAATAAGATTCCCTGGACTACGGAACAACTGTGATTCTTAAGGACATGACAATGATTTCTAGTTCAATTAAAACAATAACACTGGAATAAGTTTCATTTTCAGAATAAAAACCAATGTGTTAAAGAATTTACTATTTTAAGAGCTTGATGTGCCTAATACAGATTGTACATCTATCACCACTGTATATCACTTTTAGTTTGTTTATTTTAACTAATGAATGGAGTGATAATTACAGTTCCAAAGTAAGCAAAACAAAACAAAACAAAATACTTGAGTCAGCAAAGATGTATATAAATTCCATAAAATCCTTGAATACACAGTTGGTTAATAAATGAGGCAGTATTAAATATTAATGATGATGGTATCACAATTTTCTGCTATTATCACAGTCATCAAGAATACATGATCACAGTGGAAAGCAGAGAGTTGTTTTTCCTGAATTCCTAAAACCCAAAGTTGCTTTCATTTACTGTACAGTTAGATTTATGAATAAGAAAAATAAAAAAGATAAAATAACACATACATAAAATTGTTTCAAGGTTCTTTATGTATTATTTGCTGATACTTTTCCTATGAAATTATAAAACCTACCATTTGAATATATATTCTGTGCTTAGTCACAATAAATAAGGTACATAAGTATAAGATTTTGTCCATTCAAAAGGCCATCTCCCAGAAACGGTGCATATTTTTGGAGGTAGAAAAAAAAAATTATATGCCTTGTCCTCAAATAACTTACAGTTGGTTTGAGAAGAAAACCACATGATAGCCCAAATGTAGTCAAATGTCATAGGTTTTAAAACAGAAATTTTATATGTTACTATAGACATACAAGGGAAAGAGTGACGATATTTCTTTAAGACACTAATGAAAGATTTTACCAAAAAAAAGTGATGAGTAAGGTTATTCCTGAAAGGTAAAACAACAATAAATGATAAGTAAAATAAATGTTATCAAAAATTTGGGTATGCAAAAAAATAAAGTCTGGTAAAATTTTACTGACAAAGGTATACATTTCTAAGTATAAAATAACATCATTGTAATGATTACCTTGAAAAACTCTAATCAATTTGAAATTTTATTTGTCTTACATTGTTTTTTTTAAATTCTCCATCTGTCAACAACAGATAATAATATGAATTCATTATTCTGATGTCAGCAAGCCTATCTCAAATGGTCATAACAAAAGAACAAAATTTTGAGATATTAATTGTTGTTTTTTGTTAATTCACATGGGAAGTCAATTAAGGCTTTAATTAAAAAAATAAAAGAGGAAATATTTATGAAGTACAGAAATCAGAAAACTGATCAGAAGAGAGATTTATTAAGATACTAGGAGTTTAAAAATATCAGAGAATATCAGAAGGGTAAAAAAATCCTGATAGATTTAGACTTGTTATTGCATTTGTGTAGCTGTAATAGGTTTTCATATTTCAAAAAGTAAAATGATCTTAATATTTTATGTGCTATTCTATTTTACAGTAATCTCAAAGGGAGGAAACATGATTTGTGCAGCCAAAAGACTTTAAAATCAATATAACAAAGTAAATTCTCTTTGTATTTTATATTAAATATGTAATTTTCAGCACAGGACAAGTCCTTTTAGGTTTAATCTCCACTCTAAATTTAGGAGCTCAGAATAAAATTATTTGAGTCGAACAATGTGAATCAAAAGATATTTTACATTAACCTAAAGAATATAAATACAAACACAAGGGAGCTTGTATTATATTTTAAAATACCTTCTCTGACCTCTATTTAGTTGTTTAGAATTGATATGCTGAATATACCTGCCAGCCTTTTGGCACTGATGAGAATTCTTTCTGAAGGACATAATAGGCTGATGCCTCACAGAATGGTACAGCAAAGGATTAGAGTTCTTTTGGAGATTATGTATTTGTCATTGTTGTGCATTTAGTTCATTGTTGTGCAGTTAGTAATGTATAAAAGGAGTAAAATGTGAATGTTTATGTATTTTGAATAGTTTGTATTGAAGATGTGATTTAAATGTTAATATAATTTCTTCATACATGCCTAATTTGTGTTTAAAATGGCATAAACAATTTATAATTATTTCAGTCATTTATGATGACATAATTTAATTAAAATTTGCTGTCTAACTATCTTCAGTGTAAGTCATTTGAACTGCATCCCTACTTTCTCCCACCTACCCCCATACCAGGACCAAGCCTGATCTTTGTTTAATCTTTCCCATATCATTAAAAGTTATTATTGCTACAGCCTCTAGCTATCACCTTTTCTCTTGGGCAATCCTAATACCCTCCTGAATTGTTGCCCTGTTTCCACAGTCCACATAGCAGCCAGTGTGTGCATTTACATAAATCACATCAGTCACTCCTTTGCTCAAGACTTTCCAAAGGATTTCTAATAAGACGGGAATAAAATTCAACTGTTTTCTTCATTACGGTCTCAATTCTCTTAATTTTCCTGGCTCATCTCATACTCTAACCTTCCCCTTATATTCCAGCCTCCTGACCCTCTTGCTGTTTCTCAGTCTTGCTCAGTGTGGTCCTTCTCCAGAGCTTCTGGAGGTATCTACCTATTTCCTGAAATAGTCTTCTTAGTCACCAGGAAGCTCTTATGTTTTAGGGCTTGGTCAACTGTCACGAATATACTAGAATTTCAGAAAACAACATCTAGAATATCCAGCTAGACACATTTTATTCTGGTCTCCAGTAAATTACTCAGCTTTGCTCTTTTTTGCTATAACATCCTTTTCTGGATTTCTTAATTTTAATTATTTATTAATTTGCCTACTTCTTATTTATTTTCCTGAATTTGACTAACCTGCTTTCCCATTTTTCTTAGTGCATAGAATTTTCTTAGTGCAATAAATAGTCATTGAATTAATGAACAAATAAACTAATGGTATATTATGTGACATTACCATAAAAACATAAATATTTGCCTTTGTTCCCAAATTATAATACTCTGTTATGATAAAGGAACTCTAGTAAATCAGATTCTGTGAATTAATCCATATTTTTTGCTTCTTTTTATGTTTAGTTTAGGAAAAAGAAACAGATTTTGAACCTTCTCTTTATACTCTTTCTATTCACGCATGTACAAACTCTGTGGTCTCTATTTCAGAAAATCAGTTTCTGTATGTATACTGATTTAACATTTAATTTTTAAAGATAATAATGACAAAGAGTTATTAATGAATTAATATAATAATGTATTTCATATGTCTTCGTTATCATAAAATTATTGATAATGTAGGCAGAGATGGAATTGCATTACTAATTTCTAAAAACACTTGCATCATAGGTAAAAAACAAATAATTTTTATCAAGATATGTTTGTTTCCCTGGAAAAAATTTTGAACTTAAAGAGAGTAGTTTGATATTAGATTATTTGATGCATATCAGTCAAATACTGATAGCCACACACTCACAAAATGATCTTGAATAAGTAGTACATTTTTTTTTTTTCACTTCATTCTCCTTACACAAGACATAGAAATCTCATACTATATTATTCTGGGACTAAATGAAGTGATTTCAGTGATAGCATATTACACAACAGAAGCACTCAGTATGTGGTGTGTTTTATTTTACTTTTTTCAGATTCATCTATAGCTATTAACCAGTTAGGAGCTCAGAATAAAATCATTTAAAATAAACATTGTAAATCAAAGATTTTTTTTAAATATATTAACAGGAAGAATATCAATACAAACACATTTCTTGGCTCTATTTAGTTGTCTGGAGTTGATATCCTGAATATATCTGTTGAACCAGTACCATATCTCATCAAAGTTACTGAAGTACTATCCTACTATATATGTCTCCATTTCTTCTCGTGCTCCTTAATAATCTATTTTCCACCCCAGAATTAGTGATTATTCTAAATAACAAAGCTGATTATTTCACTGCCTAGAAAAACTTTTAGAGGCTTGCAATTTACCTTGCAATAAATTTAAATTTCATAACCTAGCCTGAAGGCTCCTGCCTATCTCTCTAACCTCATTTACTATTACTCTAGAAATTATGCTCTATCAGCCATAATTTGCACAATATTCTTTAAACACATCAAGCCTTTATCTTATCTTACATTCTTTGTGCTTGATGATCTTTTTTCTCAGAATGATCTTCCCACAATTCTTCAATTCTGCTTCATTTCCTTCATCTAGCTCTCATTGCAAATATACCTTCTTAGAGTCTTCTAGTTAGTATCTGTCATTCCATCTTGCTGCTCAATACCTTTTGAACACATTTTCTGATCGGAGGACTTCCTACTAGTGATTTCCACTTCCCCAATATAGAAATCAGAAAACACACTTTTCTCAGCTCCCTTGAGGCTGGGACACAGGCATGTGACTCAATTCTACCAGTTAAACATGCCTGTATAAGATTTTTATGCCCAAGGATGCTAATGCTTTTATACCAACTCTACTCACCTCATTTTCTTACAGTAGCAGAAATTAGCAGGACACAGCATCTGACAATTACATTGTCCAAGCTCCCTATGTTGTTCTGGCAAATAGCACCAAAACAGAGTGCCCTTAATGGAAAGAAAGATACCCTCTTTTCTTGCTTTTCATGCCCCTTTAAACTAGTAGGTGTGATGATGGACACCTATATTGAGAAGACCAGAGAACAAGATAAAAGGAATGTGGTGTCCTGAAACCATAAAGCTGTCATGTCAGCCCAAGCCTATTTGTCCTCAGATGTCTATGCCTGAGAGAAGCTTCACTTTTCTCTGAGCCATTTTTATACTTACATCTTTGTCATAGCAGCTGGTATCTGTATTCTAATTAAAATTCTTCAGTTTATATGTGAACAAAATGAGAATGCAAAAACTGCTGCTTAGAATCATTTTATTTTTATTTCTTAAGGCTTTGTTGTTGTTATTATTATTATTATTATTAAAATTTTGGGGGTAACATTGGTTAATAAAATCAAATAGGTTTCAAGTGTACAATTCAGCGATATGTTGTATGTATCTTACATTGTGCATTCGTTTTGTTTTGCTCTTTGTCAGTCTGTTTTGCAGAAGTTGTATCCATTTCTAAGGCAGCAGATTGCTCCAGTACTGTTCATTGTACAGAAGAGCTCTGGGGTTTACATTTGAAATAATCAAGTTTAGTTCCTCACTCAGAGCTGCTTGGCATTCTCAGTTTTCTCTTTAGAATCTTTCTGCCATGGTTCATTGTAATGTTTTGTTTTGGTTCTAGAAGCTAACCCTCATCTTGTTCTTCACCCTTCCAAGAAATCTTGGCTAGCCAATGTCCATTTCCTTGTTTTCCAGTAGAAGTCAGCTTCAACTGATTCCAACTAAGACTCCTGATGCAACACTCTTACCTACCCAACATAGCTAACATGGGCCTCTCCACGACTCTCTGTTCCTTTAGAGCGTGTTTCTTTGAAAGCGGTGATCACATTTCTTTAATTATTAACTGAATATAAAATTCACAGGCTACAATCTTAGTTGTTTCTGAAGGGTAAATTTTCCCAGTAGTTGCTGTTTACTTTCTATCTAATCATCATTGGTGCTCAGGACATTTTCATTATAACCAAGGGGAAAACAGTAATTTTATAGTCTCCCTCAGTCAGAGTGCATGTTGTTCATCTTCTTTCTTCCTATTGTTGAATCTAAATTCCTGGGGATTTATAGAGAGGACAAATACATCGCATATAATTCTTAAAAGGAGAGCGGGCACCCTGGATAGGTAACACACAAGAGAATTTTAATGTAATCTTCTCTAGTTTAGATATAAGGAAATTGGTTTGTTCTTCCTAACCTCCTAAATTTGTCTTAATTTGTATGCTACTCTGGATTTCTCCTTCATCTTCTCAATGAAATTACAGTTGCTTATTATAGAGAAATCCATTTATGTAATCGTGCAGTGTTTCCCTTTCTAAGGTTTATTTTATAAATATTAGGCCCTGGGACCTTCAGAATTTGGCTTTTGAAAACCTCGCCTTTGAAAGTACAAATATATTTGTCTCAAACTCTTATTTCTGTCACAAGTTTCAAAAGTCTCATCTTGAAACTGAAATTAAAAACTGAATCAATATTTTCTCTTGACACTTCTTCTGTGACTACCCTCTGATACCCTAAGAATGGCTTACCTAGAAATGTGGGCAACAAGAGCCAGGCAGAAAGAGATGTGAAGAGGAGAACATTTTGGCTAATTCTTCACAGTACAGTCCACTCAAAATTATTCTGCTTGTTCTTGTTTTGTATATTGCACTCTATTTTACCATTATAAATAAAGGTAGTTCATTGACTTATTCACTGAACTATCTCCATTATAGCATCTATCACTTAGTATACACACAAATATTTATGGAAGGACATTTCTAGAGTTAAGTTATGTGTCTCTAAGTAGATTAATTTTGATTTTGTATATACCTAATTCTATAAAATATCTTGGAAGAAGAAGTAGTAAACAGAATAGAATAATTTACCTGGTTTATTGCAGGCTAATTATCCACTCATTAACTTAATTCAGCCTGTCAGTTCTAAAGGATTTAATAGCTTGACAAAATTAGATGATGAGTATATTGAGAGAAGGCATCAATGCTCTATTCATCTTTCTAGTCTTCATCCTAGCACAATAACTATACATGGAGCAAATAAGAAACAAATGCTGCAAAAGAGCTTAGTTTGCTCATTTAAGTTTATTTCTCATTTTATATGAGCAACTTAGTATATTCAAATAAGAAACAGGTACAAATACATGCTCTGTATCAAAACTGGCATTTTGACACTAAATGAAAATTGAAGTAGTATTGCTAATTCTCGCTTTAATCAAAAAGTTAAATAAATTGTATTTACTTAAGCAGTTTTGAAAAATTTGAATATATTTAAGTTATTACAATTTCTCCATGACTTAACAGAGTTGATTAACTCAAATATACATAGAAAATAACTATGAACTTATGTTACATGGCTGCCACTTAATTCTGAAAAATAATAATTGGTAGATGAGTTCAAATGTTAACTAATCATCAAAATATTTCTTTATATGTTTTTCATTAAGTGTTTTACTATATTCCAGACATTGTAGTAATTTGTAAGAAAATTCAAGGCACACAGGAAGAAGCCACTCACAGGGAAGCCCTCACTATGGACTTTCTGCAAAGCCACCTGAATGGCTTCTGGAAGAACTGAAGGTCAATGCTTATTAGTAGATAAGTCGTCCAACTTTGTTCTTCAATAGTGTGTCGCCTTTCCCAGGTTTTTTCCCCTCTCCATATAAACCTTAGAATACCTTTGTCAATACCCATAATATATAATGCTGGGATTTTGATTGGGATTGTGTTGAATCTATAGATAGGTTTAGAAGAACTGACATCTTGATAATATTGAGTAATCCTATCCACAAATGTGTCATATCTCTCCATTTATTTACTTAATTCTTCTTAAGTTAATTAGAATTTTATATTTTTTCTTTTTCATATAGATTTTATGTACATTTTGTTAGGCTTAAACTGAAATACTTTATTTTGTGAGGTCTTATTGTAAGTAGTACCGTGTTTTTAATTTATAATTCCATTTGTTCATTACTAATATATAAGATAAATTGACTCATATATTACTATAACAATAACTTTTTTGTTAGAAGCAAATGTTAAAATGATATTGAATGCTAGAAATAAAAATGTGTTGAATACATTACTACTTTGCTCAATCAATATATAACAATATGGTAAATTTAAGTAATGAAATATGTATCTAATGTTGCAGGAGCCTGGAGCATGGACACGTCACATAATTTAGGATGTCAGCAAATGCAGGCATGAAAAAATAATTTCAGAATTACTATATATAAAGGCACATTTATTTCAAGAATGGAAAAAAATTGAAAACATTTATTCATAAACATATATGCACCTCAGGGTTCATTGTGGCATTATTCACAGTGGCCAAGACCTGGAAACAACCTGAGTGTCTTTCAATAGATGATTGGAAAAAGAAGATGTGGTACCTGTGTTCAATGGAATATCACTCAGCCATGGAGAGCTGTTTTATAAAGACTGTTTTCAGCTCACTCTACTGTTGATGAACACTGAGTTTTGCTTATTAGCGCTAAAGTCTCCAGGGATATTATTACTTGTCCTTTTTTTGACATTTATTTTATTTTTCTTAGGTACATACCTATAAGTGGAAGGGCATGAAATAGGTACAATTTAAATTTACAAGCGATATCAAGCCAAGTCGATGACAGGGAGACAAGGCAAGAAGAGAAGCAAGATATGCAGAGGAAGAAACCCAAGAATTCAGTTCAGCATGGTTGTGACATTGAGTGATTAAGGACACGGCAAAAGAAAATTCTGTGAAGAAGCTGTGCATTACACTAAAAGTTTCAGATCTCAACTTATATTGACAATAAGAGACATCAAAAGTTTTTTTTTTTTTTGTAGGAGAATACTATATTTATTAAATTTTTGAAATTTCCTTCTGGTTGAATTGTGGAAAATGAAATACACTTACGATAGATAAATGATATTTTAGATCCCTGTAAGAAAGTAGCAGTGGCCATACAGACAGAGAGATGTGGATATTTTGAAATATATTTGGGAAACCACATTGGTAGGACTTGTTTTTGTTTTTGAATTGGAAACAAGCAATGTTTGCTATGAGTGAAGAAAAGTCATGTCCATGACTAGGATACCAGATATTAGTGGTGTGTCTCTCTGAGATAAGGAACACCTCAGAAGATCTACTGTGGAATGAAGTAAATCAATTTAATATTCAACCTACTGAATTTCAGTTATTTTTGTGAGTAAACTTTTTTTGTAAGGAGTTAAATGTATGAATCTGAAGTTCATCTGAATTGGAAATGTAGATTTGGGAACCAGCTGTCTCAGGACATCATGCTATGAGAAGTGTGTAGTGCTTCACTAGCCATCCTTGGAGTTGGGATTCACACTTCAGAAGCCTGGTTCATGTCATTCCAGGTGAAAGTTCTTGGACAAGTCATTTAACATTATTTTGCCTTGCTATGGTGTAAATGGCAAAAAACAGTAGTTTCTACCTTTTGCAGTTATGCAGAGTCAGTGAATTACTCTGTGTAAAGGGAGTTGGACATTTCCAAGTTCAAAGCAAGTGTTCCATGGACATTAGTTCCTACTATTGCTATTTGTATTACTATTATGGATAAAATTGCCAAAAAAAAAAAAAAAATAAAGCTTTACTATATAATACCATTTAATATAATACCAGCCTATAAAAGGACACTCACAAAAGAGACTGTGTAATAGTGAGGGAAAAATTCAGGAAGGAGAAAGATAAAGAAATAAATTTATATATATGTATATATATATATATATATATATATATAATACATACATATATGTAGTTTAATATAAATTATTATATATATAATATTTAATTTAATATAAATATAATTATATATATTATAAATTTATATATATAAATTTAATAAGATGTATCACATAAGAAATAGAATGGAGACAGTTATTCACAACTGAGAAAATAACAAAAGAAAATCCTGGTCATAAATAGGCTTGTGAATGAAATTATTATCACTCAACAATCATTCACTAGAGTGATGAATATTTTACTTTCTTAATGTTTAAAAATAGAAAAAAAGAGAGAAAAATATATGTATGTAAGTTAGTGTCAAGGGAGTATACAATGAATGAAGCATAATAACATTTTCTCCACCTGGCATTTTTTTCCTAATTTGGAATTGTTTTTGAGTGAGTGAATTCTACCTACACTAAGTATAACATTTTACAAAAGCTAGCAGTGGAGATGACTTCTTTCAAATGAGGAACTTGTTATAGATTGCATCTTTAAATCAATACATCACCTTTTGAATGGAAATCGATTCCACCTAACTGTATCAGCATGAACATAGGTTTCTCATTTTAGGTGTATAAAGAGACTATTGTTATTCTTTTGAGAAAAATTGTTCTGTGCAGTTTTCTGTATACGTTTTAGAAGCATATGGGGCATGCTGCCAGCTCAGTTCTATTTCAAAGCCCGATTCGCTTTGTAAGTGCTGTAACTGTCCATATAAATGGGTTTGGGGTGCATGTGGATGTTGGGGGTGTTGCAGAGATAATAAGGGGGCTCTGATGAATTAAGTATATGTGTTCCTGTGGGGCTATGAAAATAGAATAGAATCATAATGAAATTTCAACCCTGCAGCTGTATTTCACCTAAAACTTTCTGTTCATAGGAATTTTTTTTTCTCTTTCTTAGGCTTCTAACTAGCTCAGAGAAATACAGATGATAAGCTTCTCTGAGACACTATAATTTTCACTGAACAATGCTAATTATATATATATAGATATATAAATAAACATTGTTCTTAAAAAAATTAAGCATCTTACTTAGCAATATTTTACATAACAGCATGCTACACATATTTTAGCATGTGTAATGATTCGTTTAATATAGAATTATGTGTAGTAGCATCGAACTTGATTCCTAGGAAAAATAGCAAAACTTATTCTCTGCTAATTTCCATGTGCTCTTTTAGAACACAAGCTATTATACAATTCTTCCATTTTTTTTTTCCTGATAATTTAATTTTTATAATACCTATTATGAGGACTTGGTTTGAGGAGTTTTGTTAAAAGTTACCTGAGGAATAAAATGTTGTGGATTATAATATTTAAAGTAATTGTTGATTACTGTCTAATTAGAAATACCTTTATAAAAAATCTAAATCACATCCCCACCCATAAGCACATGCCCTTAAATAAACTGGCAGGTAGGTTATATGCTTACTCTCAGTCCTTTACTCCTTTTGCTAGAAAAACGTGTTCATCCTTCCTTACTTCATTTCCCTAGAAACTCATAAACTTTATCCACCCCCATCATCAGGCTTTTCCATATGACTGTCTCTGGTCCATAAAACAGGTGAGAAAATGACTTCCAATAAGAAGATTAAAAAGCCATGTGTGTGTCTGCCAAGTCTTGCAATTTACCCTCTACCATATGAATATTACGGCGCTGGAGGCTTCTCCTTCAGTCTGAATCCTGAAGTGAGAAGGCAACATGGAGCAGGTGCAGAGTTTCTAGCTTGTATATAAGCAAGGAATAAAACTTTATTGTCATAAGCCACTGAGATTTTTTACTACAGCAAAGCCAGCCAATGTAGTACGTTTTGTTAAAGACTCTATCACATGTTTTGAAAGTAAATCAATAAGGACTTTGAGATGAGTAGCGATGACTAAATTTAATTTATATTTGAATTTCTAAGGTCTAATATGCAGCATGACACATAATGTGTAATAATTATTCACTTCCTGATGGATTGATGAATGAATGAAGGAAGAAAGGAAGGAAAGAACAAATGAATGATTAAATAAATTGCATAGCTAGAAATCACTACATTATTTTAGTTACTGGAGATTCCATAAGATGTGAATACATTCAAGGAATCATAAGAGGCTCAGAAAAAATCTTGTGAATTAGTAAAAATACATGCTGGAAAAAATTATGAGAATAAAATTAAATTATTAATTTAACTCATGACTTATGGATGGGTCTAATTAGGTACTGTTGGAAAATAATAGGAAAAAGAATTTCCAAACCAAGCAACTTCTTGTAGTTTTCCTCTGCTGTAGAAATGGTAGGTCCCTAATGAGGCTGCCCACAGGTTTCTGAACAATTAGACCTTTACACTTGAAAATGTGCAACATCCAATTAGATTCACTTTTAAAAATTCTTTCTTAATATTAGAAGAACCCCATCCTAATTTTCTTTTTACACTTCCCTAAACTGTCTACACTACTATCTGTGAAAGATAAGATAAAATTAATAGAAATACATGGAAACAGTCCATAAACTATATGCAATATACAGAATACTATATTTTCTGAATATTGCATTCAAACTATACAGTTTTTTGTATATACTGTAACTTCAGTATAGATGCTTTAATTTTAAAACTATTTATTTTACGTTGAGATGTTCACATCTTTTCTATCTCAATCCAATGTGCAGAAAACTGTGTCATTACCATTGTTCTCGGCATTAGATGACTACTGGAACTTTCACTCAGTTGGGTGGCTAAGGGAATGCAAAACGTTGTCTTGCATCCCAAGAAATCGTGTCTGCATTTTTGAGCTACATTATCTGCTTCAGTAAATGCTGTCATTCTGCTTGGTTTTTCACTCCAAATTGTCAGCTGCAGGGAAACCCAGATTAAACTATCCAAACTACAAAGCAGGGAAAAATAATTAAAGCTGTCTGACACTAAACTTACCGTGTAGTTTTTAATTTGTAAAATGGTAAATATTAGCCTTTTCCTTGATCTCTACGATCTAGAACTCCCAGTGGAGAAAGCGATTGGCTTCATTCGTAAAGCTTTTCTCTGAAGACAAGCAAGCTGTACAAATGTGCTAGTTTATCAGAATTCTTTAGAGATTTTTATATGTACACACTTCATTGATTATCAGTATTTTGATGAGGCTTGCTGGAGTTTAGAATGCCCCCTAGAAAAAAGATTCTTGTTCTCTGGGAAATGAAATCATGCTCTGTTAGCTTGGAAACAACAAAATAGTGAAGGAAGAGTAATAGGAGAAATGGATTTTGTATGTGGGGATTAGTACCAAATTTAGCATCAGACGATGGACCGGAAAGGTTTTCCTGAGAAATAATTCAGCAATAAATCTGGATGTGAAATTTTCATTACATATTCTTTATCCACACCTACCTCATACTAGGGGGAGTTCATTTCACATTTCACAAAAGTGTTAATACTCTGTAACTGTTATATTTTCAGCATTTGTGAATGCATAATTTTAGAATATATGTGAACATAAGATTACTTTACAATTTTGAAAGCTATAAAGCATAATAATCTAACACTCAGATATAAAAACAATACACAATGTAAATCACATATTCTTTTGATAAAGAGAAAAAATATCAATCAGAGTAACTTATTGGAGTATAACCAATTGTCCATAAATCATAACACCACTTTAATGTTCCTTTATTGAGTCACAGATATTTATATCTCCTCAGTATGAATATTTTGCATAGAATATGCAATAGTAAAGTTAAATTAACATGAAATGCATGTTTTTTTTCCTCTGAGGTTCATCCACTGTAGTATTACTGCCTAAACAACATCCTATGCTTTTCTCCTTCTCCCATTTAGTTGTAATCTATTCTATTACAATGCTATGATTTAGAATCTTTTGTTGCTAAAACAAACACTATATTACTTACTTGGTTAAGTAAAGCAAAATTGAGTAATATAAACATGAACATTGTAATTTGTAGAAGTTGATCACATCCATTCTCTTTTCCTAAATCTGTAATGAACTAAAATAATCTGAGTCTCTTGATAATATAACTGATTTTTATAGAGAATATGCAATGAAAAACAAGTATGATTCCTGGAAATATGTGATTACAAGATACTTAGAAGACCATTAGTTTAAAAAAAAACTGAGCTGTAGAATAAACATTTTTTCAGTAGTTTTTCCTTGTTTTAAAATAGAAATGACTAATTTTAGTTTTGAAATAAGAGTAATGGTCCCCCAAATTTAAACATAATATCATAGTTTTATTTGAAAGCATAAAAAAAGAATTACTTAAAGTTATCCCTTCTTTATTTTAGATCCCATATTGGCTTGATTAATTTTTCACTTACAACCTTATGGACTCATTACATTTTCTACTCCACTTACAGTCAGCATTTTTAGAATATGCCTGAGTTTTCACTTCCTCTTTATGTAAATATATTTCAAATCAACTTTTTTGAATTAATTAATCTACACTGAGAATATTTTTATGTTTTAATATTCCTTCAGCTATGGCATGTAGAGTGAACCAGACTGTGCATGTATTATATGTCTATTACATGTGTGTGTTTCTCATGAATTATTGGTATTTCCATTTAACATGTTAAAAAGTAATTTATGTCTTGACTTTGAAGTCATTTTATTATAATAAATTATTTTTTACATTTTTTTATTTATACCATACATTTTTATTTATTCACGATATTAATCTCCTAAATGTTTTTGTCTATTTTAGCTCTTAAAGTGAAATTATATACAGACAACATACTTGCCAAACATTAAAATTAAGATCCAATATTTGGAAGGCATAGAATTACCCTCAAATTGTTAAATGTTATAAGTCATAAGACATTCATTTTGTGATTTTTATCTGCTATAGAATTTTTGATGATTTAAATTTTTTCTATTATACTTATCTGTATTTCCTAATGCTCCTACAATGATTATGGATTTATTATGTCATAAAGAAAATATATTAACTAAAACAGAGACTCTGTGAGTAGTTGAAAATAGCTGAAATCAATAGTTGCCTTAAATTTTAGATGTGGAAATGGCCTATATGGATGTTTAGAAGACATCTTTTAAAAATGTTTGAAATATTTTCTAGTCATCAATGAAAATAAACCTTATTTAGAATTCTAGTTCACTATTAAAATGATAATTTCTTTTCTATCTTTGTTTTTTTATTTGATACCAGGTTTCAAACAAGGAAGAATACATCTGTCACTGTTACACACTTATTCTTTTGAAAACCCATGTAGATGCCTTAATGGACTGTCAGGTGCAGGAGGGTCCCCCTGGTTGCAAAAATGATAATTTCTATATAATGCTTTTTCCTCATATTTTACCTCATGTACAATTTTTTTTCTCTCCTCAAAACCTCTGCTATTTTTGCACTTCTTGAAATTTGGCACATTCAATCTTCCATTATGCATATTTATGTACCAGTATTTTCTTTCTCATTAAATTGCAACTTCTTCAGAATGGAGTATTAGAGAGAAACCTGACTTTGAATTTCAGGTTGGGACCTTTGTTAACTACTCTTGTGTCTCATTGATACAACTGCTACCTGCATTTACATAATGGGAACTCGAACTGAAAGGTGGTGGTAATACAAATGGTGAACATTGCAAAGATTTGTGATATAAAATAACTTGGATCATTATGTATACACTTTCCTTGATTTGCTGTACATTTTTTTCATGCATGCAAAAATATTTTGCATTGATATTCTGGAAGTCAAGTAGTATGAAAATGTCACAGGGAGTAGTATCAAAGATGAGTACAAACTACTATGTCTCATAAAATAGGTGTATTTGTGATTTTCAAAATTCATCATGTTTGGCTTTAAGATACTACATTTAACTAATAAGCACAAATAGAACTTCTCTGTACGTGCAATATAAAACAAAAGAATGTTGGAATCGGTATGCAATATAAAAAGTATGGTGTACATTAAACAATTTTTCCAAGAAAATATTGTTTCTCTTTTTTGAGGCTTATAATTGACACAGATAAGGCGTTCATAAAAATAATCTTAATTTTATTATTTTATTTATTGTAATAATTATTTTATAGAGATACAGTAAATGATATTTTGGTTGATATATTTATAAAACAAGTTTAAAAATTACATATATATCTTTGTTATTTTGAAGAAAATATTTTTGTAACTCTTGTATAGTATCTAAATATTAAACATTTTGGAAATTAGTATGTCAATTTGAAACATTGTATATTGCATCCAGATATAGACTATAGACTTTAAATTAATTTTACATATGTATGACATTTTTGATCAGTAAAGACATATTCAACTACATGTATATCATTTTTGGTATTTGATATTATTTAACCTCATACAACATTAACTTCATTTTTTAAATTAAGTAACTGAGATTAAGGGAAGGAACTTACAGTATATTTCTTGATTGAATCAAATAATAAATGCCAAAGCTTGCCTAGATGCAAATCGAGATATGCCTAGTGTCCGAGTTGGCAAAAGATTCTACACACACACACACATGCACACACACACATGCACACACACATCCATGTAAATATAATTACCAAGAATGTTTATTGGACTTTATATTATGTTCACATAAGTATTCATGATTATATGTTACCTGGATTTCCATATCTCTGTGTAAATAGAAGTAAGAAAGTATATGTTCCTTTTTATGTTGAAAATAAATTCACATGAAATACAGATTACTATAGAATTATTTATATACACATAGTATTTCAGTTTTAAAAAATATGTAAATATAAAAATATTACTTTTGGCTTTGAGTTTTCCATTTAAAAGAATGTAATGCAAGTTCAGAAAAAATCAACTAGATGGGTCATTTACTTTATTTGTATGCATATGGCAGGTATATGACACACGATAGTGAAAACAAAATGAAGACATTGAACAAAAAAATATACTATGCTTTATTTCCTGATCTGTAAATGAAATTGAAATCCCACTATTCATTAGAAAAAGCAGATTCTAATATAATAAACTAACTGTATAGAAAAGTTACTTTTTATAATTTCCTTGCTTTACTAAGAACATATTCTATTTATAAATTGCATTCCTTTTTGTTGATTTGGTATTAACAGTGAATATTATATTTATAAAATACCATATATTGCTACTTAGGAGTATGAATTAAAGCATATATATAGTATTTGTATTCTTGTGAAACAGGAAGCAAAATAATATATCAAAACAACTGCTAAAAAAACCTACATTCATATAGTTAATTGACTGTTAACTTTGGGGAGAAAGCAGCAACTTTTATTATTTATGCAGATTTGATGCTACTTAGAAATGAATAAAGAGGTAGGAACATGATTTGTTTCCATAGATTTAAATTTTAGGGCATTATTTACACGCTAGGTGGCTTTGACTGAAAATCATTTTAGATTATTGTACAATAAATAAATATAAAACTATATATTTATGGATGCTATTTCAAACACAATTAACATAAAACAATTATGAATATATATTTTAAATTAATGCAGCAAACTCAGGCATAGTTATCTGCAAATGACACACTGTTATTTTCTTATTTTGTTAGTGAAAAACAATTCAAATTATGCTATACAAAAATGCATGGGCATTTGGACATTTCTATCACCTGTAGAATGTTTATATACATTTACTTAATTTGAATATCATTTTCTTTTGTGCATAGAAAGGTCATCAGTTTATTACGTCTTGGTCAAAACAGACAGTTGAAACAGTTTAGTTAAATAAGTTTTTTTGATTTTTATATCATGTAATGCTTTCCCGCACTAATTTACCTTAAGGATCCCAAATACCGTAGTTATTTAAATAAAATTAAAGAAATGTAGGTATAGAAACCACTTAGTTAAGATCTGGTGTGAGTATATTTTTCATTTTTAAATTAATTCAATATATTCTTATGACATATTTGTTTTATAAAATATTTTATAGCCATTTAAACCATGTTTATTACAGTGGCAAATTTAATAAGTACAATACAAATTTAAAACATAGGACATTACTATTTCCAGAAGAGATAAAAATATATATTTTTTAATAGAACATAAGCAAAATATATGGCAATTTATTTGAATAATTAGTCTTTTCCTCACAGAGGAATATACATTTATATCTTTTAGATAAAAATATAATTTTTTCTCTCACTTTCCTTTGTTACTAAGTTTCTTCTTACACTATAAAGGAAGTTTAAAACCCGCTTCCTTAAAAAATTCTTTAAAAAGAATTCACCTATTTTGGGGGCTTATGTGCTTGCCCTGCACACAAATAATTTACAAGCTCATGTTGCCTATTTCTGCTGGTATCAACCAGTCATTGTTATTGACTAACTAGTAAAAAAAAAATTGTAAGTGGGGTCAGTGGAAATAGAAAAGAATTAAAGATCTGAACAGCACCCCCACCCCAAAAAAAAAGCTCTGAACTTTTTATCTTCTCCATTTCTGTACTGTATCCTATAATTAGGTTTTATCAATAATCTAAATAGAACATAGAATAAATATATTGGCCAAATGAACCATAAAAATATAGACAATGATCATTTTTGGTGAACTTACTACTTCTTAGGTAGTGTTAATTTCTTGATATAGAGTTTCTCATTCAAGTGACTCAAATTAAGGGCAATTATGTTTTTGCAATACCTTACATTTATTAATATTTACATATATAATGGAATACAAAACTGCCACTAAAACTGTATTCATATATATGTATTCTGGACATGTAATAGTATTATGGTCTCTACATATGGGAATTTCAAAGCATGAAGCTAAAAAACTAGTGACAGAGTCTGCCTGACTGGTATGTAACTTCGCATTTATTACCACTATAATTTATATAATTATTTAAAAAATTATATCTGTGAAGTTTCTACTATGCCTGAAAATGCCCCCAGACATTGTGAGAGATATACAAATATCATGAGATTCAGGTATGATCATCAACATTTTACTAAATACATAGGAAAGTATCACCAATTCTAACTTTAGTGACTTCAATGCCCATCCATCACCCAAACAAATGAAAACATTGTTACCTCTGCTTACTAAACTCAGTTCATAATACCCTTTGTGAAGCCCACAATGTTCTTTCAAAGGAGTTTCATCTTGCTTTCTGCCCTAAACTCTCAGGATATTCGAAGATATCACAAGGTCTAGCACTCCAGTATGCTCTAGGCATGTGATTTCTTACTTTTATCTATGCACAGCAATGAGATTCTGGAGAATGAAGCATAGACTTCTCTACACATCTCCACAAATGTATTAAGTGCAGACCTTGGCACATAATACTAATAGAATCTTCATAAGTAAATGAGTTTGTAATTAATCTTATACTCTGTGTTCTGCAGAAAAAATGGCAGAAGTGCTACAGAAAGAAAGATCAATTGATCTGGTGTAATCAAATAAAACTTTATAAAATAGCTAAAATAAAGATACATTGGCAAACAGTTGAAATTTGGGTTAATGCAGAAAAAGAAAAGACTAGAGTAAAAAAGAAGCTTCCACGAGAATTTATTTTTCATAAGGTACAGAGATTGGAAGTTTTTCTAAAGAAAGCACTTGGTATCAAAATCCTGAGTAAATAATAATGAAATTGTAAGGGTCATAAAATGGACAACTGCCAAAGGCAAAATATAGTTTAATCATTTTCTGGTAGGTGGTCAAAATCAATAAAGAAACTACTTGATCATAAGTATCAAATTCTTGTGTCCAGAGAACTAAGACAGATACTAGAAATTTAAGTCAAGTTAATAAGAAAAAATTCAGTTGGTTAAACTTAAACTGGGGAAATTCTGCATTAAGAGAAAAGCAATGGATGTGAAAATAGAGTTGGGTCACATTAAGGACAATTGTAAAACATATCTCAAAACCAAAAGTTAAGTAATTCATGGCAATGTGGATTAGGAAATGAGGAAAAGAAATTAATCAAATTGAAGTCTACAAAGTAGAAAACTGAGAGAATGGTGGTGACCATGGTCAAGAGAAGTAGATATGTCATGTATATGTTTATAATGTGTCAAATTAAAATGTTTTGCCATTTTAATTAAAGCACTATGGACGTATAGAAGAGTGCATACATCAAAGCATACGATGGAATGACCAGAGTGAACATCTTTGTGTAACTGACACCTTAGTCAAGAAACCTTGCCAAACAACCAGAATCAAGTTCCACACACACACTCAGTCACAATTTCTCCCTTCTCCCAGAAAGAAACCACTTACTGACCTGAGTCCTACAGATCCATTTGCCTGTTATTGAGTATTTTATAAATATACTAACATATGCTTTGTGCTTGGCTTTTTTCAATGTTACAGTAGTAAGATTCAGGTATATTGTTGCATGTGACTATAGTATTTAATTTTTATTATTACATAGTATTCCATCACGAGTACACACTGCAGTTTATGTCTTTCCAGCTTACTGCTGATCTTTATTACAAGTGTGTGTATTTTACACGTTTTCTATGAATATTCTTGTCCAATTCTGTTGGTGCACTTGTTGACCCATTTAGGAAATTGCTAGGTCATCTGGGTGCAAGTTTGTTCTAATTTAATAGATAATGTCAAATAGTATTCTGAAGTCTTTGTGGCAATTTATACTTCCTATCTGTACAGTATGTAAATTTCACTTTCATTTTGAAATGTATTTACCTTCCTAAATATTATTTTTTCCAAGGCAGTTATCAGTATTTCTGAGACATGTTATTCCAAGTGTGACAATAATAAAACTACTCTATGGCTAATAATGCTTAATGAACTTAGTCTACTTCTATAGTTAGATTAAATGATATGCAAAAGAAAAGAGCATTATATATTAAAGAACTCAGTATACTTTGAAATTAAGACTTTCTAGTTGAATAATATCCTAACACTCCTTGAAAACTTTCTTTCTACCACTGAGCCTTTTAAAGCATTAAAAAAGCTGCTGTCCAACAGTTCAAAGTATTAAAAAAAGGTTATAAAGAGCTTTGGATCACCACTGAAGCCATTCATACATGAAATTTGAGAAGGCTTTTGTGGGCTGGAGGTAGTAGGTAATTAATTTGGGAAAATTCCAGAGGTTAAGACCAGATGAGCTGTTCCACTTTTTCTGGTCCTGCTACTGCTGATAAATGATTGAGCATTTTTTGTTTATCGGCATGGTGAAATACTTCCATGAGAGTTCTGCTTCTCCAATAAAAAAAAAAAAAAAAACCTAAACAACGTTGTTCAGTATGGGTTAAATTTTACACCACACACGACCTAGTTGCCATTGATAATATGGATTATTCTAAATGATAGATTGTTAGCTCAGAGAATCAGAAATTGTTTAGCACAGAATGTTAATGATTGATAGGGGTGAGTATATAGTGTGCAATGTATCATCATATTCTGTAAAGTAGTATTTGATCTAAAAACTGTATATATAGTGAGACTCATAAGACATAATAAAAAAGTAAATGACGGCTGTTACTTATGCGGAAAAAAAGGCATTGTTTTCAAAATGCCAATGATTTAATGTCTGCACTGATGAGATACTAAAGATAATATTGTTAAACTTCCATAGAAGACAACTCTCATTAGTAGAAATATAATAAGTAAATCTCTATAAATGTAAAATAAAATCACTGTGAAATTAAGCTAAAATAGATAGTTAATGATAGACCTCTGATTTTGTCATACTAATTTTATTAGAAATGTTCTCAAAGTTCTAATATCACCTATTCTAAGAAATTTGTTTAGAAACTACAATTAAATAATTCAGAAATAATTAATTCAGAAGACAACCCATTAAATTATAACCCTCCCCACAGGTTAACGTGGTGCCAAATGTATTGTTTAATTTATCATTCTTAGTATTTTTAGATGGCCTCAGGCAGAGAACGAAGTAATAATAAATAGGGAATAGTGGATAATTAGAGAAGGAAATGTGGAACAAAATTACTAAGGGCTTTAGGTGAAGTTCATTATTACTATTTAATAGTGCCCAAGAGCATTCGATCAAATTATGGATCAAGTATAAAAGTGGGCTGGATAAAATCCTTGTGGAGGAGAGTTTTCTTACTTTTTTTTCTCAGAATTCAGCTAAATACTATAAAACATATTTAAAAGCTCCCTCACAAATGATATTTGACCAAGCCTTATGGAGAATCACTTTGGGGAATCATGCATGCATTATAGGAGTGAAGTCACACATTAATAGGATAAGAGACATTATTCTCCTCCACCCTAAAAAAAAATGGAGATAATGAAAGAAAAAAAGTAAAAGTAAAGAGACTGAGCTTGTTTGGCAATGGGGCATGTACCACACATCCTGAGACCATTACATGATTAAGCAGCAAGGCACTTCGACAGTGGCTGGTTAAGTGACATATTGTAAGTCCAGCCCGTCATGGCATTTAATGCATGGGAAATCTCACCTTTCTAACCATAGACATTTTCTCTTTTCTTTTGGCTCACCCTAGAGCATCCTATTTCCATTATTAAACTTTTAAAGGGTGTAAATGCATAATTTATTTGTTTTCTTATTTTGCTTCATATCATTACCATAGTCATGACTGTGCAATCTCTGAATGCTAACCAATCAATGTCTTATAGAGATATTCCTTCCTGTTTCTTAAGAATAGCCAGTTTACCTAGGTAATGAGTTAGAGATATACAGTTTCTGTATATATTGAATAAAACTAAGGAATGGAAAATTATGGTCAGTAGAAGAAAAGTGCGTTAGGCCTATTTATTTAACTATATGCTGCAGGCGTTTGGAAATTTTATTGGTACTAATAATAATGACATTAATATTAACAACAGCATGTGCTTGCTTCATGAATTCTAAGCAATCTATGCCTTACTCATGTATAGCTTAACTTCACTGGTAATATTTATCATGGTCCTAAATGGCAGACTAATTCCCAAATCTCAGCAAATTTATAATTTGCCCTACAAAGGAAATAAGTAGTACTATTATGAATGTCCTCTATACTAACGATAGTTAAACGATTGACTATATTTAAAAATCTATGTGAAAATGATTTCATGGTTGTTGTTTAACCCATGTGGGAAAATATATATTTTGTCATGTATTTACAACAGTGGTATTTGGGGAGCATGAACCCTCAAATGTAAAAATAGAAAAAAGAGTTGACAATGGCAAAATCACAAGGGTTAATTACCTAACTTGATCAATCACTTATTAGTTGATAATCAGTTGAAAATTAGTTGATTAGTAATATCTCAATGTGATTCAATCATTAATTATAAAATAGTCATCTTGAACCAGGCACTTTGCTAGGGCCTGGGAATATGTAGATAAATTAATTGTACAATGTAAGGAATCTAAAAGAAATATAAAAGATAGATACATACTTATTCATTTATAAATTATATGTGCTATGAAAGTTTCAGCAAAAAAGATCACAAAAGGGGAGAAAGAAGGCTTTACTGAAGTAATCCTTTGAGTTATATCCTGAAGTCTTTGGTTTATATTTTTTTTTTATTGACATAGGAGGACAGAGAGTCTAAGAAACAGTATTAGAAAAGGCCCAATTTATTGGTGGCCACAGTTAGGTAGTTCAGTTTCTGGAGCAGAGGGTAGAAATGAATTAGTGGATGAGATAGTAAATGGGAACGAGTTGGGCCTATTTTGGAGAACTGTAAATCTAGTGCTAAAATGTTCAAGAATGTTCATTAATACTGGAAAGTTGTGAGATGATTTTAAGGAGAGAATGGGATGACTTACTTCCCTTCTTTTTTTTTTAAAGATTACTCTGATTTACAGAAAATAGATAAAAGTAAAAAGAGGAGGCCTGAAAGACTTACCATATCAATAGAATTATTATCATATTAGATCAGAAAAATTTTAGCCCACTGAATAGTGGTGTCTGGAGGAAAATAAGAATCATTGAAGAGAAATCTATTAGATGTTTATTGCTTTTTTTTTCAAAGCAGAGATGATGGCAGTTTGAAGTGAATTTATAGAATCTGCACATGGATTAAATGTGTGTTGGGGTGGTGAGTCATTAGGGCAGAAAATGAAGAACAGAGAGGCTTAAGTTTAAAATGGGTGATCTGAATGGACTTGGATACTATGTATTGTGAAAGGGAATCTGAAATATGAACAGCTTTGGGGAAGATGAAGTTAGTCAATTTTAAAAATCATAAACCAAAGATATTTGTTTGTTAGTTGTCTAAGGTAGCAAGTAGATGCTCAATTCTTTTTTTAAGTTTGATGGAGCTTATGAAACATATGTCCTGACAAAAATATCTTAGGGAATATGTGTGTGTGTGTGTGTGTGTGTGTGTGTGTGTGTGTGTGTGTGGACTGCATTTAAAATTAAGATCATAAGACTAGACAAGGCTATCTAGGGAATACAAAAGAAGACAAAGGCTGAGAACCAAATCTGAGGTCCCCAAACTTCAGATTTTATAGATTGAGTAAAGGAGAAAACATTAATTAAAAAACTGAGATACATCAATGAGGTGTATAGAAGCTAAGAAAAAAACACATCACCAAGGAGAAAATGCTCCAACTTTTCAAATGTTGAGAATTTGGGCAAGAAATTTTAGCAACATGGAGGTAATTGTAAACTTAAAAGAATAAGTTCAGTAGAGTTGTGGTAATAAAAGCCAGATTGGAATACATTACTAAAGAAATGAGAAGTGGAAGTAGCACATATGGATAACATTGTTTTAGATATTTGGATAAGATGCAGAATAGAAATTGGGTGGTAGCTAGAGCAGACCGTTGGGACTTTATAGTGTCAACTCAGAATATGCTCCCATGCAAATTCAAAATAATTTAGAGGTAGACACTGGAGACAAATAAATGGAATGATAATTACAAAACAGTACTATTGATAAATTTTAGGTTGGAGGATACGGCTATAAGAATGCTTCCAAATGGACCTGCTAATGTGCTCTGCCCCAGCTCAGCTGCAAACAGGTTAAACGTTGAAACAGAGCTCCTGAAGGCAAGTTTTAATTTTCTCTACAGACTTCCTCACCCAAACTGTTGCTTGGTCCCTTGGGGTGTGGGTAGGAGAGTTACATACACAGTGTCAGTCAGGCTTCTAGAGCAAAGAGGAGCATCCAGAGATCCTACTCTGAGTAAGTATCCATACATACCCTCATATATTCTCAACATTGAATCTTTTTCCTGCTGGTTAAAAATTTTGGTCTCTCCTGGATATCTTACTTTTAGCTCTATCAGCTGCTTCCTAGGTGTAAACTACTGTTTCTTCATTAATTATCCTGGTTCTCAAAGGGGCAGTGTAGAACCTTACCCCAGAAAGCAAATAGTGCATTCCATGAAATTAATTTTAATCCCATCATATAGCCAAGGCAGAAAATTTACTTTCTGTCCTGTTATCCATCCAAAATATCTCCAGTCATGCTCTTCAGTTTATGGACTTATCTCCATGAGAAAGACTGCACAGTAGAGGAACTATGAGGTTTCCATGAAGGAAAAGAGGATGTTATAGGATTTGGGAAATGTGGCATTTAGGTGAAATCTAAATGAAGCAGGCTTTTGATCGGCTAAACAAAAAAACTGGGTTTTGTGTAAAGGTGTCAATACGAGGTCTGGATTGGAAAGTGCATCCAGGACCCAATTTCCATGGAAACTACAAAGTTAATTTAAATGTGGAATGGTGTATCCAGAAAACCATTATTTGCGTCTTGGCACCTGGGTTAAAAATTGACGCTTCTGTTCTGTATCAAAATGACTTAGGTACCCAGGCAAGAGTGACATGTCCATTCTTAGTGATACGCTTTCAGACCACAATGTTCTTGATGGTATGATTTTCAGCAAAATTTTTGAGTGATTAAGAAATCAGTAATTACTAAAGAAGGTGGTTGTTATGACAATTTAGAGTCCCAGCATAGCCTCCGAAATTATTGTCTCGGGTTATCTTTCAGCTGGCCTCATCTGTTATTCTGGCCTAATAAATAAGAAGGTTAATTTGAACTTTCCCAGTATGAGCTAATTCTTTTTTTTTTTCATTACCGATTTGTTACAGATCAGGAACAGATATTTGCCTTTTCTCAGTCTGGAATGGTCTTGCCTCATATATTCCCATGTGTCACCTGCAACTTCCACATTACTTTTCCCAAATATCACTGTCAGTTATCCTTCTCATCCTAACATTTCATCTTTTTTCCTCAAAACTTATCTACTTCTCTGCATTATTTTCCTTCTTAGCCTTTATCAATACTTATTTACATGCTGCAGGAAGCAGCCTCTAAAATGGTCCCCAGCGACCTTCACGCCATGCCTTGTGTAATCCCCTCTCTTTTAAATGTGGGCTCCACTTATTGACTCACTTCTATCAACTACAAAATGACATAAGCTATGGATGCTACTACACTGAGATTAGATTTTAAAAAGATGGTGTTTCCACTTTTTGTTTCGTCTGAGAAGCAAGCTGCCAAACATGTGAGTGCTTGGTACATAACCCCATGGTCAGGCACACGTGGCAATGAAGAATGACTCCGATTGCTGGCCAATAGGAAACTTGTTAGTGGATCTTTTGAATCTTCTGACTGCTGCTAGGAATGAAAAGTTGATAGCAATCTAATGAGAGATGCTGAACTGGACACACCTCCAATAATTACACCTGGATGTGTAACCCACAGAAATTGTGAGATAACAGATGTTTTAAGTTACTTTGGGATTAAGTAGTACTCAATAACTATTTATTTAGCTTGATTATCATTTCACCAACTAGAATGTTAACCCATAGAGGCAGTGATTTTTTTTTATTGCTTTTCCTTAGTGCATAGAACTGGTAATGGCACTAGAGTTGCATGATAATATATAATCTTAAGTTGCCCAGAATTTGGCACCCTAATAAATAAATAGAATATGCAATTTTAATATATCAGATTTACCTACTATAAGGGTCACTTATCAGATCACATAAAGGTTTATTTTCAAAAAAAAAAAAAAACTCATTTAGCAATAGACAAAGAGAAAAAAGAAACCTGAAAAATTTTAAGTCCTTTAGATACACGTGAAACATATTAAAAATAGTGAATAATACTTTTTTTTTTATCTGAATGAAGAACTAAACAGCATAAGTTTATCAGCTCCACATCTCTCTTCAATTCTTGGGTTTTTTTTTTAAAGAACAAGACTTAGAGTTTGTAGTACTTGTTTATTGTTGCGTGAGAGCAAATTAATAATTGCACAGCCCTGTTTATCCACAGAAAGATTGCACCATGACTAAATTCTTACTTAGCTATATCTACCAGTTACCAAATTAAGTGCTGCGTAAGTTGATGTGTAGTCCAAAACAAAATGTATAGTTTTTGAAATTATGAAAATTTTCTCCTGTCCAGTTCTGATCACTCCAGTTATTTCATTAATTAAGTATCTGTGTGTATTTTGGGTAATTTCCAGGACCTCCACTCAATTAAATTAATCAATTTTACTATCCTTGTCCCAATAAATTCTCTCTTAATTTTAGCTTTATTACAAATTTTAATAATTGTTGAGATGAGTCCTCATTCTTTATTTTTCTTCCTAAAGAGAGTATTTGCATATTGTTGGGTACATGTCTATCAGCAAAGGCTTTTTGAATCCTCACAAAATTGTGAATTATTGGAATGAATCTAGAAATGAAGTTGGAAAGGTAAAATCTTTAAAATATCAAGTCTATCCTTACATTACTTACTTGCACATATTTATTTTCCTTATACAGACTGTAATATTTTTGTCTTTATCATTTTTAAAAATACATTTTGTATTCTGTATCAGTAGTAAATAAAAATGTAAATGATAAAATGTCCTTTATAAAGAGAAATCTCTAATTTTAATGTAACTAAATTTATCAATTTTTGCCTTGTCATTTACTCTATAAAAGTTTTATCCAAGAAGTTTCTTTTCTGCCTCCAGGACACAATAAAGTTTTTCTTAATTTTCCTTTATTAACTTTACAATTTATTCTTCAAAATTAAATATTCAACCCATCAAGGTTTCATTCTCATATGTCATGTTTGATTAAGTTTCTTGTTTTCTGTATGGAGAATGAGATTTCCTGATGGAATCTGCTTAAACTCTTCATCTTTCCCCAATGATTTATAGTAACACTTTATTGTATATAAAATTACCTTATATAAATGGTTCATTTTATATCTCTAATTTTTCATTTGGTTTATCTATGTGTTCTTATTCATGTCAAATTTAAAAACGTGTCACTTAAACTGTAGTATACTATAGCATGTCTTACTGTTATCTTCTTTTTAAAAAATTAGTTGGGCTTTTTGTGCATGCTTATTTTTTATACATTTCTGAACATTTTTCAGTTTTCTCAAAAAGAGAAAAAAGACTGGAGCTAGAATTGAATGAAATCTATATATATTTAAAAGTTAAAGGGCAGAATTGAAAATTTCTAATGGCAAACAAATTATTATTATCTAGAATATACAAATAAAGTCTTCAAATTATCAACAAAGATTAAAAAAATATAATAGATAGTAGAAAAAAATATGTATATATACAATATACAGGATAGAAAAACCAAGAATCAATAAGCCTCTGAAGAAATGCTCAAAATCACTGATATTTAAAAAATGTGGATTAAAGCAACACTGGAATATCATTGTATACTTCAATTACTGTTGAGTTAGAATACTTTATAATTCTAAGTGTTGATGGGAAAGGGTAAAATTGTAACATCCTCTCCCGCCACCAACCAGGTCATGGAAATATCTTTGAAACTCTCCCAACAATTTCAAATACAATATTTTATGCTCAGCAAAAAAAATAAGTGCTCAATATATTATATTTTATAAACTATCTTAGATAATAAAGCTTAAGAAAAATTACATCATAAGAAACATGTCTACTTGAACAGTAGCATGATTTTTATCTTACTTTGCTCAGTGAGGGTAATAAGGCATGCAAACATCTTGGATTTCCTGAAACCCATGTTAGAATGAATTACTGATATATACTTCACATAGATAAAAGGTTGTATATACATTAAGTTTTTAATAAAAGTTTGGGGAAATTTTATAATGAATAAATAACAGGAATGAGATCTATTGCATATGTACTGAGATAAACAACATCAAGAAAAATACAGATTTAAATCTATTGGCTATGGTACTTTTTTAAATTTACTTGGCTCTCATTTAAAGTTTCTACTCAAAACTAATTTTACACTCTACATTATGTCTGTACACGCAGCATCAAAAACATAATTTCACTTATCTTAGAGGAGCAAAGAATTTTTTTTCTTCAACACGATATTCATGTCATTATGTAGTGTGCAAGAAGCAGCAAAAAAATGAATATGGAATCAAAGTACAGATCAGAGTGACCTAGAGTACAGTACAAAGTGGACATAACAAGAGCACGGCAGCTCAGAGCAGAAAGGAACTATGTAAAAATCACAGTAATCATGAATTTCACTAGACACAACCAGTCCCTGTTAGCAGTAGATGAATTGAAATTTCTTTTTTTCTTTGAGGGGTAAGAATTTTAATGAAAATGACAAGAGACAATGAAACTTAGGTAGATAGAAGAAAAGTACTTCTCTGCAGACAGATTCTTGTTATGAATTCCATTTTATTTCAATGAATTTTTCATGTGTTCTCAGTGAAGTGTTTAATCTCCCGACATTCTATCCATTTACTGTAACTACCAAATTCTAAAAATAATATTTATAATAATTATTTCTCTTAGTTTACAAAAGACACCTTTATCACTCTCATCACTCAGGAAGTGCCAACAGTTTTAGAAGCTCTGTGCCAGGAACAAGGATGAGACCAAATATATTCTCTTTTTACAAATCACAATGCCACATTTGTTAAATCAAGAAATCCATCTAACTATGTTATATAGTTATTAAAATAAAAACTACAAGAAATAAAACTGAAAAGAGTTAAAAGAAGTAGATTCTGAAAAGTCAGACAGACTAGGAATAAAAAAAATCTGATTTGGTTTTTCATTATAATCTCATGTCATTTTTATCTCTTACTGTTAATATATTATACTTCAAGAAAAATGTAATTAAAATAAAACTAAAAGAGAAAAAATGTATATCTTATTGACCTGAAATTCAAGCAAATTATGTAAAGGAGCTTAAATCTCACAGAAAGGTATTAGGTCTATGTGTTTATATGTAGTCAAGAATACGACCAAATCTCCATGAACCCCACTGTTTAAATTCCATATTTAATTTCTTAAAATTCATGTGTTTGAATTATATTTATTCAAGTGATATAACAATATATACTGGATTAATAACCAAAGCACTGCTACTTGAATTACATGGATATTTTAAAATATAAGATCCCATTCTTTAAATATCTTTTTTAGCTAATAAGATGTTTTCATATTTTTATTTATTTTCTTGATAAATTTCTTAAGTGTATATCTGGTCATAAGTTCAATGATTATTAAAATGGAATTTATTAATAAAATTAAATATACATATTTAACTTAAACACTTTTCATTTAATACCCTTTTAAAGTACCTGTTATAAAAAAAAAACATACTTCATATGATGAAAATTCATTGATTTTTTTCACAGTCTACATAACATATTCTCCTGAATAAGATTCATTTATTCTTTGAAGTAGAATATACATAGTAAAACAATAAAACAAGTAGTATTCAGCTTCTTCTTTGATAAACATGGTCTAAACCATTAAATCTGGAATTGTACCAACCGTTTACGATTATTGTTCATTTATGCTTGTTATTCATTTGTTTCTTTACTTTTTGTTCTGCTTTTCTTATAACTTTCTTTAAGGTTGATGCTTTTCAAAATCCATATTCACCTTTTCTCAAGATCATGGGAACGCGTTAATCTTTTTTTCTTACCAGAGTCATTGTTTTTCAGGTTTATCACCTGTCTCTACTCTCAATCCCCAGAAAACTATTTTTAAAAACGAATCTTATATTTAGCAAAGCATTTATCAAAAGGCCAGTTAAAACCACTCCCACTCCCAATTGGGGACTTCTTACATAGTTCAGATTGTCTTTCTAGCATCCTGGGAAACTTTAAATTTATTTTAAATTAAATACGTTTGCATTTTTATTTGTTCTATATTTTAAAAAACTCTTTCTTCAACCATCTATAGTTCTAGTGCTCTCCATTTCACTTTAATAGTATTGTCACTGAGACACTGCTAGGACCTTCACTTGTTTCTTTCATAAAATTTTAAATGTGAAATTTTGCTCTATGACTAAACCCTAACAGTTGTGCATCCTCCTATTCCGCAATATAATGAAAATTGAATGGGCTTTGAAGTTTAAATATAAGTTTCACCCTTACTAAAAATGTGAGATTTGGAATAATATTTAAGTGGTAGGCCTCAGTTTTCTCTCATATAAAATTTTTAGAAATGTTATTTATGCCAGTTTGTTTCAAATTTATGTTTAAGTATATCTTTAACTCTAATTCATTTATTCTCATTATTGCAAAAACCAGTTGATAATATGTTTCTGTGATTTGAAAATAAAAGAACCAACAAGGTAGAAATACTACTTGTGGTTCTTACACTCAAGATATAACTGTTTATTAGCCCATATTTATGTTCTTAATTAAAATCTCAGAGAAAGGGGTTTCAACTATTTTATGGCTATTTCTTTTTCTTCTTCTTCTTCTTTTTTTTTTTTTACCTATAAGATACTAGTATCCAGATGGTTATTTTTTTCTCTTGCATTTTATTCCCTCAGTAGTTTGTGAGATAATAAGGTTAACAACCAATTAATAACCAAATAGGACCAAGGAGAGTCTGACTGAAAGATATCCAATTCTATGAGCTAAGAGAACACATGTAATAGATAATTATTCCTAAAATTCATGACCCATCTGAGGGAATCACGTTTTAAAATTTTCTTATATTTGATTTTTAAAAAGATTAATATCTTAGCAACCCACTCACACACAAAAGAAACAACCAGCAATTATTCCTCGAGCATGTTTTATAATTATTGGAATTATTATTTAAAGAAAGAAGTTAATATAATCATACATTCAACAACAGAAGAGTTTGTCACAAAAAATGAAAGTAAATTTATGCATTGCTTTGCCATAATTGTCAGAAAAGAAGAACACAGAAAATAGTTCAACGGCTTTATATTATGGAAGGAAGTCAAGAAGCTTTAGTGTAAGATGTCCACAAGCAATCTTTATGTTATCCATATATAAAATCGAATGAGGAATTTGGCAACAAACTTTTATTGTTTGCATCTTCAGAACTTTTATTAATGGAATTAATGCTAACTTTGGCCCATAGATTAATGGAACATATTTATTTTGCTAAATATTAGCAATTATTTTTACTCCATTTAAAAAACGAGTTCATTATTTAAGGCTGTTGGTCTTTGCAATACAGATTTAAACAAAGCAACAGATGATTTCTGGTGCTTCAGTTGGAAATTTGTCTCTAAATGTGTCCTCTACTTCTACAACACACAATTTTCCAATATGTTCTTCAGCAGCTATAGCTGAATATAGCAAGACAACAGATTTTCATTTTATGTTGTCACATTGGATTACTTCTATTTTAAGTATTGACAGAAACTCTGACATTCACATCAATAATTATTGTTCCTATTTAAAAGTAAACAGACATGAAAGATTTTTCCTTTTTTTTAATTTTGATTAAAAAATTTTAGTGCTTTTTTAGGTGGTGTGTGTGTGCCAACGATGCTGCACATTTTTTTATTAACAAGAAACTGAAAACAATACCCAGGATAGGTAGAACAGAGTCTTGCTGAAGAGCCTAAAGAGAAAGTTTACCCAATATTTGCAAAGACATCTAAAATAATTTAGAATCCTTGCCTTGCATTAGTAGCCCAGGTAAATGAAGGTCAAATCAGAAACAGTCAAATTGATATATTAGGGAACAAAGGAATGGGTGCTACAACTACAAGTGTGTGTAAAATTAAGATTTTTTTGACTTTACAAGCCTTTGTAAGCCTTAATTAGAATTATTTTTAAAAAATGTCTTATGATGGTCACATTTCACATAATTTAAAATAATTAAAATTTTATTATATGCTGACTATCATATGAGGTTCTTTATAAACATTATTATCCTAATTTATTTGAAGTTAAGTATGATTGCTGTAGTAATATATGTATATATATATATATATATATATATATATATATATATATATATATATATATAAATTTAATTAGCAATTGGGTAATGATTATATTACAGGATTAGTAAATTATGATTTACTTTCTATAATTCTAAGGAAAATAAGTAAAGGGGACTCAACCATTGATGTAATAAATTTCATCTATGTCATATGAACTTGAGCCCACCTGCTTTCTCTAGAATGAATGAATGGGTCAGTGGGTGAGGAAAATAATAATAAAAAGCAAGACAGACTCAAAATTTAGTAAAGATCCTTTTCTTTCCAGAATACAAGTATCTGCACCTAGGATTCTCACAACAATCCACATCAGAAAGCTATCATTCCACTATCCATATTAAACCAAAAAAATTAAAGTTTTCTTAATATAGCAATTTTTCCATAACTTGAGATAACCAGTGTATTAAGTATTTTCAATTTTATCCAATATTTTGTTATTTTATCTTTTAGTGTCGAAGGAAATACAGTTGGAGAATTTTTACTATTTCAAAATCAATAGAGATGCTTATTATATTGATTATTATTACTCTAGATTAATAAATATCCCATCATATTATATCACTTGTATTCTACTTCATTATATGTGAATCTTAGTATAAGCATCAAAATTATAAACCTATAAACACTAAGATCAGAAAAAGTAGTCACCTTTACTTACTTAAAAATCCTGGAAGTTCTAAAAGTCCCTTTCCAATACACTGTTGTAGAGAAATTTGATGTTATGTCTTTATGTAATACACACAATGTTTGTCTAATTTATAGTCATTTCATTTTAAATAAAGACTGCTTAAATTCTCAGTCTTCAGTGTCATTCCTGAATGTTAGCTTGGCTCAGTGTCCATGGTGACAAATCCCAGATTCCACAATACTAACAGAATTTATATGGCACTATTTCTACCATGTATCACTTCGGCCTTACCCATATTCTGTAACATAACAAAAAAATCTAGAGTACCAGACCACTCACATCCATACTTAAAAGAATGAAATTTAATTTATCCTAAGAGTATAACAGTAACTCATTTTCAAAAGACATAAAGAAAGCAGCAGGCATCAGATAAGTTTATTGTTATTTGTGTGAACTGTCAGGAAAAAGAGAATTATCCAGTTGAGCATACTGAGAGACTTATTATCACATACAAATCATGAAATTCAATACAGGAAAGTGTTCAGGCTCAAATGCCAAAACAAACAGTAAAACCGGAATGAATCAAGATGTTTGTCTCCCATCCTGACCAGTTGAATTTTGAAAGGCTCATTTTAATCATTCTTCTTCCTACATTTACATGAATGCACATACAATCTCTTGTCAATCACGTCAAATTAATTATGTTAAAACAAGACTGTCATATTTTAATTCCCCTGATCACAATCTTTGGAGGATCTCCTTCATATAATGGGTTAAAAAAAAAAAAAAAACAATTTGTCATGAGAGGCCTTCAAAGTTTAGACTCACTTTTATTTTAGCTTTCAAAATTATTGATCTTTCAGTGTATATGGATCAATCAATTTCTTGAAAGTCTATGTAAAAACAAGTCTAGAATTCAAATATAGTTCACATTGATTGGGTAGAAACCAAGTGCCAGGCTAGATATTTTAATATACAATATCTCACTGACATTCATTACAATCCTGCAACATCAGAATGGTGGTTAAACCACTGTATTCCTGCAAGAAAGAAAACTAGTCCTTGAATTTTCTGGATTAGATATTTTTTGTCACTTTAAGTCCTTTTTCCTTATGCTTTCCACTTCAGTTGAATTTTAGAATATTTCATTGATCAGACGAAATTTAACCAAATTTATTAGAAAACTGGAAGAAAATGTAATTTCAATCAAGACAGTGATCTACTCAGTAAGGCAAACACTTTATATGAAATAGTTTGTAGCTATTAAGAATATTAATACTTAATATTTTGTGATTGATGAGTCTGTGGATTGCTTCATATTTTCTATAATCTACTGGACTCATTTTCTGCAATTAGCAAAAAAAAAAGTCACCCATTTCCAAGGCAAATTTCATAGGTTTTCCCTATCTTCTCAGGTACAATATAATTTAGCCTTAATGAGTATTTGAAATACTACTTTATATGTAAATATAAGCACTCTAGTAGTGATTTTAAATAAATACTTAATGAAGAAATATAAGAATATAGAGATGGTAAATAAGCATATAAAATGATTTTCCACTTTATGTATCATTAGGGAAATACAAATTAAAACAACAATAAGTTTTTATTGTACAGCTATTAGAATGTCCAAAATCTAGAACACGGACATGAACAAATGATGACAAGGACATAGAGTAACAAGAACTCTCATTCATTGCTGGTGGGGATGCAAATGGTATGACAACTTTGGAAGACAGTTTGGTGGTTTCACAAAAACTGACATACTCTTACCATAAAATTCAGCAACTGCACTTCTTGGTATTTACTCAAAGTCATTGAAAACATGTTCACACAAAAATATTCACATGGCTGTTTACAGCAGGTTCATTTATAATCATCAAAAGTTGTAAGCAACCAACATGTCCTTCAGTAATGGACCAATAAACTGTGATGAAATAGTATTTAGCACTCAAAAATAAACTTATCAAGACATGAAAATACATGGAGTACATGTAAATGCTTATTACTAAGTGAAAGAAGCCAGTCTGAAAAGGCTGTATACTGTTATGAGTTCAACTATATGTCATTCTGGTTAAAGCAAAGCTATGGAGAAAAAAAAAAAAATCAGTGATTGCAAGAAATGAGGTGGGGGAAAGAAGCAGCAGAACACAGAGGATTTTCAGTGCAGTGAAAACATTGTGTTTGATATAATAATGATTTTTCCAAACTGCTAGAGTGTACAGCACTAAGAAGGAGCCCTAATATAAACTATGAATTTTAAGTGATTATAATGCGTCAATGTATGTTCATCTTTAGTAAAAATTAAGTGTACCACTGGTGATGGATATTGATAATGGGAGAGGCTAGCACATGTTGGTCAGTGGGTATATGAGAAATCTCTGCCTTCCTCTTTATTTTATTGCAAAGCTAAAACTGTTTTGTTGAAAATTCAAGTCTTTGATTTAAAAAAAAAGGAAAAAGTATTTTTGTATCTTTCAATAAAACAAAAATTTCTTCCTGACTTTACCAGCTGAATTAACAGCTGGAAGATCTAATCATTATGAATTTACAGCTTAAAATGCAATATCAGTGAGTGCAAAATTACTATTCACTTCATGTAGGGTGTGTCCTGAAGTGAATCTACTACAGCTCAAATTGTTCTTAAAATAAAGAAAGTAAAATTTTAAAAAATGTGAAGAGTGTATTGTATGCTATGTTTTTAGTCCTCGGCTGAATCATATATAAATTGCCAGTTACTCATCCCTCAGTAGTTGAACAGACTTATTATAGAAAACAGGGGAGCCTGTGGAAAATAGGGGAGTAAAAGAGAATTTATTTTCTAAAGCCAAGAATGAGACACAGTTTGCCTCTACTGAACATTTGTCACCTTTCCTAGAAACATAAATAGAAAGCTGCTTTCTAATATTCAGCATAATCTCACATTGTTATTTATTATCATTTTGATTAAAAATATAAACCTCTAAATTGCATGAACCACTTATAAATGACTTCTAAATACACATGCATATTGTGCCCATTATTATTTCCTGCACTTTCACTGGAACTCTCTTAAATATCCCACCACTAACTTAAAACTGACACCTTGCATTAATTTTTTTTTCCCCAAATCCCAAACCCTTAGACATAACCTGACATTTGGTGTTTGTGGCTTTAGGTACTCTATTGTATAATTTATTGTATAATTTATAGCATCCAGATTTTGTTTAATAAATATTTTAAATCTAAGCTATTATTAACATGTGGGTCACTTTGACTGACATTGCCTTTTCATTTAAAATATGATGGAATTTTCTTTTAGGGATTGTATGTCTTTTGGAATCAACACATTTCACTTTCTGGTGCCTTTTTTTTTTGCATGTTACCAATTATGGCCTTTTTTGGATTATAACATTAATCCAGCAAAATCAATAGTGCAGCTTAATTACTACTTGCTATGAAGTCTCTGACTTGATGTCCCCAGGTACTTCTCAAATTTTGCATTATCTACAAATGTTCTAGTATGGAGTTAAAATTTCATGCCTGTAGACAAAGTTACCTTAAGGAGTTTTCAAGTCCATTTTCTACAGATTGTTAGCTGAAGTCAATTGACACAGATCTCTCATTTCTTCAGGTTTAAAATGTGTCATATTGAGTGATTGTTCTATTTGCCGTTATGCACCTGCTTTGTGGAACTCATCACTGATTATTGACATCCTTTCCTTGGGTAAAATCTCAACTTAAAGCTGATCTCTTGTCACTGAATAGGTTAATGATTTTATTTCTATGCCCTTTTTTTAAGTGTGTAAGGCATTCTAAGAGCATCGATGCTGAAGGTTAATATAAATGTTTAGGTCATTTAAGATATAAATCTGAGAAAGGTTGCAACATAAGCATCATAAAAAAAAGGCTCAGGAATTCAACTTTGTGTAGTATTATACTTTACAGTGGATTTTACTTTATCTTATTTTAGCAGAGTTGGGCCCAAAATGGCAAGCAAGGATAAATCATTCTGGATAATTAAATAGATGAAATATTAGACTATACTATATATGAATATATAACCGGAGATCTTAAAAGGATAGAGGGCTGAAGAGCCTCTTGTGTAACTGCTATAAGCTTCCCCTGTTAATTTATATGGAGTTCACTCAAAGTGACACAGGGCCAGGATCAGTGAGATGAAGTCTTACAGTTGTCAAGTACCTTGGTTAAGCACAGCATCTGAACCTATTTGTGTGTGTGTGTGTGTGTGTGTGTGTGTGTGTGTGTGTGTGGTGTGCCTTAAGAAATAATTGTAAATACAAAAGAAACTTGTATACAAATAGTAAGATCTTGCCTAAAATTTTGTACTAAGCATTAGCAGTTTTTGATATTAGTGTTATGTTCATTGGCATAAAAATCAGTATGTTAAACAAAAGAAATAAAATTTAGCAGTTTTAATAAAGACTGAAGGAAAAGTGCTCACCATTATATGCTTGGAGTATGCAAAAAAACTAGCAAACTGCACGGTCTTTGTATTCATTATGATACTAAGCTGGATTGCCAGACCAATGATAAATACAATATCATGTCTGAGAGTATAAAATTGTGAATTGGAGACTGGGAAAAAAAGAATTTAGTGAGAAGAAATGTTCTGTATTATGAGAAAATAATATCTATACATAATTTTACTTATTAACAATATATAATAAAATCTTTGCTTCACTAATTTTACTAAAAAAAATCCCTAAACAAATAAATTTGAATAAAATATATATAGAATCACACAACATTGCCTTGAATTTCTAATACAGTAAAGAATATTTTTTAAAGTTTCTGTAGTATGAGTGTTGTCATTTCCCCTTGCAAAAGAAATCTTGTGTTTAATATATATATATATGTATGTATGTATGTGTATATATATATATGTGTGTATATATATATATATATATATATATATATCAAAGAACAAGGTTTTAGTATTAGTAATATGCCTTTCTAGCAACTTTTTCAAATATTAATGGAAATACTTGAAAAAGGAATTATACACAAACTCTGGAATTGTTATCATAAAAGAGAAATTCTTGATATCAATTCTTTTGTGTCTAGGTCACTAAAAAAAGTTTATATAAGCATGATTTTATTCCCTAATTTAATTATATAAATTAGTTTTTGGGCCCTCAGGTTTTAACATCTTATATTTTATAATAATTCAAGCTTAAAAAGATGTCATCAACACTTTTATCCTATATATAATTCCCTGACTCTCATTGTTTATTATTTATTGTAAGATAAAACTATGAGACTATGTATAATTATCTAATTTAATTGGGAAATGAATATTGTAAAACTAAAATATATCTTAACCTTGGAGATGTAAAAAAGTAATTTTACGATAGTCTGTACCAAACAAACTGACTATATGAGGGTAATCAGACCTATGGTTTTCAGAAGTAAAGATAATACTAGATCTGTTGTGCTGATTATTTGAAAGAAATATCTGAGTTTTAGCCATTTGTTAATTTGTTAATTATGTAACAATAGATAGCCACTTAATTTTTCTTGTTCAAAATATTTTACATAATAAATGCATTGATTATTGAAGAAGTAAAACCATTAATTAGTATGAAATATATTAACATTGCCTCACTTATAAATACATTGTCATCAGTGCCATAATCACCATTTCCAACATATTTTTAGATAGTTATCTCTGGTATATGTGTACAGGTGTTTGTATTGGGTGTCTGTGTGTTAATAGGAAAATATTATTTATATATCTAAATCACTATGTAAAGGTGTATATCATATAAAACATGTATATATAGAATTGTATATTTATATACACCAGTGTGGCACATATATACACACATATGTGTATGTGTGTTCTTATGTATGTTTATTTACTTTAATTAAGAATACAGTACACAGATTTGTCATGCTACACAAAAGATAGATTTGGAGAAGATAAGAGCAATACTTACAACCTAAAAAGTGATTATCATCAAAACTATAGAGAATTCAAACATATTCCAAGGAGAACTGATAGACAAATGAAAAGATTTTCCAAATTGCTTATAATCAGACACATATTCAAACATTAATAGAAGAAAATTCTTTATAACTTCCTAGATTAAAATTGTTTTAGTCAAAAAAAAAAAGAGTAAAAATTTTATATACTGCTCATGGGTCATTTTCTATAGCCACTGTACGACAAATTTAAAAACATTGAGTAAAGTGAAAAAGCTCATATCTTTTGACAAAGCAGTTTAGCTCTTATTTACATACTTAAGAGATATCTATTTATACAAACAAGCAAACATACAGGAATATATTTTGTACATGAAAATGTTGAAAATTATTTGAATATTTACCATCTGGAGAATGAATTTATAAATATCTATATCTTTGAATAAAGGAATGCTATACAGAAGTGAAAATGCATAAACAAGCTATACTTTGAAAAATATTACAAAAATAATATTTAAAAAATAACGCAGTATGAAAATGGGTAATGCAATGTGACACGATTGGTATGACATTTAAAAATGTTGCCAATTAAAATGTGTCATTTGCAATATAAACTTAATAAAACTATAAAAACTTACATAGGTTTTATGATTTCTAAATTCAGGATGATACTTTTGGATGGGAAGAAAGGAAGCACTGTGATTATGAAATGATACACAATAAATTATAACTCATTTTGTAATACTTAATTTCTTAACGTGAGTTTGGTTATAAAATATTCATTATATTATTTTTTATTGTGATATATCAAAATATGTTATTCTAAGAAAAAAGAGAAAATCGGGAAAACTTTCCATGTTAGAGGTACAAAAGAGCAAAACTTGTAATGAATAAAATATAGTTAATGATATGGGGAACAAATTGGTCAAATTTCACAATGCATGGAGAAAAAATGATAAACAAAATAAGCAAAGAATAAGTGAGAGAAATAAAAAACAAAAATAATTATAAAAATATAATATATATAATTATATATATGTATATAGTGTATTAATACATTGAGAGGGAGAAAAAGGAGAGGGAGATTTTCCTGATATTGAGAAATTCTAGTAAGAGTTCCAAATTGGTTCACATATACAAATAATTTGTAGCATCAGAATAAATAATATTGTCCTGGAAGACTTTAAACAGAAAAAAAAAAAATCATGAAAAAAATACCAGGAGTGTAGAAACTAGAATATATGTAGTATATAGTGGTATCAATGGTATCGATAGATTTTCTTTTAGGAGTGGGTTTTGAGAGAAAGTCATTTTGAGATTCCAGAATTTAGAAAATATATTTAACAATACCCTACCATAACATTTATAAGAAAAATGGATAAATGAGTAAACATGCACACATACACACATACACTCATAATCAGTAATTTATTGTATAAATACTTTTTAGATATTTTAATCTTATTCAGTCTGATTATAAGTAATGTTTAAATTACTTATAAAATTATAAATTATTTATAAAATTATAAGTAATTTTTCAAGAGTTTTGTTATCTATTTACATTTTCAAAAGTGGAATCAGAGGTAGAACATCAAGGCATGAGTAAATAGATTGAAAGGGACTTGAAAGTCAAGTGTAAAGCCCCAGTATTTGAGAGACAAGATGGAAAAGGTTTATGGAAAGGACTTCATGAAAGATCCTGCAACTAGGCATAGAGGCTTAGACTCCATGACACAGAGAGCTAAGAGAATGTCCATCAGTGGTCCTGGAAAAGACACACACACATTAAGTTAGATAACATTTTCAAGAAATTGCCTCATACTAATATATGTTCTTGACATGTAAGTTAGATGTATGTAAAATTATTATTATATCCTACCAAATGTTTTGAGGTGAAAAAAAAACTGTGGAAACATAAGACAGAAATTTATTTAAAAACCTGAGTCATCACTGAGAAAACTTATTTGACTTCACATCTAATTGGAGGGAGAATTAGGAGAGAGAAGACATCAGTGGGAATGAGAGCATAAGGCTAAATGAATACACAGTAGCTCCACGAGCACTGATGTGGGATGTAGGTCAAAGAACAGATTTGAGAGGATAGATGTCAAAATAACCTATGGATATATTGACATGGGATATTTGACATGCCTGTAATTAAGATAAAGTAAAAATTCTATTCATGTGACCTATTGATTGAATAAGATCTGTATTTGAATTACAAAGTTTGGGGATTAACTCTCCCTAGAACTTTGTAATACTTGCTTACGAATCATGTTTCAAGGGAAAAAGATATTTAAAATGAGCAAGAAAACAGTAATGGGAATAGCAAATGTTCTAACGTTTAATATATGGGCTTGTGGCCAACTCTTAAACTAAAAGCATAAAGTAAAATCTCAATATTGAATAACAAATAATAAGTAAATAGTATTTACTAAGATTTTAGAAAAAATATTATTCAAAAAATATATAAATTTCTGTAACAACTTCTATTATATCTCAATAAGAGACCAAAATAGTACTTGCTATTTCTGCCAGCAATTTAAGTGGTTACTTAACTCCCTTAATCAAATTTTTCATCCGCAAACCTGATTTTATGGTAGAGAATATGGGTTCTTAAAGATCCTTGCAATATTTCATTGAACATTCCTATTTAATACAAGTATCTGCAAAGGAAATGTGTTAATGAGCTTTCTTAAGTTGCTATAAATAAATGAATCAAAGAGGTTTATTCGTCTGCTATACTTACTTTATGAAGAAATATTTTGGAGATAAAGCCAATTAAATTTTCAGTAGCTTATCACAGAAATTATGAAGCAGCAGGCCAGTCAGTAATGACTTCGCTAAGGGAGTGCTTAGAATATTTCCGATAGAGTTATATTACCTGGACCACTATTAGTATGCTCAACTGTGGACCAGGGAAACACATTTTTTTTTTAATTTGGTTACTTAATTGTTCATTAACTCAATTGCATTAGTACTTTAATTTTCACTCTACTTATTTAAGACATATAAATTCCAAGAATCTATTTATTTTTTCAGAGAATGCTGAGTGATAAAGCAGGGACATTTAATCATTTCTCCTTAAAAAAGGCAAAAACAAAAAGGAAGATTAAGGATCAACCTCTCTGAACCATATGTTGCTGGCTTGGACATAATTCTTAGCTGTATGTTTACTGCGAACAATGAAGTTACTGCCTTTATTTATTTATAGCAATAGTTAGCATTAGGTAAAACCGATATGTAATTCCTTCATAAACCAAACTGTCAGAAAATAAATGTGACCCATGTAAGTATGTGCCAGGCTGAAGAGGTGTTGTTTGGGGGATAGCTAGTTCTTCACAGGTATTTCTGTGAACTTGAGTGAATGGGATAGACTGTTGAATGGGAAATCGAACATCTAGAAAAGTGTTACGGAAATATATATCTAGACTATTGTTTCTTGGAGTGAAGAAATAAAGGACGCAGGAAAACCTGTGGCTAGTAAGATTTATTTTCCCACGCAGTAGTGCGTAGACACCATCCAGGTTACTTCTAATTGTTTTCCTGACTCTGTTACAGAATTTCTCATATTAGTATCGCCATGCACATATTGCTAGAAAAATATTTATTAATCTGATGCATCAGGACACGATAAAAATGTTACTGTCACTTTTCCCTTTACGATGTTATATAAGCCTATTGTATATACTGCTGAAATCATTTATAGAAAATATGTTTCAGTAGAAAGGCATCTATGAAGCTGTGGGCAAATTATGTTCAGGTGTGAAAACAAAACATATAAATATGTGGTCATTTTTCTAAAACTGGAGAGGTTAACTCTGCTACCAAACTGAATTAAATTCTCATTCTTCGCCTACTATTTCCTTTTCTCCTCCTCCTCCTCCTCCTCCTCCTCTTCTTCTTTTCTTCTTCTTCTTCCTCTTCTTCTTCCTCCTCCTCCTCCTCCTCCTCCTCCTCCTCCTCCTCCTCCTCCTCCTCCTCCTCCTCCTCCTCTTCTTCTTCTTCTTCTTCTTCTTCTTCTTCTTCTTCTTCTTCTTCTTCTTCCTCTTCCTCCTCTTCCTCCTCCTCCTTCTTATTCTTCCTCCTCCTCCTTCTTTTTCTTCTTTTTCTTTTCTTCCTCTTCCTCTTCTTCCTCTTCCCCTTCCTCTTCTTCCTCTTCATCTTCCTCCTCCTCTTCCCCCCCTCTTTCTCTCCTTCTCTCTCTCCCTCACTCTCATCTTTTCTTCTTTCTTTTCTTCTTTAGTGCAGTAAGAACAATAAACAAGAGATCTACACCCTTAAATATTTGAGTGTCCAACAGAGTGTTGTTAACTGTTGACACTATGTTGTACAGCAGATTTCCAGAATGGATTCATCTTAAGAAACTAAAACTTTATATTCCAAAAATAATTCCCCATGTCCTCTCCCCTTTAACCCCAGGAAGCCACCTTTCTATTCTCTGCTTCTATGAGTTTGACTATTTAGATACCTCACATAAGTGAAATTAGGCAGTATTTGTTCTTTGACTTATTTCATTGATCATAATGCCCTTCGGGTTCACCCACACTGTTGCATTAGCAGTATTTCCTTCTTTCTTAAGGGCTCAATAATATTGCCTTGTATGTGTCCTACAGCACATTTGCTTTATGCATTCATCTGTCAATAGATGTTTAGGTTGTTTCCATATTTTGCCTATGGCCAACGGATATATGAAAAAGTGCTCAGCATCAGTAATCATCAGAGAAATGCAAATTAAAATCACAATGAGCTATGACCTCACACCTGTTAGTATGGCTTTGACAAAAAAGCACATGATAAGTGTTGGTGAGCAAGTGGAGAGGTTAGAAACCTTGTATATTGTTGATGGGAATGTAAAATGGTGTAGCTGCTATGGAAAATACCATGGAGGCTTCTTAAAAATTAAAAATGGAACTATTTTATGATTCTGGAGTCCTACTTCTAGTTATACATACAAAATAATTGAAATCAGAATCTCAGAGAAATATGTACTCTTATTCTCATTGCAAAGTCTTATATTTATAATGAAATAAGGGAATGAGCTATTTACCATTAAGGTAGTACTCCATGTTGGTGAGTATATTGATTCAACATCTATATTTATTTGCATTTAATTGAATTCAGGTCTAAATGGGTTACAACTACCTCAAATGGCTTACTTTGCTTTTACAGTTTTAGGGGTATGTGGGGACAGTTATTAGATTAAGTTCAGATGGTCAGGAATTTGCCTTAGGCATTATTAGGTTAATACAAAGACATTAGTAAATTTGTATTTTATGGATATATTTTATAATATATAATACAAGTTTATAAATTTTATGAAATTTTAAGCATATCTGTATCATAAAATTTCTACATAAGAAAACATAAATTTAATCAACCTGTTAAGTAAATGAACTGAACCAAATAGTACATTAAAATTTTGTACAATATAAAATGACTTACTTAAGGTTTAATATGGGAAATTTAGTCATTTTCTGAATGTTTAGTTATAAAAATTCTTTGGTCAGTTACTATTTATTTTTGAGTATGAACTTGAACCAAGAAAAAGATTGTAATGTGGGATAATAAAAACGCACTTCACTTCAGGCTACAAATTTTCCTCTTGTAAATGGGAATATTTATAAGTTTTCTTCCTGTGTAGGGAAATTAAATGTTTGTAGATTAGATACCTTTAGGTATATTAAGATGAATATACTTCTTACAGGTTTACTTAACAAGATACACCCCCAACTAATAGGTATGTTTTAATATACTATACAAATACACAAAACCTACATTGCTTAGAAAAAAATAGACCTAAGCATTCCTGATGCCTGCACAGTAGCAGAAGGTGATTTGGCCCTTGTTGTTCTGATATTTATACTCTTACATGAAAAATATGCACAGGGAGCAAAGATAAACAATTTTCATAAAGAAATGTCAATGCAATCTCTTGTTAGTATTGATTTTAAAAGACTGTGACAGTATTACAATTTTTATCTCTCTTAAAAGTATAGAAAAATAAAAAGGAGACAGCGTCGTCTGTTGAGAGTCGGCATCAGAGATGGGAGACAAAAACAATATAAGTGACCTATTCCAGAAGTTGAAGTGATATTTAATTCTTATGTCTCGAAGCAACTGTCCAAAATAAGTGACAGTTCACCACTGCAACTGAAGTTTTCAGGCCATATCTCCTTGTTAAGGGAAGAAAGCCAGTATCTTTAAATCCCATGCTCAAAATGAGATGTGTCCACATAATACCTCTGAGTCTGCAGTCACATAATTTTTCTTATAGTATAGTTTATAAAAGGGGCTAAAAATTGAACTTTGCTTTCTAAGTACTTTTTAGCTAATTGTGATAATAAATATGTCATTATTGGTGATATTTATAAAGTGCCCTGCATCATATCATAAGGGTGTTATATCAAAATATATGTCTGAATGTTGAAAGAAAAACAATAATTTATGATGATGTCCACCAGTGCATGTTGACTGTGACATCGTTAAGCTGCCTGAGGTCTGTATTTTTGAAAACAACAAAAACCCATAAATCCCACTCCCACCCCTCTGTGTTCTGACATTTCAAAGCACAGCTTTCTCATAGGATTTGGATAAACTCATGCTTACTTTCAACAAGGCCAGACAAAGACCATCCAGATTCTTTTGCCTGGTGATTAGTAGAACTCTTTTCATTCCTTGATCAACCTCGACAAAATGCCTGCAAATCCAACTTGACCAAAATTTAGTTTAGCTTCTTTCGTTCCCCAACAAGGGTCTTAAATATTGACCAACCCTCAGACTGGGTCAGCAGTGGAAACCAGAACATCTCTTCCTTAATAGCCACTCTTGAGAGGATGTCGAACTCAAGGAAAGAAATTTCTGCTCAATGATTCCATCATCCCATTGGCTCATCCCACTTTTCAGACCAGGTTCTTTTTAGCCTTATTTAAGTCTTCCTATAAAAGAAATTGCCTTTCTGTCTCACCCTTGAGACTCATAAATCTCCCTGTCAGAGGACCCTCCATACAGCAAGTCTTCCTCTCTGACTTCGATTATTTTTTTGAATAAAGTCTCTCCTTACTTAAATCCAGATTTTTTGTTGTTGTTTAGTTTTCTTTTGTTTTTGACAATCTCCTTCCCTCAGAATATGCTTATTGAGATTATTTTGCGTTGATAGCTACACATATGATCAAGGTGAAATTCTTAAAATCGCATTGTCTGTCAATTTAATTTCACACAAACATTTAACAAGACTTTTTTTTAAATGCCATATTTATAAATATTGCTATATTTACTTAAAGCTAGCCAGTAACTTCGATGTTGGTAATTACGCAGTAAATTTAATATCTTTGAGACAAATAAGAGGAAAAATATTTCATTATGTAATAAATCTATATGGTCTTTTGGGCTACTTAGGGAGAACAATCATTAAATAATTCTATATGAATGGGAATGTCTCTTGCTTAAAAGAAAAGCAGGTCAGACATAACAAAATGAAATAAATAATGAACATGCATTCATTATCTCCCTTGACACAAACACACACGCATACATATATACCACACATGTGCATATATCACATGTGTTTGTAATATACACATATTTATGTATACATAAATTTAATATTTTCATGACAACTGTTATAGTCTGTATTGTACCCCTCGGAAATTCATGTATTGAAACCTTACCCCTGAGCATGATCATATTTAGAGATTGGAATTTTAGAGATAATTGAGGTTTGGTGAGGTCATATGCAGAGTCCCTAATCCAATATGACTGATGTCCTACTAAGAAGAGGAAGAGACCATGGGTGGTACGCAGAGAAAGGGCCACACGAGACACAGTCAGAAGGTGGCCACATCCAAGCCAAAGAGAGAGGCCTCAAAAGAAATCATGTGTTTCAACGACTTGGTCTTGGACTTCCAAACTCCAGAACCGTTGAAAAATAGATTTCTGTTGTTTAAGCTAGCCAGTATGTGGTATTTTGTTATGACAGTCCTGGCAAACTAATAAAAAGGCTGAAACTGTAATTTCATAAACCCCTGTTCATAGCCATTATTTCTTATTGGCTATCAGACAGCAATGATATAAAACCCCTCTTGAATGTTAACTTGACAAAAACTGTTAGCTCACACTATTTGTGAAACAATTCATTTCTATTCAAGAAACTCTATCCCAGGCTGAATCAGTACTTCTGCTCTGCTGGGAATGGGAGAAGAGTCATTCGACCACATTCTGGAGCACACTGCCTGCATTCAAACACCAGTGTTGCTACTTATGAACTGGATGACATTCATCCTATTACTTAATCTTGCTATGCCTCAGTTTCTACATATTCAAAATGGTAATGATAACATTACTTAACTAATAAGTTATTATAAGCATTTATAAAATGATTTACATAAAGAGTTTAGATCACACTGTTCCTGGCACATAAAAGTCTCTCATTCAATCTTAATTCTTCCTTCTTTCTTCACTTCCACCTGTTCCACTTTTTGCACCACCAACTGCACCCCACCATTTTTCATCACTAGATCCCCAGTTTATCAAATGGTCATTATTCGTTAGAACATAAATATAATTCTCTCTATTTTTCTTTCTCCACAAATTTTCAATAAATTGCTTTTATAGAAATAAATGTAGGTGGAAAAGGCATTAGTGATGTTCTTTCCAACATACCCCTTAAACCTACACAACGGTGTACATCAGTTATAGCTATATAAAGCTGAAAGAAGAAAAACTAAAAAAAAAAAGTTCAATCAACTATTCATATATCAGTTAAAGATATATTGCTTTCGGGGAGGATTGTAAAAAATATGATGTGATAAGATTCTCCAGAGCCCATTGGTAATGGAGCAGGAAAGGAACAAATTTGCCTGTGTTTTCTTCAATGATATAACATAGAACAAAAATAAGCAAAGATTCAATAATTGGCATTTGATATGCTTCTTATCTTCAGGAAAGACTTTCTAAACAGCCTCAACTTAAGACTTTAGCGTGATCTTTCTAAAAATTGCTATGGTCTATAGATTTTTTTTTCCCCAGAATCAATCCAGAAAGGTATACCTAATATTGTACCCAGAAACATCAGTTTTCACAGTCAGCATGGTGTTGTGCATTAATAGACAACCTGAAAAAGACAAAGGTTGTGTACTAAAATGTTCCAGATGAAAACTACATGCACTAAAAAAATCTTTGTTGCAACACCTGTCTGAGAGTTGTCACTGAAGTTTGCTACTCAGCAGGGTGCCATCAAAGAATTTATTAATTAACAAGAATTAGAGGAGTGAGTAAAAAAAAAACTCAGCATATCCTTTGGAAGGCCAACAATCTGATGTCCATGTTATGTTAAACTCCAGACAAAGTTAAAGGTTTATGAAAAGATGATGTCATTCACCCCCTATATGCATAAAACCTAGGTTTACCACAGCAGGCTTATCCTCAGTTTTCTGAGTGTGGTATAGATAATATTAAGTGTAAGACAGTATCAGGTGTAAAGAGAGCACAAATTAGAGCTCGGCATTAGTGTTTCTATGTTTGCTAGGCTGTATAAATACAAAAAAAAGTTAAGAAAGAAAATAATGAAATCTGACAAATTTGTCATAAAAAAAATCCAACTCAAAACTGTTCTTGTTCTATTTGTTGCTTTAAAAATATTACTTTATTGCAAAGCAAAATGAAAATAACAATAAGAATGCAAAAACTAAGGATGCAAGCTACTTATGATTTCATTTGATGATCAAATGTTAATTTTTCATTTATATTCAGCTTTTATATATTTGAAGGGTGATATAGGTAAAATTTTATATTCCATATCTTTACCTAGCATAATAGGATGAATAATTCTTACTGAAAATATAGATTATTTTAGTTCATCACTTCTGAAAACTCTTGGCTTGTATATCTTCCAGTGATTTCTGTGGCTTAATAAGTTTTTTGTCCTTCTACAAGTCCCAGTTCTCATATTACCCTCTATGTCTCTTAAGCTTGACATAGTTTTCATTTTTTTTTTAATCTCTGTGGTACATCTTGGATAATATCTATAGATTTATCTTCTGGTTTACTATGTTCTTCGAAACTGTCAATTTGTGATTAAACTAACTCATTGGATTTTACATTTAAATTATTTAAATTAAACTTTATTTGCTTAAAATATTTATTGTTTATATATGTTTAAGCTCCTATTATTTTTTAATTAAAATTATTGGGGTGACTTTAGTCAATAAAATCAAATAGGCTTCAAGTGTACAGTTCAATAATATGTCATATGTATATCACATTATGTATTTACCACCTAAAGTTAAATTTTTAAATTATTTTTGAATCATTTTAATTATATGGATAACAATTCCTTTGAGACCTTTTATCGGTCTTATTTTGCTGTTAGTTTTTGATTGTTACGTGTACTTTATAAGTTATGTTTGTTTGCATGTTGTAGGTGTGTGTGTATGGGGTGGAGAGAGAGAGACAGAGAGAGAGACAGTGAGGCTGATTCATTTTCTACACACAGGTACATCGTGAAGCCTAAAATTCATGATCTTTCATTCTGAGAAAATCTTTATCTGATTCTGTTGGACTCATCAAGACACTAAGACCTGGGCCAATTTTTAACAAAATTATCAGCTCAGTCTTTTTTGGAACACATAAAGTGTTTCTTTCTAGTTCTCACTGCACTGATGATATATTTGACTGGAGGAACCTACTTAATGTGATTATCCTCTTATTAAATTAAATTACCTTGGTAGTCATTGTGCCCCATAAGTTCATGAATCAGAGGCTAGTATTCACCTGGCTAGGGAAACACCTCCAAGGCAAAAAGCAGACTCACAGAGAATTAAAGTGAGACTCTAGGAGTTGAGAGCACTTAAAGTTTGAGAAAAATAAACTATGTTTTGTTAATGTTTAAAAGCCAAGAAGTAAACTGTGAGAACTGCTGATGCTAGCACTTATTTATATAGGCATTATAACACATATTTATTAAGGGGTGTCATTGTCTTAATATTTATATTAATGATTATTTTCTCAGTTTATATTAAATGTGCAAATTATTATATTTTTATTGCAAGTGGAGAGTAATAAAACGATTCTCCCATAAGCAGAACACAAAGGCAGTGAGCCTGAGCATAGAATACTTAAATTACTAGGCATTAGAAAACAATGTCATCTATCTCTTTGAAGAAGAATGGAAGTAATTTCCTCTGAGTGATGGATTACTGGAAGACATTTTCTGATTACATTAAAGAGAAGGAAAAATAAACAAAACACTTGATAGAGTATTATTTTGTTGTTGAATTAAATTGTGTACTAGCAAATGAATATCTGTAAAAGATTATTAATACCTAAAAACAGAAGACATCCCAAATTAGTTATGAATGATATGAAAAGCCTAAAAGAGTATCATCACATTAGAAGCACATGGGGAAGTTTGAGGCTGACAGAATCAGGATAAAAATAACCTCTGGCCTCACCTAGCTAGCAGTTTTTGCAAGGTCATTCATAGGGAAGAATTATAAATTAATAATACTTTTGCATTTTCTATTAAACATGAACCAACTCTAAATTATATTTAGATTATTTTCACTACTTTTGACTCAAAAATTCTCATATTTTTGACTTCACAAAATCTTAGTTAAGATTATTCCATTTCAGTGATATCGACATTTGGGGAAACTACGAATTTATTTGATAACCTATTAAAATGTATGTTTTTTTTCCATTAGATACATATTTGTGTGCATATATTTACATATAGTAATTTAATTTGTATAATAGGGCAATATAATTTCTACCTCGCAATTGTAGGCAAGGCAATGATAGAAGAACTATCTTGCCCTCATAGAATGTGGCCTCAATGAGGATGATTTCAATCTAGATGCTATATCTACAATGCATATGTAGCAAATGAATGACAGCCTTTATTAGAATTTATGTATTCTGTGGCCTGGTCCAGTACTGATTATACTATATCACAATGTTTTGTAAGATTTGAACACTTGTCTGATGGCAGGACATAATCCAATGACATTCACATAACTGAAAGGCAGAATATTTTATAACTTATGGCTCCAAAAGGGATAAGGCTACCAAGCAAAGTTACATAGAAGATTGTACCCAGGAATAGGGTGACAGCAAGCTGGAGCTATAGAGAGCAGCTACGTATCACAATCAGGGTGTGAGTTGTCTGTTTCCAATAATTTCCTGGGCTCTAGGAAAGAAGGCCCTGGTATCTGGTCTTTATTCTGATTAAGCTACATGTTTATTAGCCCTGCAGTGTGAGAGCCTGATCAGAGAACAGGTTTGGGTGTGGATTTAATTGGCTGCTCAAGAAAGAGAACTGACTTACCAGTAAATAGAATTTCAGAAGTGGGTCAAGACAGTATTTTATAAAAACTATGATTCACACAATGTATTTTTTTTACTATTTTACATATAAGGGTTTTTATATTAATATATTCCTTCCTGACAAATTTAACATTTTCTCTCTCTTATATTGTTCCTTATATTTCAAACTGGAAATATTTTTCTTGCTCTATCAAACTCTAGTATAGATTTAATAACTTATTTAATAAACAGAATCTAAGACATCAGTGAAAAAAATTTCAACTTTGACATAACACCCCAAAGCAACCTATTTGAATTTGACCTTTCGATAGGTTTAAAGAACATGATGGCATGTCATATACTTGTCCATTATTCATTGATATATTAGTTGTCTCAGAGTTTAACTTTAGAATTATTTTCTGAAATGTCTTTACTATATCAGGTTTTTAAGTAGAAAATATTGTTGCTTTATTTATTGATTTTTTTAAAAAGTAGTAATCAGGCCTGACCCTGCTTAGCTTCCGAGATCAGACAGGATCATTTGTGTTCAGAGTGGCATAGCCATAGACGTGTTACATATTTTAAAGTCTATGAAAGTTCATGGTAAAAAATCTGCATCTATTGTTTCCATCTCTTGACTATTATAAATAACGTTGCAGTGAACATAGGTGTGTATACATCTTATCAAATTAGTGTTTTGAATTTCTTTGGATAAATACCCAGAATTTAAAGAACAAAATAAACAAACAGAACATAAACAGACTCACAAAGAACAAACTGGTTATTGCCAGATGGAAGAATTATGGGGTTAGTGAAAAAGCTGAAGAGATTAAGATGTACAAATTCGTAGTTATAAAATAGTCACAGGGACGTAAAGTACAACATGGGGAATACAGTCAATAACACTGTAATTACTATGTATACTACCAGGTAGGTATTAGACAGGTAGGTAATCGGGAGGAATACTTTGTAAATTATATAAATGTCTAATCACTATGCTATCCACTGGAAACTAATATAAAATAACATGGACATCAACTGTAATTGAAAATGTTTTAAATAAATAAAAAATACCTAATAGGAAAAAAAACTACATCACTCGTATAAGGCTATCTAAGAACTCTAAAATATAATTCTGATGATAATTAAGTTTTGTGCTACCTGTGAATAAAAGTAACTAGAAATTGCTATTTGCTTTCACCTCTAACTCCCTATTTACATATCAAATAAACCATCCAGTGAGAGGAACTGGATCAAAATGAGAATACCCTAACATGAATTTCACTTATGGATTCAGTGTTCTTACAATTCTAGTTTTAAACTTTAATATAAAACATGAATGTTAGCTATACTGTTCAAAGTAGAATAATGTATGACAGAAGCAATAGAAAACAAAGACCTCTCCTTTTTCAAAAGATATCATGCTTTTGTACTTTCTTCAGATATGATATTTTTTTTTCCTTTTTAGAACATGTCGTTCTAGGATAAGATCATTATGACCAAAGGCTGCATGATATGTTTAAAGTCAATGAAAGAGACAAACAGAAGGATATGCCATTCACAGGTGAGCAAATTCATCACAAGACATTCTCTGAAGATCTTCTACTTTTATGTTAATCAATCCAGTTCCTGAACCTATTCAGCATAAGCCCACATAAATGACCTCCCAAATGCTGATGGACACCTAAGAAATTCATTCTATCATCTTTATTTCTAACATATTAGAATAAGATTAATTTTGATAATCTTATACAAGAAAGCATAAAATCTTCACAGATATGAGAAACAGATCATCCACCAGGGGTTCGTTCACCTGATACAATGTGAATATATTAACTCACCTTAAATTGTAGCACAAGATAGTGAAGGCAGGTGGCCTCTGGAATCCAGGGCTATTATGGACATCACATACTTGAGTTACTTGAACTTAAGTTTTCTTACCTAAAAATGAAAATAATAATAGATTTTCTATGTATCAGCAAAGGTTCTTATGATTTTTAAATGTGTTATTATTGTCAAATGACATCTGAACATAGTAACACAATTTTATAAAAGCTCATAATGATTGGTGTGTACTAAGTGACTTCAGATGACCATTGATATCTGAGTTAGATAATCTAAGATAAAAACTGAACTTTCTTTAATGCTGAAATCACTTTAAAAATAAACATAATTATTTCACAAAATTACATACATAATAAGTATTCTAATATATTGTTTGCTGATATTGTTGGAATTTAAAAAATTCTTAAATGTTATTACAAGCCTGACAGTGTTTTAAATTTTGATTACATTTTTATTTTGCCAGATTCTCATCACAACCTTAGGAAGTAGGCATTCTGGAGTAAATGTGAGGATGATCTTTTTTATTGAAACTGGGATTTTTGATTTCATTTTTTGAATATTCTTATTACATTCTGCAAGTGTACAATATTCTCTGATAGTAGAGTATAGATTTTTATACATAATAAATAATAAAGAAGTTTTAGTTTATTCAGTGGGTAAAATTTAAGGTTATGGATATAATCTCACAGTTATATATTTAAAAACCCATATATTAGGTCTTGTGAATTTTACTCAGGCTACCAAATAGATTTTGTCTCATAAACTTAATTCCAAAATCTTATTTTGCATTTTGTGAAAACTGTCTTTTTCCATTCATATTCTCTGGAAGAAGTTAATGGAAGTATTCTCTACTTTTTCAGATGTTCTGATTCCTAAAAAAAACAAGCAAAAAATGTGTACTACGAAGAATACAGAGACATAAATCTTCAGTCTCTTTGCCTGAAAACTAAAGGGTTTGAACTCAATCATCTTAACAGTTCTGTCCTGCCATAAAATGCTACGGAGTCATGTGTATACAGGTTCTCCACTGGTACTAGATGAGTTTGTGGGGATCATCACTTATTTATACTGAGGAACTGAAGGCATCCTTTGTAGGTCTTTCCTAAAGCATCATCCAGTTTTATCTAAGAAACCAGGGGGAGAAACTTTTCAGTCATCACCTCTTATGAATATACTGTTACAAACAGAAACTGTTCGCAAATGTATTTTCCTTGTCCCCTATTATGTGGTATTTTTTCATGGTCATAAATAGGCAAATTCTCAGTCACTCCTAATTACATCACATTGAACACTCTTCCCTCTTTGATATAACTTGTTTTATCTGTGAAGCCATCTGGATTTGAAACCCACACTTAAAAGGAAGGAAGTAAAAAGTGAGGGAAACCCCTCTACTCTCTATAAAACATCACCAAATATGATCAGTGACGATATCCTAATGAGGGATGGTATTTCGTTATGTTATTGTGACTAACACATAACCCCTTTCCTAAATCTAACATCACAACCTAATATAACACCATTTGTTGCCAAAAGTGAACCTAAAATAAACACTGTCCCTAGTTACCATGTGACAATTGGTTGCTTAAACAGTTTACTTTTTTAGATGAAAGTTAATTATACAAGCATTCTTAAATAGTTGTAAAGCTTATAGGAGTTACATGGCAAAGAGTAAACTCAAAAAGAATTTATAATGAGAAAATCTGGTTCACTCTACAGAGCGGTTTTATAACACTTTTACACATTAAACTGACCTTGTTCTTTCTCTCTTTTACACATTTCTGTGCCTTTTCATTTAAGCATATGATCAAATCAAAACACTTCACCATGTCCTAGGAGGCCCTCAGTGAGCTGTACCATTCTCTTCATCTGATCTTTTTGTGCCACTCTGCCTTGACCACTGGGCTTCAGTGACAGTGGCCTTACTCCTGCTCATATATGGTACATTTGGTGCCACCTGAAGCCTTATTTGCTTGCTATCCATACTCTCTTTCAAGAGATGATAGGGAAGATGGATGTCAGAAATGAAGTTCATGTTTTATATCCTTCTGATTAAGATCCTTTCCAAAAGGTGGATGGTGGTGAGAAAGTAGTGATCCGTCACTCAGGGAACTCGAGGAAGTGGCCATATATTAAAACTGCTGTGGAAATATTTTAATATTTTATCAACTGGCCATTCTACTGCTTAATATTATATACAGTCACTTGAATATAAAGGTCTTGATGCCTAGAATATAAGATCAATTTAATTTCACCAATTGCTTTATACTGTGGAGCCAGTATAATATTTACTATTTATTGAATGCAAAATATACATACATAGAGTTAATGTTCCAAATTATTCTTGCCTATATTACTCTTTTAACAATTAAGAATGAAACTTCATCAGACCTTGTCATCTAATGTTCTAGATGATACATACAGAAATACAGATGATCTTGATTTATTTTTTTAATCCTTTGCTGTTATCTACTTCTATTAATATCAATCAATATAGTTTACTGTAGCTATATAAAATAAAAATACCAGTAATACCTTAATTTCATCTATGTGGATGTTTGTATCTATAATGGTATCAATTTCCCTTAAATAATAAGTAAAAAATTACAGCTTTTGAAATTCTATATATAGTATACATATATAATTTTATTTATTCAGTTATCTGTTTGCTATTTTCCATTATGTCTTTTTTTCAAATATCCTTATTTTAAATATTCATTTTCTACTTTCAAATAAGGCTGATTGCATCTTCTTAAAAAGAAAAAAAAACTGTATAATATTAGCAATACAAACTATTTTATATATATGTATATATGTGTGTGTATATGTATGTGCATAGAAAGATAGATGATAGTGGATAGATGACAGATGATAGATTGATAGATAATGAAAAGTTTTATGTTTTATTAATTAAAAAAATAAATCTGCTAAACATATATAGAACTTAAATTTAGGAGATAATTATTCTGTTAAATTTCTGCAATTTGGATACTTTACTCATAGTGTTTGGGTGTGCATTACATATAAATATATTTACTACATACATGTATACACACACCTTATGCATGTCTCCAGTACCTGTAACAATGCTCCAGATAACAGATACTTCATCTTATGGGTGGACCAGTGCAGTGTTTTCCTGACTAACCTCCCTGACTTCAGCCATTCACCAGCCCGTCACAATGCTCTTTTATAGCTCATTCTGGTTCACTTACTCCTCTGCTTAAAACCCTCCATTATTTCCTTTCTCATTTCCAATAAAATCAATTCCAAATTCCTTAACCTGCTTTTGAAACCTTTTACAGCCTGGCCCTCCATCTGTATGACAGACCATGTTGTCTGCCTGCACTAGGATCAGAAGCTACTCCCCAGTGTGAGCCAGTCACTTTCCCACTCCAGACCTCATTCTTGCTATTGTTATTTCATTGTCTCCTTTAAAATCTCTTCTAACCCTGAAAGGACTTTAAGAATAGCAATCCCACTCACTGGTTATTCCATGTTAAACAGACTATGCTTGTTATAGTAAATATACTGTGGAATATTGGAAAACAAAGGTGTGAAAAACGGGATGCTCTTTTAGACTAGTAACCTTTTAATTTCCACGTTTCTCATTTAGATTTTGTGTTTTCATGTAGCTCTTAACTGGATTTGAAGCTTTATTTTCTTCAAGGTACAACAATTAAAAAGGTGTGAAGGCGTTGCAGAAGTAGAATAAGGATATTAAGATCTTCCTGATAGGATCATCTTGTACCTGTTCTGGATGCTAAAGTACCAAATTTCATAGACCTATATATTTTGTAATTAGTTAATTTGTAAGAATATATTAGAGTCTTTGACAACCTGAATACACATCAGAGTCATTTTGATAAGTGATCTGTAGACGTGATTGCAGATTCTGCTCAAATTGTCTTCTCTGTGGTTAAAAATATTCATTTACAAAGTTAATTTTTCTATCACCAAGGTATTCTTTTTCAGCAAATGTGATAGCCTGTAGAATCAATGAGTTTATTTCAAGCATATGCAAAAATACATTTGTTAATGCCTACAAAGATTACTTTTTTCTCATATACTAATATGTAGTGCAAATAAATATGTTAAATAAATGAAACGTGATGATTTGTGAATAAAATATTGAAGTGATGCTGCATCAAAGTAAAAATAACATTGCTATTTGGGCACATTTAGAGAATGTAAGTTATTTTTATATTACACCCTTTTGCTAAATTAAAAACATATCAAAGTTACTCTCGTCAAAGTTTTTATTGTAAGCTTGAATAATTACTATTTTCGATTCATAGTCAGAGTTTACAGATAAAATCTTTAAACACTTGAAATGCGCCAGTTTAGAGGAAAAAATGCAAAATATGTGCCGACAAATTCATGAGGCTCATCGATTTGAGTCACTGAACTCAAAAGAAAAAAAAAAATGTTTTTCAGAGAAATCCCTTGAATACAGCGATGGTAACTTTCCACAGGGAATGGTTTGTTGCATTTTAGTGAACATTTTACTTGTCATATTTTTTTGCACTTACACTTTCAACATGTTTCACTCTAGAGGAAATGAAAAAAATAGAAGCTAAAATCTATTACCTGTTAACTGCATTATTTTGGAAAATTTTGATTTATAATAAAATGTTTCATCTTTATCAAAGATGTCTATACAAATTAACATAAAAATTTGAAAATAATTTATTTTAAAACTAATTATTTTACCTCTTTGCAAAAAAACAGAAGAAATAAACTACCTCACATTAACTCAAATAAAACCTAATTGACATCTTAATACTTTCTCTTAGAGTCTTTTATCAATTTGAGGAGAATAAAGAGCTACTCAGATAAGAGTATGATAATTTCTATCATGTATCTACTAATCTACCTATTTTTTTCAATAATTCTATTCAACCATCGATCAGGCTATCATGATCAATATATCTGTCATACAATAATAAGTAAAACAAGTTTTATTCAGAACATATATGAGGCTCAAAATTAAACTATCAAAATACATCATTAGTGGTTATATTTCATAAAAAGTGACACAATTTCTACTCTGGAAAGGATGCACTTTTTTATATTCTCTTAGCTTTGTTGTATGTAAGGGTCATCTTCTATAGGTTAAAATTTATGTAAAAGAGAAATGTGATTCTAAATACTCAACAATGTATAACTATAACATTTTAAAATGCCAAGTGCTTTTTGTATCATATATAATGATTTTTTTTGTAAAGAACAAAAAGAAAGAAGAAACAACAAGGAAAAAGACCTGTAAATATAAGTGGAGAAATGGCATTAATCAGCTATTAAAACACTTTTATTTTGAACTAATAAAGTTATTCCAAGGTAAAAGAATATTTATGAGAGGTGAGAGAGCATTAGGCAATTTTTCTCTACAACCATTCAAATGTTTGGTCAGTATTCTCTCAAAAAGAGAAAATAATACCTATTTGCCAGGTCAGCATTTTAAAACAACAAATATAATATGTTAAATCACTGATTTTGTATGTTTATTACCTTTGATAATTTTACTGCTCCAATACATAAAAATCAAGCATTATTTATTTATTGCCTACGCATACACTATTAATCAGAGAAAGAATGGTTCAAGGTTCTCAGAATTTAAGATGTAGAATTCAAATAGATCACCATGCCAAAAGATGATGATATTGGATGAATTCTGATATGAATTCTAAAATGCATGTTGATTCCATAAATAAGGGGGACTTTTTCCACCCAATTTAGATTAGCTTCCAGTAGTATTAATAGAGTCAGTCAAACATATATATACTCACAAATTCATTTAACATAATACATTATAATTGACTAAACACACAAAAGAATAAAAGGATCAATAATTAAGAGTAGCTAAATACATAAATATTATTATTTTCCACGTTGTTTTCCAGCACAACTCATGACATCCAAGAATAGTAATTTATAATTAGATTTATAATTTCCTAAATTTAAATAGGATGGTCAATCAATATGAATTTACTTTTTAAAATTTTTTTAAAATTTTAGTGTGACCTTGAAGATTTACCAGATAGGTCTTTTCACTTATGTTGAATCACCAAAGACAACAAGGTCAAAACAATGTCATTGAAAATCTCACACCCTAGCATGCTACTCTTTGGGATTGATGAATAGCTTCAATTTTCTCAGTTCCATGACAAAGAGAATTGGAACAGTTCTGTGGAGATCCATAAGGAGCTGGCTGCAGCCAGATGAAAAATGACATTTTTTTGTACTGTTATTGGCAAGGTTAAAGCTTTTTACAAGTAAAAAAAAGCTCAAGTTTTCCTCAAAATTCACTTTAGTTTTTGAGTCATATTGTGTAGGTGAATTGGACATTGGAGGAAACTTTATGAAGTGTTAACTACATTTGGAGATATCTGAAAATAAACCCTAAATTTTTCTAGCACGACAAATATACTGCACCTTTTTGAGATTTATTTCCTGCATTGACTTAGTAGAGGGACAAAATGTTTTTCTCATGTAACAGGTTGTTGTGAATATCATATTGAATAAATTGGTATGTTAAAAACATTTAAATGCAAATAAATTAATACAAATGAAAATGATCTAATTAAAAAGAAAAACATAGGATTTGGATTTTTTCTTGAATTAATGAGTATTAGCTCACTTTACATAAGCCACCATGTATTAGAGCCTAAGGTCCTGCTCTACAAAGATGCAGGCATTGAATAAATTGTTGTCAAAGTTCTCTCCAGAATATTTCTCTAAGTGTGTTTGAAAGAATGAGAGGTTTTACAGTGGCAGTTTTAGGACCATGCCAGGAGTGTGATTTTCTTCTCTGGTTTGGTGAGAACTTCCCTTATTAAAGTCTGAGAATACCAAGTCATAGAAACCAGTCAAGAAATGTCTCCTTGTTCACATTTTTCTCTATCTGTGACATTTAAACAACATCCAGCTCTTACTGCTTCTCTACTGATGAGGTGAACTTCTTTTCAAGGGAATAAATGATTCTGAAACCTCATTTCTCCACACCACCCAAGTTCTGTTGTTATAAGTGTTGATGTTTTCTGCCTTTATTGTGATTTGTTCTGGAGCAGAAAATTTGGGCCAAGATTGTAACATATCCAGTTACAACTTCTTTAATTTACCAGGAATGGATGCATAGGCAAATTTATTCTGTATTTATAAAAATTAAGCACAGGAATCCCCCCTTATCTGCAAAAGATATGTTCCAATACCAGCCCCCCAGTGGATGCCTGAAACTGTGTATAGTATAGAACGCTATGAATGGCGTATTTTTTCTCATACTTACATACCTATAATATTTAATTTATTTATAAATTAGGTACTGTAAGAGATTAGCAACAATAAATAATAATAAACTAGAACAATTATAAAAATATGTTGTAATAAAAGTGATGTGATGTGATGTGCTCTCTCTCTCAATATATCTTATTGTACTGTACTCACCTTTCGCTTAAAAGAAAAACTTCACTGCTTTTTTTGGCTGATCCAAATTGTCAGCTTTTCTACTCTTGTGCTTTAAGGTCATTATAAAATAAAATGAGGGTTACTTGAGTGCTATATGTTTATTTTATTCAGAAAAACTCCTTTGTGTTTAAGTGCATTTTGTACACTAATTGTCAAGATGTCTGAGCGAATTTGATTTTAATATTTTTGTTTTTGTTTCTAAAATAATTTTTACTCATAAAACAATTCAAACTGAATTTTAAAACTTCAGTGTAACGTACTGTGCTTTAGATTTATTTGGGGCATTTCAAAATAGGCAAAAAATAAAGTTAAAATTCAGAGAAATATTATGTTTTTGATTTGCTATTTAATATCAATAGCCAATCCGAATTTTTAAATTAATTTACTTATTTTAGCACTTTTTTAATGTATAATTTTAGATTTGTTGATCATGCTGGCTATCAGTATTATTCATATAATAAATACTTGTTCCTTTTAGCCATCAATCATAGCTGTCATATACTAACATAAATTTTTAAATGTTTGAAAGATTAATAATTAAGCTTGAGATGTTTAATTAAGTGTATACAGACTGGTTTTCAAAACTGTGTGACCTTTGATATCATTTTCTATAAATAAAATTTTCAATCAAACAGACATTCCAGTGCTGTAATGCTTATGGATCATCTATTCTGAATTAGGCCTAGTGCTCAATGCTTTGGCAAGCTAATTAGTATTCAGAGAGTTTAACCTGCAGATTGATAAAACCATGCCTTTTCCATGCCAACTCTGATTAGATTCGCTGTCTTTAATTAGGTAAACGGTATCACACCAACAAGTTCCTCCCTACCCCTGAAAGTGTGAAGGAAACCAAGAGATTGAAGCTGGAGATTATTTCTTGATATTAAATATTGAACAATAAATAGATGACCAGACACAGGAGATTGGAGTCAGTGATTACCTCTTAATATTAGATACTGAACAATTGAAGAGAGGACCAAATGCAAGAAAATTCATTATTCCATTAAAATAGAAATTGTTTGTATATATTTAATTATTAATATGACTCTAAATGTTAATTATTTAAATCTAGCATTTTTTGAGAACTCCATCTTTTATTTAATCTTATAAAACATGTTTAGATTACATTACAGACTGCAGCTTTTATACCTGCACACCTCCAATATATAAAATATATCTGTATCAAAATGCTATTTATTGCTTGATTTAGACCATTAACTTACCTAAATATTATTCTATTTTTTACATCTAAGCATTTATTTTTGCATTTTTAACTTAAAATGTCCTAAACTGCAATTTGCAGTCATATATATGTCTCCTATAAATTAAAATTTATAAGTAAAAAATTGAGTCAAATTTGAAGATGTTTATTTCTTTCACTATTGGGTTTCTTTTTCTTTTAATAATCTCATGGTTCCAAATTTTTGTGCTGGTTATATTTTAGAGAATATTAAGAAATTTCTACTTTTGTTACTCTTGAGATTTTATTTTCCTCTTTTTATTGGACTGTAAATATGCTCTTGCCTCCAATCTCTATCCAGTTACCAGGAAAAAAATACTTAACGACAACTGCTGTTCAGAGAGAATAAAGACTGAATGTTTTGTGAAGAAACAAGACTAAGATCTTTCTTTTTATATTTTTTGTTCATGTTTGCTTTTTCTAGTGGCTAGTTAGTTCTGGTACTGATTATTTTCACCAATAATATAAGTATCCTGTCTTAAATTTCTTCTGCAAACATAGAAATTCACTCAGTCTTCTGATAGTTTTAAGATGAAAAATATTACCAAGAAAACAAGGTCTCATCTTTAAATGTTAAATCAAAAGCATTAATTTTTTTCTCTGGCTAAGAAACACATTTTCTAAAAGGCAGGTTTTTCTTCATCATAATTTTTCTGCGAAATTATCAGAGTTTTGTTGTACCAATAACTACATCACATTTTAAAATACTGCATTAATGTCTAAGATTTCAAATTCATCTTCCACTTAAAAACAAAATTGTTATATTCAGAATCTGATGCAAAATATGAAGTCTAAATTCAAACTGTTAGCAACATACTGTGTTGTTCTAATCCTCTTACCACTGACAGCACAGACCTCAAATGGGTTTACTGAAAGTTTCAATTAACTAGAGAGGGTCAGGGGCTATGGACACAAAAGGAACTAATTAAATCCCCAGATTCATCTGTTATACCCACGCAACTATTCCACTGAGGACTGCTTTGGAGTAATGATTCATATACCATTACTGCCCACGGGAATTTATAAACTGTGCTATTGACCTGGTTCACTGAAAGATGGCAAAGTTTGGTGTACAAAGTGGTCTTATGAGCAGATAAATGGAACTGTATATTTTATTTCAGTATTTCTCATCCTTTCCACAAACATCATGTCATTTCTGTTACTGTCCTCAGAGACCTCTCACCTGTTGATATGCCATGCTTTCCTTTTTTTGTAGTTGTGTTGGAGCGAGGGTGGCTTTTTCCTGGCTTAAAACTAGTATAGGTTGCAACCATGGTCTTGTTTTCATAACTATATGTGACTAAGAAACTCTTCTTATGTAATCAGTGTGTAGACTGTGCCAGGAAATCCACTTCACTCCCTCTCACACACTCAATAAAGGTTAAACATGTCTTCTCTTTTTCTCATATGTTAAGATTATATATATATAGACAATAAGTGTGCATGAGGACATTTGCCATTCTTATAAAGAGGACCCCTGTGGGTGACAAATACTAATGTGTTTGGGAACACAGATCCCATAAAACCACAACTGTCTCTCCATCTGCAGAACACCTGTCCTCTGTGCCAAAAAGGAAAATTACAGAGATGCACTATAATTTCGTAATGAAAGAAATTCAAACCTATTAAACCAGAGGTCTGTGTCCAAATCATTTAGACAATAAAAACTTCTCTTCTGTTTCTAGAATATCACATTTTAATCATCTTACTACTAGAATTTCCTCTGTTTAGTTTCAACTAAATTGCTTAATAGATAATAAAATCGGCAGTACAACACATTAAGATTACAAAATTTTGTTTCAGAGAGGCTCTATACCTACATTTTGATCTTTTAAGATAAATTAGTATTTTAGTTCTTGAAGACTTGGAACTCATGGATTACAGTGACGTTTTGAAGTAACTTCACAATAGTTAAGTCCAAACATTTTTATTTTAGAATTAATGATCCAGGAGCAAAAAGAAGGTTAAGTAAGTTGTTTTAACGTAGTTGGTTATCTGAACCACCAGTTCTAGAACCAGTATCTTGAAGTCATTCCAACATAATTTTTAATCAAAATCATATTATACATTGACTGTTAAATCCCAGGAAAAATGAAAAATAGAGAATTACATTTAAAAATAATAACAGGTGTCAAAATCAGTATAACTGATATGTAGTCTAGATGTATCTTTGGATTTTGTGGTGCTTTAAAGTTTCAAGAAAGCATTTATTATCAGTAAGTGACTCAGATGAGAAAAAATCTGTTCAGCATATACTCTATGCCTTACAAGCACATCATTGCTAGAGTATTTAATTCAGAAAATGAAATAGGGCCAGAAGTCAAATCATCCATTTCATTAAAATCTTCTTTCAAAGTAAATCATTTTACACAGTTTTTTTTTTTTTGAAAAATTCCATGGAAAATATTTCATTATATATGTTAGAAAAAAGGAGGGCCTCTATATTAAAAAATAATTCAGAAAGATTTAGAGCAAAAATTCATCAAAAATTAGCAAGTAGTGAGTATAGAAATGACTCTGAAGAGAAATACACACACACACACACACACACACATACACACAGAAAACTGGGATCAGAGCAAGCAGAGGTAATTAGTATATATTTCTCTTGCATTTATAAATTCCCATCTTTCTTCCATATTATGTTCCGTCTCTATGTCAAAATAAAACTGTTTACTGTGAACACTCACAACCATTCTCTTCTTTATCTTCTCTTTCCCTAATGTTTAATCTTCTGGTCCAGTAAATATCTGCTTCTGTGTTGTCAAAAGGGTTACAGGTACCTTCATACTCTAGACCCCAATAAAATAAAACTAGTGCATAATAAAAGGAGAAGAATGTAATCATCCATGAGGGTACTAGGAGAGTGAGAAGAATATTGAAATAAACTAGAGTAAACTCTATTAAGCTGTTTTCTCTAAACCTCCTTCATAGCACAGTTTTAAAAGGTGAGTAATACTTGTCACTGCATGACTATTATGTATCTTTAGTTATTTTTTTATAAAATATCATAAATTATTGGAGGAAAACATAATATTAAAACCCAGCCTTACTAAGAGAAAGATATGGTGGCTGATCACTGTCAGTGGGTCAATGGATGTCCAGAGCTTATTCGAAGGTAAATATTTGAATAAAGAGCATGACTTATAATGCTTTTTCCTGATTAGAACCACATGCAGGCACATAGGGAAAGAGGACTGACTAGTCACTTCTGATTATGGACTCCCACTCTAAATTGTTCTCTAAATTTAGTGTAGAAGTGTGGCAAAGATTTTTGAAGAAAGTGTAGAGTGTTCCAATAGAAATACATGGATTACTTTCAATTCTGTCATGGTTGAAAATTGATACAAGAACTGAGGAACTCCAGAACATATAATAATCTACTCATTCAGTCTGCTTTGATGGTCATTTACACTATTTCCAATTTTTTTCTAAAGAAGCCATGCTGAAATCAGTATATTCTGTATTTTTGTATAGGTATGAATGGTAAAATTTCTCCAGGGCAAATATTTAAGAAAGAATTTCTGGATTATTGGGTATTGAGTATCTATGAATTTTTTTTTGTAAAATAATTTCTGAAATTATTATATCAATTTATACACCCATGACTAGTGTAAGATAATTCTTTCTGCAAGATTTATTAATAATTTTAAAGTCTATCTTTCATCATTTGATGGCTAGGGAATAGCATACTTTAGTTTTAATTTAAATTTCTGCAAATACTGAGATTTATCATCTGTTACGTGTTTATTCTACAGTGGCTTACATATTCATCTTTTTGAACATTTTCTACAATTTACTTTTCTCATTTTTGACATATATCTTGGCATTAATTGCATTAATAAAGTCATTTTTTTGACTTTGGCTTGCCTTTTCGTCTTGTAAGTAGTGGCCTTTGACATATGTATTATCTTTAAATTTAATGTTTGATTTAACTTTGTCATCGGGTATATATTATTTTTAAAAATCACAGAGAATGTCCAAGAGACATAAAATGGCAACTTCTAGTAAAAAATTTTGAAATAAGCAGAAATGGATTGAATAAAAATTGAAATACAGGTAAACAAAATACCATTCTAAGGCATAGGAAAAAAAGGGAAAATTAAACAAAAAAAGAGACAATGGGAAATAAGAAAATAAATGCATATATTTTTGCAGTTTCAGAAAAAGAGAAAGTGAAGTAGAAGTAAATAAAATAAATGATGGCTTAGATTTAAAATATATATAAATAAAAAGAAAATCATTGTTATGACATACCTAAAACAAACAAAAACAATAAACCAAAACTAAAACAAAAGGACAATCTTAGTAATAGCCAAAGAGAAGACATAATATACTCAACTGTCTCATTATAAATAGTGAAAACAAGAAAATAAATGGGTGACAAGTTGAAAATGTTTTTAATTCTATATTTTAAACCAATAAAATGTCAGAGAAGAAATTAATACATTATTAAGAAATAAGTAAATAGAACAAACAAAAGTTATTTAAAAACCCTAAAAGTATTTGTCCAGAGCAACATAGACTAAAGAAAATAATTTAGAAAATGTCTTATAGACAAAAATTAATCACAGATGAAAGCATGAACATTCAGGAAAAAAATGAAGAGCAAGAGAAAGTGTTAAATGTCTGGGGTAAATGACTACTGAATGAAACTAACTATAAAATAATAATTATAATTTATTTTGGAAATCTAAAATGTATATCAAATTAAAATATACAACAACATTAACATATAGATTAGTAGGTGATAAAAAATTTTAAGTATTTGAATTTCTAAGAAATGGTAAAACTATCAATTTATATTAACTCTGATAATTCAAGATCATATGTAATCTCTTGGTTATATAATAATAGAAAGTGAAGGCTATATAACAAACAATCTACTTGAAGAAGGAAATGAAATAACACTGGGAATATAGAGAAATAGAAAGCAAAAGAAGGATATATATCAAATAAAAACACGATAGCTTAAGCATAAATATATAAATAACAACAACTATAAATGGCCTAAATAGTCCAATTAATAGAAAAATATTGTCATGTTGAATAAGAAGCAGAGTAGAATATTTATATTGATTACTAATGATTATGTTGTAAGAATACAGAAAGATTGGAATAAAAAGACATAAAAGATTACAGGCAAATAAAATAACGAACAAAAAATAAAAATAGTATTGCGTAGATATTCTAATACTAGATAAAGTAAACTCAAAGGTTTGAAAAATTACTGAAGATGGTGAGATGGGTCACATAATGTTAAAAAATTAATCTATCATAAATAATTTACAATTCTAAAATTATAGATAACTAACGAAATAGCCTCACAATGTATAAAGCAACAGTTAAGAGAACTAAGAGAAGAAATTAGCGAAGTTACCACCAGAGTAGAAGATATTAATGCATTTTTCTGTAACTGACTTAAAAAGCAACAAAAACTCAAAGTAATAAATTATAATTTATCACAATATTTATAATGATAAATTAATGATATAATAGACATATAGAGAATATTTCACCCAAAACTAATAAATATAAATTCTTTCCAAATTAGTAAGATATTAAAAAGAGAATGTCAATTTTATCAAAACTGTAACTAAAAATGTAGATGAAATAAAGTCTAATAAAAATACTATTTCCAAAATATAAAATCTGATCACTCATAGATATAAAAATATTGCATTTGTAATTACAAACATCCTCTCAAAAAAAAAACTTAGCAAAAAATAATTTCATTGATGTTCTACATTTAAGAAAAGGAAATATGTAAATCTTACACACCATTCCAGAGAAGAGTAAGGGAACACTTCCCAGTTTGTATTTTAGTCCAGTATAATCCTGATGTTATTTAACAGGGCTCAATATCTCTTATACTCATATATGCAAAATTCTTAATGAAATAGTAACAAGTACAATTCTTATTATTGGTATAATGTTGAATAGTAATGACATTAAAATAATTTTCCTTTTTTCATTACCAATTTTTAGAATAGCTGCTTTTATTATTGCATCATTAAAAATGACATTTGTGTATAATTTTTGTAATTTATCTTTAACAGATTAATGCACCTTCAATCTCTGGGCTTCCAAAAGGTTCTATAATGAGTGCTTCTTAAAAAGTATTGATTTAATCATATGATTTTGTTCCCTTTTATTCACTGCATTAAGGAAACAAAAAGGCAAAAACGGATTAGAAGCATAAAACCATTCTTCAAACATGACACGATTTTGTGCATAGAACATCAGATGAATCTACATATAAACAATAAAAAATTAATAAGGGGATTCATATGTAAAGTTGATATATAAAATATTGAGTTTCTACATAGTATTAAATAATTAGAAAATTGAATTTATAAAAAAATTAGGATAACAACAAGATACTGAGGAAATTAAACTAGGGATTGGTGCTGTCTGATTTCAATCAAGCTTTGCTCAAATAAAGTGGCAAAATTTTTTTAAAAGATTGGAAAGAACTTTGTGCAGACAAGTATAAAACATTTTTAAAAAAGTGGAAAATATCAAAACTAGTAAAAGGATATAACATGTTAATAAAATAGAATTTTCAGTATTATTAGTGTCAATTGTCCTAAAATTTATCCATAGATTCAATGCAGTTACAGCTCAAACTCTGGCATTTACTGAAAACTGGCAAGCTAATACTAACCATTAATTCACAACATAGATTAAAATTAATTCCATTTGAATTGTATGTCTAAATTATGAAAACTCTTAATGTCCATAATTCATAAAGGGTTTAGAAGATAATCTGGGCAATTATCTTTACAACCTTAAGCAAAAATATTTTCTTTAACTGAAACACAATAAAGATGTTAAGCAGGCTGGAAAATATCGATAAATTGGACAATAAAACTAGCAACTAGTTCTTTCAAACATTTTTAAGTGTGTGAATATACAAAATATTTCATAGTAAAATATGTTGGCAATGCATATAATCTTCAAAAGACTCATCCGTTATATAAAAACATCTACTAATCAATAAGAAAAATAAAATCAAATAAAAAAATAGCAAGGTGTTTAAACAGGTGTTTCTGGTTGCATGATTAACAAAAAATAAATGATAGGTTTAAAGATAGGAATATTTAATTATTATTTCAATTTATTTAATACTTATTTAGTATTTCTATTTCTTCTTAAGGCAGTAGCAATAATTCATATTTTTCTAGAAAAAATACATTTAACTGAGTATAGAAATGTAATAATATTTCATAGTGTTCATAGTCTTTTTATATTCAGAAATATTCAACTCTATGTCCTTTTTGTTATACTTAAAAATATTTTTTTATACTTGTTCAGGTCATCTAGAAATTTGTTTTGGTTTATCAAAAACTAGAAATTGTATTTCATATATTAGAAAAATAGTACATTTTTTATTAATTACACTGCATTTTTAACAAATAAGTTTACCTATAATTTTTTAAAGCATTATTGAATAATTCTAATTGCTTTGTAATAATAAACAATTTTAGCATTGTATACTTGCCTTCATGTTGATATTGTTTTATATTCCAAAGCAATAGTATTCACTGTTTACGAATAATAGCTGTGTTTATGGATGTACATAATATAGTACGTGTTTACCCTTTTTTTCTTTATTAATTGATGCCATTTTTCTGGGTTTATTTTTTTCTGAAAATGGTTTAATATTTATTAGAGTAATTGTGAGGAAAACTGTCTCTTTGCATTTGAAAATGTCTTCATTTCACTCACTACCTTAAAAACAATTTTGTTCTATAAAATTCTGGGTAAAATGTTTTCATCATATTAAAAACAATATTCAACTTCTAATTTCTACTGTTTCTGACAAGACATTGCCTATCAGTGAAATACGATTTTTATCTTTCATGTTTATTGATACATTTGATAATTTTTTATCTTTAAATGTTTTATGTTTTACCTATGATGCAAATTACACAATAACTCACAGCAATCCTTAAAGTATATAAACCAAAGGTTTTTATTTGAAGACAGAGGATATGGTACGCAAGAGAAAATAATTGTAGGCAGTTATTAGAGGGCTTGGAAACATCTAGGTGGAAGCTTACTTGTGCCTGTATTCACATATGGACATATTTCATTTCTAGTTAGAATCACCAGATTCTGTGCAATGAAGCTTGGCTTCAGGAAGCTCAAGGCAGAAGTTCCCAGTGGAGTCTTTTGTGCCTTTCTGATCAAGTTGGGCAGTCTTATCCATTATGCCTGGTGAAAATCATCAGTAAACAAACTGACCCTGGGAGTCATCAGGGGAGTTGCAAACTTTAAACAGAGTGTCATGAACCCCACTGCCCTCATCTTGGCTAAGAGTCTAGCTCAGAGACAGTGGTCCCCAAAGATAAGGATAGAGCATTCCCACTCTGGCTGTAAAATAACTATCCCACAAAACGATTGTATTTTAGATATGAATTCATCTTTCCTGATCCAGCTCATTTCTCGAAATCTTCTTATCTCAGGACTCATGCCTTTATTCTTTTAAACTTTGGGCTTTATATAACTAATTTTAATAGGCAGCACATGAACATCCAAAAGAAAAGTAAGTGCATATTCTATACACACTTAGGTAAATAAAAGCATAGATTGTTGGGTGGGTGCATATATCACTCCCTTTGGTTGCTTTTGCCCCATGTACTCTATCTCTTAAGACTTCTGTTACTTGTTTCTTAGACCTTTAAACTATATCCTCAAAGTCACTTATGCTCTATTTTGTACTTTTTATCATGTTGTTGAGTTATTCCACTAATTCTTTAATTTTTATTTTTGGCTATAGTTCCATAATTCCCATATGAATTTTATTCCAGTTCAGTTCTCTAGTTAAATTCTTTACCTTCCCTTCTATTTTCTTAAATATACCAATCACAACTATTTTAGAACCCATTTCTAGAAACAAACATATCATTTCTCTGTGCTTGTCTGTATGTGTACCTCTTTATATAATATTTTTCTGGCCTTTTCTTAGGAATAGGTTACTGAATAGGTTTTCTTGGTAATATGTTACTGAATTCTTACATTATGTAAGAAACACTGCAGAGACGCTACATGATGTTATCTTATTCTGAAGAACATTTATCCTTTGCTCCGAAAAGTAGATAGAATGAGAGAAGTCAAAATAACCAATCAGATAAGCTGACACATTTCTGAGCTACATTTTTAATAAGACCTTCTACCTCTGGTTTGCTTCTGCTTCTGGGGTATAGCCCTTTATGGGTTTCCAACTCAGAATATAAATCATTTACCAAGACCATTTTTCACTGGTGAGTCTTGACTTATAGCTCTTTGAAAGAATGGTGAACTCCTGAGTTGACAGAGTTAATTGGTCTGAGGAAACTAAGGGGGCTGGAAATATCAAGGCACAGTGACAGGAGAGGGAGGGCTGCAAGGGGACAAAGTAAATAAAGGGATTAAGTAAATATTCCAGATAGAGGGCAAGAATCCGGGACAGTTTTAGAGAACTTTGAATATTCTGTATGGCCGTATCACAGCATCAGAAGAAGAGTGGGCCAAGAGGAACCTTGAGAGGCAGTCAAGTTCCAGATGTCCAAAGGCCTTGAATAAATGCTGAGGAAGAATAATTTTATAGTGTATAGTTTAAATGGGGGGATAGTGAAATATTTTCCAGAGGAAGTAACCTGAGATTTATTGCAGAAAAGCCATACTTTGTCCTGTGAATTATAATGAAATTAGATGGAGAACTTGAGAAACCGATTAGAAAGCTATAATCACATTTTATCAAAAAGTGGTGGAGGCTGGAACTAAGACTGTGAGACTGGATAAGGAATAAGTTACCATGGTAATATCAACAGAACTGGGTCACTATTAAAAATAACATATGAAAAAAAAAAGGATTTTCCAGTTGGGAAACATAGAGATAGTTTATGCACTTTGTCATACTATTAATATTAAATGAGAAACAGGTTAGAGGTGGGGAATTCAGGGCTTCTTTTTGGATAAGTTGAGTTTGAGTGGTGGGGCATCCAGGTAAAAATGTTACGTGGAGAAAAAAATTTAAATATCTTGAAATCAGCACTGAGTCTGTACTAAAGATATTCTTTCTCCAAATACAAAACCGTGTTTGATCATAAAAGTATTTTGAACATTTAGACTCTATTTCAAGGGTTGATAAACATATTTTGTATTTATGACAATCACATCAATATCAAATAAAATGTCTAATATACATCAAAATACTATGGTCATGATATTATTAACATGAGTGTAGCTTAAAACAAATAGCAAAGGGACAATACTGTTTAAAAATGTATGAAGAATATTTCCGTGTACTCCATGATATACAATTTCATCAATCATGAGTAAAGGCAACAATCAACAAAATATACTTGATATATTGATAATAGTTATAAAAATGGGAAAAAAAACTTAAAAAATGATTAGAAATTATAAAAATTGGCATTTAAAATTGGTTTTATCTAACCTGCTGGATAAATATGTAATTTTTCTCCTTCAAAATAAGAGCAGCATAGCAAAGTGTAAACAGTTCTTACGCTCCTGAAATAGATAAAGTGTTGAGGAACTGTCTTCTGCATCATTAATTGGACAAATAAATAACAACACTGCCTAGATTATAACAACTAATAATGTGCAAGAGATCAGGGGCTAAAATAATTCCTGTAAATCAGCAGTAGCGTGATAGGAAATAAAGACAGATAATGCATTACCACAATTAGAATTTGATGTGACACCACCTTTTCTAATCAGCTTTAGTAGGCATTCTTCATTAGATGACAAACAACAAGCTATTACTGTCTATAAAGGTGTTTAAAAGGAAATAAAATAAGTGCAAAATAATCCTCCACTGAAATTTTTAAACATAGATGAAAAAAGATAAAATAAAATTTCTTCCTTTACTCATCTTTACCTCATTTTTAAAATCAATAACTTTATTTATTCTTTAGCTTAAATATCATTTTCTCAGAGAAACTGTCCCTGAATCCCTAAACTAAAAAAAGTCTGGATCATAACTATTTTTACCAGGATATTTCCTACACAATGGAGTAATTCACTTTGTTTGACACATCAGTGACAAACAATGAACAGAAAAAAGGGGGACACTCTACCAGAAGAGTGTGGGATTTTAAAATTAATATTTAATTTGCTTGTCTCCAAATCAAGTGAATCAGATAACTTGAGAACAAATAATTGAATAAAGCATAATAACTTTTGGGTTTTACTTTTAAAATAATATATAATATAATACTATATATAAAATAATTAATGAGAATATTTGAGAGTATTGTGGAAGCATGTGCAGAATCTCACTTCTCACTAGCCACTGAATCAGATACACGAGACCCAGCATGACTCAGTTTTTATGAGTGTCACTCCTGAATGGTGACAATCAAGAATCCTGGGTTTAGGCAGTGTTTCTTTCTCTAGGACAGCCTCGCTGTTTTATCAGTTAACCTCCTTAAATAAAAGAGGTGTTTGGCTACACCATTTCTGAGAAGCATTTTAAAGCAAATACAGTGCAATACTGTCATGGAAAAATTCTTAGACTATGTTCATACCTGAGGATGGAGAACCCCAATACAATGATAATTTTCCTCCCTTGGTAACTGATGGTATTAATATACTTTGACCAATATTCCTAAGCAATGTTTATACTAGTTAATGTTTACTGAGCACTTGCTATTTGGCAGAGGCTGTCATTAATGATATATATGGATTACTTCATTTAAACCAGAAACCAACCCTACAATGTAGATATTACTATTAATTTCAATTTTGAGATGAAGAAATAGAATATAGCTATTTGACCAAAGTCCTAAATTACCAATTTGCAAAAACAGAATTTGAAAATTTATTTTAGCTTAAATTTAAACACTGAATGGTCACAATGTAGACCCTTTGGAGTCAGAGGCTGTGCTTTTGCATTATCCAAAGACACGTTGTAATATCTGTACAACCATCGATCGCTTTAGAAATTATGATAGTGTGCTCTGTTGTTAGATAGTTCTCTGCATAATTTGAGTGGAAATGTGTGTTTGAGATAGACACTAGGAGTTTTTCATTAGTGGCCCCAGTCATAGTTTTCTAAGAAAAAAATGAACAAATTTTAGTTTAGAGGAAGCATCGCTGGAATGACTCCACGTAATATAAGGTTGACAGATAAACTATAGGACTTCCAGTTAAACTCTAATTCTGATAAAAAGCAAACATTTATAGTGTAAGTAATTCATGGGCTATGAAAGTGTTATGCTATGTACAGATAATATAAATATTGATTGCTGGTTTGGGGAAGCTCAAATTAATTTGTTACTTGCTAAATCTGGCAACCCTACGTACTGTGATATACAGGGGCGATGGCATTTAGTAGCATGTTAGCTGACCCATTTCACACCTGACATTTCTTCTTTTCCCTTCTGCTGAGATAGAGGTCATCAAGATTCTGACCCAAGGCACTGCCCTCTCACCTCTGGCTTGCTGATGCTTTTCAAAGACAGAGATTGTCAATTGCCTCTTCCTGTGACATTGGCTTACACCCACTTTTCTATAAGAGAATAATCGGTTTCTGATTTTCGAACATCGTTCTTGCCTACGTTATAGTGATAATTCCTCATTTTGCAAATTATCGGTAATTTCAGTCGTGGCCTAGTGATGAGTTGAGAGGAACAATCAGTCTCATGCCTTTTAGTATCATTTTACAAATATGTTTTCAAAGTTTCTCAGATTTCATCACTAATTCACCGGAAAACCTTACCACCATCACCTCTCTCCCAACCCCCAACCCCTGGATCAGTAAACCAATCAATTAACACTTCCAAGTGATCTCAGATGAAATATAATATTGCAATGTGCAGTGTGTATAAATATATATATTTTAAATAGAGTATCAAGACATTTATTTTAAAATACATGACATCTGGGCACATTACATATTTAATCGTGTGCTGGGAATTCAGTTAAAAAGCACCAAGGACACATTTAAAATACATTTCCTCCCATAACAGAAATGGTCCATTATAGAAGCACAGTTGAGCAGTCTAAACCAGCAAACGTCTACTAGCCTGCACCCTCTTTCTGTGGCATTGCAGGGAAAAGGCTGAGCAATTTAGAAGCAGCAGCTGGTGGTCACAGCCTCATGGTAGCAGGACAAACCAGCTACCAAATCAGGGAGCTTTTTCCCATGAAATTGGGAGCAAGAGGCTATGCTTTGCTTGGTGTGGCGGTTTCAGTCCTGTATAGATTTACTCATTTGCTTTACATTTGTTGTGTGCTGCAGCCCAAAGTTTGCTGGAGTCAATGAGAGGTGGGACTTGGTCTCTAAAGTTGTTGCTACTCCTAAACTTCGCCCTTGGGGGAACTTGTTATGTTAGTTTGGGGACGTGGTTATCTGGACTTACTTAATAATGACCTAGAGATGAAAAATAAAAAGCCACAGCCTGAATGAATTCAGAAAGGAAAAACAAGTTGTCTTTGTATAAATGTCATTGGTGATGTATAGAGATGCAGGGAACTGAGGAAATGTATCATCATGTCCGAGAACTTGATTCCGTCCCTGCTACTTGGTCCAGATAAATGGGTGTCTGATGTCTTCCCGGGACTGGCTTCTGATCTCAGAGTGGACTTACAGTCAAGTCTTAAAATTTATTTTTTTTTATCACTGGGAAACCAATTTTATATTTTTTCTAATACTATCTTTTTTATAAGAACCTAAAATCTTGTTTCTGTAGAAGAAAAATGTACTTATCCTATTTATTTGTCATATGTTAAAGACAGAATAGTTCAAAGTTACCAAATTGTTAAATGTTAGACAGGGAGCCCTTGGATGACATAGAACTGTGGTTTAAAACCCAGGTTTCATCTGTCCAGTAAAGATTGTCGTTATATACACACAGATACACGCAACATCAGCAGCAGCAGCCCTACATTCGAACAAAAATGCCATAACTCTTTGCTACTTAATAGAAAAACTAGAATACATAGTACTTTAAGTGTTTCTATCTGTAATTACAAAAAATAAACTGAACTATAGTAACTGATTTCTCTTTTTAATATTAATTTTTATAGTCTCTTGCTTTTGTCCTGCCTTTTTCTTGTGTGTTAGCATCTGGAGATTTACTAAATAAAAAATATTTCTAATCTGATTCTTATGCCTTAAAAAGGAACAATCTCTCTTCCCAAAAAGGCACACACTCCAGCTGTTTCTATTGGCTCCTTGAGACAAGATTTGAAATATATGTTTTTAGAGTTGTTTTTAAAAACCTATTTACTTCATTTATCAAAAAAATTTGTAATGGTTTGTAACTGACATGTAAGTTTTTTATTAAAAAATATACCTGCTTATTTATTTTGTTCCTAAAATATTCTTATTCCCAATAACTAATTCAAAATAAAAATGTTTTTAACACCTAAATTAGAGAATTATTTTGAAATAAATTTAAGATAATTTAAGTATAGATTGTCTAATTGCAAGATTCTGGATAATTTTACAGCAGAAGAACTATTTTGCCCTAGAATGAGTATTGTCTGATTTTTGTAACATGCACATTTTCTGTAATCATTCATGGGTTCTTTGGATTCTTAAAAATACAGAACCAGGTATATCAGTTAAAAATATAAAAAAGAAGAAAAAGGAGAAACCATGAGAACTTCTTACTAATAATAAGACTGTGAAACTTTCAAACCCAGATTAGGACAATTAATTATCAGTAATATTAGCAAAATGAGCTCTGAGTTTAAAAGGTCTGAACTTGATCCTAAATACACTAACTTTGTGACTAAAAGGAGCACTGAAACTATGTTATATAAAATCAAGATTAAAATTTAGTTTGGTGAATTATTTTGAAGGTCAATTAAGATTATATATGTGAAGATAATTTTCAAATGTAACAAGTTGCACAGTTGATCATTGTGTTCATAAAGGGCAGTTAGTGAAAAGAAGGGTCCTCTGCTAACTAGAATTATTCCTATAAAGTACGAATGTCATGTCATCATAATTTGCTTTATTATATGATAATGACATTCTGTTATTAAGACACATATCTATTTTAAAATGAATACAACTTGTTAACACAGATATAAAAAGATGACATTTAGGAAAAACCTAAAGAAAATATAGAATTTTATTAAAGTCCTGGTAATTGACAGATAAAAACATATGTAAAATGAATATAATTAAAAAAATATATATATAAAAATAGCATTCAAAAAAGGAAAGCAGAAAATCACTGAGATTGTTTTTAAATTATTACCCCATTTCTCTATTCTCTTTAGAATTTTTTTTTTGAGATATTTCTCTGTGCTTTCCATCTCCAATCCTTTCCTCCTGTTTTCTAATCTTAACAGAAGGTCAACACTACCCCTATACTAAAATAATGCATATCAAAGCTTCCCCTTACCATATCTACTTGTCAAGTTTCAGTCCTTTTCTCATGTAGCCCATAAACACTATTTTCATTCTGTGGTCATTGTGACAATCAGTACCTCAGAGAAATCCACACTGGGGATGTATATGTCTAAATATTCATTGTCCATTTAGTGGTGTAAGCCATGACCCTGGGAGTGATCACCAGGTGAGTGACTATGGATAGAAAATAGAAAATACTTGAGGACTGGGGTCTTGAGAACTCCAAATTTAAGGGCCTAAGTTGATGAAAATTGACAAAAGACAATAAATCAGAGCAGCCTGAAATCGAGGAAGGAGAAAAACCAAAGTGTGTACTTTCTAAAAGCCAAGGAACATTTCTAAGAAAGAAAAAATAATGTTTCTAATCGTTCACAAAAATGAGTACTGATATTTATGATTAGGTTTAGTATTGTGAAGACCACTTACAATGATCAAGAAGGTGAGATGAACACCTGAAGGAAGTAGGAAAGAAAAATACTTTTGAGGATTGTTACCATGATTGAAAATAGGGAAATAGAGCAGAAGTTGAAGAGAGAAAGAGTGTCAAGAGCAATCTCTGATTTGTTATTTGTCTACTGGTTCTTTAAAATCATGGACATAGTAGTGTGCTTTAATGTGGATATAGAACAAAGTGAAATTGAGGGTTAAAAAAAAAGTTTAAAAATTGTTGGTATAATCTCCTGATATTCTTGAATAGGTGACAAGAAATGGAACCTATGCACACATAGAGGACTACGTTTACCTGGGACATAAAACAGGATTGCCCATGATAACTGAACAGGAAGACAAAGTACGCAGCAACTGATTCTGTGATGAATGAGGGTAGGTTTGTAATTGGAATCAAGTTAAACAATTTAAAACATTTAAAATGTGAAACCACACATGACTGAAAATTGAATTAGAGAGTGGACTAGTATAGTAAGTTGCTACTGCGAAATGATTCATGATGTAAAAAAAAAATATGTGTGTGTGAATGTGCGTTTATTTACTTTTGTTCCTCTCCCGGCCCCCAAATTCCACTTCCTGTTGTTAACAGCATGTTTGCATACATCCCTAAAACATTATTCTGCAACAGGAAAATGCATTTCCATGGGAATAATTCTGGCAAGGCATTCTATGATGCAAATATCTTCTCTATGAGTTTTGTGAGCACATGACATTCTCAGTAAAGAAATTATTTCTTTTTTTATAAATAAAATTTACTTCTTAGGATTTAAAAAAAGAACATTCATGTGGAATAAGATATGACAGGTAAAGACTAATTCACTTAATGGTCAGGACCAAGATAAAACTATGTTGATAGTCAACACGTCCTAAAGTCTGCATATTGAGAGGATAATGCGTATGTTTTGGGGATATTATTCGTACAGTATTCTCTAATATGAAATGAAAAGAGAAGAAATATTGTTTTCACGTTGAACTTCACCTGAAATCTAGTGTGTGATTACTAACATGACATGTGGTATTTAAAATGCAGGGTATTATAGTTTTCCAATGATTTATTTGGTCAGCCTGATGTCTACACTGACCACCACATGCTTCAAAGAAGAGACTGTTTTGCATTCCAAAAGAACAATCTTTCTTTTTCTAAAGTTTGAAAAAAAATAGTTCTGACATTTTAAAATTCTCAGAATGATATGAGACATATATTACAAATTTCATCCTTTCTAAGGATCAGCTCAGAATAATTCACCTTTCCTCCCGCATGATAATTACTAAGATTGCTAAACATCACAATCTTGTTCACTTTGAATGAGAGAATGAGTGGTAATTGGGATCTCAGACGACGGGGAGAGTCTGTTTTGATTTTGATTTGTAGCTGATGAAGTGAATAAAGAAAGAGTGACAAGCTGGGTTTTAAACAAGGGCTTGTTGAGTACAGATGTACAAGGTCAAACCTTATAAATTTCTAATAGAATAAGAAGCTTAATAATACAAATGCGTACCTCTTATCTTAAATCCACTGTGTTTGATATAAGGAAGCTTATTTTAGTTACATGATTTTAGATTACTTTGGGAAGAGATAAAAGTGTGGTCTAAAAGAAATTCTAGCATAAAGAATTGTGAAGAGCAAAGCTGTGACTTTTTCATTTCTCTTGGTGTTCACAGTCTTGTCCCAGTTACCAAAAATCATGGCAGTACTTACAGGACAAGTCCTTCTTCCTTAAGTCCCTTCTTCCAGGAGATGTGATGTAACCTGGATGTAAAGTAATGTTAGTCAGCCCAGCAGGTTCAGAGGTATTTTAGCCTCCTTGTATTGTGCCTGTCCTTCTGACTACAGGGTCTCTTCTGAACATTTAACAAGTGTCATTTTGCCTTATTGACTCAATAAATTTGAACAAAACCCAAGAGTCTTTCCAAAAGATTGACAGAGTGGAGAATACTGTCACCCTCTGTAATCTTTTTCTTTTCATCACCCAAAATTTAGCTCTGATTATATTATGTATCCAACCATTTCACACAGCCCTTTATCAACAGTTTTCCAAATCTCGTCTTGATGCTCATAATTAGAAATCGTGATAAAGCTTCCTACTTTACCTCAGATAAGACCTCCAGACTAGACTGGACTTGCTCACTGCAGACATTGTGGCACTGAGGTCACTGTTGCCCTGCTAATTCAACAGTGTTTCTCACTCATTTCTCCCTCACTTTGTTCTTCCTTCTGGAAAGTAATTCAAGTGTCCTCATCTTCAACTACATTAGGGAAAGACTAAAAAGTTCCACTACACACAGCATTCATAGGTTAAACAAGCTCTGGCTTTTCCTGGCAGTTAGTTCATCTCTTCCCTTCACTCCAGCAATACTGTGAAGAGGGTCACCTTGATGCATGGTATTTGTTCTGTTTGCTTCTCTGAGTCACCCACTAGACAGTTTATGTCCGGTGGAGAGAAATTTCTGCCTTATCCATCTTTGTATCTATGGTGCCCTGTGCTTAGCCCATAGGAAGTGCTTAGTGTAACAGTATGAATGAATGAATGAATGAATGAATGAATATTCTTATCTACCTTGTCTCTTCTCTCATAGTTTATCAATAAGGAAAATGAAAGATGTGGAAATAAGTGAGAAAGCCGACATTTAGTTAATGTTCTAATTGGGATGTACCAAGGTTAACTGACCCCTAGTTGAGTGGCCACTCCATCATACTATTATAAATGCTGCTGACTTTTCATTAAGCCAGTGGCAGCTTTTAGTTATAGAAATTTACTAAATATTCACAAACAATGGACCAGACACTACTACCGCACGTCTCCGGGGAGAACCCTGAATCTTGGAAAGGTGGGATGACTTACATGAAATCTCTCCCTCGTTAGGAGAAAACCTGTGACTGTAAACACAAGCATTCTGATGCCAAATATGTCTCTTAGTCACCGTTTTATAACACTCCTTCAAGAGTGAATGCATTTTCTTTTTAGGGTCTTTTGTGTTCTTTTGCATAATAAGGCTTGTCCTACTTTTTTTTTTTGTTCTCTACTCACACATAACACTGTCAGGATAAAAGGGACTAAAATCACATTTATTTGTTTGTTGGCTTGTTATTTGTTTATTATTTGTTTTTTTTTGTTGTTGTTGTTTATTTATTTTTTACAATAGGATTTATTTTACCAACCACACGATAGTCATTATTTGTACTTCTTGGTTATATCATGATTGTCATATGGTACATTTGCTGAAAATGGAAATGTACCTTTCTTTCTTTAAAATAATCTGTCAACTATGAAAATCACTTTTGTTTCAATTTTACAGCAAGCCCGCACAGGGGAGAAAGCTTCATGCTTAGGCATTTCAGTGCATAAGTTACTATTTGTGCTGTCATTTTCAACGATATCAATAATTCTTGCTGCTAGTGAAGTAGCACATAAGTAGCTTTTGGAAAATAATAGTATTTTTAGGCAATATTCCAATATACACACTTTGAAATTGAGCATTCGTGCTACATTGCTACATATCACAATGTCCTCACTGCCTTGGTTCTGTAAACTAGTGTGCCTACTTCTTTCATTTGTTTGCCCTTGCCTTGCTGCTACTATTATTCATGAAAAAAAAAAGTTTCCAACTCAGTTCTTTTCTATTTAAAAGCTTCTTTCTTGTGGATTATAGTAAATGATTTAGCTAGTTGGCTGTATGCTTGGTGGAGCATCCTCGGGCTTATTTTCACAGCTAAGCAAGATTTTGCTAGATGGTCTTTGAATTCAAAGGCTGCTTTTGGCAACTCCAGGAAGAATAGTGCTGATTATTTAGAAAACTGTGGCTTTATAAATGGCCACTCTCCAGTGGCAGGAAATTAATGGTAGATTAGTGGTAAATAGATCCATTACATTTTATTCACAACTTTAACTTCTTCTAAAGAAATGGTTACATCTTGGATGAAGGAAACAGGAGGAAGTTGTAAGATGATGGAAAGTTTATTGGGAAGTTTAAAAAAAATGTCATGTAAAAATGTTTATAATTATTATAAGTAATCTAATTTTATTGTTTACTTAGGAGAACAAAGTAAAGGGTAGGCCCCAAAACAAGCCACAGTGGGAAGGCAGCATCAGAAAGAAATATGCTAGTGCTGATTTAAGCCTATGAGGTTTGGAGTTTATTTATTATTTCAGTATAATAAGAAGGTTTTAAGAAAGATATTTTTGACTGTGATATTAATAATAATATTGGACTTTCTTTTCCGAGCGACATTACTGTGCTGAAAACAGGGACAATTCCAAACATTGTTCGTCTATACACTGAGAATAAACCAAAATGAGGTAAGTTTTAAGGTAAAGTTACATTTTGTTATCATTTATGTTTTATTTTCTTTTATCTAAAAGATATTGAAGAATATATTTCTTAAGATTTAAAAGATCTGCATCATTTTGGGGCATATATCTAAACATTTCTGGTTGAAGATTTTTTATTGTAATAAATATATATCTTTCCAATTAAAGAGGATCAAAATGTTTTGTTGATTCAGAATGTGGATTGTCAACAGCTGAGATGGGCAGACAAAAGTCTCCCTAAGTATGTGATACTGATTTGATACATGAAATACGCTAATTTAGGGACCTCAAAGAAATATGTAAAACCACATTGGTCTTGTTCTATGGCTTTGAATACTAGTCAGCATGAAAATGATGTCCATTATATTCTATGAACAAATCCTTATTACAAAGGTTGAGCGGTGTATTGTAATGAATCGGGACAATGCAATTAGTTATAAGGTCTTTGAAAAGTTATTACCTTAAACCTTTGGGGTCAGAATCAATCGTCCTTTTTCAATCAAAACTGAAGTCAATGAAATGAATTCCCCAAGAAGGCCACAGAATTGTGAGATATTAACAAAGGGACCATTTTAGCCCCTGGCTAACAAGGTAATATTTTAGAAACAATAGGATGATTTATCACAACTGCATGGAAAATTTCTGAATCAATTAGGTGACATTATATGGCCCCTATTCCCTTGCTGGTGAATTGATTAAGTAAGATAACTTAAAGCTGTGGGTTGTCATGTCGATGGCATGGTTCAATATTATCTTGATTATCCCTCATTACGAATGTTGATAAGCTAAGGCTAGAATGTGCAAAAGCTGTGAGGATAGTGTTAATTAATCCATCATCACTATAATCAGGCAAAGGATAAGTTTCAACAAAGTAAGTAGGACAATGGCTTTCTATGTCATTTTTAATTTAACAAAAATGAAATGCTTTCTGAGTATATGCGCTCAGACACACATAAGCAGTACTTTTATACACTCATTTCTTCAACTATCAATGTATTCTTCTCAGTAATATGATGCAAAGGCACAATTTATATGCTTTTTTATTATTTACTTTAGTTCTCAAATAACTCAATTTACTTTAAGACTAGAAAATATAGTAAAATAGAGTATTGATTCCATTTAACTCACTATTGATATCAACTTTCCTGTACATACAAATTAACTTTGGACTACAAAAACTAACTTTCTATAGCATCAATTTTATTTAATTCATCAATGAATTATTCACTCATGAAAGCTAATAGGTTAACGAGTTAAATTTCTCTCTCCCTGACAAATATGTCCTTCAAAACACAAACTAAATTAGTTCAGTCTTAAAAAGTATTGCTTATATAACATAATTGTTTATGTAATTAATGATTTTTCTTTTTTGAGGGACTAACATTTTGTGTCCATTAAGTATCTGGTGGCATTTTCTGGTGGCACATTCCTTATCCTTTAATATTCCGAAAGTGTACATCTGTTGACAACAAATTCCCCAAGTTTTTCTTTGCCTGAGAAAGTCTTCATGTATTTTTTACTTTGAAATGATATTTTCTCTGGGTATAGAAAGCTGATTGTTTTTGTCTTTTTTTCCCCCTGCATTTTAAATATATCAATTTATTATCTTCTAGCTTTTATACTTTCTGAAGAGATAACTGCTATAATTCTTATCTGCGCTCCTTTATGTGAAAAGACTGTTTTTCTGTGACTGCATTTAAACTTTTCTAAATCCAAATTGGTTGATTGCTTTGTCTCTTCACTGTTTGCATATTTTTCAACTTTGAGTATGCCTCCTGTTTTTTGTTGTCATTGTGAAAAGCAGATATATTATGCATGACAGAAGAGACAAATGATCACACTCTGTACTTGCTAATAGCCATGCTTTTGCTTCCACTGGGCTTTTGAGTGAGGAATGAGTGAATGCAAATAGAGCTGTGTCCAGTTTGAGGTTTCTTGTTCCTATGCTGAATCTCAGTGCCTCAGAGGATTCCCGTTACCTTCCATATATCGGTGTCAAGTGTGAAGCATGGTTTGACAGAATTTGTTTTGGGCATTTGTTTGTTTTTTAAACTCAATGTCTGCACCTTCCTCAGCTTCATGTCTTCCTGTGGAGCTACAACTTTGAGGGAATCATACATTTGCTAGCCTGGTTGTTTGGGTAGTAGGAAGTTGAGGATCGTCTCTAAAACAAAAGCTGAAGTAGGGTCACCATTTTCAATCCTACCAACAGTACAAAAATTCTGTTTTCTCCACATCCTCAGCAATGGATTTTATCTCTTGTCTCTTTGATCACAGCCATTCTACTGGTGTGAGGTGCTATATTACTGTGGTTTTAATCAGCATTTCCCTGAAGATCAGTGATGGTGAACATCTTTTCATATATGTATTGGCCATGTGAAGGTCTTCTTTGGAAAAAAAATATCTATTCAGAATCCTTGAATTGGATTGATTGATTGATTGATGGATTGAGTTTAACTTTTGAGTTGTATGAATTCCCTATATATTGTGGATATTAAACCTTATGAAATACATGGTTTGTAAGTATTTACTCGCATCCTGCAGGTTGCTTCTTTATTCTGTAGATTTCTTTACTTATTTATTTATTTATTTATTCATTCATTCATTAATTCATTCATTTATTTTTTTCTGTGTGCAGAAGCTTTTTAGTATGATGTAATCCCACTAATTTATTTTTTATTTTCCTTCCTATTCTTTTGGTGTCATATCAATAGCATGTTTAAAGAAGCAGTCATCCTTCCAGGCTTTACTGACTTCAGGAAGAAATACCTTTCATCAGCCCAGTTAGGAATTATGATACTGTCTCACACTTTTGCTACTAATAAAACGATTCATACTTTGTTTCCTTCTGTGGGTGTTCTTAAGATTGCATGTCTTCTTGGATCCTGCACAGCTAGGCTGAAGGTTGATAGCTTCCTTTTGGCTTTCCCCAAGGAGGTGCAGGATGCTCAAGTTTGCATGGTTTCTCCCAGTTCTGCAGAGTCAGGTGGTCTTCTACATGTGCTCACTAGCTCTCTGCAAAGGCTGGCTCTTGCTCCCCTGGAGAGTATGCTCAGGGAGCCAGTCATAAAGTTGGGGGCATTCGCAGTGGGTAGGGCAAGAGGGACATTAAGGATGTCTCAGGCCAGTGTGGACTCCACACTCAGCCTATCCCCAGAAGCTCTTGGACTGAATCCTTTTAATGCCCTGCATCCTTTTGAAGCCCTCTGAAAGCTTTGTCTGCTGTTCTCCCAGCTGCTCTCCACCCCCGAGCTATGCAACACACTTCAGTATTCCGAACCAGGTAAGAAAGAAGTGGGTATCTTTGGCAGCATCACACAGCTGGGGGAGACAGGGGCTCTCCCACTTTTCCCTGCAGTGGAATCGCTAGACAAGTTTTCTGTGCGGTTTTATGGGAGGGGTGACACAGATAAAGTGAAACTGTTTCTCTTACTCTCTAACGTGTCCCATCGCAGTTTTTCTCCAGTAGCGTGCTGGAATTCTCTACTGGATGCCTGGACTTTCACTAAGATCTTTCATCTGTGGTGACTGACTTAAACTGGTGTTCTTTGGGGGAAAATGGTAGAAAACAGTTTTTCCACCATGATGATGATGTCACTTGGCACCTTTAAATGCCTGAAAGAGTTAGCTGCCCTTACGTTTTCTATGTCTGTTCTTTTGATGAAAACTATTTTACCTGCTATAATAGCATTGCATAAAGATTATAACAAGATTGCTATCGTACAAGTATATATCTTGTTTAAAACATTTATAAAAATAGCATGTCTAATAATGCTTTTAAAATAGTTTTTTATTCTTTAATAAAAGAATATAAACTATTAAGGACCTATTATTTCAAGGGTTGGACATGCCATTCTTTGATGATGCTGCCATTATTTTAGAAAAACACATTTTTGCTTTTATACTTAAATAAAAATGTAATATATATTTAGTAATAGCTTTGATATATAAATTTGACATGTGATACAATTTATTGATTTATATGAGAATATGTCTGTCTTTGAATATAATACACATTTATAACACACACACACACACATGCACATTTACTTTGAACTTCAAAAGAATAATCTCAGGACTATTGTTAACTAGAAATATTGATGCCTGTAAGTGGCTTAACAGTGACTAATAAGCACTCGGTAATGTGTGCTATTATTATTAATAGCAGAAGTGTTGATGCAACTATATCTTTAATATGATAATGAATTAATGGCATATGCCTCAAAGAAATAATAGCAGATATTACAAATTTGGGTAAAGAAAGAGCAGTGGATGAATAGGCAGGAGCATAATGCAATTTATCTACTTTTCTACTGCCCCTCTTTTCAGTACAATATTCAATTTTCTTCATCTTGCAATCACTATTCTCTAGTATCGCCTCACTTTTATTGGTTAGTCTTACCAGTCTGATGTTTCTACATTTCTTTCTTTTTTCCTGTGATTTACACTTGGAGTTTTTAAAGGATTTTAGTATTATGTTTGCAGGCAAAACCTTATTTATCTATTTTTATAGATATTTCTAATTATTAAAATTATAGTTTAGTCTTCAACAGCAATAAAGTTGTCTATAGATCACTTGGAGTAGTAAATTAAGCAAAAATCATCTTCACTTAAAACAATATTTGAGACATACAAGAGTCTTAATAAATGTTTCTCAAATAATTAACTACATATTTTCTATGTCTAGACCTATGTAAAAAGTTTGGTCATTTGTCACTGGGGGAGTCATTCTAATGTTCCGACTGTTTCTGACATGATCATGAATTGAGTGACAAAGCTGTATGATTCTCTAATGTCAATCAACATCATTATGGGATTTGTCTAGATATGAAAGTTATACAGCACCACTTAGAATAAGCATTTTTTATATATATAATGTCGTGGAAACTGGTCTAACATGGCTGGAAGAGATCATTGCCAAGTAAAATGATCACTGCTATATTTGCAGGTCCCAGCCAGTCTCCCCTTGCCAAAATAAAGTAAATATCAATTATCTTTGCTAAAATGTTGTGGCTGTATTAGAAAAAAAAATAGATCTCTGAGTCCTGTGATTCTTCCATTTATGTTCTACCAATTTACAGATCTAAATTTTAGGATAGCTAAAATTTATGAAAAACTTTTCAAAAAGGGAATTCCACAATTTAGACACCTCATTAGCATGTTACAAGGTTTTAGTATGTAACATAGCTCCTCATCCACGTGTATTTGTGTAATAGAAGTTGTCTAGGTTAGAAGTGAGACTTGATTAAGCTCACCTATGTCAAGAGGCAATGGCTTTTCAGATACTTAGAGCAGACTAGTTTTCTTACTGTCTCTGAACACTCGTCAACAATTTTTAACTGGCACGTGGAGGTCTGGGCCAGTGAGGCTGCTGGTAGATCCTAGGAACATTGTTTAGTTTGGGACAGATTTGAGTCCCAGATCTGTCACCAACTAGAACTGTGTGATCTGGGGCAAGTTATTTAATATGTCTCAGTTTCTGTTTCCTCAGAGGGCAAAATAAGCTTAATAAAGCCCTAATAAATAGGTTTGTCATAATTACATTAAAATATCAAAATAAAGTGGCCTGTAAACATGAATTATTATTATTTTGTGATTCGCATAGGCCCTATGATTCTCTTTGTAGAAAAAAATTAACATGCAAAAGCTGCATCAAATAATTTTACTCTTGCTCACTTTGATGTACTATATTATTTTCTATTTGATAACTTTCTACTTCAAAATTTTCTAATGATGATTCATAAAATTTATTCTATACATATTAATGTTCCATAAGTCATAATTTGTAAAACAGTGTTTTAGAAAAAAAACGTGTTTGGCAGTAAGGGCTAAGATATGGGAAACTGTCTTGGAAATAACACATACAGAGAGAAGAGCAGTTCACCTCAGTTATTTAGAGGTAAATCATAATGGCACTGGCACTGACCGTGGGTCACTGGGCACCGTGATAAAAAGGTGCTTGGTGTCAGCAAAGATGACAGCTCATGAATAGTATGGCCAGTATCAACAAGGAAGGACAATATGAACAATGAACTTGAACATTCTACACCACTGTAAAAGCAGAACTGATAATAAGTGAAAATTTGAGAAATTTTGCCTCGCTTCTCAGACACCCTTACAGAGTGTGATGGGTCAGGAGCCTCCTGAGCAAACTCTAGACTTTTTGTCACTCACATTGATGAAAGTTTGTGCTCTAAGAATTTAAATTATAAGTTTAAATTCTATACTATGCTATATTAAGGATTTAGGATATTTAACGTACTAGTGGAAAAATTTGGTTGAATACACATATACAAACATCTGTCCCTTTTTCTCTTTATTTTTCACTTATTGATAAATGTAAACATTTATATAATCACATATTATCTATATTTTAGTAACCATGTAAACATATAGTATGTATTTCTCAAATATTATTGTTTTACTATTTTTCTAGATATTTTTTATTCTTACACAATGATGCAGTGATATTATGACTTCTCTTTCAGATCAAATTTTACGCAAAATAAAGATGATTTTATTCTAAGAAGAACTTCTTAAAAATAATACAAGTCCATTAAAAATAACATTTTGATCATTTTCTCATTTTGTTTTTACCCCAAACTTAGTGAGATCACTTTTACTCAGTCATATAATTGACTAGTTGGAGCAAGCACCTGTAGCATATGCATTTGCAATCACTATTCTCATATGCATTTGTAAGGAAAAAGGGTATCATATGCATTTGTAAGAAAAAAGGAAGGCAGGAAGGAAGGAAAAAAAGGAGGGCAGGAAAAGAAAGGAGGATCTGGCCTTTGGATAATTACTAAACAACACATATCTGTTGATCCCTAGATGCAATTTCAGCAGAGGATGGCAGTGACATGATTATACTGTCATTATATCAACGGGTAGTTGAGATACATGTGCCCACAGCATAATAAGATTACTAATTACAATGAGATAAAGAAGAAACTTAAGGTAATTTTTAAATTTTTTAACCAGAGACAAGAAAACTATTGTCTTTTCTATTTATTATTGGTCAACGAAATCTATAACTATTCTATTTATTAATTCTAAAAATGAAAAGTAGAACCGTTAATATCTTTTCTTAAATGAAAAGTGAGAAGTCTTCAGATGTTTCTCTTATTGTTTCTTACAATGGCTCAGGCCTTAAAAAATTATAGGTAAAAAAAGCAAACAAACCATAGACTCTGGGTTAAAATAATAATAATCTTGCCTTGGTGATTTAAAGTGGATATGTTATTGTGTACAAAAGTATCAGTTTGTAAGAAAACACAAGATAATTTGCAGTGATCATCTGAAAATACTTTGTAAGATAGCTGCTTACATTTTTAACATTGGGATATATTATGGGACATTTGAGATAAACTTTCAACACTATATATTTTACTTTTATTCATAGTTGTTATTTTGCTTAAGGTTGCTTTGATGAAAATTGCTACTTACTGGTAATAGTGAATTTCCAACTAGTTATATGGGACCTAAAATGAGGATGTGTGTTAATTCAGGTGGAATAACATGAATATGAGAATATTCAGAAAGGAAAAATAAAGCACTTGCTTTCAACTGCTCTGTTTATTGTTGTTTATATACAGAATTTGAAACGTCTGCTTTCTTCCTTGTCCCCCTTTTAAAAAAGGCTTTCTATTTTTAAAAAAGTTAAGCATCTTGAAAAAAAAGTATTTATAATTTAGCAAAATAAAATTAATCTTAAGATAATTATTTGTGATGATTAGATATAATTATTAGAAAAGTATCCAACCATCAATATATGTATCATATTTTTTATGTTCAAATGACTACTTCAGTAGAAAGGGAGGAAAGTGACTTCTTTTATTTTAATTATTATAAACAATAAAGTCAAGATCATAAAAAATTATCATTAATTACATAGCACAAAACTTTGAACATTGATACCCCTCTATAAGCCTCAAACAAGGCAGGAACTTATACTTATGAACTTTTATTTAGTTGATTGCTGAAAACCTTTTCCCCAATAGAACAAATGTCTAAAACAGCACTCCCTCCGAATTTCAAAATGATTAGTTTCAAATTGTGAGATTAGTAGATTAGTCCCAGATTTGTTTCAAGTTCCCAACAATTTGACAGTGCTCTAATATTTCCAATAATACAAATAACCGGTAACTTTGTGGTTCTTTATCACTCTTATTAAGATGCATAATAGAATGAAAGTCATCTTTCACTGCTATTATGAACTTCTCAGGGAAGCTGAACAGTGAATGGTACTAAACTATGAATATATGATCCAATAGAATTAATTTCCACTGCATAAAAACAAAACTGAGGCACTAGAAACAAAATGTAAACTAATATAAAAATATTAAAATGTGAATATGTAAAATCATGTCATTGAGAAACTAATGTGCTACCCTAGAAAAAAAACTTAATATCAGTGGTTGGGAAGCAATTTTTCAGGCCACAGAATAGTGTTTCACCTGGGCAATAATGTCACTCTCTATTATCTGTAATTTGAAATTATTTTTTATAGTATTCTCTTATGGTTTTTATTTTATTTTTTATTTTGTTTTAGTTTTCATTAAATTTATTTATTATGTTTATTATTTTCATTATAATGCCATTGGTTAACAAAATCCAGTAAGTTTTAAGTGTACAATTCAACAGTATTGTATGACAGTATGTACATACATTGCATTATGTGTTCACTGCCCATAGTTAAATTTCTCTGAAATTACTCATTTTCTCTCTATGTCTATTTTATGCTACTGTGATATTAGAGTGATTTCTTACTATGGTAAACAATAAAATGAAAGTCATTAAAAAGAAGCTTTCAATTATGTATCTAGCAACTGTTTCATTTTGCAAGTTTTTTCTCACATTGTATTTTTTGCTGTATAATATGTGATAGGATTCATTAAAAAGTGTAACACATGAATGTTGCAAAATATAGTAAAATGAACACTTGTGAACTATTGTGACACCTAAGAATCAGATATTACTATCACCTTAAAACTATTGTTTTTTCTTATCTAATCATCCTGCTTTTTTCATAAATATTGTTGTCAATTTTTTTACTTGTCTTTTGAAATTTTCAATTCCATCTAATTTTAAACTCACAGAAAATTTCACAGGCTTACAAAAAATTCTCATATACTCTTTTTCCAAATTCATCTATTATTTATATTTTCTCCTTTTTGCTTTATGGGTTTACCCATATATATTTGCATATGTGTGCATATCATTCTAAATATGCACACATAAAGACATGTAAGTTATATAGGCCCTTTAATCCTAAATACTCATTGCAACTTTGAGAACACAGACATTGTCTGACATATCCACTGAGCAACTGTTAAAATTAGAAAACAATATTAAAACAATAGTATGATTTAATTTACAGCCCATATTCAAATCTCATCAAGTATATCAATAATAGTCTTTAAAGTAAAATTTTCCTCCTAATCACACAAGCTAGTGTTCAATATTTTCTTAAAAATATTATTTTAAATAACTTTGGTACCAAGTGTAATAAAAATCTTTAAGCTCACAATCAATGACCACTCTACAAAATCTTCTGGTGATAACTTTGGGATTGTTTCCAGTTGGGACTCTTCTAAATACAGTTGCTTGTTTATTCTAGGACTAGTCTTAGTGTGGACAATGACAAATCTCTATAAATGAAACTGCTTGTAGGTGTATATTTATATTTAACTTTGTAAGAAACTGACAGACTTCCAATATGCCATTTTATATTCTGATCAGTAATGCTTAAAAATAGTGGCATTTCATAAATTCATCATACTTGCTATAGTCCTTATTTGTGGTTTGATCATTCTTTTTTAGTAGTTTGTTTTAATTTTTTCTCATCTTCTTTGTATCAGCTTTATGTTTTGTGTGTGTGTGTGTGTGTGTGTGTGTGTGTGTGTGTGTGTATGCACATACATGCACTTAGCAGGCTCACATCAAATATTGTGTAATTGTAACAGTGTGTTTTAAATAAATAACAACCTAATTTAAATTGCATATAGAAATTTACACTTTGTTCCTCATAATTAATGTAATTAATGTAACATTTTACTTTTTTACATTGTGTTTCCATTACAATTTTCTTTGGTTATAATTTTTCTTATATTTTATACTGTTTTAAAGTGATTTATGCAATACCATCACAGTATTGCATATTTTGTTGGTTTTTATGTTTACTATTAGTAATGAAATTTACTTTCATTTACTTTTGTGTTGTTGTTCAGTGTCTTTTGATTTCAACTTGAAGAACACTGTTTAGCAAGGGTGTAATGGTGACTATCAATTTTATCTGGATGTACATTTCCCTCGCTAAATTTGAGAGTTTTCAGCTATTATTTCTTTAAATAAGATTTCTGTTTCTCTTTTGCTCTCTCCTCCTTCTAGACTCTATAATGTGTATATCAGTTTGCTTGATGGTACCTCTTAAATGCTGTAGGCTTTCTTTTCTGATTTATTTTTTTCTCTCCTCTGACTCATTATATTTCAACTGACTTGTGTTCCAGTATGCTAATTCTTTTTTCTGCTTCAGTCTGCTGTTGAAATTCTTTATTGAAGATTTCACTTCGGTCACTATATTTTTAAGTTTCAGAATATTTTTTGGTTCCTCTTTAGGGTTTCTAATTCTTAATTGAAAAAATATTTCATTTTCTCATATTATTTTTAAAAATTTTGTTTACTTTTCTATCTACTTGCAGTTCCTTGAACTTCTTAATCTCCGTTTCCTTAAGATCAGTTATTGGAGCTTCATTAAGTTCCTTTATAAGTGTCAGGTTTTCTGATTCTTTGTGCCCCTTCCTTATAAGCAGAGGCAGTGGACCTGACCCGGAGGTATGGCTGTGTGTGGCTCCTGTTGTGTCTGTTGGAACATAGGGTTGCCTCCATCTCAGCAGGAAAGCAAGGCTGTAGCTAGGTTATGAGGGCTGATGGGTATGCTTTTGGGTCCACATAGTCAAGTCCATGGTTGACAGCCTGCTAATGGGAACATGGGCAAATGTGGTTCCCACTAGATCCCCAGAAATATGTTACTGACTCTGGGTCTGTAGCCAGGCCTTCAGCTGGGCTTACTACTAGTGGCTCAGACACATGTGGTTCCTGCCAGGTTGCAGGGCTGACAAGACAGGTGGCAGTATAACAGAAGAGCAAGGCTAGAGGCAAGGTCTGAATCCAGGTTTGTAGCCTGGGATATGGTTAGTGTACCTGCTACTGGGGTTCTGGGCCTGACTTCTCAAAGCCGCTTTCCTCAATCTTGAGATCCACCAGGGTGTCACCACCTCTTATCTATATCATGAAGCTCCCACAAATGTTGTCTCTTGGATAGTTTCCACATTGGATTTTCTATTGGGGAATGAGTGCTGGCCTCTATTCTGCAATCTTGTTAATGTTACTCTTTGGAAAAGCAGTTTTTCTCTTCTGGTATTTACATTTTACTCTGCTTTCTTTGTCTCAAGTTCTTAAACATATTTTCTTATCAGGTTTTTCTTCAAGAAGCATTATAGGTTTTGCTTTTACATTTACATCTCTGATGCAACTCAAATTGTTATTAATGAACACTGAGTGGTAGAGATTAAAGTTTATTTTTTCTGCATGAATATTCAATTAGTTTAGAAAAGAATTTCTTCTATCCAATGATTTGCTTAGGAATTTTCAAAAACCAAACTGACTAAAAATATATGGTTGTACTTCTGGAACTTTATTTTTTCTTTAAATTTTTATATTCTTACATTAAAATTTATATTCAAGTTCTCCAAATAAGCTGTTTATCTTAAAGATTATTTTATTACTCTGGGTCAATTGAATTTTTTTACCGTAGTGTTGGCATGTCAGTTTCTAGTATAAAAACCTTCTTGATTATGATTGGGAGTACACTAAACCTATACATTAACTCATAGAAATTTGAAATGTTAATAATATTGAAGCTCTCAGTTCATAAGTGTGGTGTATATTTCCATTTATTTGAGTTGTCATCAATTTCTAGCAATGTTACAGCTTTTAGAGGAAAAGTTTTGAATATCCTTTGTTAAATTCTAATAAAATCGTTTTTTAAATGCTATTGCAAACGAATGTTAAACATGTAATCTTCCCATTATTTATGGCTTGTATAGCCTTTGTATCTGCCATTTGCCAAATATAATTATTAGTTGTAGTGGTTACTATACAGTTTTTAAAAATATTTTTTATAGACTGTCTCATTTTCTCTTTTTTGTCTGTATGACTTTTGTTTCTCTTACTTGCCTTATTGCAGTGGCTAGGGAATGTAGTACAATTTTGAACCAATGTGATAACAGCAGATCACCTTGTCTTATTCCTCAGCTTAGGAAGAAAGTGTTCAATATTTCACCATTAAGAGCCAGCATTATGCTAGCTATAGATTTTTTTGTGGGGTAGGAATATTATCAGCTTAAAGTTATCTATTCTTAATTCCTTCAGAGTATATAAGCTTCAGTTGGTGTGTAATGTTATCAGATTTTTCCCCTTTGCATCTATGAGATCACAGGTTTCTTCTTCATTACTCTGTTTATATATTGAATTACTTACTATACTATATACATGCATACATGCAGACTGTACATACCATGAAAGTGTGTATAGCCATGAACAATAGTGGTCTGCAGTTTTATTTTCTTGTAATGCATTTATCAGGTTTTGGAATCAGTGTTCCTCGGATTCTTTTTCCAACCTCTTTATCATCTCAATATCATTCTCTATTCAATCCTTTGTCTATTGAGTATATGTCTTATTTTTCTCTTTCTCCACATGTGCAGCAATTTTGATTGGATAACAGACTTTTAGAAGGATATGTGTAGAGTTTCTGTATTATGTTTGCAACATTTAAAGAATGTTGATTCTTGTTCTAACAAAGAGTCTACTTGATTGGACTCAAATTCCAAACTGTTTCTTCTGCAATAAGCAGCAGACGAAATCTCCAGTGCATACTGTTTTCAGCTTCACAGTTTTTGCTTTCCACTTGGCTTGTTGAAGTCTTCTCCACAAATATGCACTTCAAAAAGTAGCTTAGCTTTTTGTGGGGGTTTAGTCACAGCTTTTGGGTTTTTCCACTTCACAAGACTTTGTCTTCATAAGAAAGACAGGGCTTTGCTTCACTTTCCAGCCACTCCAGCACTCCTGGACTCTGTTTTCTGACTTCCAATCCTAGTTAAAATGTGTTTCACTAGCCCCATGTTTTGTGAAATGGCAAGTGTCCTAATAGAGAAAATCAACTTCCATAAAGACAAATATTTCTCTTTTTACTATTTTGATTTGTCTTCCCATTTCTTTTCTGTATCTTTTCAATAATATTTTTAAAAATATTTTTTCAGGATATGTATTTGTTATCTGTTGGAGAGTTAGTAATATAAAAGCTTATTTATCATTTGCAGAAGTGAATCTCCCATCAAATAATTTCATTTCTAGTTCATTATTTGTTCTGGGAATTGATTCAATTCTTAATGTAATAGAAAAATTAAGTGTATGTGTGTATGTCTTCTAGATACACATGTATAATACATATTCAAAAATTATATTTATTTATGTTTTACATGTATTATTTCAAAAACAGAATAGTTTCTATATTTAAATAGCATTTCAAGATATATTTAATTATTGACAGATAACAGCAATCAGAATTTATTTTATAACAGATTAATTTGTTTCTCTAGTTCACTATTAAGTAGCAGAAATAGAATTTGAAACAAATCTAACTTAGAAAATTATTTATTCAAGTATTAATTGAGACATACTTCAGAGTTAAAAAATTAAACAATCTCAAGTATACACATAGTTAATAATCATGTTTATAGATTATCTTAATTTTTAGCTTATTTTTATGAATTATATTGTAATAAATGTTTAAAAGATATCTGTCATAATCTGATAAAACTTTAACTCTATATGATTATTTTAACTAAAAAAAATCTCTCAAAATAAATTTTTATTGCTTAAAAAAAAACACCTTATTATTCATTCTCAAAAGTAAAACCCAGTCTATACTGGCTTCAAATATTCAAGGGGATCCCGTGAAAACCTATATCATTGTCTTGATTAAATAAATGCCCTGTTTTTCTCAGAGGAACTTTGCCAGATGAAATAACTTGGAGAATAATTTTCTAAGAGGATTAGACATTCAAAATCCACACAACATATTCACATATTGGAGATAGGGCCTATGTGTTTCATATTCCAGTTCCTAAACCTGGCACAGTGCCTAGAATTTGTTAGTAATTGCATTGCATGGATAAAAATTATTTTTAATAGCTAAGATGACTATTAACCATTTGTGATAATTTTAGCATACATTGGATCTCATTTTTTAACGCTATTTACCACGCTGGTCTTAGGAACTTCTAGGCTACTGAAAAAATGAAATTCATGATCAGAGAACATGTAAAAGACAAGTTTCTTTTAGATATAGTTTTTGCTTTGAGGTATTACATACTCGAACAACTCCAGTTTAATAATATATATTGTTAAATAATAAATTAAACTTTTAGGGGAAATAAGGGGAAATAAGTTTAGAAAGGAAAGGAAAAAAGTCATAAAATGGTAAAGGGCTATTTTATAAACTTTCTATTTATATTTTGTTCTAGAAATTTGTACTGAGTTTGTATAAAATGCAATAGCACGCAAGTCATGGTTACAGAGTAGTGCATTCACATTGGAAAGAATAGTTACTACTGAGCTTTCTGTGCAACTACTGTTTGGATATAAATTGTTACCTGAAACTCCACAAATTTAACTGTCATAAAAGAAAATAGAAACTGTTGACTGAAATCAATTATTTACTATTGATCAAGGATTCTCATGTGCAATAAGAACTATTCAATATTTAAAAGTATAGAAATGTCTTGCTGTGTGAATAAAAAAAAAGACGATGGCTGAAAAACAAGTGCACTGCATTGCAGCAAACAAAGGACTATCGATTCGATAACTACTCATCCCTTTTATACTTACCTATATCTAATTCCAAATTAGCATGGGACTTAATGAGCTACTCACAGAGATAAAGTAGTTAGAGAATGTTTTCAGCCAGATTAAGAGTGAAGTTCTGAATTCTAAGATCTATCAAACCCTGCAAGCTACCTGGAATTTTAACAGCCAGCTCTGGGGTGCCTAGGGACATGAGGCAAACTTCCCCAAAGAATGAAAACTGCAGGACACACACAAAAGCACGTTGATTTTGTGATATGCTTGGAAACATAAACAGATGGAAGTGTTTCTGTGTAATACTTCTATTCTCTAATGCTAAATAAGCCATGTTCCTATTGAGAAGTAGTTTATTAAGAAGTATATTTAGTTTTTTTGAAATATAGCTGTTTTACTCTCACTGCTGAACTCTGTCTCATCTTTTAGAGGTTGGTTGATTGGAACACATCTCTATTTCCTACAACAAAATAACCAAAACATATATTTCTCACAAAAAGGTACCCCATATTTTCAAGGGAATATTATATTAAAAATGTCTTATTTTAAATGAGGCTTATAATCTTAACCTTATTAAAAGTCATTACCAATCCTAATTGCAAAATAGTAACTACATAAAACTGTAATGATTTAATCTGCCGTATTCCACCTGGTATATTTTCAGATCCATTTCATAATGCGGCGTATATTTTCTCATTGAAATCACCTATGTGTACTGTAAACAGACATATTGCTATGGTTGTTTGTAGTTGTTTTATTATAAACTGAGGCGTCTAATACAGAAATGAGAAATAAAGATGTTTTGTAAGGAACATACATTTGACATGAGAAATTCCATAGTTTTTTTCTGTTAGAATATTTGCATTCTATTAAAGAATCAAAATATACTGAGACAGTCATACATACAGATAAACGTCTATACACATACATATATATATATATATATATATATACATCTATACATGCACACACTTATACCTACCCACACACTTAGAAAATATGTTATTTTTAAGTAAATTTTTAAAAACTAAAATTCAAATATCATTTCTAAAATATTCATCCATTGTTATGCTAAAACATTCCTGAATTAACTGACAACCAGTAAGACTGCCCTCGAATAAGATCCTGTAAATGTCTCATTAATATTATCTATATAAAAGAAGAAATATTTAAAAATCTTTAAAAAATAATATACTTCTGAATGCTTCTTTGATGTTCATCAACTAAGTGTATCATATCACTAATAACTGTAGAAAGATAAATATGAACTTTAAGAATAATAAAAGGGCAAATACATTTTGATATTTTTCTTCTCTGTACCAATTTAAATTGTTGTAAAGCAATTTATAATTAAAATTGGAATGTAACTACAAACCCATATAAACAAATATACAAGAGAAGGAAGATAAGCAAATAAGAGAATTCAACCATTTCATAGAAGGTATAAAGAGTGTGGATGTCTGTTTAATAAATATGTCTGTGGGTGGAAACACCAGATTGTCCAATCAAAAATAAGAGTCATCTTGACAAGCATATGCCCAGCCACCCTCGGGTCAGGGCTGGAAGGTATGAGAGAGGACAGTGCTCAAATAAGAGCCAAAAGAGCTGGTTAATAGTCTGTTCCATGGGCACATGTGAGTTTTTGACTCCTAATTTAAAGGCAACTTCATAAACTATATAAATGTTTAACCAATATACTAAATCCTTGAAATTATTATAAAATAAAAAATAGATAAAAACAACAAATAGCATCAAAATACCAAGTTAGGAAGAGAGGCAGGAGATGAGCATTATTACTGAGATATTTCCTCATTCTTTTGAGGAGGAAGTAAGTGGAAATATCCTAGGCTGGTACAGGAAAAAAAGTAGAATAAACATACAATTTCAAGATAAGAAAAGGAAGAATTCATAACAGAAGATACTAAGATAGACTTATAAGCACTTATTTTTAGGAAATGAGAATAGAGGCTTGCTTCTCTTTACAGAAAATTTCACTTATGAACTCTAATTCGTGTATATATGTATGTGTGTGTGTGTGTGTGTGTGTGTGTAAAATGGATCATCCATCTGCACTGTAATAAGGAAAATGTTAAATATATCTTTGTCAAAGTCTGTACAGCAACACAGATCCTGATTTCATAAATAAAATTATCTCCAATGAGGTTACATCATAATATTATATATCTGGCAAATATTTTATATGCTAGTAAACTGTAAAGATTTAACAATTTAGAAAATCCCCTTGGTCGAAACAACATTGTTCTGAATGAAGGGATGTCATAGTATAGATTAATTTGAACTTTCCCTGTAGTCCTTATAGAAAGATATAGTGCATAACAGTAAATATTAATTGACAATGGTGGATATCATTTATTAAATGTTTATTAACTACCAAGCACAAGTTTACCTGCTCTGTGTGAACTGACTTAATTAATCCTCACAACACTCTCACATGAGAAAAACTGACACAAGACACATCAAATATCTTATCTATGATATCACAGAGCAAGTGGCAAAACTGCAATTGGTCCACAGGAAGGCTTACTCCAGAGCACTTGCACTTAAGTTATAGAATTTCACGAATTAGTTTTCTCCCAGTTATGACTTAAATGAATGTGATCACATGTTATGAGCAGCAATTCTTTTGTATTTTTATTCAAAGCCTCCATATACCTAGATAATGTGTAGCATAAATACCATCAAACTTCCATTTAACCACTCTTGCCTAAGTTGAGTCACTTATAAAATGGCAGGAGGTGGAAGGACTATCTTCTTAGGTTGTTGGAAAATTATGTGGATTAATATAAAACAACATATGGAATACATTGGTGGTATCTTTATTTTCATTAATGTTACCAGGAGCCAGTTCATTCATCTGCTGTTAAATCTATTTCAATGAATGAGTGTTAGCTACATATAACTCCATCAGATATATCTCTATTTCCAAGTTAGCCAATTTTTAGAACAACTCACTGTGTGCTATCCTAAAAACCTAACTCCCATGCAAGATGTGGATCAACTGTCCCCTGTGATTCTTTATGCTTTTATATTTTTGTTGTCTGCTTCTTTTGTACACTTTGGATATATGGTACCAAGAGCTCAAATATTCAGGCCAGGTATATGGGAAAAAAACACTCCTTCATAGGTTTACATAAAAATGTGCGAAAATTACTCAGGTCTTAGAATTCAAAATCAAATCAATAAATCAGACTAAACAAAAAGGAAGAGTTAAGATATCAATCCATATCAAAAGACTAGTAATAAAGGAAGCTACAGAAGAAGATTCAAAGCAAATATAGGAGTAAACCAGGCTTATCCTAGACTTGAAATATAAGCAGTTGTATTAGGTAATTTATTTGGTCTTTCAATGGATTATATAAGTACAGCAAAGGAGATGTAGATATGGTGTCAGAACAGATACATTTTAAATAATAATTTCTGTCAAATAATTGAAGCAATATAAATATATATACATATCTATCTCCCTAACAATATTATTTCTAGTTTAAAGACAAATCTTAATGACTTTTGTATCTGCATACATAGATAGCACAGGGCACATAAAAACTAAAATATCTTGAATGAACTAACTAATTTATAGTTGGGTGGATGGAGAATGGTTGATGGATTTCAATTCTGAAAGTACACAATTACTTTTGAAAAAACAAGGGACAGACCGTCTCATTAAATTATAGATCAACCTAAAAACCTTGTGATCTGAAAAACTTCACTACATATCATTTATCTTCTTAAAAGTTCTTGGTTTGTCTGCCATAGAAAAACCTTAATGAACATATATGGGGCAGTTCTTTAGTCATCCAGGGAAAATGTTTAGAAATGGTTACATGTGTGCAGTGGTAGAAACATCTAATAATATTTTAGTATAGATTTATTTTATTATTAACTGGTTTTATTATTACATAACCAGATGAGTTACTATTGTTATTTCTGTTTTATATGCTAGGATACTGACTTTAGTAGGAAGTATACTTCAGAGATGAATATGACTTGAAATTTTTCCTATATATAAAAATTTTCCTTATGTCCCTTTTGATCTATCCTTTTGAATGATTCTTTCTGTCATTGTTTGTCATTGAGAATAATCATCTTTTGTCAATATTTGCTAAATACCTGATTTTGAAAATGTATTCAATTTCTCAAATTAATCCTCTAGTTCTACAAAACATAGTGTCACCACTAGGGTGAGGTGAAATCTGGCGTTGCTCCAGCGGTGTGTGAAAGGAAGAGGATGGTGGCATTGTGTGTTGTCCCTCGGTTCTTCTCCATCAACACAGCAAAGAATTACAGGTCTGTGAGACTGAGAAAAAGTAAGATTTTTGAAAGTACATTTTGGAATGAGATGGGCCTACTAGGGAAGGCTGAAGCTCTGTAGAATTTGAGAGGTGAAGAGATGAGACAGTAGGCCCAAAGGGAAGAGCAGGTTTTCAGCAAGGAGAGCTGTAACAATGCAGCAATGGGAAGGCCTGTTTATATTTGGGCCATGTTGGGAGGTCCTAGATGATCCATATGTGAGATCACCTTGAATGACATCTGGCTGCTATATAATGCTTTGCCTACATCACATGTGTTTACCCAGAATTCAGTCTGTTATAATTAGATTCATGAAATTCTGGGCATAGTCATGATATTATTATAATGATGGTATAATGAGGCTGATGTTATGGAAAATGCTTTTTGCACATGCATTTGTAGCTGGTTCATCCAGCGACTTTTATGGCCTTAGAGTCTAGGATTTGGTGTAATGCATAACCCTAAAAGGGAGGTATTCTGGGAGGTGCTTAAGAAAGGTCTTCAAGGAAAGTTGCTGTAGACCTTCTCTCCTATCACTCATGCCTGACTAACTGCCTAACAACAGTTGAACTCACAGATGAGATTTTTGTTAATTGATATAACAAATGCACATGTCCTTATCTAAGAGAGTCAATCTTTCTTCTCAGGGATGTTTGAAGTCTTTATGAGAACGTATGTAACTTTAATTCTGATAACAATTCCTTTGGAGAGACCAGGTACAACAGGTCTATGAATGCACCACAATCAATTAATTGGTTATTGAAATCATGTTTGAAATAGTAGCTTGAAAAACATAGGTTGACCTCAAGACATCTTAATGTCTGAGGTTGACCAAATTCAGTTCAAAAGAGCTTTCATCATGTTCTTGTACCCAGGGTCAACTCCATGATTCCTGATTTACACAACATATATTTGGTACTTTTGTATTTTTTTTTTTTCTGGTTTCAAAACAACAAAGCTTCCACTCAAAGTGAAGCATCAAAACTTCATGACTTTCTGCTGTGGCTCTCAATTTCACAAGGCAGTGAGCAAAAGCACGGTTGGGCAATTTTGCATACTGTCACTCTAATGGTTTCAAATGTGGTGGTCAGCAGGACGATAACATTAAAAATGCAAGTTTCGTTAATGATGATCCACAAGGAAAAGGGATGAAAGGTTACTTTGAATTATCTCTGAAGCTGATAGATAGTGCAATAGCCTTTGATACTTGAAATCAGCACTGGTCCACTCAAATCAAGACATCTGTTCTCAAAAACAGGAAAGAGCAAAAATAGATGTTGATGAGGAGTTCAAGCAGGGCAGGAAGAGGAGAAAATTGTTATTGCTCAGGTGTTTAGATAGCTTTGGGAAAGAGTGAATAAAAGTGGACAAACTCTTCTTTTGAAAAAAAAAAAAAACAGGAAAAGGTGGGTATTCTTTACTTGTCATATGCAGGAGGACTGAAAAAATTGTTAAATGTGCCTTCTGGCTAGTTTGCAATACAAGCTGTTCTCCCCAGATAGCCACAGTTCTGTGTTTCTTTTACTAAACTAACTAAAGTATTTGCCACTTAACAATTTCCTTATTCAAATTAGCTGGAGGGAGATTCATTACAAAGAGTCAGGCAACATAGTACAGAAAAATCAAATTAGATAACACTCGCATGTCTTAGAATATATAATTAGTTGGGAATGAACAATTTGGTTTCCAAATATTCTTAGGCATAAACAGAGATAGATCTCCAGTGAATGGTGAAAATTTAATAAAGGACTATATTTTAGATTTCTTGAGAACACACAGTATTAATATCATCTATGATAAAAGAATATTTTTCTATTGCACTAATAATAGCTAACACACAGTGTATACTATATTCCAGGTTCTTTTATGCCTACTAACACATTTAATCTTTATTATACCTCAGTGAGACAGACATTCTTTAATCATCATTTTGTAGATGAAAGATTGAAACAAAAACTGGTCAGGTGATTTTCTTCCCAAAAGACATAAATAATGAAGAGAATGGGATTCGGAATCAAGAAGACTTGATCAAAAATCTATGCTCTTTCCTGACATGTTATGCTCATTTTCTGTTCAGTGGATTTAAATAAACAGTTATAATCTCAAAGAACCTACTCCTTCAAAGAATCAGAATCTTAGTAATTCTCTTAACTGCTCTCATTTTGATTGCATACCCACCATATACAGACAATAAAACAGCTTCATATATTTGCTCACATACGGAAAACAATTTAAAGTTGTATTTTAAGCCCACATTATCTATAATATTAATAACATTTAAGAAATATGTTTGCCCTGTTTAAACACCAAATGATCATACTAATTTTGGAAATATCTTTTGAATATACGTAAGTATATTTGGTTATTATAACACAGTACCTCTGTAGTCCCTTCAATTGGAAAAGGCCACCTTAGCATTAAGCATTAAAAAAATTAAAAAGTTGTATAATATCTCAACTGTGGAGGATATAATTCTGGAAAAGTGTCACTATTCTATAACACATGGACAATTATGTCTGTCTATACTGTACTGATCATACATAATATACATTCAAAAATATTTCTATACTTGTCAGTGTTAACTAAAATAGGAAATCAAATAGCTATGAATAAATTGAAGATTATGGTAACAATTAGAGATGCACAGATATGACCTTTGTACATTAAAAAGATTAAAATCTAATTATCTAATAAGATGAGGAGAGTATCCATGTGGGATTGGGGGAGGTAGGGCTTCCCACGATGGAAATCAGAGTTCAAGCAAGGAATAAAGAGCATCTTCACAGGGGACTAAGGGCAGAAGAAATAGAAGTTTTGTTAAAAACAGGGGATTAACAAATAAGTATATGAAAGATAATAAAAGCTGGCTTCTTAGAACAGAGGAAAAAGTTACAGTATAAAGTGAATAAAAGCCAGAATGCATTCTGTGTTGTTAAATTGGATACAACGGTATGAAGATATAGCCTTCAGTATATAGTTGGATAGATAGGTAGGCAGGTAGGTAGTTAAGCACAGACTAATTGTGTAAGTAGAAGTCTGCACATACATTCCTATGTATATTTCCTAGATCTATTCACTAAGAAGGGCCATTATTAGTGATACTTGGATCACCAAGAGCATAGTAGAACACAATTCTTGACTTTTAAATATGATTTTTCTCTAAAATGATATGGCTTCTTCAAGAAAATAACTAATTCTAATTTGTCTCATGGAAAATACAAAAATGAATCTAAAACATCTTGCTGTTCAAAAAAATACATTGGTCAAAGAATTAAGGGAACACATCAAAAAAAAAAACACAGGAGCCAACTTGCAAGAGCTACTCCCACTGACCAAATCTGGACTAATTTTAACATCAAAATAGTAATATTAACAGATTTTAATATATTGAATAAGATAGAAAACCATGAGTTTCATATAGGTATCAGTAAATAAATAAATGAATACAATTTATGATTAGAAGTGGAATATGTATAAGACATGAATGTAACCTCCAACTGAATACATATTAATTTCAGCAGAGAAAATATCAACCACATGGCAGAGAAGCATGACAAACGCTATCTTAGTCAAGTGACTAAGATGCCCATCAGTAATTAGACGAATTAAAATCATATGTCAGCTGATCAGGCACAATAAAAAGAACACAGTATCATTCCCATGACGTTTTTGTTAAAGATTCATGACCCAAATCAACTCAAGAGAAAACATTGGTTGATTCTATATAAGGTAACTGGCCTCTGATCTCCAGAAGTGTTAGAATTATAAAGACAAAGAATAACTGAAGACTGCTCCAGTGTAGAAAATTATGGAGACAAAACTATTTACTTTGAATGATTCCGAACTAGATTCTTTTACTATAAAACAAACAATAACAACAACAACAGCAACAACAACAAACAGTATAACAAGTGGCAAAACTTTAATACAGTCTGAGGATTAGATGGTAATAATATGTCAATGCTGATTTTCTGATTTTGCAACTTGTTTTCTGGTAACATAGAAGAATGTTCTTATTTGCAGTAACTCAAAGAGGGGTTGATATAGTATCAGGTCTACAAATTATTATTAAATGGTTCAAGAAAGAGAAAAACAGTCTTTTGTCCTTTTCCTAACTTCTTATAATTTTGTGCTTAAAGATTTGCAATGAGTATGAATTTTTGTTTCATTTCCTAGAAATTATGAGTGTGGAAGCCTTTACTAAATATAATCCTACAAATGATAGCATTTAAAGGCCAATGACAAGCAGATGAAATTCTATTTGGTTGCCAAGTACCTTTCAACTAGGTTACTGGTGGCTTATGTTTCTAGAATTACCAAATATCTTTCAGATAGACATAATATCTGTTATACCTAGTGGCACATCATTCGGAACATCTCTGCTAAGACATTTAGTATAAGGTATAGCTTTATCTAATAAATGTTCCCTGACCTGGCCTGGGCCGAGTTACATAAACTCTTGCTGGATAAGTCCACATTATTTTGTATTTCCCCTAACATGGTTATCAAACTTTAATGTAATTACGTTTCAATTGTGTCTCTAATAAAAAAAATGTTAGTTTTATGAGGTTGGAGTTTTGAATGATTGATGAGCAGTGTTTAGGGAGATGTTTTATTATGTATATTTCAATACATAATTATTAAAAATAAAAGCAAGATACTACAACAGGGGATAAGAAGTCTGCATTCATTTATCACTCCCCCTTTTGGTTCCTCTCAGGAAAAGAAAAGGTTATCAAATTTATCAGATTCCAAGATATTATTTTATGTTATTTTGGCGTAGTTGTTTATTCAAATATTTAAATATATTCTGAATATATTTTATCAAAGCAATGCTGTGTTATATGAAACAATTTCTGCTGAAAATGACTATAATGAGCAGCGGTAATTCCTGACCTGCTCCTTATACTCCCAAGTCAGTCTTCCATGGGAAGACTAATTTACATTTTTTAAGGTTTCTATATTAATTTTTCTCCATATTTTTTAAAATATATATTTATTCTACTTTTTACTGATCTCTCAATTAATTTCCTATTGTAAAGATTTATTACACTTTATATCTCAAAATTAAACTTCCTCGCTTCTAATTTAATTATAATACTTCTTCTGTTCCTTCATTATTATAAATACAGATAATATTATTGCATTTTTATTGATTGTTCCAACAATTCAGATAATTTTGACCATTATTCATTGTAAAATAAGAATATTTACATTTCTACACTTCTTATTTTTATACTGCATTTCTAAACCTGTGATAAAGACATAGGTTTTTATCCTATAATCACCTACTACTATTATTTGTAGCTTTATATATATTCATGTTTAATAATTTATATTCTTTGTATAAATAAAGAAAACCAGGACAGAAATAAGAAAATTTGATATTTGGAAATAAATCTAAACTTTTTGGTTAACTACTACAATTTGATATATGTACTATTACATATAAAATATATTACTCTGTTTATATAATTAAAATAACAAACTTATATGATGTTGTGTGTTGCATTTTACATTTGATATTGAAAATAGGCACACTTAAAGACAAAACATACTGTTTTTCAAATGACTTACTTCTTTTATTTTTATGGTCCCAGCTATTTGCTTTTCTTATAGGAAGAAATATCAATGTCATTCTTAAACTTTGGATTGTAGTGTGCACTAAGACATCAGTTGGGAGTCTTTTAATGTGGAAAACTAATTATATTCAGTTTTGTAATGAAATACAGTTGTTCAGCATTGAAAGTGCTGCCAAATATGAATATAATATTTTTATTATGGTTTTTACATTTACGGCAATGTGTCTTAAGGTGTTTATTGAGTCTTAACATACTTGCATTATCATTTTTAATTTTCAGTATCATATTTTATTGTAGTTTAATAACTTCCACTTGAAACTCTTCATTTACACTCTCGATATTCATTGAGAAAAGTAAATTGAACAATGTTGATTCATCTTCATAAAGTTGCAAATCTGAGAAGATTTTCTAAAATTTAATTTTGGATTCCACAATTTACAAGACTGCAGTTCACAGTATTATTTTCACTTCTGTAAACTTACATATCCATATAAAATTGGGTCAGACTATTCCTCCCCAAATGAGTTTCTCAAGGAATCCATTTCACTAAGAAGCAGCCAACTGAATTACATTGTTTTGTATATATGCTTGGAGGTAATTACTAAGAAATGTTCAAAGTATTTAGATAGGTTTATGTAAAAAAAAAATTTGATACCATATTTTCAGTAAACTAAAGCTTAATGTATTTTTACTAGATGACAAGGACAATTTTATTTCTTTCAATAGTCTAAAAATGCATTCAACATTATTTTAAACCACCATGCTTTTTGTAATAATCTCCCATGGTATGCATCAAGCATACATAGGAAAGTGTTATTACTGTGACACTTTAATGGCATATAACACTATGTTCATTATTACATTCAAGAATTTTTATTCAATTTTTAACTTCCTAACATGAAATAATTCCTTGTAAATAGTGTAGCTCATACACTATTTTTACAATCATAAGTGCAGTCCTCTACCAGGGCATTCAATTTTGTATTATATATCCCTTTCTATACATGAGTTGTATTTTTTCTATGTGATTCAAGCTATAGATGTCAGTGCCTATATGCTTTTAAATATTAAACAGGTAAATATTATTTCTTTTCCCTCAAGTAATATATCTCCCATTTTTTAAGAAACATATTACTCTAACAATATATTTTTTTAAATTTAGCACAGCATAGCGGGTTCAATGGTAGCCCTCCAAAAGATATATAGACCCATATCCTCAACCTGTGAATGTGATTTTATTTGAGAAAATCATTCTTGTAGATATCCTAGATTTAGTATAGGAACTAAATCTAATTGCAGGTATACTTAAGAGAAAAGCAAAGGGAGATTTGAGACTCAGACAACAACAGGAGGAAAGGCCATGGGAATATCAAGACAGAAACTGGAGTGATGCAGTTTCAAGACAAGAAAGTTATAGATCCACCAGAAGCTGGAAAATGTAGGAAAAAATCTCCCCAAGAGCTGTTGGAAGGAGCTTGGTCTAGCCAACACCTTAATTTTGGACTTCTGGCCTCAGTGAGAGTATAAATTTCTGTTGTTTTAAGTCATCAACTCTATAAAATGTTACAGCAGTCCTATGAAATTAGTATATGTGTATATAAAAAATTCATGTCTAAATAGTTTTATTAAAAATGTAAAATTAAGGATAATATTAATGAAAATGATTATTTTTCAATAGGGACTTCCATTGAACCCATTATGCCACGTTAATGTCAGAAAGATTACTTTTGTTGAAGGGGGCTGACAGTGTGGGGATGATGGAAAATTGGGAAAGGCAAATTTTTTTCTAAAAAGAACAGAAATTATTTTAGTGCCATCTATTTTGACATATAGAAATATGAATTCATATTTTCTGAGTTTTTTTTTTGTAAACAATAGATTTTATGTGAATTATCCCCATAATTAAAATTAGGATAATGACCAAAATTCATATTTTTAAGTGAATCTCTTACTTAGCAACTAGTTAATAGCCTCAGATATAGTGTGTGGTTACAAAAGTTAAAAATAAAAATACACTTCATAGTAATGTAGGGGAGACAGAATTTTATCTCTACCCTCTGAGGGGTTTCGGCTGAGCCTGAAAATCGAATTGACATAAGAGCAATCAAGAGGAGGAAAGCCTGCAAATGTATTTAATATAAATTTTACATGACACAGGAGCCCTCATAAAGAAATAAAGGACTGAAGAATTGGCAAGACTAAATGTTTTACCCTAGATTGAATAAAGATAGGTAATTGTGAAGTTAATAAATTATGTGGGGAGGAGAAAGGAAGGTAAGAAATGTTTTAACGAATTCTTGGTACAGGATTCACTGTTTCAACTTCCAGTCTTTGATGAGAAAAATATTACTTTCCTTCCAGTATAAGAAGGACATCTGTCATATGGGAGTCAAAGTGCCCTTCTTGTACGTGCTGTTTTTCAAGTGTGTTTAGCTTGGAATAATTTTTATCACAATGTGACATATTTTGGGGTGACATAGTCTGGTTTTCTTCACTGTTGCTCTCAGTTATATAGTTTTATTAGAAGCCAATGAATGCACTGTCCTTGATTTCTTTTCTTATACAATTTTGTTTTTTTTGGTTATTCCGTGTTTGCTGGAAGACTTAGTTAGCCAGGTCTCTGGAATTGTTGTTTGTCTTCAAAATCTTTATTCAGTCAACTTCATCTTTCTAATACCCCTTTTTATTGATTATTTTTAGGCTACTGAACACATTCTTAAATTACTCTGAGTTATGAGATTTTCTAGTTTCTCCCCCCCCTTTCAGGTTTATTTTCTTATTTTATTGAAACATGTTCAAATAACTTGTAAAGAATAATATTGTTCCAATCAGTCTTGAACTCACAGTAAAGCTCATTAGAAAATTTGTGTCAGCCTGATTTTAATTCTTCTATAAGAAAATCGTTATAGTTGTTCTTATTATTATCATAATGGTGAGGATATATATTCTTTCTGGATTTGAGAGAACATTATTTTACTCCTGCTTTATTTTAATTTCAAAATAATATATCTTGATATGGATTTCCCCCCCTACTATATGGGCTGGATAAATCTTTTGATCTGGTCTTGAATGTTCTTATTCTTATTTTTTAAATTATCTTATATTTTTATCATATATGTTCTCTGTAATTATAAATTAGTTCTCTATGTTTGATTTTTATCACACATTCTGTCCTCTTTATATTATTTTGTTATTTTGTGATGTTTTCCTTGATTTTTGTTTTACATATCCTACTGATTTTTATATTTTGAAAAGGCTGTTGCTATTCCTTGAATATTTCTCTTATGTAGCTTTCTGTTATGTTATTGATGCAATATTATATTAGGGTTTTTCTTATTTATTATTAGTTAGCTCTATTTCTAAACTATTATTTTTGGGGGGTTAACATTTTGTATTTTTTTTTCTCTTTTTGTTTACCTGGATTTTCATGTTCTTACTGTTGGGCTTATTCAAGGACATGGTGAGCATAGCTTATTCTTTTATTTTTAGGAAAGAGGTACTTAGAGAGCTGTGAAGGAGTCTAAGTCATGTGATTGGGTTTTTCAACTGGGAGGCTTTACCCTTTAGGATGAAAAAGCAGAGAATCAGCAGTTAAACTTTAGAACGTCTAAAAACAAAGGCCTTTGTTCTGGAACACCAGCTGCTCAGGTTTTTCTAGTCATTTTTTTTTTTTAATTTTTAGATTCTAACTCTCTCTTATTAACCCACCCTTTTGGGAGTTATAAGTGAATGAAGTATACTGCATTTAGGAATGTGGGTGTATGTGGTGGGGGATTGTCAGTGAATCCTCTTTTATTCTTCTCCACTTCACCCACCTGAATTTACGTACCTACAGTTTCTAAGATCTGAACTGATATGCTATTCTACAAAGATATATTTTTATTTCTTCCGTAGTCCCTTTGACCTATGGTTTAGGCTGCATCTTTCTTTTTCTATTTTATTAGTCACCATTTCTCATCAGTTGAAATCTGTTATCTATCAATGCCACTACCTCCCAACTTCTTCAATCTTTGTATTCTTTTGCTATGGACTGTTAAGAGATTCAGAAAAAATACAAATGTTTACTTTTTAAATCTTATAACAGACAATACCAGTATCTTCTAATTTCTTCTCTAAATTTATATTAGAAATATCAGACAACACATCAATAATGTCAATAGAAATCTGTATTCACTAAAAACATATGTGATCACAATCCCATTATTTTGCATCTAAGAAACCTTTATTATATGTACCTTACTGGAGTGTTTTGATTTATTTAATCATTTTTAAAAACAGTACACAGAGCATGAATGCTAAGTTGAAACTGAAAACACAAAGAAATATATTGTGAAATTAACTTCTTAATGTGCAATATATAATCACATGTATCTTGTTGGAGTGTTACAAAAATTAATTGATATAATATATATGATAACTTACCTGAAATGCTCTCTAGCAACATGTTGTGCTAAATTAAAACTATCATTTTAGAGTTCTAATTGTCAAATATCTATTCATTAAAAAATCACAAATAGAAATTGAATAGTTACTTATAAGGTATATTTCAGAGGTAGATCCTTCTCTGATATAAAAATGAATGAAAAATCCCGAGATGCCTTCTGTGTCATGACTTTTCTAATTTTATACAAACTTTTTTTGTAATATACCAAAATAGATCCTCCTTATAAAATGTGGCACCAATTGTGAACCTTATCAGGAGAGAGAACACGTATTTTTTCAGAGAGAGCTATAGATATCATGACTCTATGACACATTCATATGTGTTAAAGAGTGAAAGTAATGAATTTTGCAAAAAACCTTAGTAATGTACAAAAAAAATTGATTTTCATTTTCCAAGTAGCTCCTTTTATATTAAAGGCTTTAGAACAGTGGGTCACAGGACTATTCAGAGCAGCATGAATAAGCTTTAATTTACCAGAACATTTGATTAACTACCATTTCAGTTTCATCTAACATGACAGATAATCAAGTTATGGGAGTACTTTCATAGAAGCATAGTATGTAAGTTCTGTTGTTCTTGTTGTCTTTCCTGTGGAAAGTTTTTCAAAGTTCTAATTTAGCATTTTTAAATATTTATAACAATCCTCACAGATCAATGGATATCAAGGCATAAAAGTATTTGCCATTACTCTGACTATAAAAAAGAAAGAATGATGGTGCAAAATGGAATCAAGGGCAAAATTTCTTTCAATAATATTGGCTGTCGTAGAGGTAGAGGTTTGAAATTTAAGCTTATAATCAAGCATCACACAGTAAACCTTTGAATTCATACCATGCCCAGACCATATTCTCTCTGGATGCCATTACCTTGGATGCCATTAACTGAATCTCTCTGAGACTCGGTTCTATTATGTAAAAATATGGCTAAACAGGTCTACTCTCTAGGATTGTTAAATATTCCATGAATATAATTTACCTTGGCAGAAGCTATGAAATGGTTTCTAAATCACAATTACTATAAAAATATTTTCATATTGTATGTACAAACTAATTAGTAATCTCTGACTTAAGCCAAGTACAAGGTTAATTTCTAGGGATTCCATTGTGAATGGGAAAGGCATGGTCGGGCTAAAATAGAGTTGACAGTAAAAAAAAACAATTAAAATTCACAATTTTTGATGTGCTAAGAAGTAAGTATGCCACTTCTTTGAAAGAATAATAACAAATCTATTTTTAAATTGCTTTGTCAGAGAAGGCTGTCTACTCAGGGAGAATGTATTTACTTGAGATTTGTAGAATGAAGGATCAGCTGTATAAAAAGTAGAGGGCAGAAGGTCATAGGCATATGAAAAATGAGTACAAGTTCACTGAAGCTCTCCCTCATCCCAAAAGATTCTTTCTTCTAGAAACTGCTAGAAGAACAGTGTATCTGAAGCAAGCACAGTAAAGGAAGCAAAAGATGAAGCTGAATAAGAGCACACAGACCAGGTCAAGGGAAATCTTGCAAACTTTCATAAAGTATTTTAAGTTTTTCAAGATCATTTAGAAGATATTTAAGTATTATTGGTTTTATGTTTTAAAGTATCCTCATCTTCTGAGTAACAGAAGGAAAAAATAAGTAAAAGAAATAGTGATAAAATGATATAGGAGTTTAGAATTGAAGGCAATGTAGTTTGGGCTAATGACATGACAGTTAACATGTAGAGGAGTGAACACATTTGAAATACATTGGCTTAACATTTAAGTTTATAATTACATTTTGCACTAGGTATCTGGTGATGGATTAGGTAGATCTGAGCAGAGATAAGCAGTCACAGAGGAATCCAAATGTTCTGGGTTTTACCACTAAGTGAATGGTGATATCATTTACCCTGATGAGGAATACTGGATGAGGAATAAATTAGAATGAAGAAAATCAAAATTTCTAACATGGTCAGGCTAAATTCGAAATGCCTAGAAAGCAAGCTAGAAAGGTTGTCAAGTAGGCAGACGGATAGATGAGTTTTGAGAATCCAAGAAGGGTCTGGGATGGGAATGTATTAATTTAAAATTATCAGCATTTAATTAACTTTTATTATAGATTCAAATCAAGTTACTAGGAAAAAAACATATGGAAAGAAAGAATGTCCAGGATATTGCTTTGAAATTAGGACAAGAATTCAGCAAAGGACACTGAAAAGTTAAAAGTCTGTGAGTTAAGAAATAAAGTGTAATATTTTAGAAGCAAGGAGGGAGAATTCATTTCAATAGTGGTCAATAAGCCTAAGAAGCTAGTTATTTGAAGACAAAGTAGTGTCCCTTTATTCAGTCATCCCATTGAGAAATATGAACTTAAAATCTATTCTATGCTAGAGATGCTTCAGGCACCAGAGAAACATCAGTGAAGAAAGTAGGCAAACATTTTCTCAATTATGGAAATGATATTCTGGAAAACGGAGATAGAAAAGACACAAGAAAGATGAAATATGTGAAACATATGATGTGTTAGAAAATGTTAAGTTTTAAGAAGAAAATAAAGAAGGGACAGAATTAGAGAGTCTGGGGAAGAATCATTAAATATGGATAGTTTTGACCATTACATTTTGAAGTGTGAGGATTATTTGTGACTTGAATGAGAGTGGCTTTAGAGAAACATTCATGATGAAAATCTGACTGCAAAAGATTGAAGAAAAACAGAAGGATAAAAAAGTTGAGAATTAAGGGTAAACAATTCTTCTAAAAACCTTTATTGTGATTAGAAAACAATACAGGGCTGTAGGTGGAAAAAAAATGTGGAGTCAACAAAGGATTTATTGATTTATGCACACATATTTTTATTTACTTATAAGTATTGTTTGCATGCTGAGATGCATGTTGTCACAGAGACTGACAATTTTAGATAAGATGGCAGGGAAACAACAAAATATGTTAAAGGAAAGAATGGAGGAATGGGACATTGAAATGGGAGAATAGGAGGTGTACATCAGGGAGTGAAATGTTCGAAAATAAGTACCAGTAAAGAACTCAAAAGAAGGAAATGTTAGATTCTTTGGTCTTTAAGCTTTTCTGAATTTCATTACAAAAGTAGAAAATCTCAGAATTTTTATTGGGGAGGCAAGAGAAAGAAAGTGTGAGGACAGCAGCTAATACTCTGATGAAGGCCTAAAGTACAAGACTTTCTTCAATTTCAAAAAAGCAGTTCCCTTAGGCTTGGTAGAAGAGAGTGAAAAGTATGGCTACAGAAGGAGAACACCACTCTGGGTTACTTGCAGAACCTAGCAAAGTAAAAGGTGCCAGGTCATGAATCCAGGCATATGAGAATACAAGCAAGCAGACGAGAGTTTGCTATGGCTTTAGTGCGATGGGAGAAGCAAATGAAACATTATCATATATGGACAGTACATACATTTTCCCTTATTCTTGACATGAAATAATTTTGCTGTGAATTGAGATGGAAAAATAGAAAGTTGGATAAAAAACAACAAACTAATGTCCTATTTCTCATCAGTCTCACAGAATTAAGGACTCAGATGTCAAATTAGGTTGACTCAAAAATAAATAAATAAATAAATAAATAAATAAATAAATAAATAAATAAATAAATAAATAAATAAATAAAAAAACATAAATAAATAAATCCAAAAAAATCTGTCTTCCTAATTTTGTGGATTAATATTAAAAACTTCTTCATGAACATAGCTTCCCTTTCCCCTTCTGTCCCACTCTATTGGAAGCTGGGTCATCTGGGTAAAGGCTCTTTGATCCTTCAGGGGTCATTTTCTCAAAGAAATGTAGCAAGGCCACAATGCATGCAGAATGTCCAGACGAGGTCTTGGGAGGCTGAGGGAAGTTTTAGTCCTTCACCTCTGCAGAAGGGCACGTAGAATTATTTTCTTGTTAATGAGAACAAATGAAACCATGGCATACATCCGAAAAGAGTTTTAAGGAAGTGGTTCTCTGGGGAAAGCGAAATCATAAGAAATGTTATTTTTGCTTTTTCAAGTCATTGGTGAAGGATAGGAAAACAATATGTCCTCAAACATGATAACCAAAAATTATGCAAAAGTAAGTTTACTCATCAGAACACAGCAGGATTCTTATATGCTATTGTGGGAAAGAATCCATTCCAGAGTGAGAAGGACAAACTTAGAAATAAATGCTCCTGAAATGAAACACAGGAGTGTGAGGATAGTTTTAACTTTTGCATGAATGTTGATGTTTAGCCTAGAAAATTCTTAACGGGGCCTCACTTAAGACCCCATGATTATCCACAATGAGCTGAACTCTGGGTGTTTCAGATTTCAAGCAGGAGTTAGGTCATCATCCATCCGAGTTTGGACAAGGTGAACTCTCAGGTCTTGTTAATGACACAAAATATAATTGCAGAATGGAAGGCAGCTTGCTCGGTGTGAATAGAAAGAAATTTTTATGTATGTTTCATTAGTAGTAGTCTTTCTTTTTATTAAAACCCATTGTGATTGAGAGTTTAGGGCATTCCTAAATATGCAAAATAGACGCGGCTGTAGAATATGGTATATTAAATACTATTTAATGGAATGTGTCTGTGAAACATGTTATATTAAATACTGTTTCCTCATGACAGAATTTATGTGAATAAAAGTTATAAATGGAGCTGGTAAAGATGAAGTGAATGCATATTTCATTTTCTTACATTACAAGGAAATTAGATATTACCTTCTTTTATCAGGCAGGCAAAAAAGTGCCAATAGATTTCAGATCATAACTCCTCTCACCGTGTATACTGAACATCCATCATTGAAAGGGAGATATGACAGAGGAGCAGGGATCTCAGAAGGCAAGAAACTAAGATGCCACTAACCCTCAAATTTAGAAACCATTCAGGAATTATGTGAACCAAATAAAAAAAATATAATATTCTTGAGGGCACAGGATAATCAAGCATGATATCAACAGGAGTTATTAATATTGTGTTTGATTTATTCAAGTTACTGTATTATATGCTTTAAGTATATTATCTTAATTCTCATAGTAATTCTATTAATTTGTTAACTTTATTAACCTAATCAGGAAGAAAAATACACCAAAGCACCATTCTGCTCCTTTCTTATGATATGAATATGTATCCACGCTCTTTGACTTGGGACTTTGCAAGGCCTCTCTCTAGAGAATAAAGCATATGTGTACACCCACTGAGTTATATGATTTCTCTGAGCCAGCAGTTTTGGGGAATTATGGTGTGCCAGTTCTGAGCAGAGGCTTTAACCAGCATCACATATTTTTTCCTGGATCTTCAGTCTGAGTTCCAGAAAAAAATGTACATGATTTCACACAATATAGGGGTGGGAGTTAAGCACAGTTGAACCTTCTGAGCAGATCAGTCAGCATGCTAGCCAACCTGTATAACCAAGATTGGTGTTTGTAAGTCATTGAGATTTGGAGGGCATTTATGGCAGAAGAAAAAGTTGAATACAACAGTGGGCAACTCAGCCAGTAACAGGACTGGTAAGTAAAAATTCGGCCCCTGCAAGTCTAACTCCAGGGCCTTTGCTTAAAAAATGCAATGTTCTTTTGTCTCTAGTTTCAATAAAATTGAAATTTATGCCACTTATTTAAATAGTTTTCCATTTATTTGTTCAGCACTCAAATGTATATGGAGAACATAAAAGTGCCCAGTTCCATACAATCTAAAAGAATAAAAAATGTAGAAGTGAATAAATTGTTATCACTGGCCTCAAAATTCAAACCAAAACCGAAGTGCTGAAATCATCCCTTTTATTGTATTAACTAATAAATTTAGAACTACATTAATAATCTAAAAGTTCTACCCCAATTTCCTCAGAGTTAATTTCATGAAGAAAAGCGAAAGCTAATTAGAGATTTATTGTTTAATTTAAAAAATAAAAAAGAAACAGATTTAAGTGCATTTGAAGAATAACATGATAGCAGACTAGATGGTCTAAATAAGATGTTCTAAATGACATTTTATTAATTCCTTAATGATGTCATGAATGTATTGAGTTTTATAATTTTATTTTATCTAATATACTTGTATTATTTAATAGATGAAGAAAATGGGGTTCAAAATAGTTAAGTAATGTAAATTCAAGTTAATCAATGGCATAACCTAGAATCTGACTTCAGTCAGTCTCATCACAAAGTCTGTATGTTTATTAACTCTTCTGCAATGACTCCTTCTTCTTTGTAATAGATGTTTAAGGAGCTGCAACTCATTCTTAACCACATAGAAATATTCCCTCAGGTGCCAAGGAAATTCAGTAAAAAGGGAAAGCCTGCTTTTCTGTATGATTCATCAGAAGCTGGTGTACTTCCCTTTTTCATTTTTTGAGATAGTCACTGTAACTTCAACAGGATTATATCATTGTAATATCAGGTAGTATAGCCAGAGCTTATTAGTTGACAGATTTTAGGGGAGTAAGGCCCTTAGAATATCATCTATGTTTTGTGTACTTCTTGATAAGTATTAAAAATTATAAATAGTAATAATTTTAAACGTTCCATATAAAAGCCTTCCTTATAAAGGTATGAATCTATAGGATAGACTAAATATTTCAAGCCAAACCAACAGAATGTATATATACATACAAAATATACACGAAAAGCCACCTAGAACTGTCATGGTGAAAATAAAGTCAAAGACTACAAAATTGAGCTTTTTCAAAATTCAAATACTAATGTCTATCAGAATGACATGTTTTTAAAACAAATGGTAAATATACAATGATTTCCCTCCCATAACTTTTCTCATAATTTTCATACTTTCAAAGAAAACTATAATTGGCATCAAGATATTTTATAAATTACAAATTCTTAACAATGATGAAAAGCTCAAATATGTTCTATACTTGCATTATTCAAAATAAGTAAACCTTAGTATTTATTGTTTATAATACTTTTTAAAGGCAGTGAAAATTAGTTTATTTTGTCTAATACAAATAATTTCTTCATAACTTTCCTAAACAGCCTAGGCACATTTATTTTTCTTTGTCTTAACTTGAGATGAGGGGCATTGCTTGTTTTTTTTTTTTTAATAAATAAAATTTAAAATGTAAAACAAATATTTAAAATTTAAAATTGCAGGCAATGTACATATAATACTTTATAACATATATTTTAAACTTTCTTATGTCCATTAATTTACATGTAGTTGACATAGTTTTGAAATTACTACTGAAAATATTAATATAAGATTAGAAAGTGAACAAAACTTGTTTCTCAAGTAAGTTCTGGCAAAATTTTATAAATAGAACAACGTTTATGCAATTTTGATTATCTCAACTTATATTTTTTTGGTCTAAAAACTATGTCTGCTATATATTTCTCTAAACTCTTCAGGAAAAAAAAATACAAGTTTATAGGATGAACCACACTTTAAAATTGTAGAGGGTTATATTGCTTATAAATAAGGTCAACCAACATCATTTGTGGTAGAAATAAATATGTGAAATGAAGAATGTTGATACTTTCATAAGACAAAATTAGGAGTTCAATAGAAAATATTTCAGTCTCAGAAAATGCAGAATTGAATACACAAAGAGAATAATTTATAATAAATGGCAATTACCTTGGGAGTTTTTACTGGCTCATCAAACAAATGGTTGCATTTTCTTTGAAGATTATGATTTTATTTTATTCAATGCAGTGTAGGAGTTTGTCTTTTAGTGATGTGGATTTAAAACAAAGCCGTAAAATATGTGTTTCTAAAAATTATATCTCTTTCTCTTTTTCATTGAGGAAGAAGTTACCCTTTAAAATATCCCCTTAGATTTTTCTCACCTGTTTACAATTGGCTAAGATCTGATTATATTTCATAAGCGTTTTAGTTAAATTTTAACTTATTTCAGTTAAGTTTTATATAAGTGGTCAAATAACAGTTGTAGCAGGACTCATTTTTATTATTCTTCTTATTATTTATTCCTAAATTAATTACTTAAAAAAGCCTGGACTATCACAGAAATCCTCTATCAGTCACGGCAAAGTAAGAAATTAAGGCCGTTATCTGGACCCTTTTCCCTAATCTTTCTCTAAAGTCAAATTTGTACATACTGTTATTCTAAATCTAGGGTCTAGTAAAATGACTTCCGATTGCTAAATTAATTTACATCTCTAGGCAAACTTGCACATACATGTTTCTGTACTTGATTTAAATTTAATCGGATAAGGGTGCTTACCTTTGTTCTGTGAGGTGTGGCATTAAAGAGGATCACTTATCATTCCTCTGCAATTTGTTATCCTTATGGAAAAGAATTTATTTTTTTGTTTCCTCAAAGATGCTATAGCTTAATTGTCTGAGATAACTCTGAACTCCTTGATTAACTGTTCAGTCTATACATTTTATATAGAAAATAAGATATGACATTGTCCTTGGGTTTCAGATGAAATTCCTTAAACTTCAATGACTTTCTTCATTTAATTTTGTTTTTCCTGTTTCTATTATGCTTTGTCTTTGTATTTATCTTTGTTTCATCTCTTACCCCAGGAGTTGTCTTCACAGGAATTTCTTCTTATTTTCTTTTCTTCCTAACTTTACATAGCTTCAATTGTATATAATCCTAGAAATTAGTATTCTGAATTTGTTCATTAAAGTCTTTTTTTTTTGAAGTCATATGATGTGAAAAAAATTAGTATTCTGAATTTGTTCATTTAAAGTCTTTTTTTTTTTTTGAAGTCATATGATGTGAAAAAAATCTACATCAGTAGTTTGCAAACATTTTTTTTTTTTTTGTAAGGGAACAGAAAGCAAATATTTTAGACTTTGTAGTCCATATGGTCTCTCTACAACAACTAAATTCTGCCCTTCTGCAAACATGGTCATAGACCATACTTAAATTTACAAACGTGGCTGTGTTCCACTAAAATTTTATTTTTAAAAACAGGCAAGAGGCCAGATTTTTCCCTGGGGCTAACCACTATTTTGCCAACCACTGATATGTATTAATTAGTTCTCTATGGTAATCTATTTTATTAAACATATTCATTAGTTGCATAGTCAACAAACCACTAAGCTATTTACTTAAATTGAAAAATATATATATTTTTTACTACCTACTTTGCTGAGTTACCAGGCTAATTTTGATTCTTGGTGCTGTGGTTTATAAGAAGGACCTGGAGTTTAATAGTCTGGATTCAAATCCCAGAACTATTACTTAATCAAATATGACCTCAGGCTTGTAATTTGTTAATTTAAGTTGTGACTCTCTTCATTTATCCAGTGATGATAATAAAAATATGTGCCACATAGTATTTTTTTAAGGATTACGAGTAGTGGAAACTAACAAATTCAGAATTTAGGAAATAACAGGCACTTTATTAACATAACCTATTGTTTTTGCAGAGGTATTAGCTTCTCTAGCTTCCTTAGGGAACATTGGCTATAGGTGTTACAGGTCACAAGAGTGTGGAGATATTGTAAGGTGTGAGAAAGTTATTTCTGAAAGTGCAGAACTGAGTTAATGCTGTTTTATCTTGTTTTAACGTTTGTTTGTTTGTTTGTTTGTTTGTTTATTGATACCACTAATTTTAAAACCAAAGAATGTCTGGGAGAAAATTTTTCAAAATAACTAGTTTCAAACAATTATTTTATATTTTAAAAGAGCAAACTATTGGTCTAATTTTTTTATAAATTCTGATTATTATGGCTCCTTTTTTATCTTATCATCTTTGCTAAAAATGTTTTCTTAACAAGAAAATGGCAAAAGGTCATATTATTGAAATATCATTTTATAATAAAATGGAATTAACATCACTAGTGATCAGAAATTACAGTAAGAAGAGAAAATAAATGTGCATTTAAATAGTATAAATTTTCAGTGAACAGGTTAGATGATTTTACATATATGGGGGTATGAGGGAATTTTAGATTATCATTATCTTTTTAAAATTATTTTATTTCAAAACATTAATACCAGTGGAGTAGGAAAACAGTCATCAAAATGCCATTGACACTCATACCATTGAATATATTGGAAAAGAGTTTCTGTCAAAGCAAAACGTATGCACTGTGTTAGTGGTTTTCCTTGTGATGAGCATCACACAACCCTGATGACGTGTTCTGTTAATAAAGTGAACCTGCCAACGGCAGATCAATACTGGGGATGGATATCTGTGCTGAAGTAGTCACTAATGGCTATTTTAGGTCCCATGGTAGTTGAAGAAGAGCAAATTGTAACTTAATAAGAGTTACAGGTCAGTAATGACAGTGCAGTACAGAACACAACATAGAGAGTTTCAAAGTAATTTTTATCATGGAATTCAATCACTAAAATTTTATAGGATTGATGGGTTCTTAGAGTCTAACAAATCTTCTTGAATGTCTAGTATGTCAGCACAGAAGAGGGTTAAAACTGATTATGGTAATTTAATTGTTTTATGATTTGATTTGTCAGTAGATCTCTGCAGTGCACAACTCTGGGGACCAACTTCACAGAGGAATCTATATAAATGCTCTCCACTCAGAAACTGGGGTGCCATTTCCACAGGCCTCATTATATTCTCTCCCTCTACCTGATGGTGTGCAGTGCTAAGCCCTGCTTGGCTGCAAGATTAAGAAAACCACAAAGAAATGTTGCTTATACATTATATGAATCAGTTTCATAAAAACCAAGTGCAAAGCTGGTAGGGCACCTTCACAATCATCAGAGACAAAAGATCCTTCAGTTCTTGACTATTTTGCCCTCCCTAACACATGGCATTGACCTCATTGTCTGAGGTGGCTGCTCAAGCTTCAGGCATCTTGACCACATTCTAGCAAGCAGAAAGAAAAAATAGGAGAAGCTTATGTTTTCCTTCTTAATGTTAATTTCTAGATATTGCATGCAGCTGTTCTATTTAAATCTCATTGGTAAAAAGTGAATTTTAGGGCCACAATAAGATGCAAGGGAAAGTGAGAGGCATCATTATTCTGGGTGACCATCCAGAATATGCCCATGAAAATATTGGGGATCCTGACACTAAGAAAGAGAAAGCAAACATGGGGAGCAATTAGCATTCTTTCTTACAGTTATATCATAACATATGTTCATGTTTAATGAAAGATAATCAGCTAAAGTAACATGAAAAAATGTATTACCATATATCGGGGACTAGGACACTCTCAAAATATCTTATTTAATGACTAGAAGATATTTTAATACAAAAAAAATAAAATATAAAAGTTTAGAAAATCAACACCAAAATATGTACTTCCTTTTTTCTTAGACATGTTCTCCACAGGTTTTAAAAATTGCAATGTATTAATATTATTAGTCAAATTACAACAACCTATTAGATTATTGTGAGTGGGAGAAATAGGGAGAGGTTAGTAAAAGTGCCCAAACTTTCAATTATAAGTTGAATAAGGTCTGAGGATCAAACATGTAATATAGTAATTAGAACTGATTTCACTCTAATATATATAATTGAAATTTGATGAGAGTAAACCTTAAATACTATCACCAAAAAAAAAAAAAAATGAGGTAATGGTTGTATTAATTAACTCAGTAGGGATAATCCTTTCACAATGAATGCATGTCAAATCATCATATTGTACATTTTAAATATATTTCAGCTTTATTTGTCAATTATCCCTTAAAAACTTGAGAATGGTATTGGATTATTGAAAATATAATGAGTCATATGAAGGAAATAAAAACTAAAAAACTGTATAAGTTAAGATGTGTTAATTTCAGATATAATTTCTAAATTTGGTTTTTTATTGAGCTCATCTGATACTCTAAAAAATACTGATACTGACTCCCACTCAAGATATCATGGTTTAATTGGCATGTAATGCCAAATGGGCATTATTTTGGGGGTGGGGGGGTTAAGATCCCAGTTGATTCTGATTTTCTAAAAGTTTGAAAATAACTATTTTAAGTATAACAAAATATCTCCAAACAGACAATAAAATTAAGGGGATTTATTAGTTAATATCATGGAAAATTCTTTAGATAGAAATATGATTACTTCCAATGTGGTTGCATTAAGATTCTGGATTCATTTTCTTACATTATCTTTGTGTGTTTTCCTGTTATGAGCTGAATCAGAACCCCTTTCCCCAATGTTTCTCTGCTGAAGTTTTAATTCCCAGTACTTCAGAATGTAATTGTATTTGAAGTTGGAGTCTTTGAAGAGGTGACTGAGTTGAAATGAGGTCATTAGGGTGGGCCCTAATCCAATATGAATGGCATCTTCATAAGAGGGGAATACTTGGAAATATATGTAAAGAGAGGAGATCATGTGAAGACAAAGGGAGAAGACAGCCATTTTCAAGCCAAGGAGAGAGGCAAACTTGATCTCAAATTTCTGGCCTCCAAAACTGTGAGAAAGTACCTTTCTTACCAAAAGTTCCTCCACTCATTCAGTCATCTAACAGATAATCGCCCCCCAGAAACTAGGGATGTTCCCCAGGTTGTGCATGTAAATCAGTAATGAGACTAAGTGTCTGCTGGAGTGGAGTTTACCTCCTAGTGGTGCAGTGAGACAGTTCACTTCCTATTATCCATCCTGGAGTAAACCTCCTGGATTCAAACTTATTCAAATTCACCTCAGCAGCTCCTCTCAGCCACACTCCAGGTTATTTAACAGAATCTAAATCTCCACACTTTAATGACTGCTCAAGCAATTAACATCTCCTGAAGGGGCTCTAAATGCAAACAGCTAGTGCAAAGCTGTTTCCCTGAAGGAGACTTTAAGCTCCTAACCCTTAAGGAATAACTTAGGCAAACAAGTGTCCTTTTGGAAGTGGTTTACCCTTAATAAATATTTATTCAGTCTAATGCCCTCAAGCAAAATCTAAAATCTAGCTACCACCCTACACACACACACACACACACACACACACACACACACACACACAAATGGATATTCTAAATTATCTTCAAATAGAATGAACAGGATGAAAACAGTATAAACTCAGAATATTTTGACCCACTGGCCTAGCAAACATGTACAAAATAAATTATTTAACCAAATTTATTTTTATATACTTAAATGAAAATTTTTAAGCCAACACATATCCATACACTTTTTTCCCCCCAGGTTGACACATGGCACAACACACACTACACAAGGCATTCTTATTTTTTTCGAAGTTTACGTTTTTCTTGATCAGTGAATACTCTAGGTTTGCTTTAGTTCAATGGAAGTGTGGATAAAACCTAGGTCAAAATATTAACTCTACAAAAATGTTTTATGAGATTTAAGATCATACATGACTTTGACACTGTGACGTGATTATGTGCATCTATTTAGAAACCCAAACCAGTCATCGCTACCTATTCTTCAGTTATCTTTTTCTCAAAATGAAAATGCAAGAGCTTTGAAAATAAACACAAATTCAAAATTCAGAATTCAGAAGAGCTGCACCTTAGAAATTACAAAGAACATGTTCCTGATTTGATATTTGAGTACAAAATTGGAAAAAATACTGAGAGTTCTAACATTTGGTATACATAAGATAACATCATAGTAAACACAGAAAAATAGTAAAACTTAGAAAAATATTAATTTTAACTTGGTAATAAACATGTAAAAAATTAAATACAACTGTATTATAATTGAGTGCCAATTTTTTTAATTATATAAATTATTATTTTTAAGGCAATCCATCAATTTAAAAGGTAATAGATTGTTATCTGTTGACTGTTTATCTGAAAAACTAGGTACTTCCATGATTTTATTAATTTAAACTTTGAAATTTAGTAATTATTCTTTTAATTTTAGAGAATACATTCTGAGATTCAAAGATGTGAGGTCACATAGTTTAGTACTGGCAGAAACCAAATTATTCTCTGAAGTCTGCATTTCACACAATGTCATACTTTATGGACTTATATATTCTCTTAACTATAAGAATAGGACTTGAACTAAATAATGGATATGAGAATCCTTTCATATATGTAGCTCTTGAATAGCTATAATAGAAACCAAATTGCTGTGAGTGGGTCATTATGTTAATTGGGGGGGGTTAGTAGAATTTTATTATTATTCTCATATTTTCTAGAATCTCCTTACTACCTGGTTTCCAGTTCTGTGCATGCCATTATCTCAGCAATTTCCTCCATATTCTAGTAACCTTGAGAGCAAATTTTTTATAAAATGCTGCTCCATTCTCCTTCCATAACTAAAGGGATTTTTTTCTGTGACTTCCTTAGCTCAAAACATGAAATAATTGGTGCTGATGAGAAATGACTACAGTCAATATATTCCTCTAACTAAACACCTACTTCCTTTTTAAGAATATACTATTTTAGGAGAGAGATTTAGAAGGCAATACTCCTAATTTGAGGACTAAGCTAAGAGAATGTGACCAAACCATAGAAATACAATACTTGTTTCACCTGTACATTGAACATATTTGCAGTTCAGTTGTCACATTAGGAATCAATTCTTGTTGAGTATGGCTGCTGAAGAGAGAGCAGGACCTAACAGTAGTAAATTTATGAAAGTGTTTAAAGCTGTTCTTTTCTACAAAGACAGCAAGTCCATGGGTTATATTTAATCTAACACATTAGGTTTTGAGTCAGTTTTCCCAGTCTTGCCCCATGCCATTTTAACATTATTCAGTTATATTCAGTTCTCTGCACCTTAGGTGTAAGTATATATGTGGGTAAGTATGCACACACGTGGGTATGTGTGCATATATTTACATACACATACTATATATACACATGTGATATATTATACATAAATCTATGTATATATACATGTGTATATATGTGCACATATTCTTAATTATTAAGAATTTCTATGATGCTTGCAATAATAAAACTGTAGCACATTTATGATTTGAAATATCAGCATTTTCTAGGCTTTCCATATTATTGTATATTTTTTAGTTGTAAAAGAATCATTTTTCCCTAATGCCATCCATTTTCTTTTAACTTATTAGAAGCAATTATGTCTTATAAAAAACATATTAGTATAAGGACTTCTATCTATCTATTACAATTTAGCCTAATGTGGCAATCTCATTTAGGTGATCTGGCCAATGACCCAGATAATAACTTATCATTATGCTTATGTCAATATATACTTCAAATTTTCAGCAACGTAATTGTGTACTAGACTATTCACAATTTTATAAAATTGTATATTTTATAAAATTGTATGCACTTCATTTATTTCCTTCGTAGGTTTCTACCATCCATTCTAACCTTTCTCAATTGAATCTACTATGAAAGCCAGTTTTATGTCAAGGAAAACTGTTCAGTATCCTTATTTATTAAATAAAATTGTATTGACTTCCTTCTTACTCCTCCCTCCCTAAAATGTGTGGGCTCTTCATCAATCAATGAATACATCAACTCTCTTCTTGGCTATAAATCACAGATAAAACTTTCAAGTGGGTTTCATATGATCCTTTCAAGTTTCCTTTCCTTTCCAGAAGTGCAAGAAAACACTTAGAAAACCATGCATTTTCACCTCTATTTCTTAATGTGTAATCATGATTGCTAATTGATTAAAAAAAACAACAACATAAAATCTAGCTGTTTCCAATATTTTGAGAACTCTTAAGAGAATAAAGTATGTGTACTTTTAATCAGTATTTCACACATGTGAAACTATAATTCACAAATGCTAAAGTTTTAAGTGAGTTAAGCGCATGTGCATTCCATGATAGAAACAACACAGAAACCTCTCAGCATTGTAAAAGGATTTATTTTTGTCCTCAAAACTTTAACTCTATTTCAATTGATTTAAAATATATTTTTCTGGAGGTATTTACTTAATGATTTGGACTGACTGTTTTGCTGGCAGAATGAACTGTATGAGGAAAGAGACTTTCATGTATTATACCAGAATCTAGCACAGTATTTATATTTTTGTATCACTAAGAATATAGCATTAGATTAGAACTAGTCTCCTAGTGGAATTAAAATAGTAAGACTAGAACTCTTATTATCAATCCCAATGACATGTAAATCATCTCATTACATTAGTTTGCTGTTTTTAAATACATAAAACATTATAGCCCAGCCTCTCTCCCTTCCTGGGTGCTTTATGGAATTTCTATGTTGAACATATTCTACTTTTCTTTGTAACTTTCTAAATATAATCAGTTCTATACTTCTAATAGCTCATATTCTTTTTAATACCTCATTGATTAGAGCTTTCTCATTATTTTTTCTTGTTTCATTCAGCTCTCTAAATTTTCTATTTAAGACTCAAGCTTGTAATTTGCTGCTTTCAATATTTTATGTTGTGCTCATAAGAATATAGCTGACAAAGCAGATGGAGAGATATTGGACATCCAGGAGGACAGATGTATTTAGTAGAATGCTCAGGATGACCACAAACAATTAATTAGATCCCTATGGGGAATGTTATGCCTTTGTAATACTTCTGTAACCTTGTTGTTTTAAAATCTTTAGAACTCTAACCCTTATAGGTAACTAGGTTTCTTATTTTTGAGAGTGTAGTGAAGAATTAATATCCTGACTATTTAATCACAGTTTATCCTTATTTAGTCAGTTCATATCTATGTGACAGCATAAAGCATTAACCTTTCGAAGGCTGAAAGCGTCATTGTGTAAAGTCTGTTAAATCATGTTGACTGCTGAGGTTTGCTGGATTTAAAAATGTGTTTACTCTCTATGCAAGATTTGTTTTGCTCTCTATGATTGCTTGGATCTTAAAGACAATGGCAGTTTGAAAAGTCTTTTCCATTCTATTGCTATACATAAATTTACATTGTACCCTCTATATCATTGTGTGGCAATGAAAAGAAAACACAGTGAAGGCCAAGGCATGGAGCAGAGTGGAAAATATGCTCCCTCGTGACATGTTGGTTCCATATCATAAGGATAGAAATTGCACATATATTTATAGTATAGGTAAGTTGAGTTGAATTAATAAATGCAACTTAAGTGACTTTTGTTACAAAAGGAAAAAAATCTTATCACTTAGTGTAATGAAACTGGTGATATTAACAGAGTGTGATGAAGATGGCAAATTGTCACTAACTAGGTATCAATGACTTAATTTAGTATACTCTAAAATATATTGTAGCAAGCTAAAAATGAAATGATTTGACATGCTGGGTTGATCAAAAAAGCCATTTAACAAACATAACACATTATTTTAAAATAATTGGACTTCAGCGCTTTCTCTTTCTCTTTTGTTTTGAATATTTTTTTTTACTTTAGCACACTTCATAATGAGGTAGCACCCTCAGGGCATGACTATGCCTTTACATATACAGATACACGCTGCCAGAAAATGGAATAATTGCTTCCAGTTAAGACTTCGAAAATCAAAATACCTCCTTAACTACAGTGTTAATACAGTCTAAAAATTGAAATCTCTTCATTGTGGCAGAATAACAAATAGGTTTGGTAGGCAGTGTGATGTTATGGAGAAAACAAAGAAAAAGAAATTAGAGCTGCTAGTTTAAAACAACAAATACTGTTGTGACGCTGGCTAGATTATTTAACCTTTCTAGGATATTGTCTGTTCATTATGGAAGATAATACTATATTATTTCTCATGGTCCTTACAACTTTAAATTGTGATTTACTATATAGTCTTGTATTCTATGGTAGTAGGGACATCCCAAACTGAATGTGATTTGACTATGAGAGGTTAACATTAATTCAATTGTAGTAATGAGTGAACCAATTATGTTAAATAATCGTAAGGAAAACATGGGAAAAAACATGCTTCTCCCCCTAGCATTTAACATTTTTATAAACATATCAAAACTAAATTGAGAGCAATAAATCATCAACATGAGGATATCTACATATTTTTGTTAGTCCTTTTCCTGTTGTGTTTACTTTTGAAAATTAAATTGTATATAACTAATAGAAGGGAATCGAAATCTATTTTTACACATGTAGAATATCTTTCATCATGAGGGAATCATCAATGATGCTGAGTACTTAGGACTGGCCAGCTATAACTTCTAAATTCAAGCCCTCTTGGTGCAATTTTTTAAAATGTATTTTAAGCCTGGCGATTAGATAAGGGTGAGATTCATAAAGAAATAATTTATTTTCCAGGTTAATTGAAATATAATAGACAATTAGTTTCTCATTTTACATTGTACAATTCAATTTTTTTCAGTCATAGTTGGCATACAATCATATACCAGTTTTGGTTGTTAGCATAGAGATCAGAAATCCACATAACTTGCAAAGTTATCACCCCACTAAATCTAGTACTCCTCTTCCCCCTTACATATTTATTACAACATTATTAACCATCTTGCCCATGTTACACTCTACATCTCCATGTCTGCTCTTTGCCTTTATTTTGTTGTTCCCCTAAACCCCCTTCCATCTGAAAGCCCTCGAAATATTCTTTGTATCTATGAGTTTATTTCTGCTTTTATTGTTATTGTTTATTTTGTTCTTTAGATCCCACATGTACATGAAATCATGCAATACTGTTTTTTTTTCTATCTGACCAATTTCATTCAGTGTAGTACTCTCTAGGTCCACCAAGACAATATCTTTTTCCATCCCCTTCTTTTTAGACTGTGTGTGTCTTTTAATCAGAAGTGAGTCTCTTTCAGGCAACATATGTAGGGGCCTTATTTCTTATCCATTCAGCCAGTCTATCTTGTAGCACAGCTTAAGTTTCTTTCTGACTCTACATCAATCACGTAAATAAACACACACACACACACACACACACACACACACACACACACAAAGATTATAAAAAAGTATGTAAGACGATATTTCCACAAATTGACTATACTTTCCACATCCAAACATAGATATCTATCTAATAGTTGCTACCTCTAGTTCTGATTTTGGACAGACAGGTAAATGACTCATAGTGCCCTCAAGCATAATTGAGATTTGTATTACAATCCCAATGACTAATTCCATAATGTATTACATAAAACTTCATTAATATTTTTGTAAGGATTCAAACTTTCCAACATAATACCAACAATAGACATAATAAATTTTAAAATATTTATATTTATACTGTCTTACTGTGTCATTTAAAAATGACTTAGAAAAGCAATAGAATTAATACCTTTCTTTTCCTGTTCTCTTTTGTTGTTTGGTTTTTGATGTGAGGGATTTTTTTTTTCCTAAACAAGGCTGTCAGTGATGGAAAGGTTTGATTAATTCATGTATTTGTACTGGGTTAATTGCATAAAGATTATCTTGTTAATTTGTTATTGTCTTTGTAAGTGCAATCAACCTGTGTCTATTAGCCATGAAACAAATTAATTATGCAGTGATCCTATTTTCATCACATTCTTAAATTGTCAATCAAAAATTAAAGGAATTTGGGGGTTATTACTTTTCAAACCAATGAGAAATTTCTATTTTTCAAAGAAGCTGCTTATTTGATGCATGTCCACACAGCTGCTTATTATGCTCTGCTACTGCTTCCAAAAGTGAGAGGAAGAGAAAGACAAAATTTCAGCTTCTTGATAATCTCAGTGCAAAGGAGACTAATACTTCCTTTTGATCTATTTGTTATATTTAAAGTATCTCATGTTCCTCTTTTCTAGAATTTCAACTTACTGTGCTACCATAGCGATTGAGAAAAAATAATTTCTTCAACATGACTTTCAGATGATTTCTCTTATTTTCAAACTGAAATCTTTCCTCACTGCTGATAAGATGTTGAAGCTTTGTATTAGAATAAAATAAACTTTCAAGCTGATAGATTTGAACTTATATTTCTACACAGTCATTTGCCAAGTTGGTGACCTATGGCAAACTATAATTTCTTGATTTTAATTTTTTACTAGAAAATGATGATGCCTATTTTTGAACATTACTGTGAAGATTTCATTAGATAATATTAAGAATCCATGGGGATACTGGGGATATTACCACTAACAAATATATGTCTGTGAATTCAAAATCTCTAATTCCTCTTGATAAATAATATAATTTTTCATCTTGAATTAATTCTGCCATTCTCTTCTAAGCAAGTGTTCAGAATCTCCTAGTTTCCAAACAGGCACCAAACAACCAAGCTAACAACTAAACAGGCATTGAGAGACCAAAGCTCTAAATGAGAAGCCCACAGAGTCCACAGATTAAATTCCATTAGTCATAAAACCACTCACATACCAGTATCTGTTCAATAACTGATCAGATGCAATGAAGAGATGCTGATAATGAGATGACTCATAACATAAGGGGAAAGTGATTAGGAAATATTTAAGAAAGCACAAAGATCTAAGATCCTCAGTGCAAAGACAGACCTATAAGAAGACATATGAAGTTATAAACCATAACATACAGCAACATACATATATTTGGATGAAAAATGTCACATGAAGGTTTCAGAGACATTACTATCTGATTACAACAAGGGGTGTAAATTAGCAGGGTGTGATAAATTGCATGGACAAACTATGATAGTCTTTTAAATCAGAGGAATGTTATCTTTACCCAATAAAGAGACTTTGTAAATTCTAGGTCAGGTAATATGGTAGAATGCCTGTAATATTAAATTCTTATACTGCCATGGGCCAGTATGGTAGGTGACGCTGGAAACAGACTTCATAGGACAGGTATGGAAAATAGTCAAAGAGACGTGGTTGACAAGGTTGATTTAGGTAAAAAGAAAAAGTGTATATTTCACCCTGTTAAGAGTTTAAAACAGTAATATACAAAATGAAGAAAATGGAATATGAGTTAGTTTGGGGAGTTAAATGTGAACTTCAGTTTGGACTAGTGAGATCTTTGGATGAGTTTCAAGTGGAAATGTTTATCAACTAGATCTTGGAACATGGATGGATTAATTCATGTATGCGGTCCCTTAAGTATTTTATTATGCAAGATAAAAAAACACTGGAAAGGAGTATACTCAAATGATTTTTTTTTACATTTTCCCTTGATTAAATGTCATTTTAAAATTGAGATGGTTAACCAGATGAACTGCCTAGATAGATAATTAACATTTTAAATATGTTTGGTTTAAATTTAGGAATGATTGAAAATGAATAAGCTATGATTAGGTATTATTATTTTAAGATTCTCACCAAAATCTTGATTCTTTTTAGGAGCAGTAATGATGTTATATGTATATATGATACACACATACATATATATTTTTTAAATACCAGTGACACTCTAAGAGTTCTTCTCTAGATGACTTTTTGATATTAAGTAATCAAAATTTAATATGGAATCTGAATATCTTGTGCATGTGTGGATGATGTGAATTGACATGTTATGTGTTTACACATACAAAATAGATAACATGATTTACATCTTTAAAATTCTCACAGAATTCTCACATGCAAAAGCTAATCCATTCATAGAGTAAGAGATGAAATTATGAGAGCAAAGCAGAGGAGGCAACTGCGATGTGGCATTGCGATGAGAAACATTTGAAAAGGCTTTATATTTTATGAGATGTTCCAGCATGATTTAAAAAATATTTTCTATGTAAATGATATAGGAAAATTCATTTTAAAGAGAGAGAAAATATTTTAAACCATTTTAGAGAGGGAGAAAATAATTTCCTAAATAAAAGCAAAAGAATTAATATTCTCAAATTAAAGTAGATCATCTAATAAAAAAAATCAGTCTGTTTATATAGAAGGAATTACATTCACCTTCTTGTAACAACCATTAGGAAAAATAAGAATCTAAAATATATCAAGTGTAAAAGAAATCCAGAGACATGCATTCCAGATCTGGTATAATAGCTCCTTGTTTACCAGGGACAAAGATTCTTTTTTATTTTTGTTTCACTTTCCTTAGCCTGATCTTTTATTTTCAGATTTTTCTCATGAAAGTAAGCAGGAAAGTAAAAAGTGGGGAAAGCTAAAAAAGTGTACATGGAGCTCTCTGCCATCTTTCTAAGGACCCTACGCAGGATTCCCACGTATTCATGCCATTTTTTAACACATTGGCAATAATTTTCTTACATTACCATATCATCCTGTTAAGTAGACTGGGAAAAACTTTCCAAAGTTGTTTATGTTGCTAAATGGATGAGGTTCTGTTACTAAAAGAAAAAAAAAAGTTTTTGTTTTCAACATGCATTTTCAGGAATTTATGATGAAATCCATATGCATTAGCCATTATGCATATATGTCATTAGCTGTGATCGGAATAGAAAAGGATCGTGAAGGGACATCTGTGACATTGTTCATTCAGTAGTCAATGTGCTATTTTTAATCAGAGGGTCAGCATCTTGGTACTCTGATCACTCTCCTTTATGGATATAGCAGGTAGTATGTGGTCAGTAGTCACTCACCAAGTGATCCCTTTGGGAAGCTCTTGGAGAACCAGTACTTAGCCATAATCTGTGCTGAGAGGTTTAGCCAAGGGGGAGGATGAGCATTATCATTAACTTATATTTGTTTAATGGATAAATAAAATTGTTGTATGTTCTTTTTCTGAGTCACTGCACTACCCAGTTGATCCATGTCCTCCACCAGACTAGGTTTCAGAACCAGGCACTTCTCAACTTATCACTGGGGGCCCTCCTTCCCCTTGCTAACTTATCTTCCGAGCCCTATCTTTCTTTCTTTACATTCAGCTGAATAGATCTAATAGCAAAACCCATCACTATTCTTCATCCCTGCTTTTGCTCTTGACTTCCCTCCAGCCAGTGTTATTTTTGTCCTCTAAAAGCACAAAGCCTGAAGACTCATTTTTATAGTTGAAAGCCATAGAACCTATTTTTAGCTATGAAGATGTATGAGGGTTCTATTTCTTATATTGGATATTACAAGTTTATGGACTATGTAGCTGAGGTTTACTGAGGAGTTTGAAGAGGGCTATTACATATATAGAAGCCACATTATAGGACTACCTTTTTTTTTTTTATAAAATTGTCTTTTAAATTTCATAAATAATAAAAATTGGAGTTACAAACTAAAATTACAATAATACTAGCTTTTTAATCTTCTCATGTGTTTACTTTTAGATGAGATCTTTATATCATCAGATGATTTGAGTTAATTTCTAATCTCCTTTTATTTAACTTCCTTTGTACTTCTTATAGGGTGGTGCAGTGGCATTAAATTCACTTTGCCTTTGTTTACCTGGATATGCTTATTTTCTCCCTCAATTTAAAAGACAGTTTTTCTGAATACAGAATTCTGGGTTGACTTTTTTTTTTCTTTTAGCCATTGAAATGTCTCATCTACTTCTTCTGGCCTCCAGGTTTCTAATTAGATGTTGGCCAATAAATTTATTGAGGATCCCATTTGTGGATGAGTCACTTCTTTTTTGCTGCTTTCAAGATTCTGTCTTTGGGTTTCAACAGTTTGATTATAATGTGTCTCAGTGCGGGTCTCTGGGTTTACCTTACTTGAAATTCATTGACTTTCTTGGATTTGTAGATTAACGTAATTTATTAGATTTATAATGTTTTCAACCATTATTACCTCAGGTACTTTTTCTGCTCTTTCTCCTTCTGAAACTTGCATATTGCATTTTTTTTAAATAGGGAAGATCTGAATTCTAGAAACTCAGAGAGAAAAAGAGTTAAAAAAGCAAAGTGAGTTAAAGAATCGTTCAGTGAGATATGAAACAGAAGCTTGTATATTATGCAAAGTACTTTAGCTGTAACAGTTACTCATTCCTCCCCATTTCTCCACTGTCTCTGTACAAAGAACTCTGTGAAATCCAGGATGCAACTAATCCATTACTCATCCTTCACTCCTACCACCACCTTCATAGAAACACACATAAATCAAGTGAACAAAGGAGAGTCCATGCTAAATAAATTAATGGGCTGGGATAGCTTGTGTGAGCTGAGGGATTTTGCACACTAGCTTATGTGATCCCGAAGCATGATATCTAATCTATTTAAAGAAAAATCTGTTGAACAATTGTTCTCACCAAAACACACAAACCTCGAAGAACCAAAGTGGACTTCTAGACATCAACCAGGAATTACCAGAAAATTGAAAGAGTTTTATTTAGCATGTTCAGAGACTATCATGATGGCATTGCAAGGGAAAATTGTCTGAAAATATGTGTCACATAGATAACAAGCAAAGCTTCTCAGATATACCATAATCAAAGGATATTTTTATTTACGAGGGATGATGGAGAAACAGTGAAATTAAAAAAGAAAAGACCTATGTAGAAGCTCAAGGGAGAGCGGAATACTGCAGTAGTAATAAACTATAATGCCAGGTCTTTTCTTGTATGACCTTCCTGAAGATTCCAATTCCAATTCTTTCTAATACAGTATTTTTATTCAATTCTATTTTTTTAACTTGTTCATATCAATTTGCAATTAATTCCTTCTTTGGTGACATCCTCTCTTCTGAATTCCCAAGCATCTATGTCCAATCTAACTGGTTACCCACTAAGACAGCTACTCCAGGAATTTATTTTTATTTTTATTTTAGATTGCTCTCTTAATTTATAAAGTGCTTATCTTCCTTTTTCTTGGGTTCTTACCTTCTTTTACAATTGGAATAAAAATATTTTTAACATGATTAGTTTCACAAAAATGTCTGTGTTCGAGGTATATGTCCTGAATTCACATATGTTTGAAAATACCTATTTTTTTTTCTCACACTTTAATAATATGTTGGCAGAGTACAGAAAGTATAGTAAAATTAAGCTTTATGCTGTTCTCTGCTCAAATCCTTGCATGGTATAGTCTCTTGTTACTTTTCTAGCACCGTGATTAGCATAGAAAAGAAATTGAATGATTCCCTCTGAATGTCTCCATAGAATGAGCTTTCAGTCAATCTTTGTCTGTTCCAATTTTTAGAAACAGTGGTAAAAGGAAAACAATGACAGAGAAGAAGTCCCAAAGTTGGTGATCTAGTGCCTCTCATGAACATGTGACTTGACATCCTAAGACCATTTCTAATCGACACTAGACAATTCTCTTTATAAAACATGCTGAAAAGTGCATGTCTCTGGTTTGTTTACATTGTGCCATTAGCCAATATGTAATTCCTGAATAACGCACCAAACTTTTAGTGAACACCTACCTCACATACCGAAACAACAACAAAAAGTAGTCTCTAGGAACCAGAGGGAATTACGACCATGAACATGAACATGAACACGAACAGAGCACCCCAATGTAACAAAATCACTGGTTTCATTAGCTTTCAGTGTTAACTATTTACCTTCATTCCTTTTTACAATACCCACTGATGGACACACCTGACACACTGAGCAACAATAATGAATTCTTTTCTCATGACCCCCATGCACTTCTGCCCCAATCTTTTGAGCTCTATGCTCTTACAAATGAGCTGCTTCTTTTAAGGACACTATATGCCAGTTATAATTGTTTCTATAATTCTGTTTTTAATTAAATATTTTCAACAAGGTGAAAGTTGTAATTGCAAATAGAATTATTGTTTTTATAAAAAAAAACTAAGTTAAACAGTTCATAAACTTTACATGTGAAAAAGCTCAAATGTTGCTGTCCTGTTGAGTATTTGTAGATATACAATAAAATTATAGATGACCCTTAATAGATGTTGCTTATGCAAAAAATAGAGAACAAAGCTCAACTCTCTAAAGAACATACTCTCTGCAACACAAGATCATATAGTAAATGTACATTTACAGTTTTTAATAAAATGTGTGAATTGTGTATGTGTCAATATTTATAATTTCATGCTTTAACTGACTATATTGATTAATTGACCAAGTGCTGCTTCAGACATTGATGATTAAGACAGATTTTATTGTAATTTACCAAATTTAGTTACAATACTTTTCTTCTATGCATTGTTATCATCCTACAAATGGTAAATATTTGAATAACTACTATATTCAATATGATAAATTAGGTGCAAGTGGAGAGATGAGTCAAGAACATTAATAATCTAGGATAACATCACATTACTGTTATGATAACTTTAATCTTCATATACTTAAATCTATCAACTTTAGTATTTCATTAATGGGGTCTTTTTTTTCCTTTATACATTAAAAAGAGAAGAGGTTTTCAGTGTAGTTACTATTGGGAACATTGGATATATGACACATAAGACTGCTTATGTTTACACATTTAGTTACTGCTAAGAGACTTCACACCATGCTCTCTTGGAAGTACCACACATGTGTGATGAAGTTATTGATTCAGTTGAACTGAGAACTAATCTTTGTAGTCTTCAGCAAATACCAGTGTCTCTTACTCTTGTACATCTGATATATGGCAACAAAGTGTATCGTGGCGACATTGATTAATGGTGCTTTCCACATACTTTTAACCACAGATATTTTTCCTGATATAGGAAGATATGAAATTTTCTTATTTTGTAAAAATACTAAAAATATAGAAGGTCATTTATAATCCATTGATTTTCAGTTGCTTTTGCAATCACCTGAACAAGACCCCTGGCATTGTCTCTCTTTTATAATCATAGAGTAGGATGATGCACTGTCCAGGGCTGTTGCCTCTTACTGACATGACTCTCAAGTGGCCCACTTCTACACGCATGTTGTACTTCAGTATGCACACAAACACTGGGAAGATACTAATCAGCAAAGGAAAAAAATAACAGCAGGAGAGTCTTTCCTAATGCACTATTTTACTGCTACCTGGATGTGAAATTGCCCACACAGAGTTTAGCTTCAAAAAAAAAAAAAATTAATGTCCTCTATTTAAATTCAAAGTCAGCAGCAGTGAATTTTTCTTTCACAGTCCTGAGGCTTGTAGTGAAGGTTAAAGAACTGTCATTAATAGGAAATAGAGAAGAATGTTTATTAATGCTGGTCTTCAAAATAACCACCGATAGGGTAGAACACAGCTGGTCTCAAACAAACTCCACTAACTCACAGTTCCAATTTACACCTTTACATATTGGAAAAATCCGAAAAAAAAAAAAAAAAGATAGTAGGAGCCTTTTGGCAAGTCGGCAGGTAGAAAAACAAATATTTAAAAACTGTTAGCTGTTTTTTAGGTATGCTTTGCTAAAACAATTCTACCCCATTGTACGTGTGGAAAATTTCAAAAACCCTCAGACAAAAACAAGCGCAGGTAATTCTGTGGAGTTCTGCTCAGTCTTCTGGAAGAACACAGAATGCTGTATAGACCAGACATGGTCTGCCTAAACACAAGGCTCTGTCATTTATGCTGTGACAATGGTTACTGGCTCATGGAGCACTTGTGGGAGACAAAGCAGATGAGGCTCTTTTTTTATTTTTTCAGCATTCATTTGGAACATATTTGATAAATAAGCAGCAAGTGTAATGAAATTCTACTGATTACACTAATGGCAGAGTTTATGATGAGTTCTAATCTCCTCTAAGAGCTCATTCACTGAGAAACTGTGAGGTAGTTAAAATTATCCATCAATCCACACTTAATAGTGGATATTTTTTTCTTCGACATATGCGCAAAGTACCGATATGCTGTTGATGAATGACAATGATGGTAATGATAATGGTTACTTGATTTTTGTCCTGCCCGCCATTCACCTATCTTAAGTGCCAAGGATGCAATAAATGATAAGCATTGTTAAAGTGTCTGGGGAGAAATATGAGGTCTTTTCACTCGAAAAGCTGTTTTTATCTACAGCTTATCCAGAGTGTAAGTCTATTGCCTTTATTCTTTCCTGGTTTGTTTGTTTGTTTGTCTGTTTGTTTGTTTTGTTTTATCTTTAACTATGTGTTCAAAAAACAGACTCAATGGAAAATTATGTTGTAACCTATATTTTTCAGCAGAGTATAAAATTTTAAACCCTAGATGATCCAAATTTTCTAATCTTTTCACCAGGCAGCTTTTGGGCAAGTAGCTCACATTTCTGTTTTCTGGAACTTTCTTCTAATTATCATTTCACTGTATTTCACTAAACAACAGGAAATTACAGAAAGAAATGAATAATAAATTCCTCTATGCCTTTAACATTGGGTTTGCTTTTTTTTTCATATGTGTTTTACCATTTTTGTTTCTAACATTTAGCTAAAGACTATGACCTAGTTATGCAGAATGAAGGAATTTGCTGGCAGAAAATCAACTATGATCATTTATATTGATATATTATAAAAAAAAATATTTCATTAAAACCATTCCATAGAGAATTTAATTTTATCAGTTTTATTCCTGATCTTTGCCAAGACTCAGTGATCACTTCCTGTTAAAAATATACACACCTGTAAAATTTGACCTGCATTGAAATACATAGTTGATTATTCACATTTTATAAAGTAGTCAGGAATGACTCAGTAAAATGAAATTTTTTATGAATAATTTTAACATGCACATATTTTCCTGTGCCTTTATCTTTATCATTAAAAATGCATCATTTATATAATCGTTGACAAAAAAATTAACTCGTACTTCAACATATTCTGAAATGTTGGTGCTGTGATTAAAGCTACTTTATTTTATTGCACGACTTGCAATTCCTATAATGTTTTTTCTCATAACTTCTGAAATTCCTGTTTCTTGGTATTTTTTTTTTTGAGTCAAATCATGTTGCTAGCTGCTGAAGATGGCATTTTCCAGATATGACCACACTAATCTATACCCAATCCTGCATTCTCTTTTTACATTATGTTGACACATCTCCACCAAAAAGATTTCTCATCAAAACTGGGCAAGAACTCAGAAATGATCTCACCCAGGAGAACATGACAGAAGCAGTCCTGCCTGACTTCTGAAGCTAAAAGTTAACAAGGCTCATCTCCCTCTCTCTCCATATATTATGGATCCACTCATCAAACAGCTAAATAATAAGCTTTCAGATAATTCCAGTACCCAGCCTTCAAGTCTCCCAATTGAGATATTGGGCACCAATGAGCAGAAAAAAGCAGTGTTCACTGTGATGTGCACAGGACCCTGATTCGTAGAAATTGTTAGCTTATTGCTATTACGTTGCTAAGTTTAGGGTTAAAGTGATATATAGTAATAAATACTAACATAGATTAATTACTTGCTGTACAACTAAGAGTGAAGTTTTTCTGCCAGCACTGCCCACTCCACACCCACCCCACTGCCACATAACACACAAAAAAAACCATGTGGCAGTTGGAAGTAAAAATGACCACGAAGAGAAAGTTAGCAGAAGTATGATGACCCTGGAGGATAAGCATTATTATGTAGTGGTAGAAATTTTTTATTAAAAAAAAAAATTGCCTTAAAAAAGAAAGTGTACCCAGTGAAAGTAGATGTGAAATTATGGAGATCTCTGTTGAAGATATTGTCTGGCTTTTTTGTAATGAACTTAGTAAAATATGATTACTGCAATACAAGCTAAAGAATGAGTGAATAAATATAAAGAAGCTATTGCTTTCTGTGTCTGAAGATGAATTTTCTCATTCTTAGCCACGTAGATGATAAATAATGCTAAAATTATAAAATGACTTCTGAACTAGTCTTACATCAAGGACATTGTTAACAAACATAATCCAAAGATGAAACCAACATTGTGATTGTAAAAATCTTGTTTAGATTTCAGAAAGTTTAAGCCTCAAACAGAAAATAAGTGTCCTTAAGAATCTTAATGGATTTTTGCCCTACTCCAGCTTTATAGGACATCCAATGTAAAGTTTATATTCCATCCAAATTTTTATATATGCTTTATCTAATGAAGAAAAAATTTCTATAAATCTCGTAGAAAATCTACAAAGTTTTTAAATTATATTAGCAGATATACAAGTAGATCAGAATCAAAGGCAGAGATAGTACACAGTGCAAATCTGCCTTTGGAGTCCATGTTGCAAACAGAACCAGGCCGAGAAAAATATGCATCTGAAAACATTAGCCATATCTTATGGAAATAAAATAAAGACTTGATTATTTTAATTGAGTCAGTTGGGTGCTGAAGACTGCAACATAAACCATTAATTAACTCAGTAATTGTATAGCAGACAGGTCAATATCTAAGAATAACCTTTTATAGAGTAGCTACGCAGCATATAATTATATAATATCCAAATGCAATATCAAAGAACTACATTAAAAGCTCAGTGTATATGTGTCGAAGTGTGTGTGTATGTATGTGTGTATATATATGCATATATATGAATATGTATGTTTATATATTTACATATACATGCAATCCATACATACACATATGTATATATGAAGATACATGTACATACCAATCTGCCAACTGGGCATTGCACATCTGTCCTCAGTTTATTTTCCTCCATAAGTTCCATTCAAAATTACATATTATCATTAATCTTAATGAGTTTTTATCTTAGTGGGTACTTTTTAAATTGTAAATTAAGATAATTTAGAAAGTCAGCATTTCCCCTACTAAGGGCCAGGTAACTTCTGACGTGTCAACACCACACCTTAATATATTAGTCTCATTTAATACAATGCATACTTTTCTGACAGGTTAGTTTGATTATAAAACAATGGGCTTTCCAGTGTGAAAACCGTATGTTTCAAATACATGCTCTCTATTTATTATCAATAAGATATCAGAATAATTATGTGATATTTTTAAGCCTCAGTTTCTTCATCTGCATAAGAAAATAATAGCTAAATAATGCTGTATTTCTACCTTTTTGAGAATTAAATGAATGCATGTACAACACATGTCTCATAGCAAACATGACAACATTTATGGCTAGTGCTGATTGATAGAAGCCCATCAGCTACTTGAAAAGGTTGATGCTGAAGGGCAGAGAGGCCTAGCATCCTAAAGCAGCCAACCAGTCAATATCTATGCTAAGATTTTAAACTTTACAAATCCTAGGAAAGAAAAAAAGATGTCAAACATCTTTAATTAAGCACCTGAGCTGTAGAGCCACTTACTAATTTGATAATCACTAATTTTTATTAGGTGAGGATGAAATTTGTAATGATTAAGAGTTTTCTAAGAAAGAGGCTGCTGTCTTCCAGAAATAAGAGAAGGGCAATCCTTTTAGTGATGAGTATCATGATTATGCCTGCCTCACTGGGCTGCTTTCTAGGCTATTTTCTATTTATCCTCCTCTCTCCTCCTTGCAACTTCCTCTACTAGGTTTATTTATGGTGAACTGTCACCAAACCCCAGAAGGCCTCCGATGCATGTTCTTTTTAGCCACTTGTACTCAAGCAAATCATTGCTTACATCAGGGTCTAAAGGATGCTCAGTCCGGCACTTAAGATTAAAGACAACGCTGTCATGAAGATGATTTGTATTTTCAAATCCACATTTCTGTTTTTACAAGGCATTCTGGAGTTTCAGACTCATTCAGAAGAAAGGTAAAATCAGTACAATTCCTCACCAGGGATTGCTAAACAGATAACTGGGTTGTTCTGACCTTGGGCAAGTAAAGTTACCACAAGCAACTGGGACATTTTGCTTCTACTTATCATTTCGGGGTCACCAGCTGCTATTGTAAGGGTGATGTACTCTGGGAATTCAAGGCACAAAATTTAGAGGGGCTATTGGGCAATCCAAGGGATGAGCATGAGCTTCTGCCTCAGAGGAATCGTGCTGTGTGCAACTTTTGCCAGCGGCTGAGATCTGTAATAGGAGTTGAATAAGAGAGATAATTGGAGTGGGAAAAAGGGAAGGAGAAATCGGGTAAAATAAATTGCACAGAGTGTTTTATTCTGAAAGTCAAATATCCTGTGTGTACTCCCTTTCCTCCCACCTTGCCACGCTCACTTTCCCTGATCACAAATGACACCGCACACATACCCGAGACTCTGAAACAGGTCTTGTGCCCTGCGCCTCAGGGACATGCTACAGTCCATTATTAACAGACACAAAATTAGAGAACAATCTTTAAGAGAAAAACAGTTGTCATTTTACCGCAGTCAGAACTCATGTAACATGAATGTTTGTGAAAGACATTTGAAATTACTACCATTGAGACATGGCTATTGGGATTTCATTGTATTTTACATTTTTTAAAAAATATGTAGTTTTTAAAACAGTGGGATTAGTTTCAGAATTATATATTTTTGGTAAGGCTGTATATATATGCACATATAAGATATGTGACAATGTTATTAAAAATAGCCTCGAGACACTCAAACTTTGAACATTGCAGTACTTTTTTACTTTAATTATAGATTCTTGGGTGTACTTGTCCATAAAATATTATCTCCTGAATTTTAATATGGTTTAATATTAACATATTATAGGCCCATATTAGTAACCAAAAGAATAGTTGTTAGATGGATATCATAAACTAGCAGTTATCTTATGCACTCCATTAAAACTACTCATACTTAAAAATATGTTTTAGAATGTAACAGAAAGATAATCTGTTAATACATTGAAATCTTCTAAAACTCTCTCATGACACTCACATACACAGCACATGCACACAACACATGCACACACCATGAATACATTCCTCCTGTTAATTTGGACCTCATATACTGAGAATATAACCATTCTAAAGCAACTTTATTAAAACAAAGCTACACTAGTTACTGAATAAAAGGTAACTTTATTTAGAGTTTTCCACATTCTATTTATTAGAGTTTCTTATAATTCTAATCAGATATTATAATTTTTACTATGTGATTTTACTAAAGTTACCTTTTTATGATGTTATAGGATGGGGATAATTGTTTTTTCTACTTTACACGTTAAACCTATTTGATATTCTCTTTCTCTCTCTCTCTCTTTTTTTTTACTTATTCCTTTAACAAAACACTCTGAAGATTGCTGGTTCATTCAAAGTAGGCACTAATAATATCTCAAACATTAGCTGCATAATAATAAGATGATTATTTCAGTCATTTCTGGTTTCAGCATTTCTAGTTTGATATACATGTTTTTAGATGTGTTTTTTGTCTATTTGTGTTGAATAGGAAGCAAAAAAAAATTTAATAATTCATTTTATGAGAAAGTCTAAATTTAAATTATCATTATGACCAACACTAGAGATTTGATCATTCAGAAATATAATATTCATAATTTTAGCCATGTTAATTTTATGAAGTGATTTACCCTGCTTCCATTAACTGTATAGCTGTTCTAAATAAGAAAATCATGATATATCTTAGTACAACTAATAAGTGGTTCTGCTAAAATAATTAAAAATACACATAAGAATATTTTTTCTTCTTTTATTTGTTATTAATAGCTAATAATAATACCAAATATTAATTGTTTACCAGGTACCAATTATTGAGCAAGGAATTATATGTTTCTTATTTCCTTATATTCTACTTTGTCACAGATAAAGACATTTAAAGAGATTAAACAATCTGCCAAAATCCAAGTGAGTGCTCAAGTCAGAATTCAAATGTAGGTTTCTCATTTGAATTATATGTAAAGTTTAACCTTCATTACTTAAAAAAAGAAAGAAAGAAAAAATAGAAAGAAAGATAGAATAAAAGAAAGAAAAAGAGAAAACGAAGTAGACGTTATCATCCAATTTAATCAGATAAAATATAGAAAACCAGAAATATATATGTATTAGAAATAATAAGGTGGGTAAAATTTTTAAAAATTACTCAATGATTTTTGTACAACTCTGTATAAGTACATTGGAAAACAAAATTAAACGAATAATTTTCTAAGAAAAGATCACTTATAGACATGATTCTAGTCTATAAGTCAAAAAAGAGTCACTAAATATAGAGAAATAAAAGAATAACTAAAGAGATCACTCATAGAAGCAACTAGGCCCAGACATTTTCAAAGGAGTCAGAGCTTTAAAAATTACATAATTATATGCTCCCCTAACTTCTCTAAAGCATAGATACAAAATTTCAAATTTTCAAATTCTTTTAAATAAATGACTATAGCATTTATCCTGAAATATAAAAATATTGTATCAAAAATTAGGCCAATTTTGCTTAAGAAAATTGAGGTAAAATATTAAATAAAATATTGCAAAAATAACTCAATAACTTATTAAAAATAGTTCATGATGACCATGTAGAATTTATTCCATAAAATAAATTGTCTACTATTAAGACACATGTTGATATATTCCATTACATAAATAAATGTAAGAAAAAAACTCATGTAATTATATTTATAGAGGCAGAAGAGGTAGGTAAACAAATTTAATACTGAATTACATTTAACTACTCAATAACCATCAAAATTTATAGATATTTCCTTATTATGGGTGGGTACACACACATACAGTTAATATATGTGTATGTGATACATATATCATGGATACATACACTACATGCATTATATATATTTATGGGTATATATAATTGTGTATATGTATGTATGTGTGTGTGTGTGTGTGTATATATATATACACACACACATACACATACACACACACATTCTCACATAAAGATGCTGACTCTTGGGCTATTCTGGGTATTTAATATTATAACCATCTATCATATATATCAATCTAAGAACATTTTCTTTAGATATAACTTTATAAAATTTGAAATTCAAAACAAAGAAATGACCTAAACTGTATATCTACAGTGGTTGAGAGAATTAACAGAAAAATTATTTCAAATGTTTTCAGATACTGTTACCTGATGACAACATAAGCAAACAAACATAAGCAAAAGGAAAATCTTTACCTGATTATAGTCCAAAGTTGAAAGTCATGTTTGTGTTGTTATTTTAATACTGTTGTAACTTTGGAGGTATTGTTGGCATTATAATTGTAACATAGTCATAATTGTACGATAAGCCAATAAATAATTCTGTTGAGGTATTGGGGACCACATATTTGGAATGGAACTAATAAAAAAGAGCTGTAAATGGGTCAGTGAAATCTTTGTTTTTTCAGAATTTAATTGGAAGTTTTAGTATGAACTCATAACAGCTTTACCTTATGAGAAATATTAATTTAATAATTTTCCTTTCCAATGAAAAGGACTGAGACACTAGATTCAATCTAGTAAGTGGGAGTATCGCTAGTACATAGATTATAATCTCTGAGAAGCATTACCTAAAGAAGGGAGCCAAGGGTACTTGAATAAAGTGCTGGGTGTAGATTATAGGCAGGACACATGTGAGATTTGTCATGGCGGACTCTAAAGGAATTTTAAAAAATAACAAAAGATATTCCAAAAGGAGTCAGGAACCAATTTGCAAAGGCTGCCACTGGCCAAAAGAAAAAAAAATTGAGTCACAAGAATAAAATTGTGAAGTATTAAAACACATCAAATATATTTAACATCATAAATTCGTAATGACAATAAAACAATAATGAAAACAATTGATTTGGACAAAGTTGCAGAATGTTAGGTAAATAACTTATTAATTTGAAAGTTGGCAAATAAAGAGACAACTCAAGCATTTATCCTGCCTTTTCATATAAATTCCTATTTGATGAAGAAAATATACTAGAAAGTTGGCAGAATATGACACCTCAAAATATGCCAGTTTGGCATAAGAATTATTTTGAGCTAAAGGCACCTGGAGAATAGCAGGTGCAGGAAGGGCGCTTTGACCTACCATTTCCTTCACAAAAGCATGAGCTAAAACTGCAGTGGGAACGATGTCCTCCTCAGGCCAAAAGAAAAACACATTCTTATCACCAGAGACAGTGAGCTGAAGATAAAAAATTTGTATGCTTTTCTATTATTAATCTGTCTCATGTCAATTTAATTTACAGGACCAGTAGAGACCTTAGGAGGTTAGAGGTAAAGTTTTGCTTCACCTATAGACTCTACACAATTTTCAGATACAAATGAAAAAATGACAATGTCATCATTTGCAACTTTTAATGAAATAAGGGATCAAGAAAATGAAACTAAGCAGCTATTAACATCACAAAACAGAGACCATCACCAGACAGCCTATGAAGCTGTCTTGCCAGAAAAGCATATCTGAACCTGAATCAGATTTATCTGATTTATAAAATCTAAATCTGATTTTTAAGCTTCTTTAATTATCAAAATACAGTAAATTCAGGGTGTACAAGTACATATTAAATGACAATTAGGAATGAAATCAGTAAAACTCAGCCTGTAGGTATCCCTGGAACAAATGATCTCTTTTCTTAAACAAATAAAGGACAGAGAAAACCTACAGACTAAATATATTCTCAGAGACCTAGCAACTGATCTAAATTCTAAATTAAACAATATTAAACATGTTTATAAACTTTATGGGTAAATTAAAAGAATTTAAACACCGACTTGACTTTTAACTAAACTATTATTCTTCATCTTTGGGTAGAACAATGGTGTCATGGCATATTTTATAGATATGTCAATATACTTGTAGACCAATTTATAGATAAGGAACTTGATTTAAAATAATAAAGTTAAAAGTGGAGACTAGTGAGTGTAGAGATAAAACAAGATTGTCTATAAATTAATAATTATTTAAGCTGAGTGAAATACACATTAATGATCATTGACATATTTTCTCTACTTCCTTTGGATTAGAATATTTGATAATAAAGAATTAAAGTATCCAGCATGAATGAGTTTTCATCTCTATAATTTCTGATGTATGCATTATTATCCCAAATATATAATTACCCTAATTAGAAATTACTTAGCAGTCATAAAATGTAATTTTTCTTTTTAACAGCTTAGAATTTACATAACTTGATAAACTACATATTCTTTAAATAGGGTTAAAACAACAATCCAGTGCTTCTGGTTCTTAGGATATAATAATTTCTATATACTAGGACACTTAGTATTTAGCTGTGCTGATTAAATACAAGCATCTCTATAAATACAAATTAGAAATAACTTTTTAAGCATGCTGGTATGTAACTAGTTTGCCATGTTTGGCATTTTTTCACTTATATATTATATAGGTTGTCCTAAATGTAGATTCTTTTAATTTTGAGAACAAAATAAATGTAAATGAATAAAACAATCTAGGATAAGTTCAATGTAATATAGATGTTATATACAGGCACTCAAGACAGCATGCATTAGGAGTAGTAGGTGCCATCTTGAGACTAAAGACTGATTAGGACTTACATAGCTCTTACTTGCACATAAACTATTCATCATCGTAGAATTTAATATGTCAATCAAAATAAGAGTATATTTGTATATTTTGATTAAGACACATTAAAATTAAGTTTATATAGATTTTAATTTTAATTCAGAATTATGCATAGATCACATGTATTCTGAAATGGCCAAGTACTAGCAGTCTAAGAGCAGACACTCTGGCATATCTATTAGAGAGAGGACATTACTATCAATTAAAGCTCTCGGATCAAATTTAGAATTATAAAATCCCTCTTTCAAGAAAGAAATTTGGAATAACAGGATGTCTTGAGAAATGTCTAAGATGTTTTAAACAATTAGGTTTTATATCATTTTTCTTAGTTTTAAGGACTTCTTAAAAAGTGAAGTTTATAGAACTATTCAAGAGAGACAATACAAACCTAATGAAAAGAAAATTTCAATCAAGAGTCAATAGATACATTTATGGTATGTAATTATTTTTCTATGATTTGAAGATTTTATTAAAATAGCAAATTCGAACAGAATATTCACTTATTTAAAGGTGCCATTAAGAATAGTGACCAAAATATAACTTCAAGCTATTATAAATTAACTATCAAATTTTACAGAAATGTTTATCAGGATGAATATATTTTAAGAAGAGAATAAATGACTTGATATGATTTTTACTTGTTAGGTCATTCCTTTATATTTCCCAAATAGTTTTCTGAAATTGTGTATCATTTTTGATACTACCTTCTTTTTTTACAAATTTGGAGGACTGCATAATTTAGTTTATTAAAAAATTATTGTTCATTAGGAAGTAACTTTAGCAACTCTTTTATGTATCTATCTAAAAATCTCCTTAGATCTTTATGAGGGTCCTCACCCCTATACTAAGGGAACTCTAACACAATTAGCTGTTCTGTAGTGGAAAGCAGACTGGTTTCAAGATAATAAAATTGAGTGTAAATTCAGATTTATCACTTAGTAACAGTGAGGATTATTTCAATTGATCTCTTTGAAGTTTATTTTTAACTTTGTATGGTCATTGAGAATTAAACACTTTTTACCAAATGTGAGTGGTTTGCTACAATAGCATCTTACCTTGAGTGAAACTTGCTATGATTCTAAGGTCATAACCAGATCCACATGCAAGTCTTAAAGTAACCCTATTTAACTTTTCCAAATTTCCTAAATAAAAACCAGGGTGTTTGTGACAACACATCAGGATAAGAAAAAAAAAATTGATTTGGAACTGGAGAAATAAAAATGTTTTTTGCTTTTGTCTCTCTCTTCTTACTCTAAGAATATAGAAATCAAGGGGAAAAAATCACAATAATTCTGTACTAAGATTAAGGATCCATTGCATACTCAATACCTACACTCTGCATTGAATTTCTGTTTGACAGGTGCCTTGTGTCTTTGTTTAATATAACTTTGTACTTCAAAGAGTATATAAAACTGCCATACAACCATTGGAGGCCTACTTGCTTTCACGGGCCACCGTAGACTAGTTATGGGAACTGAAATGTATCTTTAAATATTCTGAGCCTATTTTTATATCTGTAAAATAGAAATAATAATTCCTGACCAGAGGAGCTACTAAGAAAATGTCATAATAGGAGTACCCAACTTAAACATTAAAGTGTTTACTTCAATTATAAATATATCTTGACTGTTTCTTTCTCAGAGCCACTTTGAATTTGCAAGTGGATGATGTGAATTGGGGTAGCAATCTCTTATAAGGCTACTTGAAATGAACACCCACATGTTTCATAAATAACAGTGCAGTCAGGGTTAAAGAGACATCGGAGACACTGTCCACTTGGCCTCAGAACACCCTTTGAGCTCTGATCATCATGATACCTGGTATCATAATAAAATTCCAAAGATCAGTTTCAAGCCCTTTCTTCACCTGGGGAGAATGGGAAATATTTGATATGGTGACCCATTCTTCATGGATAGGTAATGAACAGAGGTGACCCAAAACTTAAGTTCTTCCAAGTAACACCTCTGGAAACTGTCACATGCCTTGAATGTGTCAGTATGATTGCTACTTTCTTTCACATAAAAATTCCTTACTATTTCCTCACATTTACATTGTTTAGATTCCAAATTGGGAGATGCTCAACTTTAAGTTCATTAAAAAGCTGAGTGTTCTTTACATTCCCGTTGGCCACTGTTTCCTAATAAAAGAAGAAAGTTTATGCTTTGTTTTGTCTCTTACAATGAGGCTGTTTCTATTTAGATGTTTCAATAGATTGGTCCCATTGTCTGAATGTGATTGCTTGATCTAGATCTTTTCAGTGAGGAATTAATATCTCCAAGCAGGGCATTCCAGGACTTTAGGATTGAGGACAAGCCCGAATGACCCTGAATCTTAAAAGTATACAGGTTCTATCATTTGTCCCATTGAATTTGTCTCTTAATGGTTGTTTATGGTTAAACACTGGCAAACAAATATTCTTGAGGTTTTCTTAAAACTTGATTCTCTGGCCTTTGAGATAGGGTATTCAAGGGTGAGTCTGGCTGTGGAGCATATTGTAGAAATTAACTCCCTTGGGAAAAGGAACTCATCTCAACTGATATGGACTGTATTCATGTTTGCCTGTTTGTCTTAAGCTTCACATATCATGTGTATCATATATAAGAGAAGGTATGAGGGATAACTGACCTCAATTTGGGATTAAAGATAAAGGGAGCATTCACAGGGAACTGGTATTCTGTGGGTTGTTTACTTCTTCATTTAAACTTTGTTTTGTGTAACATGGTCTTCATGTAACCTTTTGCATTGCTCATTGGGATGTATAGAAAATGCAAAGAAAACTTTGCCTTTTAAAAATATTAATTAATTTAAGACAATATTTTATTAAAATATACTATTATAATAAATCAAATTAACAGAACAGTTTAATTCAAGAAGGTAATTTATAAATGAATATAATGTTAGAGTCTTCAAAATATTCATTAAATGATCTTTTAAAAATAAACGTTATTATTTCCAAATATTTGATTACATTTGTAACTGGCTGCATAAATATTAATTTGAGATTATATAAAGTTGATTTTTTATAATGGGTATATAGTGAATACAATCTTAAGTATGACCATAATTTATTGTTTTTTCCTGTTACAATTATGAGTAAGATAGAAAATGTTTATGTCTTTGTTCAAGATGCCAAGCTTTTTCGATGGTAGGATGCCATGTAGCTAGCAAGTGCCTGCTCCAGAGCACAAAATGGAAGATACTTTGTGCAAATCAATTTCTTATTTGTTTAGTTTTAAATAATTTCTATATAAGTCCTTAAACACTGTTTAATGAAAAAAAATCACACATATTTTGTGTTGTTATAAATATGCATCTGCATACCATATTCTTGTAAGTGAAATTTCTTTAAGTAAAATCTCTATTAGGGGCACAAATATGTATACATAGGGTATACATATTCACTTTGATTCTGGATTGCTAAAACGTTTAATCTTGATCCTCATTGGACAATTAATGATTCATAAAACAATTAAGTGTAATAGTGTATGCCTCTATGTAGATGTACTCAGTGGTAAATGGTTTTGTAATGTGCAAAGATAAGAATATCTTTTAAATTCTATAGAAGTAATCACTTAAAACTAGTTTGCTATTTCAAATTTTCATGTATCTTGAGCTATATTTACACAGCTATAAATATAGATACACATCTTTTAGAAGGACACATCTGTATGTTAAGCAAAGGCATCATGATGGCAGATTTATTTCTGTGTGTGTGTGTGTGTGTGTGTGTGTGTGTGTGTGTGGTGTGTGTGTGTGGAATGTGTATTCTTTTCATAGTCAGTAAGTCAAATTCTGCCATATGGTGATCAACTCCATTTACTGAAATTATACAGATATAACTAAACATTAGCCATCATGATTATAATCAGATGAAATAATCTCCATAATTGTACTTAGTGTGGCCTTGCACCTGTTTTCTGTTTTAATGCTTTTCCCCATCCATGTGTCAACTGTTATCAGAATTTCCCTACCATGCAAAACATTTTAAATGTCTGTTTGTTTCACCATTTTTTCTAAGGGGTTATGATGGACAGGAAGAAATCAAAGTCATGCTTCCTGTTACCGAGGAACTTTATATGTAATAAGTACTGCTTAACTATTATAAATGCAATCTGCAAGGTAGTCTTGAGGCAGCCATTATAATTTAGCTAATAAAATTGGTATGAATACAGACAAAATCATGAAAAATTATACCATGATCATTTATTAAGAATTTGTTCCATTCCCCGTGATCTATATCCATTGAAAATGAAAGGAATTTCAGGGTAGGTTGGTTTATGTGACAAGACAATCTGTGTTTGCTAATTGGCACTTATTGAAGTTAGGCTCCTATCCTCCTACAGAGAAGGGGAAATAGGGACCCTATATTCCTTGAATTACATTTCAAAGGAATAGCTCCCAGGTTTTTGAGAAAGACTCTCCTGGGTTGTAGACAATTTATATATCAAAGAGGCAGAGAAAGAATTTACAATTGCAGATTTTCTAATGTTAATGCACTAAGAAAAGATTTGTGAGGGGCCTATGTCAGGAAGGAACCTATCTAAAATTTAGAAAAGCTGAGGGAATCATTAGACTGTCTTGATTAACTGCAGACAGGCTTCTCTATAATACGTAACACTATTGTTGAATTATTGATATTAATCATATCTATATATTTAACTATTATCTACGTGTCTCTATCCATCTATCATTTATCTATCATCTTTCTATCATCTATCTTTCTATCTATATATCTATCTATCTATCCATCATCATCATCATCATCATCATCATCATCGTCGTCGTCGTCTAGCTACCTACCTATTCATCTATCTGCCTTCCTACCTATAGAAATCAAAAGATGCAACCTGAAGAAAAAAATCAAACCAAGAATTTATGAAAAGCATATAGACTATAATGAATATTTGATTATCTCAGGTAGTAAGTTTTTCATTCACTTAGAAAATTAATCTTTTCTCCAAAGATTGGTGAAAGAAGCAAAATACAACTAATTATCAGTATTCAGTTGACCCTTGAACAATACAAAGTTTAGGGGCACTCACCCCCCACATAATTGAAAGTTTACATATACATTTTGATTACCCCAAAACTTAACTTTTAATCGCCTACTGTTGACCTTACTAATAATATAGTCTTCTGACACATACTTTGTGTGCTATATGTATTATATACTCCATTCTTATAATAAAGTAAGCTGGAGAAAAATGCTATTAAAAGCCACAAGAAAATACATTTATGGAATTTATTTTAAAAAGTCTGTGTATAAGTTCCCACTCAGTTCAAACCCCTGTTGTTCAAAGAGCAACTATAGTTTCTTGGGAAATACTATAACCAGCCCCAAGCAGGACAAAGGTAAATGCCATTCCTTGCAACTTTGTAAATCTGTTTAGCAACAAGTGTTGGCCCATTTCAGCTTTAGCCTCTTTTTGGCACATATAGTAAAAGCCTATTCATATTTCATAAATATTGCTGAAATGCACTAGTCTATATCCACAAAATCACTCTTCTGTGTCAGTATTGTATTCTTTGTACATAATTCTCTCATTAAACTGATTATATTGTGCACTTACAGAGCTACCTCCTTCTGGGTAGTGAGCATCTATTATTTATCTTTCAATCCACAGCAACCAGAGAGTTCCAAACATATAATATTTAATAATTATTTGTGGAATAGATGCATGAATGAATAAATCATTAAAGCTAATATGAAGATCAAATGGAATAAAATATATGGAAATGTTTGAAAATTAAATGTAATTTATATCTTCATGTGGTAATACATTTATTAAAACATAGTGGTACAATTTCAGCCACTATGGTGATTTATCTGTATATATTTCCTCATAGATTGGATCTAGGAACATAATTATAGGAAAAGCGAATAATCTAGGGTTCTTTCTGATGGATGAGGAAATGAAAATCAAAACGGGAATCTCTCTAGTGAAACATTTCTCTGAATAAAGCCCCAGGAATAAAAATCCTTGGAGATTTCTACTTGGTAAGAAAGATAACTGTTGGGACATTATTCAGTGTAGCATTTTATAAATAAATCCAGTCAATTGTACAAAATGTATTTTTTCTACACACCCAGGCAGTACTATTGCAAGGCAGAAGAGAAAGGAACCACAATCTGAGGCTGAGTAATTCTGAAGTTATTAATTGGACTACTTCCTACCACCTACAAGGACAATGGAAGATAAAAATCTTGCCATTTCTGAAGGAATGTCTTTTAGGCCTCTCTCAATACCAGCTTCAGCCTCTAAACTCAAAATAAAGGATGATATAATTCATTCTTACTTTCTTATTTATTTCTGGCAATGTGCACTTAGTAAATATACCAATATACCAATACATGAAGAAAATCAACGCCATGCCGAAAGCCAATATCATCTCTATTAGACCCCATTTCAAAGTCACAGATATGGTCTGTAAATTGCCCATGTAGCACTTTTGAAAAGACTATATAAGTATAATTTCATCATGCCTAATGTTACTGTTTGCTGCTCTTTGTTTTCCAGTCAACATGAAAATTACATTTTTAATTTATGATGTAGTAAATTGTCACTCCTTTGCTCACTTCAAATTCTCTCCTTTTCCTCTATATTTCTTGACTACTTTTTTCCTCTAACTTTTGAATAATCTCTTGATATCCCTGTTCTAAAATCGGTCAATACTATATTCTATTCTCTGAACACTTCCTTCACGTTTTTCTTTAAATAAAATATGACTATTCCTAGAGGACACTGATTCTTCTCTAATCACCAAATAAAAATATTTATTCAAATTTTTCATAATTCAGAGAAAGAGTGAAAATGACTTTGATCTTACTGTTTTTTGTATCATTTCTCCTCCACCCATAATATATAAAAAAAAAAGTTTTTATTTTTAGTACCTTGTCATCAATATTGGATTAGTTAACTTCCCATCTCCTAATTCATTGATGACTTGAGTATGGATGACACACCAGTTCCTGACATTACTGTTGCATTTGACATTCACTGATAATCCTTAAATACCTTGGCTACTTGGCTTTTGGTATCTAAGATTTTTGACCTCATATTTTTCAATGACTTTCTCCTCACTTGTCCTAACTGATTCCAGCAATTACAATTTACATATATTTTTTAGAAAAAGTGTCACCAAATATAATCAATAATTTAAACATTGTTCTATGCTATCATGCCTTTTTTCTTCTTTTCATTGGCTTACTCAATGCTCCAAATGCAGTTTTTCTTCTTCCTTATTAAACTTAAACTATTACCCTACCCATGTCTAATTCTTTATTTGGTGTTTACTGCCAACCTCTTTTAGCAAATATTACATGATTTATTTTTTCAATTATTACTATCGATTATTTAACTTAACTGTATCTCTGATGTCATATCACATGCACTTGCCAAAATTCTGACCCTGTAAGAAACAGTAAAGTGTCTAAGAGTTTTTGAATAAATTAGATTACCTGTATTTCAACTTAGATTATTATTTGGAGAATTATTCAAATTCTCATGTAAGCCTCAGTTTGCTCAACCATCAAATGAGAATAAAAGTAGTAGATATTTCAGAGAATTACTTTAAAAATAATAATCAAATAAATGTATTTATCACAATGTCTACAAAGAAGTAATCAATAGTTCCAGGTGTAATCATTATTGAGGTTATTGTTTTTAATATTTGTTCCTATTCTCTGCCTTTGGACATGATAAAAGAGGTAGAGTTTAAATGTAATTTTTTTTTAATTCATGGTCACCAACTTTAACTGGATATTCAACAATGATTCACAATATTACTTTATTATTAATTTTTTTAATCTTGCCCTCTTAAGGAAACTAATTAATTTTTCAATTCTCTCTACGGCTCCTCCAAGCCCTTATGCATCCCTAACTCTGCTCTTTTTTATTTACATGATCTTACATTGTATTTAAAAATATAAATATAAGCCAGTATATAAGAACATCCTTTTCTCTCACCCTGAAATCTTTCAGTCTATAGGAATAAACACATATTGTATACCACTATACTTATTCGAACATCTCTCACTAGCCCATTAGTTGTAAGATGTCAGTGAGTATTTGTCTTGCCCTCTGCTCTCCCCAAACACAGAATCTTTTAACCAATCTCATTATCGTATTTTAAAAAATAAATGAAATTTTTATTTATATTATTATTTTATGCATCATCACAATCATGTAAAACAGAAAAATGATGTATAGCAATTATATGAACTGAATTGTGTCTGCACAAAATTCGTGTGTTAAAACTCTAATCTCCAATATGACTATTTAGAGATAGGGCTTTTAAGGAGGTGCTTAAAATTAAATGATGCCGTAGGGTAGGGGCCTAATCAAATAGCATTAGTGTCCTATAAGATGAGGAAGACAGGCCAAAGAGCTATCTTCCCAGGTATACACAGAGAAAAGGCCATGGGAGGACTTAGTGATAAGGGGGTCATCAGCAAGCCAGAAGGAGGACCTCCTCAGACAATAATTGCTGTTGACTTGATCTTGAACTTTCAACCTCCAGAATGCTAAGAAAATGAATTTCTGTTTTTAAGCTATCCGGACTCTTCTTACATGTTGTTTTGGCAGAATGAGCAGACTGATATAACAAATTTTTTTTAATCAAAAAGCAATTATAACTTCCTTTGGAAACTTAAAGCTTATTTAAACTTTTGGAGTTTCCCATCCCTTTATTTGATGTGTGATGAAAACAATTATTGAAGAACTGTAGGGAATCCATGCCATATTATATTTGTTCTGAATTTGTTGGCTGATAAAGAAATTCTATGGAGAATATATGGGTTATATATATTGTCCAAATGATACTCAGTTTTAGAAACATCTGATTTCATATTTTATGGCAAAGAAGGAAGATGGATATAGAAAAATAACTCCTTTCCTTGGCATCACATCAGAAAATGTAAGGGAATGTTGAGTTGAGATTTTCTTTCCAATTAATTATTCTAGTATTTATGTGAATAAATAAATGCTGATAACTAAAAATAAAAGTAAAATAAAATAAAAACCCAAACTGAAAGAGACCTATTTGAGGACTGAAACGATCTAGTGACAATTGTAGATTTGTTTATCAACATTTTGGATGTACTATTACAAGTAATGAAAGAAGATTATTAGCTCAATCTTAGTCTAACAGCAAATGCTCATTAATAATTTTCTAACCTAATTATATTTGTGAAAACTTATGCTTTCTCATATAAATTATATTCTGCTGTTCCCTCCTCTCTGTGCAAAGCTCATTTCTACTGACTTTTTCCTTTATGTTATCTATTCACATCTATAACAAAAATAACATTCCCAAAATTTTAAAATTGTCTATACTTAATGCTGTGTTGAATTACTTTGTCCCATTCTTACTTTTCATTTTCTCAATATTAACCAAAAGTCATATTTTTATAAAGATAACACATGAAACATGCTATCACACAGGACAATAATTTTTTCATTGTTCATGTAGGAATTCTCAACCTCAGAATTATTGCCATGTCAGGCAGGATAAACTTTACTGGGTGTGATGTGCCTGTGCCCTGTGAGACACTAGACAGGACCCACGACCTCCACTCACCCGTTTCTGGCAGAGCACCCCCATGTTGTGTTCAAAGCCAAAACTGTCTCCAGACATTGCCAGTATTTGCTGGGGGACAAACTCACTTTTGACAGAGCACAACTATGTTTACTCCTAGTTTGCTATTAATATAAATTAATAATTATGAAAATCACACACACACGAGGGGCTATTCCAATGCAGATACTCTTCATTTTATTAGCATGAAAATGGGTGAAAGAGTGACTTTTTTTCTTCATTGGGCACATAGTAAAGTAATACATCTTAATGACAGACTGGTAAGGTCTAAGCACATAAACTTTAATTTTCTCCAAAGGTCAGCCATTCTTGACAAATGTTAGACTTAATTTGAAACACTGTGTTTTATGATGTTAGTTCATATCATTTGAAGTCATATCCCATCTCTAGTAGGCTATATTCAAATGTCAAGATAAAATTTTCCAATTTATTGCATTTTAAGTATTTCTGACTACAGCTATACCCAAGTGACATGAAAACAAACTAATACACTCAACTAAAGTAAACTCAACTAAAGTAAACTAAATTAAGCTAAACTAAACTAAACTCCACATTGGTTTTTTTGCCAAACCTTATCTGATCATTTGGACAGCAGAAATCACTGGACCGAGGCATGACTGATTTATTATTTTTCACTTGCATCAGACCAACTTTGCAGAGATTCAGTTGACTGAGTGGGAGCCATTGCTATTGTAAAGAAAGCTGGATGAATCACATTTCTGAATAAGGGAAACTAAAAATGAAAAGAATCTTAGTTACTATTTAGTCCAATTTTTCTATTGTTAAATTTTCTCATAGGTATTTTCTTAGTATTAACTTGTGTATTCACATACATGACCAAAAATCCCATATCTTAGGGAAATCAATTTTACAAAATTAGAAATATTATCTATGTTCTTCATAGCTTGCATATTCAGGGATTTCTCATTCATGTTTAACACTAAAGCATTCTCAATCATTCTATGTAATTTTGCTGATATAGAAGCAAGAAGACAACAATATTGAAGATGCCCCTTATATCTTTTCATCATTAAAACAATATCAAGATATTTTCAATAAAATATTTGAAAAGGTGTTTATATAAAACATGAATTTGCCTTACCCAGAAACTTCTTTGCATAGCCAACCTAAATTGGGTAAATAAATGTTTCTTCTTCTGTCTGTAGCATTATCAAGAAAAGAAAAAAAGTCCATAAACATATTTTGAGAGTATTTAAGCATTTTTATGTCTGCTAACAGAAGTATATATTTGAAGTTAAAACCCTGTCTTTGAAAGCATCTACTAATCGACTGATAATTTTTATAGTTTTTGTCAAAAACACTAACAAAAAAATTATTCAAGTAGTTCTGTAAAAGTTTCTCTGAATTCTGGATATGTTTAACAAATGAAATGAGCTTAAAAATTATTAATATCTGTGAATATCATGGTGAAATCACTTATATATTTGCTCTCAAAAACAAAGAATAACTGGAGAAGTACAAGAGCATGTCTATGTAACATCTGTAATATTAAATATTTCTAGAAAAACTGAAGACAGAAATGTTTTATACCGTCTTTAAACTTTATGGCTTTTACTTCTTATTTTCTTGTTTTATGGCATTCTCTAGGATCTCTGTCATTATACAACAGAAGTGTTGATAGTGACTACTCTTGGTCTTAGAGGGGAAGCTGTCAATGCTTCAAGGTTACACATGCTTTTACACTCCCTTTATCAGATAACTGAAGTTCCCTTGTATGGCTAAGATTTCTCTCTCATTGATAATAGGTGCTGGATTATTAGTGAAATTTTTGTCTTGTTAATTGTATGACTTTTCTTAATTTTTCTATTAATGTTAAAAATCATATAACACATTTAAAAATAATAAATCACTGTTTACTTACAGAATAAACTGTTGATAATCACAGGTTATTCTTGTCATATGTTATTGAATTTGATTTGTTAATATTTTGTTAAAGATTTTGCATCTATGTTCATGAGAGATATTGATCGGATGGATATCTTCTCTCTGAATTTTAGAATGTCCTTGTCAACTTTTGGTATGAAGGTTGTTTGGCTACATAAAATTAGTTCTTCACTAAAATTTAAAAAGATTACAACATTGATGTTATTTTTTTCTTTAAAATGTAGAAAATATATGGAAGAAAACATCTGGACATGAGATTTTCTCTTTATTTTTAAATAATAGATTTATTTTTATAAGCTATTCAACAATTCTATGCTTTTTGACTGTTTAAGGTTTTTTGAGAAATGTAATGTAGCCAAATTTAGAGACAAAAATATAATTTTATTTTCATGTCTAGGATCTTTGAGGATGTTTGTTTTGGTTCTTTTTATTTTATTTTTTGATCTGATTTTATAGGATTTTTATCAATTTGATTAATCTATTAACATTGTCATTGCTTTCAATTGCATTTTATATTTTATTTCACTGATTTACTCTTTTATCTTCATTTTTTTTCTTTTTGTTCCTTTGTTTAGTTGATGTTCTTTTTAGAGCTTTTTTAGATGGAAGCTTAAAGAGTGTACATTTATTCAAAATCATAATAATCAAAAATACTAATGAGTTCATTGTTCCAATTTTCCAGTTCATTAAAAGATGGATAATTCATAAAAAATGTGTATGCTATGTCACAAAACTTTACAAATTATGATCAGCATAACTACTACAAGAAATATTTTATGAAATTATTAAAGTTTTTTCATATATCACTTAAGAAAACATCAACTGAAAGCATTTCTTCATTTCACACTATCTCATCAGCTAGTCCATGGATGCTATACTGTGATCCAAAGTGAAAAAGAGATGCAGTGCTAAAAACCTGTATGGAAAAATATTAAACATCTGGAACTGAGTCTGATAAATCAAAGCCGACATTACAAAAGTGTGAGTCATGGCTTAATTTAGAAAAAAAATGTGATGGTTTTAAAAAAGTGAATTATAGCTTTATACATAATTCTTTATTGACTAGCTGATGAGAGAGTGCGAAAATGGCATGAAAGCTCTGGGTGAAAATAACTAAGTATCTTTAAATAGAAAGAAACCATCATGGAAGTAGATACTTCCTTTTCATTGAAATGTAAACTTCCTCTTATTTGAAGAAAAAATAAGAAAAGAAAGATATTCAACAGTGCAGCGCTCTTGAAGATGCAAAATGTATCTCTTAATTCTTATCTTTAGTTCTTTTTAAAAGATCTACAGATATCTTTTAAGATATATATCTTTTAAGCTCTCTAAGGCTCCGGTGAGAATCCCAGCCAGCGCCCACATGCAGGCCCATTAGAAGCCAGATGCTCAAGCAGCAGCTGAGAAAATTTGCAGTCAAATTCCTCCTGAGAAAAACTGAGAGATAAGGGTTTTTGCCTATTCCCTCTGTGCTGAACCTAAGTGGACAGTTGTAGGAAGTGTCCGAGGCCCTTGGAAAACTGTGTTTTGTTTTTTTTTTAACTTGGTCCTGTGTGAGTATGAATGCCAAGTTCTGTCTGAGACCAGATTTAATTGATATGAAGACCTATCCCTCAGTGTCAGCCATAAGTCTTGGGATGCTAAATGTATAGGAAAGCTCTTTCTAGGGAGAAGTTGGAGACTGGTTTTTATTGTGAAGGAGAGCCTAAGGGAGAAACACTTAGGGGTGCCCACCAGCTCTTTAAGACTCCCAGCAGGACTGTGGTCAGCATCCAGATGCAGGCTGATTAGAAAGAAGCCTGGTCCTCAGGCAGCATCTGGGAGAAGTTGCAGCTAAACCCCTTGCAGGAAGAAACTGGGAGATGGGCTTCCTGGCTTGTTCCTCTTCCCTGAGTCCAGGTGTGTGGCCATGGAGAGTGCTCATGTGCCCATTTGAAGTATTCTTTGTCTTCTATTGTGCTGTGGGACTCATGAACACAGTCCCAATGTCTATAAGAGCCAATGATTTGGGATTCCCTTAGGTGGCAGCCTTAAAAGATAAGGTGCTAGTTTGATTCAAAATCTTTCTTCTTCAAGGAGAAGCTTGGAGTTGAGGGTACTTACACTGGGTTGGGGTTGGATTTATTGCAAGAGTGTGTCTCAGCCTTTTGTACTAATTTTGATGTTGGTATTTTCTCAACTGCCAAATGTATAAGGGTTATTCATCCAGGTTCTGGATTTCTTGTAGAGGAACTTGATCCATGTGTAGCAGACTATTTGGTGTGTCCATGAGGGGAGGAGAATGCAAGAGCCTCTTAACTGTCCACTTTGGTGACATCTATCCTTAACTCTTGTAAGATGTTCAGGTTGGTTATATATGTTCCTGCTAGTAGAAATAGAAATGAGATCATTCATATGTAAATGTGTAATTTACCATTCTTCTAAAAATGATTCAAGGTCAGTATGATCTTTAGTACCTTTTGAAAAGGACTAAGTAGAAATATGTATCTAAAAAGACAAAACTTATTTCTTGGTTTTCATTTCAAAATAAAGTTCAGATGAAAAAAATGTTTTTAAAAGCATAATTTAAATTATTGTGAAAAGGAATGTAACGTATACCTGAATTGGGCAAAAGAAAATTGAAAACCTAAACATCAAAAGACAATTATAAACCTTTATTGGAGTTTAATTTCATAAGAGATCCATGTTAGATGTGTTTATCATCTGATTAAATATATTTTAGTTCTGTGCTTATAAATTTAAGAAATAGATTTCTGTTCTCATGTTTGGTGCTTGGGGAAATAACAAAGTAATAAGATAGTATTTAAAGGAAAGTTAATTTAAGAAATCAAATTATCCAATACAATAAAGTTCACACTAAGTGACATTTAAGCAATACAACATAGCACTTAAGGTGGCATGTTGTTACTGTAAATTAATTTCCACTTAGGTTACTTTGCTAATTTATCTTGTTTAGCAAAATAACAGCAACATATCAAAAAACTGCTTAAACCTCTGTCATTGATTGATTGATATTTAGCTATTAGTTTTTGTATCGATACATATCTGCTGTAAGAATTACTATTAAACTTTGTATGCCCGTGGGTGCTTCATAATAATTTGATGAATAATCAGTAACTTCATATCTAAAAAGAAATTTATCATTTTGCTTAGGATATGCTCATTTCCATTTCTATCTGCTCTATCTATTTATCCCAGACAAGTTATTGTGGGAGGAACTCATAGTTTTAAGATGTTTCTCATTTTATAAACATAACTCTGAGTGTCAGCATTCAATAGTATCTTAAATCTGTACACTTTGTAAAACAATGTAAGGCTATGAAACTACATAAAGTGATATTAAATTTTAAAGATTCCAAGAAGTCAACTGTTGTTGTCATGAAAAGATGAGTTACTTTCCCTTCCTTCCTTCCTTCTTTCCCATTTTTATTCTTTGTTTTTTTTTTTTTAATTTCTAATCCCTTTACCAAAGTTAATTCTTGTCAGCCACTTCTGCTAGCTTGTCATATCATGCAAAATGTATTGTTTTCTAAAAACACTACTTTTTTTTTGTCTGAGCATACCTTCTATGTATTGTTTATCTTAATATAATTACTGTTCTATAATGAAGCAGAAATTCTCTTGAATTTGTTTAAGAGCATGATGCATTATTAGAATTTCAACACAGAGATGGTATTCCAGCATAAGACATTATGAAGCATGGCACAGTGCTGATATTTTCTCGAAACAATGGAGGGAACCATTTATTACTGAATAGTTGGACTTTATTATTGACATCTGAGAAAGAGAAGGGACTTGCAAGGACCAAATGACAAGAGAGAAACTTTTTCTATTTAATTCTCAAGGACTAATATTTTTGCCAATTGATCTAAAAGTAAAAAGTCAAACAAATTTTACAATAACAATTTAGCCTGGAAACTAAAAAGTGAATCAGACTTGACGTTGATAATGACCTATATTGTCTTTAAACTTCTTCTCTTCCTAGGACAGTGAACCTTGTGACAAACAGGAAGACCTTAAGCACATAATGATCTTATCTTTCAAATTATAATTTTTTTTACTAATATTATCATTGGTTTGACAAGTTCTTGGTGACAATACCTAATTTACTTTGAAACTCAAATGACATTAATGGAGAACATAAGAGTTTGATGTTTACCACAATGGATCATAGGTTAAAATAAAATTGAGACACACTCATGTGAACATACATCGGAACTTTAATTATAGAATGATTATCAAAACTTGAATGAAGTTACAATTTTTCTCAGTTAGATGGCTTACTGAAAAAGATGCATATGTGCTATGTAATTGATTAGTTTATGATGTTAAATGTATACAGATGCAAAAAAGAGTGGAGGGAATACTGGTATGCTATACAAAATCTCAACACATCACTGCGGTTTCTTTAATTTTTTTTTCCCAAAAGCAAAAGGTTGCTATTTTTCCTCATCTTTTTTTTTTTCTCATTTACAAATAACAGTATAAGTAATTGTGGAATTTGTCTTTCAAAGTTCCATAATTTTGTTTCATTTTCAAAATTTCAGGAATGGTGCTGGGTTTCTTTAGTATAATTTTAACCACATTTATGCAATGTTCAATTATAAACTATAGTGGACACATTTACTTATATTTTTCAAATGTAGGATGTTTTAATTTTATAAATGTATTATTCTGTGGCCTTGTACCTCAAGGTCAAAACTACAAGGACCTGGGTTCATATTTTTGAAGACACACAATACAACTCGGTGTTAATGGCTATTGATTATTTATTTCTTCCCACAAGTAAGTGACAACTATGAACAATTGAGAGAGGGAAGGGCAGAAGTTTCTTGCTCTCTGCTTGGGCCATCATTCACTAGCTACATGTTTGTTCAGCTCAACAAAGTTTCTCATTTGCACAGAGGGTTGGAGCTGCCTTACAATCATCATGTGATAGTTCTCAAATGAGTTCGATGCACTATGAAGGATTCAGCAAGTTAAATCTTACATACTATTAGGAAGCCTGAGGGTTTTGAGCGGACAATTCTTTTTATTTGCAGTTGCATCAGCACCATTCTAATTGGTTATATCAAAATTATATACAACACTACACCGTTAGTTTTATAAATTAACTATTTTTATGATCTTTTTATCAGTACATTTCTGACATTTTCAGGACTTTCCAAAATATTTGCAATTTTAGAGTACAGAAGACGGTGCTTATCCCTTGGGCCACATGTTTATTTTTGCATGAGAGCTTGTCACAGTGGCTCTTTTCATCCATCTAAGCAGCTACTGGCTTTTCTGGAGGTACTATCTTCCCATCAAAGCCTCTTCCAGTTTTACCGTGGCAGGAAGAAAGAGGCAACTGGAAGGTCTTAGGCACAAACTTGACTGATGTGGCCCTAAACTGACGCACACCACTTCTACCAATACCTGCAAGCCACATTCGGTGTAGGAACCATGCCTGAAAGTTATGGGGCTGATAAATTCAGTGTTCTATGACTGCAAAGGAAGGAAAGGTAGGTACTGGTGGACACTATTGATGTCTACCACATCAGATTGATATCTGCGGTTATAGCTCCCTGATGTGAATTTCAAAATTTTAAGACACAAGGATATTTGCAATAAACAATTCTATGATTAGAAGGGAAAGTCTTTTAGAATTACATTTGGGCAGTGTAGCTAAAGCAAAACGTAAGGCTGTTATTAGTACACTGACCTTTCCTAAGTCAGAGATTTTTAAGCACATTGCATCAAACATATTTAATCAGTATACTTAACCATACTAATGAACATAAAAATGACTTAAGATACATCAAATTTTCTTAGTTTAGAATATTTAACTATTCCTTAAAATGTGTGATTATTTGAAATAAAGTTAAAAAAAGTCACAAGTACCTTAGTTATAATCTGAAGACATGTAATACCCATATCTGTGATTAATGGTGACTATTAAATTGATAGTTTTTGGTGGTTTTTATGAACATTGAGAAATAGCTCCAATGGATAAAAAGTATTATACATTAGTGCTGTGAAGTCTGTTCATATTAAGACTATTTTTAAAGCTTTAAAGCTGGTTTATTTATTTCAAATGGCTTCAGTTGTGCTGATGTTTTTCTGTACAACCTCAAACTTTAAATTGCCCTTTCTCTGTTAATTGGTTATATGATGGTACTTAAATTATTAGAACATTAATAAATCAGTAAATCAATTCATTTATATATTTGTTTCTTTTTATGTTGCATATATATATAAATTATCAATAAAATAAATGTACTTAAATGTTTAAATAACTACTGAAATTAACTGCAACCTGAGCTTCACAAATTTTACAATAAGGATTGACACACTGAAGATTAAAAATGATTTCTATTACAGTTTTGAACTTTCTGAAATGCCCACATATTTATTTGTTCTGCTTCATCCATTGTTCATTTCTCAGATGACCTTTATAAAAGGTTAAAGTTTTGTAGCTAGGATTTTTTTTCCTATAAACAGCTAATTATGTAACTTTATGTATAGGAAATACATGTTATGTATAACAAAGTGGATTATTTGCTTCTATTTTTATCCTGCCACCATTAGTAATTCTTATGTGATTCTAATTAGTCTTTTCAATTATGTAACATTTAATATGAACTAAAAAATCAACCATACAGAGAGATTACAAGATATGAATACATGAGTATTAGTATGGATGTTAGCTTTATTAATAAAAATAGTCTGTCACAAAATATGGTGAGTAAAAGAAATAATGATATCTGATATTCATTGTCAGTGAAACACATGTTTACTTCTGTCATTCACCAAGTTTAACTATAGGTAACAAAGCTCTGAATATTCAAATATTTAATAGAAAATTAAGGAGGGATAAAACATTTTGCAGTTCTAAAATTTTTTCTGATGTGTTCAATTGAGGATACAATATTAAACTACATATTTAATAAATCTGTGATTTAATTATAACCAGCATGTCAAAAGATTCTTTATTCTATTGATTTAGTTTTAAATGATCACCCATACATTTAGCATGAGAAAAAAACCCTGAAAAATAAATTTCAGAATGATAAATAGAACATAGTCAAATAAAACCTAACAAATAAGGAAACAATTATACAGCAGGGAATCACCTGCAATATTGTGGATTTAAAAATTAATAAAGATAATTTATTTTTAAAAATTTTTAATAAAGTGAAACACTATTGTTTCAATCTATTTTTAAGCTTGCATGGTTTTTCACATAAACCTACAGCAAACATAATCATATAGTAAAACACTAAAGTTATCTCTTTGACACCAAAATCTAGGCAATGTTATCAATGTTTATCACTTCTTTTTTTAAATATCATTTCTTTTAATGATCATCCCTGTCAGTAAGGACAGGCAATATATATAGTGATTTTATGTGAACTTATGTATTTATATATATGTATAACATATATATGTTAAAGATTAAAAAACAAAATTGTATTTATATATGATATCATTTTATATCTAACAAAAATTTCAAAATTTATCCAGGAAACTTCGCCAAAATTAACAAGATAGTTTGTCAAGTTGCTGTAGGATACAGGACATTGTAACAGTTGTTATACTTTTAGCTATAAGCAAGAAAAGTTAGCAAGTGGAATTTTTTAAATGCTATTTATGAAAGCCTCAAAAATATGAAGTATCAAAATAAGAGCTATAACATGTTTATAGATTAAAACAGTCAATAGTGTAAAGATGTCACTTCTTCTCCAAATGATTCCATAAGTTTAAACAAATTCTAAAGTCGTTATGACACTTAAAAAATTGAAACATAACAGGCTGATTCTAAATATAATTGAAATTAAAAAGACCTAGACAAGGCAACATATTCTTTAAGAAAATGAATGCATTTAAGGAATTTTCTCTACCAGATATCAGGACCTTCTTTAAATCCATAGTATTTAAGACTGTTAAGTATCAGTAAAAAGCTATATAAAAAGACTGGTGGGGAAAAAAATAAAGAACTTAGAATCAGACCCATGCATTTCTAGAGACAGTATTAGAGGTGGTTTGCAGATTAAAGAATAAAGGACAGACTTTAAAAAAAAATACTGCTAAGGTATTTAGTTAGTAAATAAATTATTAAAAGTTGAAATCGCACTTTAGACGATATGTGAAATTTGATTGCAAAGAGAATAAGCATCTGTATGTAAAAGAAAATCTATCAATATTTTAGAAGGTGAAAAAACATACTATCTTTGTGATTTCAAGGTAAAAATATTATAACAGAATCTAGAAATACTATTAAAAATTTACACTTTGCCTTAGCATTAAGAATTGTTTATCAAAATTAACATCAACAAGAGAGAAAATGTTTTCCACACTTAGAACCAATGTTGACCAAGTCTCAAGACACAGCTACTCTATTCATTAATAGGAAGGGAAAAAGACAAACCCAAAAAGATATCAGTCAAATATTTTGATTCTCCAAAAGAGAAGATATTAAAGAATGATATATTTTAAGGTACGTAGCATCGTTAAACACAGAATGAAGATTACAACCATAAGAGATGTTTTTGGATCACTTCTGAATGACAGAAAAATGAAAAATGAATAACATTACATGTTAGTAATCATGTGGGACAAAGATACATTTCTCACACTTTTAAAACCGTAGACGCTACAGGTGATGTGAAAAACAAGTTGGCATTATCGAGAAAAGTTGAAGTATCTCCTAGGACTGTGACTACTAATTATGTATCATACAGAAACTTCTGGACATGGATAGCAGAATCCATATGCAATAATCATTATATAATTTTTAGAAACAAAGCAGATGCTCACCAACTATCAGTGGTGACATAGACCAGTAAACCGAGATATGTTCTCTAATAGGGTCTAGAGGACAGAGCAAGGAAGTGAAACCAGGTCACATACATGACACTGTGGATTGATCTTGCAAACACAAGTGAAAGAAGCAAACGAAGGAGAGAATACTTACACTACCATTCCAGTCTTAGAAAGCCCAAAGACAGGCAGAATGAAACTATATTATGTCATTCTATGAAATGGAACAAAAAAGAAAAGCTAAGAATGAATAAAACAAAAGTCAATGCAGTGCTTGCCTCTAGGTCAAGTAGACAGGTTTGACCACTTGATTGGCATTCAAGGAACTTCTAGAATAGAAGTATTTTTAGATTTGACAGTAAACTTTTTATCATTATATATGCAACTATATATTATTTATATATTTAGTAGCTTATGTATTATTTTACAATAAAGAGGAAAACAACCACATGCTTCAAGAGGTTGTTACGATAATGAGAAGTAGATGTGCTGATGCTTGTGATAATGTCTGTAGTGAGTGACACACTTAAAAAATTAAAACTACTATTTTTGTCATTGGAATTAGTAACAGTAGTGAAGGCTGTAGTTGCTTACATTTTGAGAAACTGAGTTTTGTTAAAGTATTCAAATATATAGAAAATAAAATAAAATATAAATTATAAGTTGAGGACTATATTTCATAAGCACTTAATTCATCTATTTTTGTTTTCAACAATTATTATTTTCTATGTGTAAGGCATCTTTCACAGGCAGGTAAGTATTGGATAGCAGTGTCTATATTTAGTCAAGGTTCCTGTTCATATGGGACTTATACTCCACTGAAAAATACGATTTCAAGGAAATAAATCATCATTTAGAAAATATAATTTGATGGTTACTATAAAGGAAATAAAACTAAACCATGAGACAGAAAGCAACTGACACATCATAAGCCAATTGGCAGTGAACAACCTCACAAATATATGGGGAACTGATAACATTTAAGCAGATTCTGAATATGAAAGTTATTTTAACAACATGAGATGAGCTCCACCAGATATCACAGTCTTTTATATAAAACTATAGTATTTAAGACTGTGAGGTGCTGGCCCAAGATTAGATAAACAGATCAATGAAAAAGAATAGAGAACTTAGAAACACATAATAAATAAATGAGGTTTTCTGCAGATTGCAAGGGAAAAGACAGTTTTCAATAAACAGTACTAGGCTTTTTGGATAATAAATAAGTAAAAATAAAGTTGAGCCTTTATTTAATAAACTAGACAAAAATTAACTCACTTGCTTGAAAATTTGCTATTCAAGGGCAGGTGTTTTTCTTGCTTTGTCCACTGACTCACATAGTAGGCACTCAATAATTATTTGTTAAACAAATGAGCACTAGGAAGTATCACTAAATGTGAAATATGTTTTTCCTTAATTCAATGATTACATTTTTAAAACTTTGCATTTTAAAAATAGATTTGCAGAGGGATTCAGTATGTGTATAAACTAAATGTTTGTAATACTAAAATTATAAACATATTTGTTCATCATTGAATATAATGTAAATAAATTCTGACAGAAAATATTCTCCAACTATTAAAAAGTATATCTATATTGCTGTAGAATTAGATTTTATATAAATACATTTATTAAAATCAAGGTTTTTTATCATTACTCTTAGTATTCATACATTAAAGCAAGTGGAAATATCTGAAAAAATACACTAAAATGTTTATAATGATAACCATGATTATAAATATACTGTGGGTTTCTAAGTGTTTATATTGTTACTTGGTCAAATTATTATACATAATTAGAATATTTCTATAGTTAATTATCAGCTTTATGCTTAGGACACTAAAGATATTTAGAAGGTTAGTTAATAAATATGCTTTTTTAGAAAAAATAATAATTGATTTTTTACATATGATTTAATATTCTTAAAGCAATTCAAAAACAAATCCAAAATTCTTATTGGAATATATACATTTTTTTAATTTTGCTTGAATACCTTTTTCTCTTTCATCAAGTTAAACATAGTCTTTCAAATTAAATATTAGAGAGACTTGCAAATATATTTATGTAAAACTTTCTCACACAACTTACAATTAGCTCTTTCATAGAGTTATGTGAGTATAAAAGTGCATTTCGCTGTAGCACTTGTTATAAGACAAAATTTGGTCATAGGACAAAATATAATGAGTTCTTAGTATAGCTTTGAAACTAAATATATCTAATAGAAGATTTACTTTTCAACAGCAAATTATTCGCTATCCTGAACTATTTTTAAATTCGAGATATTTTTCTTGGGTCATTCTCTATAATATTCTTGCACAAGAATGGGTCTGCTCGAGATTATAGGCATCTTTTTACACATGATCATTAAAAGCAAATATGTAGATATAATAACCTCAAGAGAGAGTTTAAAGCAGGAGGAAATAAGAGGTCAGGATCTGAGTGTTCAGTAAAGATGAAAAGAATTGAATTCTAAGGGGAAAATATGAGGAAATGCCTGGCTATGTCAAATGGTGCTCAAACGTTATCAAAAATACAGTTTGGGGTTTTAACAAGAAAGTCAATGATAATCATCTGAGCAGCAGTTTCTGTGAAATGAAGGGTGGACAGTTACCTGAAAGAGATCAAATAAACCCAGTACGAGTAGATGTCATTTAAGAAGTGGAAGTATGAAAAGAAACAGAGAAAAAGTCAGGTAAGGATCTAAAGAAGGGAAACTTCTCCTGACTGTGCCTTCAATCCCCCTGCTTCTGATTTCTTAGTACTCTCTTGGCTACACGACTTGTCTACTTCGTGCCTGCTCCAGCCTCTGAATGTCTAAACAAACACGTACAGCAATGTTGACTTGTCTAATTTTAAATTGTTCATCACAAGACACAAATGGACCTTTTATGTCACCCAGAATTCATGATACAGTCTGCTCGTCCATTCACTAACCTATTTCCTACAGAAGTATCAAAAATATAAGTTCCCTACATAGCAGCTTTTTCTCCTGCCCAAAGTAACAGTGTGCTGTGAAGTTTACATTTGCCATTGGGTTTAGCAACATTGACTCTGAGCTGTCTCTCCTCTCCATCCTCTGATCTGTAAACCTTAGTTGCCTTGATCTTGCTCTTCTCACCTTGGGACATGGGTATGGCCCTGCATAGGTCCTGGCTCCCTACACTGCACCCAGCAACTCAGAGCAGTGAGCTGGGACGTGAGCAGAGCTCATCTCATTTATTTTCCGTGTTTCAGGGGTCACTGTCCTTCATTCCTTCATGTCCAGTGTCTTGTTTCATATAGTTTATGTTTTGTGATTGCTTCGTGTGAGGAAATAAATCTAGTTTGTTACTCCATCTCTCCCAGAAGTGAAAATGAAGAAAATCGGAAATCTTGGTGCACAATTTTGCTGTCTATGAAAACAATATTGGTGAAATCACTAATAAATAACTTACAAGTAGAAGAGAACCCACAATATCATATGATGGACTATATTCCTAATGAGGTAAAACCAAACAAACAAAAAGTGTTAATTTCCTGTAAAATTCTGGAATTCCTGGTAAGTTCTGGGCTAATAACTCAGTATCAGTGGACCCGATCCTTACCAGTGCCCTTAAAAATTACAGAAACTGGTTTTGTCTTGTGTAAAGTTTGTTCTATATTGGAAAAAAAAACCCTCAAATCATGAAGATTATCATTCTTGTCTCTTGTATGCCCATGATATTTCACACTTCACTGTACTTCATCTTATTTGTATTTCAATGCGTGATGAGATTGTTCCTGGCTTGGATTCTGCCTTATGTGTCCTTTCACTTCTAAACTTTTGGGAAATACTCAACATGCTATTTTTATTGAATTATATATGATTTGCAATTAAACTGCAGCCTAGAGAGATATTTCTGAAGATTAAAAGACAATACAAGTGTATGTAGGATATCATTGAAACTTTCTTATCTTGGACTCAATCCCTTTGAACAATTCTAAAAGTATCCAATTATCAATGTTTCTCTGTTGATAGTTTAGAACTACTGTGTTTTTGCTAATATTAATATAGTTAAATATTAAATAATGTGTATTAAATGGTAACAAAGGCAAACTATTTAGAATACTTTAGTATCGAAATGAGAAACTTTTTTAAAGTGCTGTATGTGTATGTTTGAATATGTATATATGAATATAAAAAATAAATTCTAAGAAAATCAGCTGTCAATGAATTATAAATTAGATCCAGGTTCTTGACTATACTGTAAATATATCAATGCCATATATATTTTACATGAAATGTATTTTACTAAAGTATTCTTTTTATATTGTGTAGAATGATGGCTTTGACATTTTATAATATTCATAAACTTATAAATTCCTTCACTGCATATTAATAAATTACAATAAAGTGAATATTTTAAATATGTGTAAATGCACAAAAATGTACTTTGAATAGCTTTAGTTTTTTTAATATGTATAAGGGGATTCAAATAGAGTCAACATGTATTGAGATATTGATAAAAAAATGCATGTAAATGTTACTACTACCTGAAATGATAAAATTCTGAAAGCTATTCAGAATGACAAGACACATAAAATTGTATTTATGAAGTACATTTTATATTTGATCATGAACATTGAACAAACAAGTTAGTATTTGTGTGATTTTTTTTCTCTTCCCTCCCTTCCTCCCTTCCTTCCTAATTTTTGAAATTCTTTTAACTTGGTGAGATTGTATTTAACAGAGCTAGCACAATATTTTTATCTCTGATAGGTGCTTAAAGAAAACTTAATTCTCTTTTGCAATCTATTGTTTCTGTACCACCTTTATATTGTTTATTTTGAGATAAGGACAATATTTCCAAAATGAAAAAAAAAAGTGAATAAATATGCAGGCTTTTAAAATTCTTCTTTAATGAAATTTTGCTTATGATTTAGTCTTATTTTTCTTTCTGATGAGAAGCTTTCCATGTGTAAATTACTCTATATTCACACATCATAATTTTAGCTATTTTCAGAACTGAATTCATTTTTTAATGATATTTAACTTTGCTCAGTATTTTGAAATGATTACCTTACCTTGAATGATTTTTAGCACTTTTAGGTGCATTTTTTTTTTTCTTAAAAGCTTCTTCTAAGAATTAAAAAAAAATGTTCTGGTAAAGTAAATAATACTTTGCAATCAGCTTGGCATAAAATGAATTTTCTGCTAAAAATAATTGATGAATATCAACATTATGCATAAAACATTATGAATTCCCTAAACAATAGTTTGCATTTTAGAGATTTAGAAACATAACAAAACAATACATTCTCGTTTTAAAGCAATATTCCTAATTTAAAAAAATGTCTTCTATAATATCTAAATATAGCAGTATGCTTTGTAATGATTTGCCACATTCACTTTAACATGTGGAAATGAATTTTACCACATTAACCTCAAGATGTTTTAGATATTTTATTAGTAGTAATGGTAGTAGTGTCATTATCATTATTTACATCTTAGTTATCTTCATGTTTGGTAAATAAAACATTTTTAAAATATTGCATTTGGATGTTATTTCAAAAAATAATTTATATCAAGAAATAAGATGCAATTTATGTAATACCTTTTATGCATTTTATCAGAACACAATGTTCCTACCTCTTAAAATTCTTTCAGATATAGTTAAGTGTTAGAATAAGACTGCTTTATTCCTGATTAATAATATTAAAATATTTTAATATTATATTATTTTTTCAAAAATATTTATTAATCAATATGCCCAATATTTAATTAGGTGCACTCAATTATAGTCAGTGTCTTTAAAATTGTCATTATACTTCCTAAGTCCTTTTTAACAATAAGATTGAATTACATTAACATAGATATAGATTGTGTGGTTGATTAATTTTTAGCAAAGAGTGCATATTTTTGAAGATTTCAAATGGATATGAGTATGTATAATAGAATATGACCTAATATATTTCAATCAAATCTGTTGATAGCACCTGAAAAATGGGTACATATTTTATTATGGAGAGATAATTATGTACCAGGCAATCAAGAGATATGCATGCAATGAATTATATAATTTTTATAGTAACCTAATGAGTGAGCACTATTTTTGATTCTTAAAATAATTATGACATGGCTATTTTGCCTCATAACATGTGTTTTTAAGAGGTGGACTGTTGTAAAGAATAGCCTTAACTATAAGGCTATATGCTACATCATGTATTGAGAAAATATATATTTGAAAATACCTTAGATTTGAAGAAACATAAATTATCAGACCATTACTACTCAAAAATACATTATTTATTTAGAGGGTAGTCTTTGGGGTCAGAATTGGTCATTTGTCTCAATCTTCAAAATATTTTTGTTTCTTTATTTGATTGGTCAGTTAGCTTTAGATAACCTGAAACAAGGTAACCAAATTCTTGTATCTTAGTTAACTCACCCTATTTTTTAAGGGTATAATAATGCATGTATTTTTAAAGATACTTTGATGATAAATGATTTAAAAATTTCTCTCTAGCTTTGAGATAAAATTGACAAATAACATATGTAAATTCAAGGTGTATAATGCAATGACTCAATACATGTATATATTTTATGACATGATTACCATATCAGGTTAGTTAACACATCCGTCACTTCACAAAATTACACTTGTGTGTGTGTGTATGTGCGATGAGAACATTTAAGAACTACTCTCTTAGCTAATCTCATGTATATAACACATTACTGTTGACTGTAGTCATCATGCTGTACATTAGATCCTCAAAACGTATTCATCTTAGAACCACAAGTTTATACCCTTTGATTAACATCTTTGTGTCCCCTGTCTCAGTCCCTGGCAACCACCATTCTACCTATTCTATGAGTTTGACTTTTTTTTATGTAGTGCGATCATACAGTATTTGTCTTTCTCTATCTGGCTAATTTCACTTAGCACAATACCCTCAAGACTGATCCAATAGCAAGATTTCTTTCTTTCTTGTGGCTAAATAATATTCACTGTTCATGTATATATATATATATATATATATATATATATATATATATATATATATATATATATATCATATTTATATATATATGATATATATCATATATATCATATTACATATATATCACATATATATCACATTTTCTTTGCCTAGTCATCTGTCAATGAACACTTTATATTTCTATTTCTTAGCCACTGAGAATAATGTTTCAATGCACATGTGAGTACAGATATCTCTGAGATAGAGATTAATTTCCTTCAGATATATACCCCAAAATGGAAATGTTAGATCGCATGCTTCTTCTATTTTTAATTTTTTTTTTTTTGTGGAATCTCCACACTGTTCTCTATAGTGACTACAGCAATTTACATTCCCATCAAGCATGTATAAGGGTTGGTTCTCTTTTCTCCACATCTTCACCAACACTTACCTCTTGTCTTTGATAACAGTCATTCTACAGATGTGAGGTGACAGCTCACTGTGGTTTTAATTTGCATTTCCCTGATAATTAGTGAAGTTGAGCACCTTTTCTTGTACCCAATAGTTATCTGTATGTGTTCTTTGGGGAAATGCCTATGCAGGTCCTCTGCCAATTTTTAATTGGATTATTATTATTATTATTATTATTTATTTATTTTTTGCTGTTGAGTTGTATGAGCTCCTTATAGATTTTGTATATTTATCCCTGATTAGATATAAGATTTGCAAATATTTTATCCCATTTTATAAGTTGCTTTCTGATTTTTAGATTTTTTTTATTTTTTATTTTTGCTGTGCAGAAACAGTTTGATGTAGTTCCACCTGTTTATTTTTGCTTTTGTTACCTGTGCTTTTAGTGTTATGTCCAAAAAATGATTACTGAGTCTAATGTCAAGGAGCTTTCTCCCTATGTTTTCTTCTAGGAGTTTTTTGGTTCCTTACATTTAAGTCTTAAGATAAGTGAATTCTTAAACTATTTAACAGAGTAAAAGCCTAAGAAATGTTAGATATCATCATGATTATCATCATTTTTCATTTGTTAGTCATTTTTATACATATTCCATCATTTTCATCATAGTCAGAATTAGTAGAAAGAAAAAAAAAACCTGACTTTTTAATGTAGAAATTTCATATCATTTTGACAGGCTTTTGCTATTTATTTTTTTTCTAAACTTATGTGCAATTGGTATATTCTATGAATGAGAATTTTACTGTATATAGTTGCTTCTCGCTTTAAAAATATAGCTATTAAGCTTATTATTAAATGTAGCTGTAATCAGAATTCAAGGATACCATTAAATTCATGGAAGGTACTATCTTCATAATTTTTCTTACATTTAAGTTTCATTTGGCTCATATACTTTACATATATTTGCTTCAATAATGTGTGTTCCTTATATAACTAAATTTTACCTGTCATTAGGAATTTTAAATAAAGTTACTAATTAGAGTATCACCATGAAAATATTGCCCAGTTTTAATTTTGTCCTGAGATGAGGAACCTGGCTGCAATGGACTAGAAATGACTGTGAGATTTTCTTTTTAATCCAAACATTCTTGAACATATTAACTGAAACAGTTTCTCAAAGTCAATTTAAAAAAAAATAAGATTTAGCAAAAAGTTTTTTAATGCAATTCAATCATTCCATGCCAAGAGTTCAAAATTAGAGTGTTTTTCTTTACCTGGCATTGCTTTAATCATTGCTGGAAGGGTATACTTATAGATTTCACTAGCATGATAATAGGCATGAAAATCATTTGTGTCACAAAGAGAAAAAATTACAAAGAAATCCAACCAGAGTAGAGAATCTATCAGGAACAAAATTAAGCTGAGAAAGGAGAGAGTAACTATTCATGGCCATGGACTTTCAGCATGAAAGCAAGCCGTTATTTTACTTATGAAGCAGCAGTCACAGACAAAAATCTCTTTTGCAGGAGGCCTTTATTCTCCTTGTCGGGAGCTCTTCTCACGTGATCCTTGTAGTATAACATCATTTAGTTCAGGGATCAGTCTGCAGCTAGCCATGAGATGAATCTTGATTTACATAACTAATAGTGGTAATGATATTTTTCTTTGCATGTTGTTCAGTTACTCATCTGTGTGTGAGCATGTCGGTCTTGATCAAACACCCTGAAAAGTCAGCTACAGGTAGGAGGGGGTTTGCAAAAGTTTTTTCTTTCTCTTTTCGAGGATGAACTAACATCTGCCTCCTGTGAGTTATTTTTGTAAGGATGTGACACTTGCAGCAATCTGTGACCTTGACTATAGAAGCTTTTAATCCCAGAAAATGTCAAAGTATTTATTAAAGCGTGGAGATTTGGAGAGTATTATTATCTTGATAAACAAACCTTGGGGGCTCCTGCCTTTGGATTTATCATTAAGTAACTACAGATTTCCTTCTGGTTTAACTGGCATCTTCAAACTGGGGTACTTGTATCCTTAGGGTAGAGAGAGGAATCTCTTGGAAAATAATTTAAAGAGTACTGTGACATAAATATTTAGAGGGGAAAATCAATTTTCAAATGTACATTTAAAAAAATGATGTCTACAAATCCGTTTTAATTGAAATTATTCTAGGCCTATATCTCATTTTACAACTGACCCTCTCCCACTCTAAAATAGAACAACACCCAAAAGGCATACACACATTCCTTTAGTAAAGAATATAATCACATCTCTGCTTTTGACATAATTTGAATATATTATATCATGACTGAAATCTGGTGTGTATGTGTGTGTGCGCGCTCTGGACTTCAGAAAGTCACATGATCATAATAATTACAAGCTATCCTACAACAAAATGATAGATTTTAAAACTCATTATGGAGTTGAGATCTCAAAGAAACACATTCACTGTAATCCAGAGAAGTAACAAATTCCCTTAACACAGAAGGAACACATGCCAACTTCAGTCCTCTCTGGAGTAATGGGAGAAGCAGAAGTTGTAATGATCACAGGGTTAAGAGAACATCTGAGATTCTAATGAATCTGTACAATTTGACCACATGTCAGTATGGTGGCTTAGAATCACTAAAAGCCTTGGATATAAGGAGAGTCTCTACCCTCTTGCCAACTTTTCTATGTGGGCATTTACTGAGCACTTGTGAAAAAGATTAGGTACAGGGTAAGAGCAAAGAGATACCTGTCATGTGTGGCCTGTAGAAGTCGGAAGACAGGTCATGAGAAGTTCCAGGCATCTTACACTTTCTGCTGTCTATGAATGTGGAAGTCACGTGTCATTTGAGAGAGAATGGCCCCAAAGCATGAGGGCCAGAAAGTTGAGTATACCATACAGGCACTGGGAGATTTGCTTTGAGTATGACATTAAAACTTCTTGTACATGAGTGAGATGGAGAAATTCTGAGAAAATCCCACATTCCCAGGTGGAGTTGTGCCAGGCTGCTAAAGCTGAGGACAGGGCAGCTGAACAGAAGCTGACCTTCTGGTTGCTCAGATCAACTCTCAACTGTTAACCTCAAACTCTGTATTAAGTGAAATCATCATATTAAAATAAATGTGATGTAAAGCCGTTTTTAGACAGCTTAAATGCTGAAAGATTTATTGCCAGATAACTGGCATGTACCCAAGAAATTTTGAAAGTTGATTTTGGACCGAAGAAAAATGATAACAGAGAGAAAACTGTAGGGATATGGCACACTGGAAAATGTAATATGTTAGTGAATATTAAAGGCTTTCTAACATCGAGAAGGTAAATGTCTATAAAAGACTATCAATTTTATAAAATAAAAATAATCTCAATGCAATGTTGGGTTTCATAACATATGTGAAAATAAAATTGTTGTCAACAAGAGTGTGATGTATGTCAAGAATAATTGGAAACATAGCCTGTAAAATTCTTCTATTATGTGTGAAGTACAATATATTTTTGAAGATAGCTATATTACATTTAAGATGAATATTGTGATACTGAGAAAGCACTCAAAGAAACACAATTTGGCATAACTAAATCAAAATAGAAAACTGTGGAAATGAAACAAATATTTTACTCATCGGCCAAAAAAGAAGAAGTTGAGGAAAAAAGAAACAAAAAATAAATAAGAAAAATATGAAACAATCACCAGGAAGACAGACTTAAACTCATGCTTTAACAAACATATTAACTTATATTATATTAAACACCCTAATGGAAAGGCAGAGATTGTTAAAACTAACTGAACAATATTTAAAAGAAACATTCTCTAAACCTAAAGTAAAATGATGACAAACTATGTATAATGCCAACATGCATGTTAGAAAATTGGTATGATTACATTAATAATGCACATAGTCTACTTTAAGACAAGCAATTTTAAGAAAAAGATAAAAACATATGATGATATTAAAATAGTAAATTCCAATGGAGTATACCAATCATCTTCATCCTGGTTAATGATGTTTTCACAATTTTGCCAAGAAAACAACTTTTGAGCTATATTTGGCTCATAGTTCCATTTGGTCATTTTCCTAAACCAAACAAACTTAAATATCTATTCTAAAAAACTAATGCAATTCTGTCTTTAAGACATAAATTGCAGGTAATTTATATAAAAACCCACCCTTCATTTTGCTTTTCATTTATTTTTATAAATTTTAAGTTCTAACCACAAGGAAAGTATACTGTTACAGTATTTTCTCTATTTGTTTTCTACCTTACTATGTGATCTTTACCTTAATGTTTCTCATACTTTATGTGTATTATTATCTGAGAATTTTTAAATAAATTCTCTGAGCCCTACTCCTTGAAATTCAGAGTAATCAAGTTATGATGGAGCTTTATAAACTGGTATTTTTTAAATTATCTCTTGTGCTATTGATGCAAGTGAGACATGCTATTCTAGTCTTTCATATTATATTGTTGGCCAGACTGAGTTTCATCCAGAATCTGGGCTCTGCATTTTTCATTTTCCTTCTGCTAGATAGCAGTTCTCAGTATCTATATAATAATTGTCATTTCTCTTCCCTGTTGGAAGGGGGCACTCTACACCCTAACGTGAACCTCTTGGTAGTGATCAAAAGATAACTCTATAAAATTCTAATAAGGGAAGATGTACAAGGTGATCATATAAATATATATTAATATAGGTCATATAAAGATTTAACTGTTACAGTTGTGTAACCTAGGGAGGAGCTGCTCTGTTCCTGATCTACTCTCTGAAAAAACTCTTGATTAGGTCATCTCCCAAATCCACTGTCCCTCAGAGTTATTTATCATTACAGTATTTGTTTTTTTTTTTTTTTACTGTTCACATTTTGATGATCCTGTTGGATATACTCACATCACTTTTTGAAGTAATTCCTTGAAGTCATAGATACAGACAGAAAGGGAAGTGTTATTTTTAATTTTTTTTTCAATTACAGTTGACATGCCATATTATTTTATATTAGTTTCAGGTAAAGATCATAGTGGTTAGACATTTATATAATATATAAAGTGTTCCCCCATATAAGTCTAGTACCTGCCTGGCACCATGCATAAATACTAAAGTCTTATTTACTTTACATCCTTGTAACTATCAATTTGTACTTCTTAATCCCTTCACCTTTTTCAATAAGCTCCCCAACTTTCCTTCCATCAGTCACGATCAATCTGCATCTATAAGCCTTTTTCTAATTTATTTGTTCATTTATTTTGTTCTTTAGATTACACATATAAGTGAAATCATACGGCATTTGTCTTTCTCAGTCTGACTTACTTCACTTAGCATGATATTCTCTACATGCCCCCATGTTGTTACACATGTTAAGAGTTTATTTTATTTTAATTTTTTATAGCTGAGTAATATTCCACTATATATATATACCTAACATCTCCTTTATCCAGTAATCAATCTATTGATGTTCATTTAGGTTGCTTCCATATCTTGACTATTATAAATAATGCTTCAATAAACATAGGAGTGTATATGCCTTTTTGAATTAGTGTTTTGGACTTCTTCAGATGAATACCCAATGTATTCAATAAATGATCTTGGGGGAACTGAACAGATATATGCAAAAATAGAAAAAGTGAAACTGGACCACCATCTTATACCATATATAAGAATAAATGCAAAATGAATTAAAGACTTAAATGTAAGAACCCAAACCATAAAACTCCCAGAAGAAAACCTAGACAGTAAACTCTTTGACATTGCTCTCAGCAATATATTTTTTCTCACATATATCCTTGGTCAAGGGAAACAAAAGAAAAAATTAAACAAATGTGACTAAAACTAACAGGTTTTTGCATAGCAAAGGAAACCATCAGCAAAATGAAAAGTCATCCTATCAATTGGAAAATGATATTTGCCAATGACATATCCTGTAAGGAATTAATATCCAAAATTTACAAAGAACTCATACCAGTTAACACCAAGAAAAAAATCTAATTAAAAAATGGGCAGAGGACTGGAATAGACATTTCTCCAAGGACGAAATACAGATGGCCAATAGATATCAAAAGATGCTCAACGTCACTCATCATCAGAGAAATGTAAATTAGAACCACAATGAAGTATTAACTCACAGCTGTCAGAATGGCTATCATCAATAAATCAACAAACAAGTGCTGATGAGGATGTGGAGAAAAGGGAACCACTGTGTACTGTTGGTGGGATTGCAAACTGGTGCAGCCACTATGGAAAACAATTTGAAGTTTTCTCAAAAATTAAAAATTAGGAAGGGCTATTTTTAATTGACAAAATGATTATGGAAATCCATTCTCCTTAAAGTGTAACTTCTTTAAAGAGCATCTCAGTGTATTAAGAAACAATGTGCAGTTATTGCGGGAAAAAATAAATGTTCTCATGAAGTATTAACAAAATCTATCACTCAGAAAGTGCATTTTATTTTTTATAAATGCATCACTGATTAGCAAAGAAAGCAAAAGGAACACTGGAATTAAAATGAAAATTAACAACTGGCATAAAACATATTGATATTTCTCTATATTTTTCTCTAGGTTATTTTTGCCTATAATTCAATGGGAAATTCAAAATTACCTATTAAAAGCCATTTTAATACTTAAAGTAATTTTCCCAGTAAAAAAATACTAAAAAAATAAAATACATTGATAATTTTTCCAGGTTAACATTTTATTATTTGAGAAATATGACTGTGTTTACCCATTATGTGCTATTTGCAGGGACATGCTAATAAATGGGAGCCTGAATTACTTTCACTTAACTCAACTTTTAAATATAGAACAGAAATTATAAAACTAAGCAGTGGACTTGTTAAAAATACAGAGTTCAGGTATTAAAAATTCTAGGTGCTTAACACAGTTTCATATTACTAAAGCTGTAACTTTCATATAAATTGTAGCTCCCAAATATATGATATGAAGTCTACAAATTATATATATTCTCTTGTAAGTCAGTATGCATCACATATTAAATTTATTGAAACAAAATGAAACTTTATACGTGATAAAAATAACTAAGTACATTGTTTAAATAAATGTTATAATAGTTAATAATATGCTGCTAAGGTTATTTTTACATCCGTAATGGCATTTTTTTGTAATATCACATACAAAAATGATTAAATATTCCCAAGTGCTTCATGAAATTATACATTACTGTGAAAAGTGTTCAGAGGTCATAAATGGCTGGGAAAAGTTAATGTAGATATGACAATTATATTGTGGTAACAAAATATTACCTGGGTAGTATCAGTGTAAACTATTATGCTTTCATTTACATTGTTAAGGGTTACTTCTATTTCACAACACAATATGTTCCCTGCTGTTAAGAAGGCAGGAATTGCAGCAAATGGAACAATTGCCACTTGTTTAGAATGCTCACTGATGAGATGTAAATAGGTTCTTTCATGGCAGTACAGATTCATAAGAGGAAGATTAAATTATTATATGGAGGCTGTAATAAAAAAACTGATTAATTTGTGCTTATTTCAAATTTTTATCTAGTATATAAAATACATTTTACTTCGGTATTCTGTCTCTATAACATTCTCACATTACAAAAATACAAATTTGAACAATATTCTTTTTTTTTATATTTTATATTAAAACAGGGTGGCATTGTTCTGCTGTTTTGACCCTTCTAAGACTTCTCACAGATAACTGAGAGGATTGAAAGCCAGTTAGATTCTCAATAAAAAGGGTTTAATGAATGTTGAAGAACAGTAATTTGCATGGAAATGACATTTTCAGAGGCCTGGAAAATGTAACAAAAAGAGAAAAGGAAACAACCTATCTTCAACCTGATGACAATGTTTATAATGAGTCTGAAAAATAGTACAAATTTAACCAGCTCCTACAATATTATAATCTGCTATTGATTTCTTTTTATTTCACTGCTTCTGATTTCTATGGGAGGTATTCAAGTTGATATGGGTGTGACAAAAGAAATTTTACTTGGAACCCTTCACTTAAACCAAGGATTAATAGCAAATAGTTAATTTATGTTTCATTAACTGTGTATTTGACCATAATCAATGATGCAAATATATTATACCTTCATATTTCATTTTCAAATTGTGATCAGTAAATTTAACATTAATTCAGATGACTTTCTCTCTGGCATCCTCTCACTCTGTATGAATATGTAAATATGTGTGTGTGTGTGTGTGTGTGTGTATGTATGTGTATATATATGTACATGTACTCTTGAACTGTTGTTTAGGTAGATATGTATGTACTACTTCAAAAAGAGATAGTGGTGTTGAGAGACTGGAGAAGTTGATTCATTAAAAATTAACTGCCTGTAAGAAACATATGAAATATTTTAAGCATTTTCAAAACTTAAAATCTTCCACTGACATCCTTTCCAGTATATTATTAATAAGTATGTGGAGCTGAAGAAACCTGCGATGTGCTAAATGTTTAAATAAGTACTTTTGCCCAAAAAATAGATTTTCTGAGTTTCCTAAATTTCAAAACTAGGATTTTGTTTCATTGTTAACACATTTCCCATTTAGAAAAAAAAAAAAAAAGTGCAGTTCTCTACAGCATTAATTTAATTTTACATCATCGCTCTCTTTAAGGCTGAAGCAAATCTGACTGGTTTTCAATGTGAAAATAAAATATAAAAACTGTTCTTGGAGTCATTTCTAAAAAGAACTTGTCTCTTAATTCAAATGTAACAAATATATACATAAATCAATACATCCGATGAATCTTTGTATAACAACTGTTTGAGAATGATGAGCAGGGATGCTACATTTTCTAGGATTTGATGTTTTCAGCGATCGAGAATTACTATATTTTGTAAAAGTCATACCACTACTGAAAACAGAATGCTACAAATAGAATAATGTCATTTGTTTCCAAAGGTTATCCATATACTAAAGCAATGCAGAAATAATAATAAAAGTGAGATATTCCGTGGCAACCTTTGGAGGTGAGGTTAGAACTGTAACATACAGGCTATATTGGGGTAAATACTGCAGCCAAAAGTGTCAATGGCAAGTATTCTCAGGGTGAACAGGAAATGGTTACTTTATTTTTTCTACCATTATTTAATATTATGGTTAAAATGAAGATATTAATTTGCATACAAATGACCTTTTGTTGATATAACTGGATTTTTGAATCACCTTTAGTTACTATATTATCTGTCATCTGTCTATTCAAATATGTATATTATGTGTGTATGTTTAAAGTATTGAAAGAAGAAATAAATCCTTCAAACCAAATAAAACACATGAATCCTTTAAACCAAATAAATCAAAAGACACATGAAAGCAGAAATAAATTTTTGTCATAAAAATTGATATTTAGTGTTAAAGCAGCCATTTGTTGTGCTAAACGGCTTTCATAAACTTTTATTCATTGAGGGGCTTCATAAGGTTTGAAAGGCTAATGAAAAAAGATTGATTGACGTGATATTTTGTCTTCCAACAAGCAGAGGAACACTTGGCAGCATCAGTCCATCAGTATGCTGATGACACTCAGCCCAACTTTGCTTTTTATCTGACCCAGATGGTGTTTTGTCAGCTTTTTGTTGTGTTTTGCTGTTAAGGACATGGATTAAAACTAAGTTGCATTCCAAACAAGAAAGACAGGCCAGGCGGGAGGAATCATCTGGAGCATGTACAAAGAGCAGTCTTTTGCAGTGATTTTTATGTCATTGCTACTGAAAATCTTTGATCCACAGTACTTATCAGTTAACACCAGTAGTTAAAATCCAGTTGTATATGATTTATAATTTTCATGTCTATTTGAAAGGAAACCAGAGGAGGAACTCTATGGGTGCTGTGCTATTCCAACAGGAATGAAAAAAATAAGAAGAAAATTAGGAGTGTAATCAGCTATGTAGGGAAACCATGGGAATGTCCTGCTATGTTTTACTTTGAGAGCCAATTAAAAACAGTAAAATGATGAGCCTTTTGACTCAGCATGTCATTTGATGATATAGTGGACCATGCACGTTACGAATTCATACTGGAATATTCTTTAATATTATGTGTACTAGGATCTAATTCTCTCCCCACTCACTATTTGATTCACATGGTGCGACATTTATTTTCTCCACTCTTTCTCTTATTCCTAAAATATAAACATGATGATAATCATTGCAAATTCAAACTAATCTCTTTTGGTTCCTTTGCTCCTGCTAGTTAACTACAGGAGATTTAAGTTCTAATTCCAATTCAGTTATTACTGTAATTGCGACTTCTAGTGAATTGTTGAAGCTTAAAAATGTAGTTTAACCATGTGAAGAATGATAAATTAGATAAAAAGATGCCCAAGAATTATTTACCTTACACTGTAAGACATTTTATTTCTTTTTGATTTCATTCAAAATTCCTCCAGGGTGGCTGCTGACCAGGAAATTTCTAAGACTTTAAAACTGGAATGTGAAGACAATTACATTTCAATCTTCTACATCTTACACTCTTGAGAAGTTTCACACTATCCCAAATTGTGTTTCTCACTTACCAAGATGGCCTTAAAGTTCCATTCATCTTGGTTAAACTTTCGACAGATTTCTTCATGACTGTAGGCACCTGACCTCATTTTTTCTTAGAACATTTGCTTTAGGAAACTTGCAATTGTAAATTCTTTGTCTGCCCCTTTGAAATGTATGTGAATCTTTTTCCAGTGTCCTGCCAATTTTACAGCCCAGGAAATGTCTTGCTCAGGGACTTGGAAGCCATCTCTTTGAAATGAAAACTTCTAAGAAGACAGTCCCACTCTCTCCTGTCCCTGTTGGAGGGTAGGAGGCTAACTTTGATGGGCACCAATTAGCAGACACAGATGGTCACATCACAAAGAACATTTGCAAACTCAGGAATAACTCAACTTCTTTACATATCCCACTGACAACCGTTCATTCCCCTTAAAGTTCTCCAATTCTTTTCCATTAGTTCACCTAATGCTTAACCACCTCCCTCTATTTTTGTTTCAGTTGAATTGAGTTCAATCTCTCTCTCTTGCAATAGCTTGAATAAAGATTTCTTGTCAGTTTAAGTTTGTCTGGTATGACAGTTGCTTTGACACTTCTCATCTTTTTGTCATTATTTTGGCAAGTTTCAGGGGAGAGGAAAGCCATTCTTATTTTCTCAAATATAACATTAAGTTTCTGTACTCAAGTTTTTAGCTAATTCTTTTTTGTATAACCTATACTCATGGTCCCCAATTTGGCTCATATTGTTCCCTGATGCTGCCATTATTGATTCTTATTAGGTGAAATTCTGTTACTTTAAGAGTTTCAAAGTCTTGTTCAAATGAAGTCCACCCTATGAAATATTATCACACTTATTTATTCAAAAGTGATCTTGCCTTGTCTAAATTTCTATCGTACATTTTATACTTCTCTCACAAGTTAGCATTATATTTGTTATATAGCATATATAATTATGTATAGTACATAATACTTGATAGTGATAATAAGTGACTGTTACTCATTTATGTATTTGCTAAGCTATACCTTTTAATGTTATTTTTAAACTGTTCTCTCTCTACTTATAAAAACAAAATTGGCTGCAAAACACTACACCACGTTACAATGGTAGCTGCCTCACACTGCTGGTGTTAACTGCATCTATTGATCTCATTTCTTCTTGTGCTTGATTTAATCTCATGTTGTTTTGTACAGTGACACGCTGTCCAGCCTTGTCGCCTAGGATCAATGGGTAATCCCATATGGTCTAGGTGTGCAGTTGGCCATCCTCTAGGTTTGTGTCATCCATTCTATGATATTCACTTGACAACAAAGTCAACTCATGAAGCCTTTCTCCGAACATATCCCCTTGATTATGCAGTGCATGACTGTGTTATTTTAAAAATGCAAGTTATAAAATATTTACTACTGCAAATATAATTGCTTTTATTGGGATATATGTATATATCTATAAAACATATGAGAAAATGTAATATTATGTAGAGCATTGCTTTTGTAAGGTTCATTGACAAAATGCAACATCTAATACCATTTTAGAGTAATGTGGACTAGAGGATTGGTATAAACACTTTGAATTTAATAGAAAAGATTTTGTTTTTCCAAATAAAATGATAATTAAGGCAAACATGTTCCAAAGAGACAAAATCAGAGTTGTTCTAGTAGAAGATAATGATATATTTATTTTGTGTTAGTCTCATTCCTAACTCCCAGGAGACTTTGGAATCTCATATAAGATTGGAAAATTTCATGGCAATTGTTTCTCTGTGTCTCTCTATAATATATATATATACACATATATATGTATATATGTATATATATATGTATATATGTATAAATGCATATATATGATATATAATAATGTGTGTATATACCCATATGTATGTATGTATATATGTGTATATTATATATACAATATAAACATAAACACACATATATATGCAAATTCTGTTTGAAGAGAGGGACCTTTTTTAAAATTACTGTTACATTTAGTTGAGAAAGTTCTATCTTCTATTTGCCATATTGTTCTCACTTTGAACAAAAAATATCTTTATGTTTTAAGGTCCTGGAACTGGTAACAATACTTAATCCACAGGTGACAAAAATCACTAAATAGAATTCTCTTTCAGCCTATAACAGCAGTTGAAAACCATAGTTTTTTATATATAAAGTTTTATTGCAACACAGTCATGTTTATTCATTATGTGCAGCCTATGGTTGCTTTCCTAATACTAGGATAGAACTGAGAATCTGCAACAGAAACCTTTAAACCCACAATGCATAAAATATTCACCATCTGGTGCTCTCTCTATATATAAAGGTTGCCAACACCTGTTCTTAACTAAAAAAGACAAAGTATAAAATTAAAAAAAAATTAGCTTTCCTCATTTTAACAGATACGTAGGTTTAGGATAAGTCAAATCTACACACAGTAGTTAATGTGAAAAAATACTGAGATTTTAATTGCCAATAAACTTCACATAATTTGAAGTTTATGGTGTCCTCACTCGATGTGTAAACACAGTTTTAAGAAGACATTACTTTGATGACCTTTCTTAATTAAGAAAGCTTCCTTTGGTGGATTAGAGCAGGAGATGGCAAACTATTGCCTGAGGGTGAAATTCAGCTTGCAGTTTGTTTTTATATAGCCTTGAGTCATATAAAATATTTGTAATTGGCTATTATAAATTATAACACAAACACAAAGACTATATTGCAGAGACCATATGTAGCCAGCAAAACCTAAAATATTTACTATATAACCCTTTACAGAAAAAATTTGCTCACCTCAGGATGACTACTTTTAGAAATGTATTTAAGTTTCTGTATTTGACAAGTCAAAGTCTAAAAGAAAAAAAGTATAAACAAACATTCCAAAAGTTCTCTTCAAAATTAAAATGTTTAATGGGACTAAATATGCTTTTTTAAAAGAAATCATTCAAGGTAATGTAGTTAAAGATCTGCATTTAAAGGTCTCTCTTACAGATGAGTCAATACTTTGTTTTGTCTACACAATGGAATTAGAGGCAGGGGAAAATTCGTGGAAGCCACAAATATGCAGACTTCACTACAATAAGTACAATAAGAAAAATAATTATTTAAATTTACTAGGTCTCACTTATAAATCATAAAGAGTTTTCTATTAGTAAAATAGAGTATTAGCTAAATAGAGTACTTTTTAGTATAATGGTGTAAAACAGTCTATTAAGAGTGAAGTGGAGTTAAAGCTCCTAATATATTTCTATTACATATTTAATTTTCAAGAACACTTTACATTTTCTGAATATTACTTTATCTTTAGATGCCACTATTGTTTTATAAATGCATTATCTTCATTAACTCTGTGAAAATATTAATATATTTTTTTACACATTTTTAAATGTTTTATACTATTTTGCATCTGTGAGATTTGATTGCTGGTTCCCATATTAAAAGCTTTATCCGAAATTCCTATTAATGTTTGGCTTTTATGTTTTGTAACAGATCACTGAAAAGCTGTCTGGGAACCTTATATATGGAGGTGAAGCTTCTCTCCTCTGGAGGTTGATGGAGTTGTGATGCTTGCTTTGGAATCAAGAATGTTGGCATTTTTACGTCTTGTCCCTTGTGTTCTTCAGATATCTCCAGAAGACTCTTGCAGCTCTTGCCATGGAAATTAATAAGTCTGTATTCCTAAAATCCCTTAGATGGCTGTCATATAAAGACCAGAGAGTCGAGTATTTAGCACTGAATTACAGGTTTCAGAGTTGGCTTAGTTTTCTTCTAGCCTTGGGATGACTGAGGAATTGGCTTAAGTTGAACCCTCCTGCAAGAGGACTAACTCAAGGAAGGTTTAAGAACATTAAATACAAGGTAAAGGAGGATCCTACCACACACCTATAAGGAAGCATGTGATCAGCAAGGTGTTAAACTCAAGAAACTGCAATACTGATGACTTCATTCTAAAATGGGGTCCAGTATACAGGAGATATTTGGGTGACACGTCTGGAGGAGCAAGAATTTCACGACGCTGTTGCAGGGCATACTGTGATGCTGCATACCCTGTATCCAGCCTCAGCACCAAGTAAGCATTTTGGTGTTGCCTTGTAGTCTTAGAATTTGTCATTTTGAATGCAGAAACCTTGCTGTCTGAGTAGTGTGAACATTGCTGAATGCAAATGGTCATCTATTCGTCTTAATCTCATCATGATGATTTCTTTTTCCTGCTTTAGATCTGGCCTTTTAATGCACTATTTTACTAGCCCTCTCTTTTGCCCTTTTCAGAAAATATATCATCAGGCCAGCTTTGCTATGAAGAGTTACCAGTTCCAAGAGTGACAGAAAAAATATGGAGGTCCACCACCACTTAACCCAGAGATCCCCAACCTTCTTGGCACCAGGGACCAGTGCTCCTATGAGTATCTAATGCCTGATGATCTGAGGTGGAGCTGAAGTGGTGACACTAGTGCTGGGGAGCGGCTGCAAATATAGATGAAATATCTTGCTGGCCTGCCACTCACCTCCTGCTATGTGGCTGGTTCCTAACAGGCCATGGACTGGTACCATGGGGACCCCTGGCATAATCAATACTGTTTAGCCACTTTCAGGAGCAGCTAACATTGCTAATTGCTGAATCTCTGGGGGAAATTCATTACCTTGATTTAGTTTGTTCTTGGCTTGTCATTGGTTCAGCTTTAAGGTCAGTTAACTCTTCTAAGCTAACACTCCTTCATCAGCTTTTTAGCTTCCAACATTGTTTTTGATCTTTCTTTTCTCCTATTTGTGTTGATTTTGAATTTACATTTTAACAATATTTTACTATCCTTTTGGAATACGTGTTCCTCATGTATTTGCTCCATAAATCGCTCTGGCAGGTTAGCAAACCCTATGGACTTCTCAAAATAATGACTTAAATTCATGAAATAAAATATATAGGAATAAAACAGAAAGCAATTGCATTGAAAAGCAGTTATAAAGTATTTTAAATAGCATTTTTGATATAAGAATAAACATGTGTCTCCACTCATGCATTAAATAAAAATATTGAGTTGTGGGTCTAATATTTATTATAATTTGGTAGTGATCGGTGTAATCTAAATTTCTAGATTTGTGATAGCTAAAATATGTATACATTTTCCCCAAGTTCAAATTCATTCAAGTTTAGGTATCCTGGTTATGAATTCCTGATTTAAAGGGTCTTCAAAGATACATGAACCAAATTTGTGTTTTAATGTTTTACCTTAAACTAAAAGCATCATGTTACATCCATGAAAATAGAAACAATTTTCCACAATAATATTTATTGAAAACACAGTCAAAATGCTGGAAATACTTCATAGTCACTGTATGTGATATTTCACTACTCTTACAAAGAAAAAAGTGTAAATATAAATATATTTAATAGATGATATGCATTATTTTGAATGTGTTCACACAGGCAGAATGCTACCAGAATAAAGATGTGGTACTGATATTTAAATTGAATGAAATATATGCTTGTTATTCAAAAAAGGTCATTATGCAGTTGTTGAGATAAATGGGGTGAGAAAAGAAAACATGTTTTGAGGTTGTCATCGTTTACGTTGTGGAACATCTAGTGTAACATCAGAAGGCATAGCATAGGGTGTGCTGTTGCGTGATCATGTCTAGGTGTGTGGGAAAAAGAAGTTCTCTGAACTTTGGCTCATATCTTTGTGGTTTGGGGACTGAATCTTTCTGAGCTGACATATTAAAATAAGTGTCTAAAATGCTTTATTAGAAGATGTAATTTGAGGAAGCATAAAAGTGTATAAGAACTTTTGGTTCAGCCAAAAGCTTAAAGACATGTTAAATAGAGATTAAAACAATAGGATCAGTAGTAATCAGATCCTTTATTTACAAATTCTAATATCTAAAATATATCATCAATGAAAATCACCTTAAAGTCTTGAGCAGAATAGTTCTTAATCGAAAGCATAATAAAGACTACCCAGAATATCATCCTATCAACTACCCAGAATATCATCCTATCACCCTTAGTTTTAAAGAAGTTTTGTGGTAAGTTAAAGAAATATTAGTTTATATTGATTGGAAGAGTTACCAAAAAAAAAAAAAAAAAAAAAATGGCATGCCTTGACTGATTTAAGTCTATTTATTATTTTAATCTGTTTAGACTTGCCCTGCAGTATGACTAAATCTGAAAGTAATATTTAACTAAAGCCAGGTACTTTTGTTCAGAAGGTATTATACAGATTGACTATGGAGCATCTAACATGCAGGCTGTGGTGGGGGGTTGGAGAAAGAACTAAAGAACCCAAAGGGAAAAGGCAGATGGGAGCAGAGGGTCTTATTCCAGATCGACAGTGAGGGATGTAATTCTTATTCCCGAGGCTTTGAATTAGTCTTTCCTTAGCAGTAGGTCTGTTGTATCATAGACATTTTAAAAATTTACCTTTTCCTAAAGATGCCTTTATTTCACTATGTATATATTTCATAACATATAGAATTCATTCAACATCTGAAAGAGGTTGTACTACTTTCTCCTGCCTCTATAGTGTCAAATAGGAAGTCTACAGTTATTCTATTTGATGTTTACCTATAAGTAATACCTTTATGGCCTCTTTCCTGATTGTTTTCTTTGTCTTTAGCTTTCAAAATTTAATTATGATATTCCCAAACAGAATTTTTTAGGTTTGTACTTGTGGGGTTCGCTGAGATTTTTAAATCTGGGTTTAGTTATTTCTCCAAATGTGGATGTTTTCAGCCATTTTTTGTTCAAATACTCTTTCACATCCATCTACATTATTTTACTTTCTTATCAACATATTTTATAATTATTTACAAGTTAAATAGAATCAAAAGGAGTTAGTTGCTTGTTGATTGACCAGAAAATAATAGTTCAGTTTCATTATGCGCATAATTGCTATTAGAATTGTTCATATCATATAAATTTACCTAAGGATAATTATTATTATAAAACAGGTAATTATATAATACTTATGATGAACCACAATCAAATCTATGCGGTTCACATTTAGGAATTAATTTAATTGCTCAACATTTCTATTTAATACCTAAAATATCTTTGTCATCACGAGTAAAAACTTTCAGAATTCACACTTTATTTAGTACTGGTTAACTGCTATAACAATCATGTCCAAAATCTAACTGAAATAATAAAATAAAAGTTTAGTTTTACTTAGACTGAATCTGGTGAAAATGTTTCTGATCAGGTAGCTGCCCTAAGAAACCCCCTTGAAGTAAGAAGGTCACTAGTTGATGCTATGTTGTCACTCTGCCATCTTGTGGCTTCAAGTTGACCTTGACACCATTAAGGGGTCTGCAGTCGGGGTAAAGAAAGCTTGAGGAAAGCACACAATACATTTAACACTGGGACCTGAAACTGACACATGTTACATTAGACAAACCTAAGTTCATGGTCCCACCTATGAGATATGAAAAAATAGAAAATATGATAAAATATATTCTTTAGCACAAAACCCAGTTTCCAGCAAAAGTTTCTTAGTATATAAGGGAAACGAATTTCTGGTAGTCTTCTATGACATAATGGACCAGAATACAAATTAAGGAATTTGGCTGTCAAGACTCTGGTAGTTTATTTTGTCATACACAAAAATACATAGTTCATATTTTATAGTGCAGTATGTGTCATAGTATATAGCATAGTATAATAGTGTTTGATATCTATTAGGCATTCAGTCAAGATAATCCATTATTGTATTATTTAATGAAGAATTAGTAGCAGTTTAAGAATAAAACATTGCAAGGTTATGAGGTTATCTTATAGAATACAAAGGTAAGGATGAAATATGCTCAAGATGAATAAAAAAAATCTCAGCAGAGAATTAGAAACTATAATAAAGAAACAAGTAGAAAATCTAAGACTTTAAAATATTCCTAAATTAAAAAATAATTCACTGGATAAGTTTAACAGCATAACATATACGATAGAAAACAAAAACAGAATTTTAAAATAGATCTATAGAGTGTTAGATTTCATAAATGTTAACTTTAAGCATATTAAGGGATTATTTATATAGTCATGAGGCAACCAGTAGCTCATATTTTATTGAAAAATGTCTAGAAACAGTCTATAATCAAATCGTTAAATAATATCTATAAATATGTATATATGTTTATATGTTTCCTTTCCTTTTTCCTGATAAATTTATATATCAATCTCTCCTCCATGTATTTGGATGATGCCTTTTTTTTAAATTTTATTTTCAATTACAGGTGACATTCAATATCATTTACTAGTTTCAAGTATACAGCATGGTGATTAAACATTCATATAATTTACTGACCTGACACTATAGATAGTTATCACACTGTAATTGAATATATTCCCTATACTTTATTTACACACTCTTGACTATTTGATCACAGGTGAAGGAATTAAGAAGTACAGGATGTCTTTATTTTTTATATATTTTAGTAAAAATGTAGAAAAATAAATTCTATGTAGTCCTAAATTTGAATAGGTTAAAAAAAATTAAAAACCACAAGGTTGATTTTCATGATAGAAAACGCAAAAGTATTTCATAAAAATGAAACAATTTAATATAATAAATAAAATACTGAGATATATGCAGGGAACAATTTTTTAAATTGAATTTTCCATTGTAATATACCTTACAAAAACAGTATAATACTGAAGGTTATAGTAAGTCAGAAAAGCAACATGACTTGAAAATGGTTTGATTTTTACAGAACTATGGTGATACATATATGCAATCATGTATTTAGTGTGTGACAGGATTCAAGAAGGAAATACACACACATACATAGACACAGGCATACTAAAATTAAGATGTAACAAATTAACATGTATTTGATTTTTTATATAAAACCAAACACAATTACTAAAATGTTTAACTGAAAATCTTGATATTTATATTAAACATGCCAAATCAGGATTCTGAAGTCAATTTTTTACTTCCTTCTAGATACTTGGAATTACTTTGCTATAACCTAACACTGAATTAAAGTAATAAACACAGGAATATATGTATGTCTTATAGTCTAGAATTAAGAAAGTTGAAGAAAACTAATTCGGTACTGATGTAATGAGAAAATTAAGAAAAGTCTAGTTCTCCACAATTTATAATTAAGTTAAAATATTTATGTTTAATTTTTATAGAATATTATATAATTAGAAGAATCCATAGGGTACGGAGATAGAATAGTTCTCTTTACATATAACTGTTTCTTTAATCAAAACCAAGGTGATAATCTGAGTGTTTAAAACTGATGGTAAATAAGTCTTCCTAGTAAACAATGGAAGGTTTTCATATTTCTAAGAAGTTTTTATTTGAGATTCAACTGCAAGGTGAATGTTAAAATTCTAAAACCACTTCATGGAACTATGATTGGCATACAAAAAGCTGTACATATTTAACACATACAAATGGATGCATTTAGGTAAGTATACACTCATGAAGTCATCACCTGTCTAGGCCATAAACATAGCTATCATCAAGGAAAGTTTCCTCCCACTATTATTTAAATTTTTGTGATAAAAACATTTATCATACAATCTACCAGCAGCAAAATTTTAACTATACAATACAGTATTGATAATTATAGGTGCTATTTAGCACACTAAGTTCTAGGACTCACTCATCTTGTACAACTGAAACTTTGTCCTGTTTATTTAATAATTGCCTGTTTCCCCCACCTCCAGGTCCTGGCAACCACCATTCTACTCTTTGCTTCAATGAGTCTCATTATGTTAAGTTCCTTACATAAGCGGCATCAAAAAATGTTTCTTCCTCTGTGTCTGGCTTATTCAACTTAGCATAATGTTCTCCAGGATCATCTCTGTCAGAACTTACATATTTTTTTTTTAAGGCTGAGCAATATTCCAACGTGTATAAGTACTGCATTTTCTTTTTTCAGATATCAATCAGTGAACATTTAGATTGCTCCCATCTCTTGGCTATTGTGAATGATGTGTCAGTGGAAATGAAAATGCAGATATCTTTTTTAGGTCCTGATTTCAATTCCTTGAATACATAGCCTGAAGTGAGCTGCTGGGTTTTATGAATATTCTATTTTGAAATTTGGGGGGAACAATCATACTGTTTTCTATAGTTGCTGCACCAAATTACATTCCCATTAACAATGCATAGAGCTTTTCAATCCTCCACATTCTTGACAATCTTAAGAGGTATGAGATCACATTTCATTGTGGTTCTGATTGGCATTTTCCTAATGGTTAATGTTGAGTACTTTTATATGTCTGTTGGCTATTTTAACGTATTTTTTGAAGAAATATCTAATCAAATCTTGTGACCAGTTTTTAATTGGCTTATTTGGTTTCCTTTTGCTCTAAGTTCCTGTTATATTTTGGAGATTAACACTTTATCAGCTATACAGTTAGGAAATATTTTCTCTCACTCCATAGGTTGCCCCTTTATTTTGTTGATGGATTTTCTTTGTTGTTCGAAAGCTTATTAGTTTGATATTATCCCAGTTGTCTATTATTGCATTTGTTGCCTACGCTTTTGGTGTCACATGTTGAATTTTTTATTGCTCTAAATAGACATACTAGAAATAGATGTCATCATTAAAGGGAATGTGAAAAGAAAAGGAGACTTTGATATCAAATTTTAAAAACAGAAGTAAGAAAACAGAGAAAAATGGCAGCTGCAACATATTCTTAATATAACAGTAATAAACATTCTTGTTTTAGAAGAAAAAAGAAGGATGCTCTGGAGCATACTGCATACACTGAGGTTTTGTGGACATTTTTTGGTAGGTAGGAGACAGTGGGCGGCTCTCCAGGTTCCTTTGCTGTAGAGTTTAAAGGTGGGATATATTTAGAATCTGTGAGAAAATTCCCTTCTTAAGTGTACTGTTCACCTGTTAATCTTCTAAAGAAATCCAACTGTTATTTCTCTTACTGACAATGTACTGAAGTATTATTGTACAGAACAAAACAATAACAATGAGATCTGAACAAAGCAAATGGCTCAGCATTGCCAGAAAACTTACGTTTTTACCATGAATTTTTATAAGATACAGAAGAAAATATAATTTTGTTGAAAATGCCCAAGACAAATTAGTATATTTCTATACTTAAATACATTGTAGTGATTAAAGTACTTTTACATCATTTCATAATCCCTCAATAATACTTTTCTAAGTGTTTTATAAAAGAATAAAGTATGTACAAATCATTTTAGAAACAATTGCTTATAAGTATAACCAGCTTAACTGGATAATGCCCCTTTGTATAGTTGCATATAATTTTTGAAAATCAGCCTGTTAGCTCAAGCCTTAATTAAATCAATTTGGCTTTAAAATTGCAGGGTTCTTTGAATTTATTGAATGTGAATTTCTAGTGTATCAATTAAAATATTAAATAATAATTATTGTGTTCATGCTTATTTCTAGACAATATGTATTAACCAGTAATGTATAGATTGGTGATTTTATAAACTTGACCTCAAAGGAAAGGGGAGTAAAAGCAAAAATAAATGAATGGGACTATATCAAATTAAAAAGCTTCTGGATAGCACAAGAAGCCATGAACAAAATAACGAGTCAACCAACTGAATGGGAGAAGATATTTGCAAATGCCTCAAATAAGAGTTTAATATCTAAAATACATAAAGAACTCATATAATTCAAAACAAAAAACACAAAGAACCTAAATAAAAAATGGGCCGAGGACCTGAACAGACACTTCTCCCAAGATGACATACAAATGGCCAACAGACATAAGAAAAGATGCTCAACTTTACTAGCTATTAGAGAAATGGAAATCTAAACCACAATGAGATATCACCTTATACGTTCTAGAAAGGCTATTGTTGAAAAGACAAGTAATAACAAGTGTTAGAGAGATTGTGGTGGAAAAGTAACCCTCATATACTGCTAGTGGGAATGTAAATTGGTACAGACACTGTGGACAACAGTATGGACGTTCTTTAAAAAATGAAAAATTGAATTACTATATGATCTGCAATCCTTCTTCTGGGTATCTACCCAGGAAATTTGAAAACTTTCATCCATAAAGAAATATATACCCCAATGTTCATTGCAGCACTATTCACAGTAGCTAAAACATGCAAACAACCAAAGTACCCTTCAGTAGATGATTAAATAAAGAAGTAGTACAAACATATAATAGAATATTACTCAGCCATTAAAAAGATGAAATACTGCCATTCACAACAGCATGGATGGATCTTGAGCTTATCATGCTAAGCAAAACATATCTGACAGAAAAAATTGAGAGCCATACGATTTCTCTCATATATAGGATATCAACCTGAAAGCAACAAACAAATTAGAAAAAAAAAAAAACATAGACACAGGCAATGGTTTAGTGGTTACCAGAAGGAAAGGGAAGAGGGGGAAGGTAGATAAAGGCAAAGGGGTCAAATACATGATGATTCAAGGAGAGAGATTAGCATTGGATGGTGAACACACAACGCAATATACAGATAATGTATTAATTAACATATACACTTGTAAGCTATAAAATTTTATTAACGAATGGCATCCCATAAATAAAAAAAAAAACCGTTGCTTTTGGGGTATTTATAACTCAACGGAGAAGTCTGACAAAGCAAATCTTATCAATATGAAGTTTATGCTATGACTCGGGGAGCACAAAGACTGGAGTGTTAAAGTCAAAATAATGGGTCCAGGAAAGACTTTCATGTATATATAATGATATTTATAATTTACAGAGAAATAGAAGTTTTATCAAGGCAAAGAAGGATGGAAAAAGAATTCAAAACTGTAAAAATAGCATAAAAAAAGCCACCAATATGTTATACAGTGTGGTGTAGACAACCAGGTACAACATGTAATATTCAAGTAACCAAAATTTGAGAGATAAAGCTAAGGACTTAAGTCATGTTGGGGCCTTGTTTGACATGTATTATATTACATTTTATTTTGTTAATGATGAAGAGCAATAAACATGTATACAGGAGTTAATGAAACCATCTGGCTATATATTGAAGAGTTTAAAATAGAAAACACTAAAATCAGAATAAATCAAATATATGTCAATAGTGCTATATATACATGCTTGGATGATGGGTAAACAAATGAATGAAAACATATTATGTATGGTAAAATACTGTTAACTAAATTGAATCATATAACTTTTTAAGAATTTTATATATTTTTTAATTTTTAAAATTATTATTTTTTAAGGAATAAAATGCAAACATGTTTGGTCTTCAGATAAGGAATCTGAAATTTAGAAAACAGGTGACTTTTCAGAGGTAAAGTCAAATTCTTCACTTCTCAAACAATTTGTTTTCCACTCTTCTATTTTCTCAATTAAATTATGAAAGTAATAACTTAAAATTTATCTTTACAGGAAACAGGTTTTTAAAATAAATTTGCAGTAGTTATTTTAGGTTCCTTTTATGTATGTAGGGAAAGGTTTTATATCACTTTGCCTGTCTAAAATATCATTAGACAGATAGAAGTTTTACATTTAATAAAATAATCTATCTATATATTTTAATGACTTTTAAAAGCATATGATAGCTCTTTTCTAAAATTAGTTTTAATAGTTTAACAATTGAATCACTTCTTAGGCAAATACTATTATCAGATTTTTTTTTATATTTATTTGAAACCTTACAACGTACTATATGTATTATTTTAAAAATGTGTGGGTGAGTCTGTTCTTAGATTGATAAGAGTTTTACATTAAAAAATAATCATCTACATATTTTAAAGGCTTTTAAAAGCATAAGATAGCTTTTATTCTAAAATTAGTTTTAATAGTTTAACAATTGAACCACTTCTTAGGCAAATACTATTAGAATTTTTTAATATTTATTTGAAAAACACAGTAAGTGCTATACATATTACTTAAAACATGTGTGGGTGAGTGTGCTGAAAATACAGAAGACTGTTACATGCATTTTAATTCACTTTTTAAAATGTTTATGATTTTATTTAGCTCCATGTTCAACAGTAGAAATACTAAGGGTGGAAGTACATTAAGTATTAATTATTTTAGATCTTAGTATAGAGCTTTCACACACATTTTTAAAGAAACCAGCATGCACTAATACATATTTTTAGAGTGTAATATTCATCATACACCTCATTTCAAAACAGTGTTTATATTTTGATTTGTGCCAGGTACCACACTTATCGTTATAATTTATTTATTTTTAAAATGTTTTCATTTCCCCGTTTTCTCTGCCATTGGAGAAGTTTTCCACAGACACCCATGCTAATGTGTTTATTGACATTATTCATTATCTCTGAAAATATAACTAGTGTGGTCTATCCATAGCTATAGTTTAATTTGTATTAAGGTTATTGTGAGAGTAATTACATTTAATTTGTATTAAGGCTATTGTGAGAGTAATTACATTTAATTTGTAATTATTTTATTCCATACAGTTTTCAAGGCCTATTCATATTTACAATAGATTCATCTAATTCAGGACACGCATCTGCTTCATACTCTACGGCCACAGTCACTCACCATATTGTTCTTACACATTTCCTTGATGGTGAATCTCTATCTGAGTTGCCACTATCTCACTGCCACCATAAATAAGGCTTACTGAGGACTCAAAAATATATCTGTCTGGGGAGCTGAGTGAGAGATTTGTTGTACATACTGAGTAAAAGAATTGATGTCGTAGGGAATGAACATTTTAAAAATTGACTAAGGACTGCCAGATGGGTCTCCGGATCACAATATGAGTTCAAGGAAAGTGTGAGGTTCTCCATAACCCTACATCTTTCTATCAACTTCCTTTTCCAGCTTGGCAATCTAATTTATATTAATTGAATCTTATGGTTGTTTAAAATTCATTTATATGAATGCTAGCTAAGTTGAATGGCTAAATTAATATTTTTGTGTGTATGTTGTATGTGTGTATATAGATTTATGGAGGTAAGTGCATTGATGAAAGATATCTAAAAAAAATCAAAGACAAAGATCAATTTTTTTCGTATTGAATTTCTGTACTTCTTTTGTTAATGTATAGAAGTACATTGTATAGAAGTACATTGTAATGCATAGAAGTGCCTTGTTGGTTTAGAATTATTTATATATATATATATATATACACACACACACATACATACATACATACATACATACATCGTCTTCAGAATGGGGCCTGCCTGTTAACTCCTTCTGTGATATACCACAAGCAGTATAATTACTTTCAATCAATTCAGTTGTATAGAATTTTACCTTATGACTTTGCTTGTTTGTCTTAGTTCTCCCCTTAAGGAGACAAAGATATTTTTCTAAATTTTCTTCTATTACATTTTAAATTTGTCTTTTCCATTTAGCATTTATATTTATCTAGAAGATATGCTTCTGTATGGTATAAAAACTCTTTTATTTTAGTTCATGCAGTAGGCCAGATTTAAAACAATTATGTCTACACTGATTTGTAAAGTTTTTTGATCATATATTGTGTTCTCATATACAGATATATCTCTTTCTGAATGCTCAATTGTTATCTACTTTTCTGTTTTTTTTTTTTTATACAGTATCACCTACCTGCCTGCATTTAGTTACTTGTTCATTTATCCGCTCACTTGTTCATTCACTCACTTATATTACCATTTGCTGGTAACATGTTTTAGCATCTGTAGAACACTTTTTTTAATTCCAACAATTCTGTAAATATTTGTGAACTTTTTCCTAAGAATCTGTCCATAAAATTTCTTTAATTAAAAATACATTAGATATTTAATTAGAGTAGAATTGAATTTCTAGATTGCTTTGAGAAGACTTGGCATTTAACCATGTTAATTCATGCCATAAAGTAAAAACTGCATATGTTTTTATTTATATTGTCCTTTTAAATTTTTAGCATTTTAAAATTATGTATACATGCTCTTATCTTTAAATAATTACATATCCAGGAACATTGAATGTATAAATGCTAAGAATAATACATTTAAATTCTCTCTACACACATTAATCATAAATAAGTGCAAGTTTTTAATTATGTAATTCAAATGATCTATATCATGACATATTTAGTATATTTAAATATTCAATCTATAACATTTATTTTTTATTAGTTTCTATAGGCCTGAAACATATTTTTTTATCCTGTTATATTAAACTTTTAATAAAACCCTTATATTTAAGCTTATTTATAAATTTTTTGGTTTCGCCAAACTATTTTTTCACAGTTTATTTACCCATAATTTTTTTATTTTTTACTTTTTTGGCCAGATCTAAATTTATTTTAAATATTGTCACAAGGTTTTTAATAATCTGACAATCTTTCTTCTTAATCTATAGTTTATTCAGTTAAATTTCTGAAAATAATGGTTTTCAGAAGTCAGTTATACTATCTTATATTTTCCATTAATCAACTTTTCTATATTCTTTATCTCTTCTAATCTTCCACTTTTTATATCAAATTTTTATGCTGATTTACATGTTATATACCATACTTTATTCTTTGGGTGATTGATCCTTTCATATTCCTATTATAATACTACCTATACTTGTATGTTTATACCCCTCTATCCTTAAATATCTTTTTCACTTTTATATTACCTCCAGAAAGTCAAAGTAAAATATTTTTATTGCTCTCTGCTCTTTCTCTTTTCTCTTCCATTTTCGTAAAATATAATTCTCAAGATTTAAAGATGTATATGATTTCGATATTGATTTGTAAACAAGTAGTCATGATTTCTCTTTGCTTTCCATACATCTGCCACAGCATTGTTTCAGCCAGTGTTCAATCAGAAAAGCAGAAATCTCTGATCGTGCTTGAAACAGATGAATTTATAAGTGGAAATTAGATACAAATGTGATCAAAGTGCAGGCCGGAAATAATCAAGCAAGTATCTGAAGTAATTACAGGAAGAGGCGACTACTTTAGGAAAATTATATTGCTGCGTTTGCTAGATGTCCACACTGCTCACGCAGCGTGGGCAGCCTGTGTGCGATCAAGCTGCATGTGTGAGCTGCAAACCAGGGGGAAATGAAGGAAGGAAGTCTGGAAAATGTAGTTTTTAATTTCTAATGCCACTAATCTAGAGCAGACTGAAAAAGTGGCCCTGAGACAAAAGAGTCACTACCTGGCTCAGGTACATTTTCAAGATGATCTTTGTGTGATGGATTTTCCCAAAGACTTGGATGCTCAAGGTTATTCTTATTTTTCCAATGCATATTCATAGCATTTTGCTAGATACAAAATCTTGTTCTCAATGGCTTTTCCTTTGACATTCTGTAGCAACTAGCCCATTTTCTCAACCTTTGAATGTTGTTGTTAACCAATTTGATGCCAGGATAATTCTTGTCACTCTGTGGATATAGCATCTCCATGGAAACACTAACAAATTTTGTACTCTGATGCAATGTAATTTCCCTGTAATGTGTTTGGATTTATTTTTCTCTTCTCTTGCATCCTTTTGGTTACCTTATGCCTCTTTTTAATCTGCTTCATTGCATCATTACTTCCTTTTAGATAATCCCAAGACATTACCTTCAAATTATTCTGCATTTTTTTTTTTTTGAATTGTAATAAGAGCACTCAACTTGAGATCTACTCTCAACAAATTTGTAAATACACAATGCAGCATTGTTAACTAAAGCCACAGTGGCACACAGCACATCTCTAGAGCTTCTTCATATTGTATAACTGAAACTTTATACCAGATGTACATCGACTCCCCATTTCCCTTCCACTCAGCTCATAGCAAACAATCTTCCCCTCCCTGTTTCTGAGTTTCACTATTAAGCTACATCATATAGGTGAAACCATGCAGTATCCGTCCTTCTGAAATGTTTCTTTACTCATGCCTCTCGATCTGGAGTTATATTAGTTTGTGGCATTTTTGCACCTGCAACCCTAACTTGCTAACTTTTGTCTTGTTTCCCATCTTTCTTTACTTTTCTGAAAATGTCTGGCTGAATTCTTTCTAGGTCAGTGATTTATTCTTTAGTAGAATCCATTTTACTACTGAATACATATTGGTGATTTTTGTCATTGTGGTTGTAGTTATTTATCTACTACAAGTATTACATCCTATACTTTCAGACACTACTTCTTTACATCTGTTTGTTCCAGCCTTATATTGCCAGTGTGCTCTTTTCCCCTTAACATTATTTATTATGCTCATTGAAATTATTTGTCTATCTAAGCCACTTTATTCTGTTTCCCCCTGTGTTTTTATCATGTTTGTATTGTATGCTTTGTTTTATTTTATAACAGTGTGCTCTTCAAATGTTTTATTGTTTCTTCTCATTTTTTACATTGAGAACATAAGCTTCTTGAGTCAGCATCATTTGCCTAAGATATGACATCCCAATCCCTAGTGTGTAGGGCCTCTGACAAATTTCAGGATTGAGAGAAATTAGAGAACAGATATGCCAAGAGGAACCAATATTGAAACCAGGATTCACTTCGATCCTGCTTTCATAATCTCAAATTTGTCAATCCAGCCTTTTGAAAATTAGCTCTCTAGCATCAATTTTATTCTTTTCCAAGTACTGCTTCTTGGGAAGTTGGGCAGGGGCCTTTACAAATGACTCCATAACTCCAACAGTTAGTTGGCGTCATGACTCCCACACTCACCAGGCAGTGATGCTGTGATGGCACTCTCTCTCAGAACTTCAGCACAGACTGTGCAATACCACCCTTTCATCTTCTGTATTAGATAATCCCTGTTACTATAAGAATGTACATTTACTACTTGAATTGTCTATGTTTCATTTTTAAACTTATTTTTATAACTTTGAAGCTTAGGAGGACAAAGTTTAAAAAGCAACAAGGAAATAAACTAGCAAAAAACAAAACAAAACAAAAAGACCAAACCAAAACACTTTGATAAAAGCCTGCTTAATGCCCAGCGCTGTGAATAAATTGTTGAAATTTTAATATTTATTTTTATTGCTGTAAGCCCCCAAGATTCCTAAACACTGGGCTCATTCAAATTATTATTATTTTTTTAAAATTTAAATTCAATTTGGATGAGGTAGTAGAGCTCTGTCATAGAATTCTATTTAGAACAAAAATGTTCTTCCTTAAGATGAGATCAGGCTGCATTTAGCTGGCTAGAAGTATATTATTATTAATTTTGAACTGTCAAAATTATTTAATCTGTTTTTTTTTTTACTCTTTTCCCTCAAAGTCCTTTAAAAACAAACAAACTGGCATTGCAATGAGAAAATACATGCAAATATTTTAGCTAGTTAATGCTATGTGTAAGTAGATAAGAATAAGAACTGTGATACATATTCTTGAATAATAATACAAAAAATGAAAAGCAAAATAAAGGATGGACAGGAAAATTGATTCCTTTTTTTTTTTCCCATTTCTATGGGGAGATCACACATAAAAACTTCCCTTTCTTTCCAACTGGCAGGGTTCCTGGGTGTGATGGATGTCTCCGATTCCAAGCGATATTATAGCAAGTTAGGCCAGCATCGCTCTGCTCGGCAATGAAAACAATGCAATGTATTTTCAATGGGCACTTTAGGCAGCTGAGATTTTTCTTTTTATATGTCACTTATAAATTGATACTGTACCTCCATCAAGCAATAGCTTTTAAAACTAAATGAGGATGAAAAATAGTGTACACGTTCACTTGTGTACCTGTGTGTGTGTGTTTAATATTTGGCATTTCTAAGAAGTTGATAAGAGCAACAATTCAAGTGCTGGTATATGTTATATTTTGATGTATTCTCCCTACTTCTTTGCAAAAACAAATTTATCTTCAATTGATCTATCGATAATAAAAAAAATGCAGGACAAATGCTAAAAAAATATTTCAGTGTCTGAAATTGTAATACACCATTTCACTACAAATACATGATACTTCAAGTACTCTGGGTATTGTCTAAGCTTGCCAATTTAGCAGATAAAAATACAAGATTCACAGTTAAATTTGAATTTGAGATAAATAATGACTAAGTTATAGTATAAGTATGTCTCAAATATTGCATAAGAATATTTATGCTTTGAAAATGTACCCTTTTTTAACTGGAATTCAAATTTAGCAGAGAATTCATATTATATTTGGCAACCCTAACATAATCTACCCCATATTTCATTTTCATAAAAAAAAACAGAAGAGAATATGAATTATTTCAATGTTTATGTATGATTACAGAACAAACATGTAGGTGGATTAAATAGATCCTCGACAATGGGAAAGCTTGCTTGCTTTCTTTCTTTCTTTTCTTTCTTTTCTTTCTTTTCTTTCTTTCTTTCTTCTTTCTTATTTTGCTTTTGTCTTTATTTCAGTAAAGTAAAACACTGAACAATGTTTTGTAAAGGTCAGTTGGCAACTGTACCATCTGCTCTGGGTCCCTACAATAAGTAGCCTGCTGGGTCGCTGATACACCCGAGTACATGTTGCTCTCACAAAGAGCAAAATCTTATACTGTATTTCTGCTTGATCCCTTCCATGGATACTGGTTTGACAGCTCAGTAATGGTGTTCGTGACTGAATTCTAGACCTTTATTATGCTGATTACTGCCAAGCCCAGGAATAAAGATACCAGTAGATTAAAACAAAGTGAAATGAAATGCCAGAATCCATGTGTTGAGCACTCACAGATAATACACCTTGATTACTTTTACCAGACATGTTTACCCATGCTCCAGGTTGGCTGTTGAAGTTTCCCAGCTGCACCATTTCCTGGAAATTGACATGGGAAGACAAAATTGCCTAGAAGGTTCTATGTCTCCTATTGCCCCCAGCTATCCACAGTCAATGAATGATTGATAATAGGTTGCAAAATATCTCAAGGTGGGACAACCCTGTAATGCAATCAATAATTTAGTGCTCACTTAATAATTTAGCCTGGCACTATGTGATGAAAAGATTGAAGCTATTGCAAGCCACTAAAACATATTTGAATAATCTCTTATTTTGCAGAAAAATATTATTTCTTTTTGAAAATATGAAAGATATAATAATTTAAAATCTAGTTTATGGATATATAGTTTTGACTGTAATAACAAAATCCTATGGTAAAATAACACGTGATAAAAGGAAGAGTTTTTGTTTGTTTTTGGTTTTGTTTTGTTTTTACAACTTGTTAAATTCAAAGCATGCAGAACATAACCTTTTTCTAGATTTTTGTGTTCCTACACAGATATATACGTTTTCAAACATAAAGTTGCTGACTTCTTAATTGGGTAAATATGACATATGAATGGCACTATAACTCACTTCCAATGACTTCTTTCTAACAAGAAAGTTTGAAACTAAATTAAATCATAAAAATAAAACGACATTTTTTCCCATCCATTTTTGTTCAAGGCACCGAATCTACCTAAGAGAATACCACAATATATAAGGAAAATAAAAGCTAGACAAAAGTCACAGAACCTCAAAGCATACATCTTTATGAAAGATAAAAATTACAGCAGTACAAAGAGAACACTTGCATTCTCAGTAATACATAATTGAATTCTGAATTGTGTCTCTATGCTCACTGTGATAGGCTGCCTAGGTTGCATATATTTGTCTGATTTTTATTAAATTGTATTCTTAGGCAGAAAAATTTTGAACTCTGCAAACTGGCAGCTCAGCAGGGCAATTAACTTGTGCCAATATAGCTGAACACCACACAGTGCCAATATCCACTTCGGCCAGTTCCTGCCTGCAAACCCACTCTGCCTTGACCTTTACAAACCCGACCAGTGACACACAGAGCCTCTGCAGGACCAAAGAATCAGTCTTTTAAGACTAACAACAGAGGTTGGAAACCAATGTAATTGTTTCATTCTTCCCAGACAACTGTTAAGCATTGATACCCTTCTCCCTTTCATCTTCTGTATTAGATAATTAAATAGATTTAGGGTTGGGATTCTGTGTGACCTGTTGTGTGTGCATGTCCTGTATGTCATGCATGACAGAGGCCAACTCTTTCTAAGATATTCTAGTTTTCCCCTGTGTGTTTGCTGGAACAACATTCGCTTTGAGCCTTCGATTGTATTAGGCAACTGAAATATATTTGATAATAATTTTCAAAACTTTCTTCAAAAATATAAGAAATCCTAATTTGTTTTGAGGTTGTTCTTTTGGGGGAAAATGCACATATTCAATCACATTTGTGTCAATGACTTCTGTAATATGAAAATAAATTGTGTAACTATACAATACTCCAGCCCAAAGGAGCACAAATTCTGAATGTGCTTGGTTCAGAGGATGACTTCATTCTGTAAATAAGTTTTATGGCCCCACCTGGGAGCTGCATTACTGGGCAGGGAGGGACCTATCTCTGGGAAGGGGAGCATGTATCTAAGTCATGACAGAGTCTGATAGAATTTCTTCTGGAAAGAATGGGAAGATTGAGAGTCACCTTAAATCCCCTTAAGACTGTTTTGATGGGAACCAGTGAAGCAACTTTAAGGTAATGCCACTTTCTGCTGCTTTACCAGTACTATCTAAGATAAATTTCACTTTCTAAGCTGCAATATATCAGTATTCTTAGTGATAGTGCAACAAATCATCACAGCTAGAAAGTTGTTCAGATTGCTTTGCCAAAACTAGTTGTTTTTTTTCTGGTATTATGAGACCCAAATAAACTGTAAGTCTCTCAATATGATTTAAATAATTTTATAAGAAGAAACAAACTTAAGGGGACCCAAGCCACCTGATTTTTAACACATTCTGCAGTTGAAAGGCTAATTCTGCATATCGTTTATATGATGAATTCAGAAAATCGAGCTTCCTTTTGCTACTACTGAGTTCTCCCTGAATATGCCTCATGTTAATTACTTGCTTTAAATAAAAGATAGGAGTCGATATCTTAGAGATAAAACCCAACAGAAGAAACAACCCTTTTATCTTTTTCTGCACTTATTTTCTTTTATCATGTATCCTTATAATTCTGTTCTTTATGCTTTTAAACTGGCTATGACGATGGTGCAGAATCTTAAAAAAGCATATTTGGTTCCATGTCAGGTAATAATAACCTTCTCATGGTAATGATCAACATAGAAGCTAAATATTAACCATTTTCAAATTTTCCTTTTTGACTTTGCTGGCGGTAATCTAATAAGATGTCAATGTAAAAAGTCTCTTTTAATATTCATGCACAGATTATATGAATATGCAAAACTCCTCGTGCTTCTAATACAAAACAACAAATAACATAGAAAGAGTCTTACCTTGGGTTTCACCCTCATCTATTTTGATGTGTGTAAGTATTTTGATGTAAAGTATTCTCTTGTGTATGATATATCTAGCCCAATTTTAAAATCTTTGACAATGGCTAAGCATAGTTGAATAAGTAATATATAGTTCATTAACCTTCACAGTAAATGTTCTTGTTTTGTGAGATCAGTCATAATGGGTTTTTTCAAACACTGAATAGCTCTGCTTAACAATTATTTTCCTTCGGAGCATTTTAAATATATCTTTTGGTTCCTCTTTTGTTTAAACAAAAGATTGGTTACCAGAAAATATTTTAACCCCTCCTGCAACTCTGTTGGTGCTTGGTCTGTTTTTAAATAATGTAACCAGTCTTAAAATGTTTCTCAAAATGGGTCAATATCACTACATATATTAATAATTATTTATTCAAATAAAAGATTTTCTCTCCACACTCCACTTAAAAACTCTATCTTTGTGGAATTATTTTACTAAAATTTCAGCGGCAGATGCAGAGGATAGGGTTATAACACACTTAATAATGCAAAATTTAATTTAAAAATATAGATTAGATCATTCTCTTCTCCACACATATCCTAAAATACTCTTGGCTACTAGCTGCTCCATCGCCCTCTTATGCCTTTTATCATTGGTCCCTTCAGACTAATTAACATTAGTCTTTCTGGCTTTTGGAACTTTCTCTCCCACAGATTTTCAGTAAAATTTTCATAGCTTGCTGTATTAGTTGGCATTCTGCTGGTACCAGTGACCAAAATTCAATTACATGTAAGTAAAACAAATGGAAATTTAATTGGCTTGGGTAATTTGGAAATCCAGGAAATAGACCTTTGTTCAGTCATATATCTGCCCATTCCATTCACAGAACATCACTTCTTACCTGAGGTTCTGATTTTGGTCTTCACTGGTCTGGCTGTTTCTTCTAATGAATAACAGGATTACCCGTAGCATCAGGAAATATAATCTGTAGCAAGGCCAACAAGAGGTCAGAATCATCTCTATAACCTTTCATCTTTAGCACCATGACATTAAATTGGCTATAAAGACAGCAATTTCATATGAAATATTGAATAGATTTTACTAAAAACAGTATATTTTAGTTAATTTTCTTAAGCTATAAAGAAAAATCAGCTTATTGGATTTAGAAAGGAGGTGCCCTTAGTCATAAGAAAATTATCCTGTTATGTCCTCTTTTTTCTTAACATTTTCTAAAGTCATTAATTTGAAAAAATGAGTACATAATTTTATGACTCTATATAATTATTATGGTCATTAAAATATTCCCCCGTATGCATATGAATATGAATAAATGGCCTTTTTTTTTTTCCAGCAGAAAATAGTGAGATGTGACACAATTATATTCTCTTTGCTTTTTATAAGGACCACTATTTTCCTAAACTTCCACGGGTCTTGTGTAGAATTATTAATATCTCCTTATTTTTCACACACAACTATATGACATTAAGCAACATTCTACTGAAGAACTACTGGGTCAAAGAAGAAATGAAAGGAGAGATCAAAAGATAAATAGAGACAAATGAGAATGACAATATAACACATCAAAACTTTTGGGATACAGCAATAGTGGTAATAAGAGGGTTATATCATTACAGCTGTACTTCAAGAAACAGGAACAATTCCAAGTAAATAATCTACCATTATATCTTAAAGAAACTAGAAAAAGAAAAATAAATGAAGCCCAAAGTCAGCAGAAGGAAGGAAATAATAAAAATCAGAGCAGAATTAAATGAAATAGAGAATAAAAAGGCAGTAGGAAAAATTAATGCAACAAAAAGCTGGTTCTTTGAAAATATTAATAAAATTGATAAACCCCTGGCTAGACTCACTAAATAAAAAAGAGAAAAGATTCAAATAAACAAAATCAGAAATAAAAGAGGAGAGGTTATGATGGATACCACAGAAATACAAAGAATACTAGAATCATTTAATGCTCTACTGTGGCTGCTGTGAATCCTGCAAAGCTTGCATCTGAATCCTTGGAAAACTTGTTTGACTTGTCCTCTGGCTCAGAAAGGTGAGGAACTTTTACCTAAAACTATCATGATTCAGAATTGTCTAAGCCATGTTTCCTTGCAACCTTGGATCTTTTTAGTGGAAAATTATGTTATGAACCAACTTCTGGGATTTAAAAATGTTTATCGCTACTGGATATTTTTCATTTCAATCTTATTTACACATAACAGATCTTATAAAAACATATACTCATTTGTAAATTCATAGATTGATAAGTACATAGATACATAGGGTGACTGATATACAAAATAATGTAAAATTAAGTGGGATATGCTTAAATTATTTGATTTGTTATTGCCAATTTTTTTATGGTTTTGGTGTCAGAGAAATACTGTACTCAAAAAATTCTTCAGGAAACATAGACCTCATTGAGTCTATTAAAATCATTAAACAAATAAACCAGCCAATAACAACAACAAAATAGCTTTCAAATAAAAAAAATCACAAATCAGGAGACACATACACAACAAACAGGAAAGAGTGAATACACAGAGAAAAATAAATCAGACAACAAAAGTTGTGTTCAAGGTAGCCCAAATGCAGCATTAAAAATCAACAACAAAAAACTTCAACGTGCTATTATCAATATAGTCAAAGATGTAAAGGCTGATAACTTTCAAGTTTGATAAAAAATTTAATCTACACACCCAAGAAGCACATCTGAGTCCAAGTAGAATGTGCATAATGACATCGGAACCAGACACATCATAGTACACACCTGTTGAAAGACAAAGATAAGGGAAAACTTGAAAGCTGCAAAACAAACAAATGAGGAACTAAAATTTGTGATTATTAATAACATAATAACATAATAATACTTAATTTGTCACTCAACATTATTCATGAAGTATTTTAAGTATAATTAATATACGAACAGATTATAGATGAAATTTATAATTTCTATGCAGTTTTTTTCTTTGTAACATACCTAATTATAGATGAATAGTGAAAGTGCATTATTCTAAAGTTGCTTGAAAAGATTTTTATGTTTTTCTCTGTGGTTAGGATTCCAATTTGAATACATAATCCAGATGTCAGCTTTTATTGCCAGTCACTAAACAGAATCCCTTTTTATGTCACTCTCTAGAGCATTTAACCTAGAAAAATTCTAATTATTCAAAATGTGTTTTCTTAAAGGCTGCTAGTCTACAAAATTAAAGAAGCTAATCAAGGACACTATCATACTCATTTATTGACTAAAGTTTTCTTATGCTTATTAAATGATTTCTGATTTAATAGAAAAATAAATTCAGACCTATTAATATTTAATGCTGTTGTTCCTTTAGTAAGAAAGTTTTTTAGTCAGTACAGTACTGGATCAGACATGTTTTTGTTCTGGCCAATGAACCAAATACACTGTGGGCTTTTTCCAGCCTGGCTGCCTGTGTTAATGCCTTTTCTTTGCTGTGGTTTCACTGCCATTAACATATTTCCCCCTTTATAATGCTTTTAATTTACAAATATTGTTAAAATGCATCATTTTAAAAGTTAAAGGAGACATTAGGTGCAAAATTACAAATTTCCTGTCACTTTAGGTAGATGGTACAAAGGAGAATTGGGATGTGAATCAAGAACATAAGTTTATATTTTCTACTACTGGAAAAATTTGAAGGAGTATGAGAAAGCTGAAAATGTGGTTCAGTAAACTTCTATGTGATTCTATGTGATTTCAAGTCTGTTCAAAATTTAGGCAATAGGATTCTCTTCTAAAACACGAATATATTCTAAATATTTTGGAAAATGAATAAGATTGCATAGAAGAAAATGTGCTGAAAATAAGGCACATGTTACCATTGTCTATATCTAGGTGCAGAATTTATTTTTGCTTTTTAAACTTCTACTTATGTTCCTTTGTCTTTTTGTAAACTTTGCAATGGATATATAATGCTTTATAACAAGGAGGGGTTGTTAACTGATAATGACAAAATTACTTCATAAGCATTGTTAAATGCAAGGATAATGAATGACTAAAATGACAATGACACTGACTATCCTATTTCTAAAAGGTTATTGCAATATTAATTTAGAAAATAAAAAACATTACAGTGTTGAATGACCCAGTATAATTATAAAAGAACAATTATTTTTTTCTACCTAATATTTTTAGCCTTGTTCTATGTTTCAGTACTGAGGCTGAATCAATTTTTCTTATAACTATTGTACATTTTGTAAAAAAAAAATATATCTTACTCCTATCTCTGCTTTTCTTTAATCACAGGCTGAACATATTTACATCATATTTATTATTAGAATTATAGAACATAAAAATGTACCACATTTTTTAAATACTCATATGAATGCAAAATTTTAAGTGTTAACTGTAAAACCAACTTTGATTTTTGGTCTTTGAAATCTGAAAGTGTGATTCAGAAACTTACCCAGAAGAAGGGATGTAAAAGATAAGTGAATAACAGCTTTTACACTGAGCGTGGGAACAGCTCTGTTCTAGGTTATATGAGGACTACAGTGATGTGTATTTAGTAGACTCCTGTATTGTGATAGGTAAACAAAGTAGCATCCTCAATACCGGTCACATATATTTTAGACACATGAGAAATATTTTGCCACTTTTTTATGAATTAAACATTAAACATAGAAAGATATGTCAGATGCCGATGAGTGATTAATCTACATGGATTTTTAAAAAATAGTTGTTTGATATTTCCACACACACAAAAAGTTCTCACAACAGGCTTTTCATATTTCTTGTTTATCACACAAAGTGAGATTTATACTCTCAGGAGTATATTTTTTATACTCCTCCAGATAATTTCATCTTTTGAACTTATCATCTGATCATCTGACTTAAATATGAATAAATACTCTAAATACTACTGATAATCTGTGGTACTAAAGAAGTGGTTTTATTAGACTTCGTGTGTTTTGGATATTCTTTTCATGTAGCACTGTCCCTTAACTACAGCAAATCTTTTAAAAGACCAGAACTTCCTTTTAGTTAATATTATGAGAAGACAATCAATATTTTTGTAATGTTTAGAAGAGAACACAAACCAAAATATACAGCTCAATCTTAGGGAACTGTCTTAAACTTGTAGTTTTTTCTCTATAGTTACTTTAAGTAATTTCTCTGAGGTTATATTAATAGTCGACCTGTAAATATTTTGTTAACTCAGTTGAAATTCTATCTATCTATCTATCTATCTATCTATCTATCTATCTATCTATCATCTATCTATATATCATCTATCTATCATCTATCACTTATCATATAATATCTGCCTCTTCTCAACCCTTACCCAACACATCTTAATTTAATTATATTTGGGTTATCATACATTCACTGTTAACTCTCCCAAAATACTTCCAAATTAATTTTTTCTTAACAGCTTTAAATAACTTGCATAAAATATAACTAACCCATTTAAAGTGTTCAAGTCAATATTTTCTAAATGTATTTAGAAAAGTCTGAAATAATCAGCGCTATGTAATTTTAGAAAACTTTCATCGCCCAGAAGAAACCCTGACTCTTAACAGTTATTTCTCACTCTATCTCAACACCAGCTTTAAGCATCCACACACTTACTTTCCAAACTATAGATTTGTCAAAATCTATATTTTTTTATTTAAATAAGATCATAAAATGTGTTATATTTTTAACTGACTTCTTTCACTTAGCATCATGTTTTCAAAGTTTATCTCTGCTTTACCATGGATCAGTTCTTTATTCCATTTTGTTACTGAATAAAATGCCATTGTATAAATATGCCACATTTATTAAACCATTCATCAGTTGACAGCCATGTGTGTTGCTTCCACTTTTGGCTATTCATTTATATAGCTTCTTTGTGTACATGTCTATTCAGAGTTTTTGTAATTTTAAGTGATATTTTTTACTATTTACGGTTTGTATTATTTACAAGTATGTTTTATAACTGAGTGGTAATAGTTCTTTAATATTCTAGATACAAATATCTTATCAGGTAAATATTTTCTTCCATTCTGCGGCTTGTCTTTTTTTATTTTCTGGGTGAGGTCCTTTGAAGCACACATTTTAATTATGAATGAAATAAAAGTCATCTCTTTTTTTTTTTGTTATCTTGCACTTTTATTGTCAAATTTAATAAAGCTTTTCTATTCCTAAAATGTACTCATGTTTTCTTCTAAGATTTTTATAGTTTTAGCATTTACACTTAGGTTGTTGATCCAGTTGAGTTAATTTTTGTGTTATAAGAAAGAGATACTTCATCATTTTGTATGTGAATATCTAGTCATTTCAGCAATATTTACTAAAAAACACTGGATTTTTTTTTCCCATAGAACTTTTTGGTATCTTTTCAATTATCAATTGACCATATATGTCCTGGTTACTTCCTGGACTCTGAATTCTGTCCCATTGTTCTGTACATCTCTCCTTATGCTAATACTACATGGTCTTGATGAGTGTAGCTCTGCAGTATTTTATAAATCAGGAATTTGAAGGTTCCAAATTTATTCTTTTATCAATATTGTTTTGGATACATTAAGTCTATACATAAAAGTTTCATACCTAAGTTTCCAAGGCAACCACATAGCACAGACAAAACTGGCGGCAAGCCAGGATCAATGCCGAAGCACCCTTGGTGGATGTGTGGCTACTGCTTCATTTAGGCTCTCTACTTCGTTCTGGATGGAAGCCTTAGGATAGGGCCTGTAGGAGTCTTCTGAACCTCAGGTTATGTATATTAAAAACATGTAAGATGATTCAATCTGTATAAGATACCCTTCTCAAGCCCTTTGCTCCACACTGCGTATGTTCCATTTCACTGCTGCCCTCATAACTATCCGATTATTTTACTCATTTTCTGAACTACCAGCTCTAAATGTGTATCATCCCAATTCTGTTGCTTTTCTGATTTTTCCATCTTCTGTGTGTAATCATAATGGAATATATGACCTTTGTGTTTCTTCTCTCATATGCCATGGTTTTGTGCTCATCATGTCAATCACATGTTATATTGGTTTTAGGCCCTGTCTTAGCCTGACTGTCATCATGTTCAAGTGTGATTTGTACAAATTGTTGTACATTTTTCCTATTCATAAAATATTCATCATTTGAATAGTAAGATGGTTTTCCCTCTAGTGTTTTTATAGGCCATAGCTTGTTAAGTTCCAAAGCAATTAAATCACATTTTAAGCAATAAATGAGTATAATAGTTTCCTTGAAATAGATTCTTTCTTTTTTTTAGAACAGTATGCCATGTATAAAGTTTTGCATGTGTTTAAAAATCCTCACAACTATGAAAATGAAGTCTCAAACAGTACTAAGGGAAAGTATTATTTTATTATGGGTAGTATTAAAAACTGATGTCTGATTAATAAAGACTATTCTTCATCATCAAACATTATGTTCAACCTCTCCTATTCTATTCTTATTTATAAGAAATTTTGTTTTGCATTTACTCATAAAATGATTGTGGATTTTAAATACTCTAATAAAAATTTGATATGAGGTTCAGATACTTTGGGTTAGCTATGAATGTCACATTTTTGCCTAAAAAATCTACATAATCTATGTGTTCCTACCTCCCTTTATTATTTATTTTAATAAATTGAAATATAAACTCAAAGAAACATAGATATCAAGAATAATTAAACTATACAAAAATGCAGATACACTTAGAGTGAGAGAGAATTTATAAGGAAGTCTTGGTTGATTTATAGAGAGACTACTAGCAGGTTGTTCCTAATGCTGATTTTATATAATTAATTTATAAAATTCTAAATAAAATCTTAACTGTGATCTTGATTTTACATTTTAATTACTTTAATAATAATTGTCACGGTTCATTCATTATCAAACAGAAATAGCAAACCTTCTTCCTGATTGTCCCACTCTTCTACCAACTAGAGGGCCCAGTGCAATCTCATTCTATTGAGGTTCAATGTATTAAAAAAATGAATATTTAAAATCAAAATATATTTGTCACACTGAATGAGCACCTGATGTCATTTATGAGGAACAGGTGGATATTTACTCAGGCATGTTTGATGTACCAGCAGGAACTATTTCAGTTAAATATCAATGTTGTTGACATCAGGGAAAACTGAAACAAGAGCAAAGCACACACACACACACACACCAAGCAGGAATTCTGGGCATCTAGACAGAACTCAGTTTGCAGGAGAATGGGTTCGATTTATCTGGATGATCTAAAATAAGAGGAAGTAGCTTCAGAAATAGATCCTGATAGCCTGACCTTGGTCATTACACTGAAATGTGCAATTCTGCAGATGCCATTATTCTTTGGCATTTTCCCTAGGTGAATAAGGGATAACTTCTTTTGAGGGGATAAGAGAATAAAATAGACCAGAAAAAATATATTTCTTTCTATTTAGCATATAGTAACATGAACTAACAACTTAGAGCAACAATGAAGGAAATATAACAAGATAAAAATTTGAAAAAATCACAAATGTAAATATTTCTTCTTAGAGAGTGAGAAAGAATACGAATGACCTATTTAAATATATTTTATTTGAAAAATACTCCAGGATATTTTGATCTGTAAATATGTATATGTGTTTTCACAACAATTATAGCAACCTAATATAGGCAAAATTAAGGCATCTTTTAGTACCAAATATCCCTCAACAACATAGTACATCAACAACCATTCACATTGAATGATGTAGATAATTAATCTAATTTTCCCTCTGCTTCATTCTGTGTTCTATTAGCTTTCTTATTCAAACTTTCAAGTCACAAATCTAATTTAAAACCTCTTAACTAGTCTAACGCATAATGTGTTCTATCTGCGTTCAGTGTTAGCAGTGAGCAGCAAAGATGGAATACTAATTTGCTTCAGAGTGTGCAAAACACTCAATAATCAAATAATAAAATCCTGGACCCAGCACTTCTTAATGACATGACCAAATGAGTCCAACGCCTTGAAATGTGAGCATAAGTTAAAAAAAAAAATAGAACAAAGATGAATAAAATGATGTAAATGAAGGAGGAAAAATCATGCTAACCAGAATAATATATTCAAAATCCTGGTTCTCTACACAGAATGGTCTCTGAGATACTAAGACTTTAAAATTAGCAAGGTAGGTGTTTTCCTTTTTCTTTTTTATATTAAACTTATTGGAGTGATGTTGGTTAATAAAATTATGTAGGTTTCAAATGTACAATTCAATAATATATCATATGTGTGTGTTTACCATCAAAGTCAAATCTCCTTCTGTCACACTATATTTGACCTTTTCATCTTATCTACCTCCCTCCCCTCCTCTCTTGTAACCATGAAACTGTTTTAGCAAGAGAAATTTTGATTGAGAACTTCAATTACTGGTGTTTCCATTTTAGTATTGCCTAAAATATTCTCTGACTCTTCCTTTCACCCTGTTTATCCCCACCCCACACACACACACACTTACAGTTACTATTATCTAGACTTAATATTTGAAATTATTTTTCATAGACTCTTTGTAAACATCTGTATTCTTTTTTAAATGGGAGAGCGACTTTCTTTTTCCTTTCTTTTCCTCTATGTTCACATCCCCTTTAGCAAAATAAAGTTTATTTTGATATAGTCTCTTGATTTCAAAGTAAATAAAAAAAGTACCCATTCCATAAAATGAAGAAATAAGATATGTCAGAAAAATTAGCCATGTACTGAGTGATTAAACTATTTTGTGTAAGAATGTCATTTCTATTTTGTTTAAATGTAATGCAATTTACCAGACCATAAAGAACTCCTTAAATGAAATGGCTGTTTTCCAGGCAATGCTACTCTGCTGCTGATTACAATATACTCTGACATCTATGACAGTTTTATAATTCTCCTATTCTATGCTCTGAAGTGTCCTTATTTTGCTGAAGGCTTTCTCCTGGGAAAAGACACTAAAGTTTTGTGGACTGAAAGGACAATAAACAATTTGATGGGGGAAAAAAATATCATTATGTGAAGCAATCTTGTTGCTAATTTGTTTTATGTTAATATAGGAAAGTATTTCAAAAGTCCTTTACATCAGGATTCAGAGGAGATATGTTACACATGTAAATATGTTAGGAGAAATATAGAGAAGAAAATTATTAAAAAAGAAATAAGGACTCATATGTTTGATAGACTCATCTTTCTAATGTGAAACATGTTATAACAAGGTGTATTATGTGAACAGTTTAGCATATTATATTTTAGACATTACAATAAATTTGAATACAATAATTTTAATAAAGAACATCTGAAGCTAAACAACATGATGTGTGCTTTGGACAGTAGTTCATTATAAATAGTGACCAAGGGTTTTCACTATTTGTAAAATTTCCTTAGAGCATGTTTAGCAAAAAATAATCTGAATAAAAGTTTTAGGAATTCAAAACTTGCTAGTGATAAATATTATATTTCCATTTAAATAAAACAAGAAATACAAAAAATAACTTTCAATTAGAATGTGTTATATTACATATCTATAAGAAAACATAAACAGGAGAGTAAAGTGTGGCATATAGTATCTAAAGGGATAGAACCATGAGAGGAGAGTTTGCAATGCTATTAGTGAGGAAAAAAATAACAGCAAATGAGTGGATGTGTGCATACTTATATTAAAATAAGTTATGAAGCATATTGGCAGATGAAAATATACGAATATTCTTGTGACCTTCATGTATAGAGCAATGGAAAGGATTTCAGTTGAATCAGTATTGAATTTGAAGAGAACTGTCTTAAACAAATTTTTAAAGTTGCCATTATTTAATAAATAATTTTAGATTTGAATAATACAATAACTTTTAAGAATATGAAACATTAGGTTGGCACCTTTTTCATTATAGAAGTATGATTTAATATTAGAAATAATGTTTGGAAATGAAGAGCAGTTGTTTAAATCAGGAATTATTTTTCATAAAAAATATATGACTGCATGAAACCCAGAATAAAAAGAAATATAAATGTAAATGTAAATTTGTTTAATGACCTATAACTTTTAAATTATATATTATTACACCTTGGTTACATGGAATATGGATATGAATTTTTTTGAAGATTAGCAGTAAACTTACTTTCTCATGAGTAGCAGATGTACATTGAAAAAGAAAAAAATATTTTACATTAGAGTTACAAATATTGTAACTGGATCTTCCTATTTCTTTGCATCTTTTTCAAATTAAAGCCTTTTATTTTTTCTGAAGGATGAAAAACTAACGCAACCGTTTTTGCAGGACTGACCAGTTTTAATATCTAGGGTTGGGAAATCAAAGCCCAGCTAAATATAAGCCATGAGTTGCAGTAAAAATCTTTGTAGAGTTAAAGTTCTTATTTGCTTAATCTATCATCTTATTATTTATATTACCTGGGTCCATTTTAATATCCTGGTTTTTGTTTGTTTGGTTTGCTTGGCTATATGTCACATTGTTCCACTCTTTTTGCACATGCAGTAAATTTGACTGGATGCTGGACCTTAAGAATGTCACGGTTTCAAGTGTCTTGATTTTCTTTTAATGAATGTGAAGTTTTATTCCTCCAGTTGTTAAGTTACTTAGAAGAGAGCTTCACTCTTTTTAAACATTTTGGTTTGTTTGTTTGTTTGTTAGTGAGGGTCTTGAGTAGCTTTTACCCTAAGACATGAGCAAGTTGGGGGCTCTGCTGAATGCTCCAAGTATTCAAAGATTCTCCACATCTGAACACTTATATTTGACTCATCAATTTCACTTTAAGTAATAGCCCCCCCCCCGCAAAATAAAACTACAGGATTACAAAAATTTGTGAATGGATGCTAATAACAACTTTCTTCATGTTAGTTAAATCTGGGGAAAAAAACAAATGTCCATCATTCAATGAGTGGATAGACAAAATGTGGCATATCTATATAGTTGAATACTGAGAACTAATAGTAACATTAATGATAAAGAACATAAATTTCAAAAAATAACATGCCAAATGAAAGAATACAGATACAAATTGCACATGCTGTATGATCTCTTTACATGCAATTCTAGAAGGTGCAGATCTAACTAAACATGATGGAAAACAGATTACTGGATATTGAGGGCTCAGGTTTGGGGAAACTGAGAATGGATCGAAGAGAATATTTTGGAAAATGGATGTATTCTATATCTTGATTATGATGGTGTTTATATGTGTGTATACATTTGTCTAGATTAAAATATATATATACATATATATTATATACATAATTTAAGACAGGTACATTTTATTAAATTAGAACTACATCTCAATAAAATAAATTTGGGAAAAAAAATACACATCTGCACACTTTTGAACTTGATTAACTCACTTGAGAAGGCCAAATAGCATGTTAAAAAAGCCTGGCTTTGAAGTCTTAATGAGGCCAAATTAATCCTTACATTGGAATGGTGGGCAAGTTAATCACTGTCTGAGTCTTAGTTACCTCATCTATAAAATGAGGAGTGATGGCATACCTGTCAGAATAATCATGAATAACAATTCCATATAGAACACTTCTCACATAAGATATACTCAAAAACATTAGCCCCCTTCTGCCTCCTACAGTATTTATTCAGAGTCTAGGGTATGATTTGAGAGATACTGACTATCTAATGATGTTGTAAATTCACACAGTCAAAATCATGTCTCTCCATAGGTATACAGCTGCTTTTAAAGTATGTTTAAATTAGCACACTCAAAATTTATGTTCATCCAAGCTAAGGTACAGAGGCTGTCTAAACAGTATAGTCTGTTTCACATTGACCTTTCCAACATAATTAATTGTGACCCTGACCCATAAAGTGATCTGATTTCAGGGAAAAAGAAGGTAAGCTAATGACTGAGACTTTGTTGGACAAACCTAAACCAGCTTCTGGTTATTCATTTATGATTATAAACAAACTTGTAATTTATGTATTAAAAATTATATGTCGGAGGGATTCCTAAAGAATTTTATCTTAAAAACATGAAAATAAGTAGAAATGAAAAATATAACATTGAGATCATCATTGAGGCAAAAATATACACACATGAGAGTACATGTTGGAAGCTCATGTTAAGAAATCATTAAAATATGCAGTTGTTATAGTCTTTAACATTTCAACAAGCTTTACGAAGTCATTTAACTATTCCATATAAATTGCATAAATTTAGATTTTCATTTTCTTAGGCTATCCCATTACCAATAAAAATCATCAGTGTGACCCATCTTGCATCATTAACTGACATCTAAAATTCATCTGCTGGCGCTATAATAAATAGCCTAGGGAAAGGCTATATGGGAGTGCAGAGCACATTAAGTAGGCTTCTGAACACAGAGAGCTAATAATTTTATACTTTCTTAGAGGACAAATTATTTAAAAGAAATAAACAACTTTAAAGGGAGGTAATGAAAACTATATCTGGAAAAGAAATATACTACTGAATACATTTCAACAATTTTATTATGTAACATTCCTTTCTCCCTATCTATGATTCACTAAATTATTTCCCATCACATTCTCTCCAAAATGTAAAATAAAAGAACCAGAAATACAAAATAAAATAAACACTGTTATTCTCTTCTTAGTCGCTCACAAATAGGCAAGAGTATATTGCAAGTAAAAATGCATTTTTCACCTTTTATCTTTTTTTTTTTTTTTTTTTTTTTAAGGATACTTGCAAATAGCCACTGGACTGGGAGCAGAATTAATACAAATTATCTATAAGAGGTGAAATAAAACTCTATTTTATTTTACATGTGTATAAATCAATGAGGAAACATGTTTTGGAACATGGAAGGTGCTATTACTACTGAAGGTAAAAATAAAGTATTACTACTACTAAACTACCGAAACTATGCAATATATACTAAAGGCATTGTGTGAATTGGTCAATATACTTAGTACTTTGCATCTATTAAATTATTTTATCTTTGTCAGCCTCATGGAATTAGTAATATTATTTCATTTTTCAGGTAATTTACATGAGGTTATCATGGAGTAAGTTGTGAGGATATACATAAAATTCAGACAACACACCACTTGAATTTATACTCTTAAACTTAGGAAGTATCGATTAGTCTTAATAACTAAAAAGAAGAAAAGCCAACTAAAATGTACTCTTTAGTTGAATAATGAAGTCTGATATTACTTTATAAGAAGGGGTGAAAAAATATAACTGAGTTTATTTATACCAAATGTTTATAATGCATTATTCATCACATATAGAATATAGAATATAAGTATTGGATCTGAGCAAGAGACAGTACATTAATCAATTTTCATAATATGTAATCATTTGAATATAAAAATCTAGAAATGTTAGCCACCATCACGATTCTTGTATATGAGAATTCCTTGTTTAAAACCTTACAATTCTTTGGTATGTAATGTTGACTAGAGAATATGAAAGGATGTTTTATAGCACATTAATTTTAAAAAATTGATAATGTTGAAAAGAGCACATCAAACTAGTGTCATTTGCCTATCTCTAATTGTCATCTTAATATACTCCTATGTGATTTCACTGATGAATAATATATTGGTTTGTGAATATTTAAATCAATAGCATTGTCCAGGTGCTTGTCATATTCCATGTCAATCTGCTTTACAGAGGTTAAAAATATCAGGAAAACTGCAAGTTCTTTGAAACTTTGAAGAATATTTCAAAATGGATTGTTTAATTTTAATTAAAATAACAAAAATAATTTAATTATAAACGAATTTGATATTTTCTATTGAGATTGTGCACACAAGTAAACTTATAAATGAGAAATCATTTGCTTAATATGCTAATTGGTTATGCATTGAAACTCTGAATGTAAAGTATTAGACAGGAACCACTCACTAATGAAAGTACTGTATCAGTAGATTGCCAATATTAACATCCTTGAAAACAAATACACATTTAATAATTTACTCTATTTCTTGTTAATTTTGTGAAAATTTGGAGAATAATACACATATTCACAAACCAGTTAATAATTTTCTCATTTGATACTTATTTTTATATTATTTATTACAAGAAAATGGCCTAAATCATTGAGTGGGAGATGGCTAAGCAAGTTCAAACTGCATAGTTCAAGCCATAGGGAAGGAAAGATAATGAGCATAATGGAACCCATAGTCATCTGAGGGGGCTAGTGTCTACAGTGGAAATTCACTCTCTCCAGGGAGAGCCTAAGCCCTCTTTTAAAAATTTTTTTCTAAGCCTTCTTTTAAAGACTTCCAAAGGATTTGGTAAGGTCTGTCAAAGATAATCTCCCTCCCTACTGATTAGATAAATAATCCCAGGATAATCCCCTAATGAAAATTGACTAATTTGTGAATTTAATTATGTCAACATCTTTTCCATTTTGTCACATAATGTAAATTAGTCACAGATGAAAAAATCTATCATTTCAAGTTGAAGCAATTATAAAGACCATTGACACACGGGAGGAAATCTAGGGCATTATCATAGAATTCTGTTTACTAAAGAATGCAAAGATGGTTCAATGTGAGAAAATGCAACTATAAGCTTAAAGGAGAAAAGAGTCAAAAACTTTTTTTCATCATTTAAAACAATGTGATCTTTGTTTAATAAAAGAAAACTTTAACTTAATAGATAACACCAATTGTTTCCAAAAATATCAATATAAGTAAAGAAAAATTTATAACTCTGAAACCTCATTTCTGCATATACATTTCAGATAAAATCTTACACAAATCCAAATGAGATTAAACAGTGATGTTCATTGCAAAAAAATAATGTGGTGGCAATGGGGAGTTGAAAGCTGTATATAAATATATATATAATATATAATATTTATATATATTATATATTATTTATATATATTATTTATAATATATATATGTATATGTGTGTGTGTGTGTGTGTGTGTGTGTGTGTGTGTGTTTATATATATATATATATATATATATATATATATATATATATATATCCATCCATCCATCCATGGAAGGGGTAATTGGTGAGGAAATTGTATATAAATACAACTTTTAGAAGTAAAAACACAAAATAAAAGGTTATATTAAAATTATCAGTGATAAAAGTAAACAAAAATAATACCCATAGCAAAATATTGTTTATACAATTTAAAAATTCACCTGCACTAATCAGTGGTACATATTATATAAAGACTCATGTAGATAATACATAAGACATTCTAAATGTCACAAAGAGAAACTAAGAAGACAAAAATCATTACATGTGGTATGCTATCATGGATAAGCTTCTGGAAATACAAAAGGATTTTAGATGAAAACTAAGAAAATCTAAACAAAACATGGTATGTTAGTTAAAAATAATGCATGTGGTGACAAAGAAACAACTATGAGAGGTGAACACACAGTGTCAGTATATATGTATATATGCCTATTATTAAAGTGTACAGCTAAAACACTGAATTTCATTAACCAGTCACCACAAAAAAAATAATGTATAAATAGTGGTTTATTCACTATGACAAATGTAACATACTAATAAAAGCTGTTAATACTAAGGGCTAATGGATATGATATGCTGTATACTGGAACTTTGTGCTATCTATTTAACTTTTCTGTCTATTTTGAAATAAAACATTATTTGAAAGTAAAAATACATACTCTTATTATTTGCTTTTAATATGAATTCAGGAAATTTTAATAGAAATTATACTTCATAACACTAACAATAGTAACATTATTTTTTGGCTACTCTGTTTAGTTCTTTAATGGTCTTAATTTTATTTAAATCAATATTTACTTATTTTAATATTTGTATATTTATATCCCTATGATATAGATATACTTACATGTTTTCTAATCTAACTTTATCAATCAGGATAAAAAGACCTTAGAGATAAGTGATTTATGTGAGGTAAATAAAACTTCCTGAGTGAAACACTGATTAGGTGACAAGTGAGCCAAGATGTTGATTACCTTTGGGCATTGGGACATCTGGGCTAAATCTGGATTAGCACCGGGAGCCTTCGCAGACTACCTCAGTATAACACCATTATTTATATTTACTGTGTGTGTTCCACGATATGAGAAGTTTGAGAAGAATTACACTATATCTTTCTGCTTCCATGTTCATATATAACATTAAAAACAAACAAAAAATAAGCAAAAACTGCTCTTTTTGAGTCAAATGTTTATAAAGAACATCTATAGTGTGACTGATGTATAACTGCTTGCAAAATGTCTGTTGATATAAAAGAGAAACACTTTTAAAATGGTTTATGACCAATATCCTTGTTGGCGACATGGTATCTGAATTGTCTCTCTATGCTTCAATAATTCCCTGCATTTGAAACAAATATGAATTCCACTGTATGAGCTAAATGCGGGTTACCAAGTTTCTCTTGCAGCTATGGCTTGGCTATGAATTAAGACTTGGTAATTCATGTGAGATGCACATGTGGGAGAATCAGAAGCCAGTACAATGATGTAACATTTTTCAGAATCAAGACCTGCATTTGCATTATTTAGGGTTTGGTGTCAGGAATGTTGATGGGGCAAGATGTAGCATATATCAGCAAAGAAGACTCTCCTGTTTTCATTAACAAAAGTTTTGCAAGGTATATAAGAAGAGCTTTCACCATTTGTCTCCCTTTATACTGGTCTCTTGGTCATCAGGAAAGGGGAGGGAGGCAATGGTCATGACTGGAAATTGGGGAAGGTATTACACAAAAAAAGTCTCTCCCTTAGTATGGTGGGAATTATGTGGTTGGGAATATCAGCTTCTCTCTTTCTGACTGCCTAATTATTTCTACCTCTCCCATGCTGCCTTTAAACCACTGCAATTAGATCACGTGCAGGCTCTATCATAGAGTTTTTATTCTTCCATTATGAAAAATGTTTTTCTTTTATATGTGCCTGAACACAATTTATAATGATGAAGACATGTTTTAATAATCAAATCTTTCAAGCTAGTAATGACTCAAACACTGACTGATCTTGTCAGCTTTCCAGAATGTCTTAAAAAATGAACAGCCCGTTTCAGATCATTATAGAAAAGATTTTACATTGATGGCATGATATTTTATCTTCAAATGGAGAAAATGCCCAAGAGTAAGCAATTTCCAAAATGTATAGCCCAACAAAGATAGGAACATATGAAAGAATTGTTACACTGAACTATGATGAATAGTTTCTAGCTTTCTGATTAATGGACTGTTCAGAAGATGTGCATCTGGGAGCATTGAGTTTAAAATTAAATGTGAGAAATTCCTGAGTTTTAATTTCATATCTTCAAAACAGTATGACTGTAATTTATGCAAGCTGTGATGGATTTTTTTGAAGCAGCATTTAAGATGAGTAGTGTCAATTTCACAGGAGAATAATAGTGAATTTATTATGTGTTCATTACTTCATAGAGGCAACTGAAAAGGGAAAATGAAGTCAACTACTTGTTTGGCATTCTATAAATACAGGATTTCAAAAATGTGAAATTTTTTGTCCACTCTAAGCACTTCTCATATATAAGCAGTATTTCAACATGATATCACATTCTAAAATTCTTGCCAAAATATCTCAAAATTTTGCATAATTACTCTATAAAACTTATTGACAGACTTTGCTATTATTTGAATTTAATATTTAAAAAAAACCAAAAGTACAGACACATGTCACAAAGAGATGTTTCAGTGAACAGTGGACCACATAGACAAGGTGCTCTCATGGGTTATAACGGAACTGAAAAATTTTTATCACCTAGCAACTTCATGACCATCTTCGCGTCATAGCTCAATGCATCGCCCACATGTTTGTGGTAATGCTGGTGTAAACAAACCTGCTGTGCTGCCAGTCCTATAAAGGTATAACACATTCAATTATGTACATTATATAATACTTAATAATGATAATAAATGGCTATGTTACTGGTATGCATTTACTGTATTATAATTTTTTACAGTGTACTTTTTCACTTATAAAAATAAAAGCTTGCCATAAAACATGATCAAAGTTTAACTGTATCATTGATGGAGAAAATATAATTTATAATTGCATTTGTCTCAGACATGGTCTATCTCCTGGCTAATTGATTATTAAGATGAATAATGAAGCCAAGGACCATTGAAATTTTATAGACTCATTTGATATCTAATTTTTATTGTTATGAGCACTTATGATATTGACTAGTTTCTTTTCATTGCTTCACAGTGTTAAGTAGAAATGAAGAATAGAACATGAGAGTATTAATTTTTGTGCAATCCACATTATAAATCAGCAGCACCATTTTATTTTTTTGCAGAGTTCTTACTACCTTTTCTATAACGTGCATGGAGCTATGTATATCTAATTCTACAAACAGTTTTGGTGAGTTGCTAAAAATCACATGCATCCATCTTTAGAGATCAAACATAAATATTTTATTCAAATTTGTTTAACACAATATTTAAATATGAAATTTTGTGTTTTCTTTGGACAGTTGAATTATATAACTATGATTTTTATAGGGCTAAAGACATAAAGAATAGATTTTTAGAGGCCTTTTTTGTAATTTCTGAGTCATACTATAATATAAATATTGAAGGTAAATGAATTATTCCCATAGTAGTCACTTGAATTTAAAGAAGAGTATGCACTGGTTTCTAACTTGTAATCGATTATTATCAAAAAGTTGATATTAAAATATCAATATTGACATTAAAATATCAATAAGCTCAATTATTGCATTTCATTTCTAATTTGGACTCTTGGTCAGATGTGATTTCAAGTAAAATATGAATAGAAATTATGTTACCTCCCATGAGTACAGTCGAGTTACTTCATCCTTATATTGGAGGAATTACTCACTTATAAATATCTGCTATAGAAAGTCCGTAGTATAGACCTTGTGCTAAACTTTTCTGTACAGCTTAGAAAGTTGTGACCTGTTTGTATGTGTCTTTGGCCCAACTACATTTTTTCTCTCTTTTGTGAGTATATTTGCACCGAAAAAAGAAAAGAAACATTACATGATAAGTATGGTTTTAATAGTTTGAATGCACAGTGGTTGATTATATATTATTTTTTCCTTGTTATGAGAGAAAAATTAATGCACATATTCAGAATATATATATTTTGTTTTAATTCCGTTGTTTATGTGTAAGATTTTGAAGGAAAGGAATGTTTATTATAAAATAGCCAAGTTATTCTTTTCATATTATACAAACTACGTCTGCTACTGATAACATTGCTGTAAATTCCTTTCACCGAAGCTAAGTAGACATACGTTATGAAGTACAACAATTTATTTACATTATTAACTCTGCTATGTAATGATAAAAACACAAAGAGGTAAAAGTGGAAAATGTTTCAGTGTTTAGTCACATGAAGCTTTTTCTGTTGTAGTCAGACTAAACCATGAAAAATAAGTGTTGTTCGAAAAGAATTAAAAATTTAGAGGATAAAGCATTATGCATTATTCAACTATAGTTCTGATAAAAGCTAAATGAAAGTAAGGGTATATCATTTCTGGCCAATCATAAAACATGAAGTATTGTTTATAATTATACAAAGAGAAATGGCGCATTACCGGTATTCCAATTTTTGTTTTGTAGGCCCATTGTCACACTTGAAAAGAGGTACAGAGTTGAAAATCTTTCTGATACTTCTAGATATCTATTAAGATTTAAGTGCTCATTATCAAACCCTCTCAGAAACACTCTAAAAGTGGAGATTGAGGACACCTTGAATGATTCAATTACTGAAACCTTTGAAAAGAAGGATTTATAAGAAATTGGACAAGATTGCCTTTCACTCTGGGACGTTTATAATAAAAGAAAAAATGTTATGTTACATCTCCTGAACGACTGAGGTAGATGTTTTGATTAGCTCTCATCCTCTTCCACCAGGAGAAACCTGAAACTAATTTTCTCAGAATCTCTTGTAGCTGAATGAAGTTACACCAATTAGAGGTGGTTATATAAGAGCGGGTGGCAGAAATTAAACAAAAAACACCTCCTGTTCATGGCAGCTGACACAGAAATCCCTGTATGGGTGTTTGCAGTAGCTAGACAATCAGTTCAGGTGTGAGGGTTTGGGCAGTGGCTGCAGTGGGAGCAATACCAGTGGCCCCCTAACCTTTGGATAACAAGTGCAAAAATGGGATCTTAAAAAAATATGTCCAGTGCCCAACCCTTACTTCTCATCCACTCCTTCAAAAGCTTTTAGAGCTGTTGTATGTGATCTTCTGTAGCTAAAAACACCAAAGATTTTTTTCTTATATTAAATCTTGACCAACACTGCTGCCAATTCATAACCACAAATTCATTATTGCATTTATGAGGTGTAAAGAACTAGACTTAACTGTCTTCAGTTGGCATTTCTTTTACATTTATGTGTAAAGAGTACCATATATTACATGAAGAGTGTTAAAAAATAGAAATTATTGTATAGAGTTTGGGATGGGGGGGTGATTTGGCTTTGTTTTAGAAAAATAAAATTTCACCTAAGAGGAAATATGTAATTTTTGTCTCTGAGCTTCAAGGAAGTTCTGTCCAAATCAATTAACATCAACTTCCCACTAATCTGACTAAGAAAAAGGTAAAAAGATAGACATAACAATAGATGTTCATTTAAAAACTAAGGTCCCTGCCCTCACCAGACACTGAATCTGCCAAGACTTGGCCTTGGGCTTCCCAGCCTCCATAACTGTGAGATATAAACTGCTGTTGTTTAAACCATCCAGCTTATGGTGTTTTCATTATATCAGTCCAAATATACAAAGACTTCCAGATATGACATTTAGGAATTTATACAAATAGCTAATTATTCATAACTGGATATTAAAAAGAAACTATTTAACTAATTAAAATTTTGGAAACAATTACTTCAATCAAAAGAGAATGTAAAAAACACAAATAAATAATAAAAGATAAAGATCTCTGATTACCTGTATGTATTCCTGTAGACTGGATTTAAGTGTTCTTTCTGAGTGTGGTGTGAATGGAATAGAATTAGCTCTATAATGTATTATTTTTAATGTTACCAGGAGAGGTGCTCATTATTTTATAATTTAATTTATTATAAATCTATTTTGTAAGGTTATAACAAATTCTTAAAATGATTTTAAATGTAGTCACAGACATCACACATACACACACAGATATTTAATTGTTATTTATTTTCTCTGTGTGAAATAATCTCAGAAAAAGATTGAGGTAGAGACAATTGTAGAGAAATAATAAAACATTAGATCTGTGAGAAAAGGAAAGAGGAAAAAACAATTTACTTTTAAGCAGTAGTTTTCATTTATACACACATAAACAAGATATTCCCCTTTTTGGTAACATGTTGATTTTTTAAAAAGCAATTTTGTATCAAATTCCATCTTTGTTGTTATAAATGGCAGTATTTTATCTTTTCTTACGGCTGAGTAATATACCATTTTATATATGTACCACATCTTGCTATGTGAAATAAGACAGAAAAAATTGAGAACCATATGATTTCACTCATACGTGGAATATAAAATTGAAAGCAACAAGCACGCAAGACAAACAAACAAAAAGTCATAGACACAGACAACAGTTTAGTGGTTCCCACAGGGAAGGAGAGGAGGGAGGAGGTAGATAAGATTAAAGGGGGTTAAATGTGAAAGAGATTTGAATTTGTGTGGTGAACACGTAATGCAGTATACATATGCTTTATCACTGAATTGTACACTTGAAACCTATATAATTTTATTAACCTATAAATTTAACTAAAATTAAAAGAACACCATTGAAATAAAAAAATCCAGCATTCCCCCCAACATTATTCTCCCTCTTGATCTCTCTGTGACTTTTTGCCTTCCTCTCCGCTAAAAAAAACAACTTTTGACTCAATATTAAACAATATATCCCTACATATGCTTGTGCAATATATCTTTATAATAAATAAACTATCCACATTGTACAAGCAAAACTTACTTTTTTGCCCTGCCAGGAGATATGTATTTATAACAATATTACAAACAACTGAGAAACATACTTCTCAAAAATTCTCCTATAACAATAGCAAGCAGTATGATGTATGAAAATCCTTTATAACTATGGGCTGTGGGGATGTTATTGATCACACAACAGATGAAAAGACTGAACGTCTCCAAGATTTAGATTTAACAAAATTATATAATATAGAAAAAAAAAAAGCCAATAAACAGAAAACTATACATTCTAATAAAAAATATTTTATCACAGGTTTTGTTTTTTAAGAATAAAGCATATTTAGCTGATATTAAATTTTTATAATGCTGTAAATTTTAAGTTAATTTTATCGAGGCAACATTGGTTAATAAAATTATACAAGTTTTAAGTGTACAGTTCAATAATATATCATCTATATATTGTTTTGCATGTTCACCACCCAAAGTCAAAATAATGCTTTTTAAGATACATGTTAGAGATGCATTTATATAAAACTGCGAGTCAACAAATATATATATATATATATATATATATATATATATATATATATATATATATATATATATCTAAGTTATATATACTTACATATGATATGTATACATATATATCATATTGTGTGCATTTTCCTCATTGTTTTCTCATAGAGATTGATTCATTTTAGGATATTTAGAGGTTGTTTATTTTTTTTAAGTATTGCATAGTAGTCTATGATATGAATCTATACCAGTAGTCACAAACCTGCAGACAAAGAATTAGCTAGTAAATATTTTAGACATCGTGAATTAAATGGTCTTTGTTGCAGCTTCTCAACAATGTCACTGAAGTGTAAAACAGTCATATACAAGATGCAAATAAATGGATGTGGCCGTGTTCCAATAAAATAAGCAGGCAGACCCTCGTGGTCCAACTACTTATTTTATTTTAAGGTTCTCTTATTTTAAGGTTCTCTTCTAGATAGTTGGTTTATCTCTTTCTGAACAATTTGCTATTTGAGAAAAAATTGCAATAAATATTTTATTAACACATATTTTCACATGTACTTATATTCACACATATATACATATACATATACATCACTATATTCACTTATAGATATGTGTATATAAGTATAGTGAATTATTCTCCCTCTTTTTATAGAAGATTAATTTATATTCCAAGCAACAATATATGAACTCATTTTTCTTCTGCTTAATGAAAAAATTGTATGTAATTTTACTTTAAATATATATTTCTCATTTTATCAGTAGAATTGAGCATAAGTTGATTGGTGTCATCATCATTTCTTTTACCTTAGACTATATATGTGTATCCTTTGCTTTTTTTTCTAAACATAATTTAGCATTATCTTGCCTAGTTACAAAAAACATCTTGTTAGAAGTTTTATCAAAAATAAGTTTAACTTAGATTATTTTATGAGAATTATATCTTAAACATCATTTTAATAGGTGGGTAGAGATCAAGCAGTTGCTGTCACCTAGAAAGACAGTGATGAGACAAATTTCCAGTGTTGCTAGTGGTTTTACTGGCTTCTTAGGGAACTGGAAATTACTGATTCATTGCCAAGAAGCAGGTGGCCTTATGAAAGAGTGGAATAACCTGAATGCTCGGTATGGCACCAGTGAGAATTCAACAGCTTGTGTGATGAGACACAAGATGTAATATGCTCTCTGAACTAGTGGCTACTCTGTGGTGCTCTCTCACTAAGTTTAAATAATCAAATCTGTGAATAGATATAGAAATGTCTTCTTTCACTATTACATTTTCTCAATAAGTTCCATAAAACAGGGACTTTTCTTCTTTGGAAATCTTAGTTTATAACAGACCAATACTTCTGCATGTGAACAGCATTTCGATTAAACTTAAAATCTGGACTGGCTCTGTTCATATTTTGGGCTCATGCCCTGCCATAGGAGTGAAATTAGATGATTAATGAACAGATTATGGTCAACAATCTGATGATCAGAAGCAATAGCTTTCATTACACCATTTTTGCCTTGTTTGCTTGTTTCTTTTTCTTTTTCTTTTTTTTTACAAATAAACTGAAACTGGTCAAATTCAGTAAAATCTATCCTACAGAAGTGATTTCAAACTTCACTAACTAATTTGGATCTTAAATGATAATTAAACAAAATTGTGTCTTGGTTTGGAGACTCAGAGAATTTAAGTGACTTTCTCAAGGTAGATGCATGATAAATATGTTTTCCTGATTCTCAGTTTAATAATTTTCACTAGATACTCAACTTCACGTAGAATTCAATTAAGGTCACACATCTCAGTACCGACAAGGGCTGAATCATCATTAATTGAATATTGGAACTATATTTGGCCCAATTGAATATTTGGCCCACAATAGTTGGCCAAAACCAGCATGCTAAACCTACACACTGATCAATGGCTAAATAAGATCTAGAGTCTTCTGATAATTAGGCAAAATGTATGGGATACAACAACAAACACCCATTATAACAAGAACTAAGAAAATTAAAATATGACTGAAAAAAGATAGTCACTCAATACGAACAAGAAAAATTAGATGTTAAATTGTCTGACAAGGGTTTTACAGCAAATGTAAAACTGCTTCAACAACCAATTACAAATTCTACTGCAACAACTGATAAAGAAAATCTGAGCAAAGAAATTAAAATTATAAAAACATAAAACTGAAAACAATATAACCAAAAAAAAAATCCATTGGACATGCTCAATAGCATATAATGGAGATAACAGAGGATAGAATTGGTGAGTCTGACATCAAGAGAATTTAGCCAGTAGGAACTGCATAGAGAAAATAGACTGAAAAATAGATGAGCAGAACCTCAGGTCCTTGGGCAATAATAAAAGATCCAATATTGTATCATTTCAGTCCCAGGAGAGGAGAAAGAGTGCAGGAATGAGGAATGTTAGAAGTAATAATACCTGATAAATTCTTCAAAATTGGCAAAAGACATAGTCTTACATGTGTTTGGAGTGAATCCCAAACAGGGTAAATGCAAAGAAATCCACACCAAGGCACATCATAATTAAATATGTGAAAATGAAAGGGAACAAAATTATCTTGGAAGCAGCCAGATAGAAATGACTGCTTTGGAAATGACTAGAGGGAGTGTCAATTGAGATAAGAGCATATTTCTCATCTGAAACCACAGTGGCAAAACGGAAGTGGCACAACATTTTTCACATGCTGAAGGATCATTTCTGTCAACAGTGAATACCATATTTGGCAAAACTATCCTTCAGGAATGAAGAGAAATAAAGACATTCTCAGACAAGTGAAAAATAAAAACATTTGTCACTAGTAGAGCTACGCTTAAAGGTTGAAAGATGATCCCATTAAAGAAGGAACTTCTCTAAACAGAAATAATATCATAAAAAGAAAACAATTGTGGAGTGTTAGGATGAAAGAAGACCACATTAGACAGTGCTTTAATGCTTGCTTAATCATCAAAAATAATTTAGAAAACACAGGAGGACAACCGATGCCTATTATATTTGTCCATAATTTATTTATTGTGTTTTTTTGTTTTCATTCCTTATGTTTCAAGATTTCTTCTTTTTGCATTTCCTTTCTGTTTAGAGAAACTTCTTTAGTCTTTTTTTTGTAACAAATGTACTGGCAATAAATTATTTTAGTGTTCCTTCATATGATATGCCTTCATTTCTTTCTATATTCCTGAGGTGTATTTTCAGATGATATAATCGTAGTAGGTTGTGGTATCTTTGTTCCACATGAAAGATGTTATTTACCCATTATTTCTGACATCCATGGTTTCTTATATAGTATCTACTGTTATTCAAATTATTTTCCTCTATATGTAAACTGTTATTTTTCTCTGATTTTGATACATTCTTTGTCCTTAGTTTTCAGAATGTTCTTATAATATTTCTTGGTGTGGATTTATTTGTCTTAATACTGTTTGGAGTTAACTCAATTCCTGAAGTCTGTAGATTTCTTTCTCTTGCAAAAGTTGAAGTTTTCAGTCATTGTTTTTTCAAGTACTTATTATATAGCTCCTAGTTTTTAATCTCTCCTTACAGAAAACACTTCAATTACATGAATATTAAACCTTTTGTTATTGTCAAAGGTCCCTAAAACTTTGTTCACTTTCTTTTGGGGCCTATTTTCTCTATATTACATAATTTCTATTGTTCTATCTTCAAGTTCACTGGTTTTTGTTGTTTTTGTTCTTTCACCACATTACCTCCATTCTTCTATTCAGCTCATCCCTGCGCTTTTTATTTCAGTTATTGCACTTTTTAGTTGTAACATTTCTATTTAATTCTTCTTTACATATTTGATTTCTTTGAAGAGGCTCTCTGTATTTTCATTTCTTTTAGTCATGTTCATAATAGCTTTTTGAAGAGTTTTGATAATGGGTGTTTTAAAATCTTTGTCAGATATTTCTAATATCTCTGTCATCTCAGTGTTGTCATCAATCAATTTTCTACTTTTAAATTCATTTTGAGATATTCTGATCCTTGGTATAATGACTGATTTTTACTTGAAGCCTGGACATTTTTGTATTATGCTATTAACCTCTGGATTTTATTTAAATGTTCTGTTTCAACTGGTCTTTTCTGACACTGTTTTTGCAAGAGGTTCTTGCAAGAGTGCCTTGCTTTGTTACTGCCAAATGATGAGAGGAGTCCAGGTTAACCACTGAATTTTGATTAACACTGGTGGTTGGTAGGGGAAGCCTCCTAGTTATTTCTGAGCAAAGGTGAGGTGACAGTCACGACAATTCAGATCCTTGAAATATGTTGTACCTCTTCAGTGATCATTAGGTGTTTCATTTTCATTTTTTTGTTGTTGTTTTTTGCAAACCTCTTATTTGTCCCAACTAGTGTTTCCACCTCAAGCAGGTGTGATGTTAAACAATTGCCACTGAATGTCTTTGATGAATGCCCTGGAATAGGATGATAGCTGTGATGTCAATACAGATGAACTCTGTGAGTGCGATTTTTTCAGAAAACTGCCAGCCAGGTCCAATAGGGAAGATCTCTGAAGATGGGGCTGCTTAAGAAGCCATTTTTCCTTCTCTTCTGGCTGTTAGGCTGCTGATTTTGTTGGTTATCATTGTTGCAAGGCTGCTGAATTCAAGGCTACACTGAAGCTGGGATTAGCGATGGGACAAGGGGAAGTAAAATACCACAAAGTTTGTTTTTACTGTGATTTAGGTATCTTTCTTAAATAACCATTCTTTCAGTTAACATTTGGTTAATTTATAAAGTACTGAAAAAATTCATTTTGACAATTTTTGCCGGTATTCTCACTTATTGAGGAGGAGCCAATTTTCTTAGGCCCTTACATTTCAAAGTGTTTTCAAGGTTATTGTTTTTAAAACACTAAGTTTGGGGAAGATTTGTGTTCCTATAATAGATAACCAGAAAACCTTTAGATGGTTGGGGGAAAATGCAGAGAAAACAAAGAAAAATGCATTTTAAGAAGTGGATGGGAAAGTTTGTCACTTTATACCATTCTTGATAGAGTGTAATGCAATAAAACACAGATCTCTAGACTGATATTGGGAAATATGGCTTACAGTTTCTACATTTCCACAAACCTTTCCCCCAAAAGAATCCTGTCCAACATAGGGTCTGAATTGTGTTCTTTTATTTGACAAATAAACAGATGTATCATTTTATCTTAACATGTGTCAAATTATAATCATTTACAAAAGGACAAATACAGAAGAACTGATTGAAGTCCTATTTTTATTGGACAGAGTTCGCTATTCTTTCCACAAAGCAACTGTTCTTAAGGGATTAGAATTTGAGTTTGGTGAACATGCCACTAAAGTATTTTGTATGTCCTGAACACAGTTTGAAAAACCTTCTATCAGATATCTTAGTATACAGGGATAAATAAATTTTTCTGTGTGAATAAATAACTTATTCTTTCCCATCTCATTTGTCAGACCAGCAATACAATGTTGATACTAACAGTGCATACATTTCAAAAAGGGAAAGTGTGAAAATTTAGTTGGTGAATTTTAAAATAGAGTCAGAATTTTCACACATTGGATAAAGGCAATTACATGAGAAATGGCAAAATACATGAATAAGGTTTGAATAAGGTTAATATATATGTCAGTATAAAATAATTAAATGTATATGGTATATAGAACTTTCAGATTATGGAAGTAGATTCCATTAAAAGCTACCTAAAAGGTAAATATATGGGATACTTTGATAGCTCATGTTATCACAGAAAATGATATCCTCATGCCTCTTTATATCTCCACCCTACAGACATTCCACAACCACCACCCAGGAAATAAATGGTCTACTTCCTGTCATTGACAGATTAATTGGCATATTATAGAATATTGTATACATCAAACTAGATAGAATGTATTCTTTTTTTGTCTGCCTTTTTATTCATTCTAATTAGTTTAAAATTAATTAACATTTTGTCATATTTTAATTGTTCATTCCTTTTTGTCATTCATCCATTGTATGAATATAACCCAATTTATTTATCCATTCATTTGGTGATATATATAATGGTAGTTTCATTTTATCCTATTACAAATAAAACTGCTATGTACATTCATATATAGTCCTTTGCACGAAAATATACTTTTCTCTTAAGTAAATACTGAAAAATGTAATGGTTGGATCGTGTATGGTAGATGTACATTTAAATTTTTAAGAAATTGTCAAATTGTTTTCAAACTTGATTGTCTCAAGTGTTTTTATAGTCACAACCAATATCATTATCAATTCTTGTCATGGCCCATTTTTTTTTAGACAATCCGTACATGTGTAGTAGATATTAACTGTGGTTTTAATGTGTATTTCTCTAGTAATTATTATATTGAGCATCTTTAAATGTACTTATTTACCATTTTTGCATTTTTTACCACATATGCTTTGCAAACTTTTTTTATGTTACTTTTATATTTATTGTCTTAACACTGTCTTTTGAAAAACAGACTTTTAAAAATGGATTACTAATTTATTTATTTTTATGGATTATGCTTTTGTGTTTCGTATTAAAAAATGCATCTACCCCCAAGGTCACAAGGATATTCTCCTATGTGGTTGTCACGTAGATATCTGATGAATTTGAGCTAATTTTATTAGTCAATAGATGTTTTAGGTTGAAGCTTATTTTCTTTTATATAGACATCTAAGGTTTCCAGCACTGTTTGTAAAATCTGTATTTCCATTACTAAATTTCATTTTCATCTTTTGTCAAAAATCAATTGTTGATTTATATGTGGGTTTGTGTTGCACTATCTTTTATTCTTTATTAACTTTGGTTTATCTTTTTACCAATACTATTTTGATTACTTTAGTGTGAAATCAAACAGTTTTAGCATCCATCTTTGATCTCATTTTTCAAAGCTCTTTTGTCTTTTTAGTTCCTTTTCATTTTCACATTAACAATAAAAGCAATTTGGCAATTTTTGCAAAACAAAATGAAAAGACTATGAAATTTTAAGGTATACTGCACTGAATCTACAGAGCGTATTGGTAAGAACAAATAGTGTAGAAATATAGTCTCCTTAAGCATGAACAAACTTTATATATGACATATATATATATATATATATATATATATATATATATATATAACATATATATAACATATAAATATGTTAAAGTTTATGTCAGCAATTTTTTTCTAGATTTTGCTATATATAATTTTCAGTTTTGTCAGATTTATCCCTTAGTATTTCATATTTGTTATTCTATTGTAAATGATTTTTTAAAATTTCTTTCTGATTATATGTTGCCTTTATGTAGACATACAATTCTCAGATATTTATTTTGTTCTCTACAATTCTGACTAACTCACTAATAATATATTTTTTTTCATTTTACTGTTTTTTTCATATATAGACAGTTATATTTAATGTGAATAAAGGCAATTTTTACTTCTTATTTTCCATCCTGGATGTTTTTTATTTTTTTTAAATGTATAATTACATTAGCTCGTATCTGCAGGGCAATGTTAAAGTGATGGGAGTGGATATCTTACTTGTTCCTTATTTTATGTACAAAATTATTCATCTTCTTTAATTAAATATGATGCTAGCTATAAGTCCTTATAAATATTCTGATAAAATTCAATGATTAAAAAATAAACAAATGGGGAAAAAAGGAAAATCTTCCATACCTCCCATGCAGACCAATTTCATACAATTTAAATAATTCTATTCTTGAGGAAAGAATGTACAAATACCTACTTCTTAAATGTGGACAGTGCTTAGTGACTTCTTTTAGAGTAAAGAATAAAGGGGGTTGGGGTGGAGTCATAAGAGTAACTACAATTTCAAAATCTGACAAACACTACCACAGTTAGGTTATTAAGATCAACATAAACAGTCATACATTTTAATAACACATCTTTCTGACCGAAAAAGAAAACAACAACAACAAAAAACTTTTCCTCCAATACCTCTGTGGCCTTCCTTCAAAAAGCTCAACTTCTTTCAAACCCTGAGAAATACATTAAATAAATTCTAATATACAGGTGTTCTACAAAATACCTAAAAAGATTCCTCAAAATTCTCATGGTATTCAAAACCAAGGAAAGTCTGACAAACTGACACAAAACACATCCATGGAGACATGATAACTAAATGTAATTTTATATTCTAGACATAGTGGCACAGCCAAATAGTATTAAGTAAAACCTAAGAAAATTTGAACAAAATACGTGCTTTAGTTAGTAATAATAAAAATGCATTAATATTGGTTCATTTGTTAAAACAAATGCACTCTACTAATTTAAGATGTTAATAATAGGGGAAACATCATACGATGTATGAGAAATTTTATTATATTTCTTCTTTTCCTGTAATTCTATTATAACACATGTTTATAGTGTATGTTAGAAGACTGAAAGATCTAGAATATTTATTTTATGCTTATGCATGAAAAGCTAAGTATTTTAAAAATTGGTCAAATGGCAGCAGCAGCTTCATTTAATAACACTCTTATTCTTTAAGATCAACATAAACAAAGTAGCACATTTTGATAGCACCTATCTTGGACAAAAAAAAATACATTACCTCTGTTGCCTCTAGAATCATATAACTTACAATAAAAACTGTGTTAGAAATAGACATTGATTCTAAATTCTGGAACTCTTCTTTATGTAGCATTGTTCCATTAAAGAGAGAAAGGTAATTAAAATAATGACTTTAAGAACTGCCCGCTATGACATCTACTCCACCTTAGATCTGCATTTTGGAATTCATCAATAACATTCTAGTTTTTAAAAATACAATTTAAATCATTTAGATATATAAATGTAATACTAAAAACATCTCAATTTCTCTAGCTGAATTATTCTACATAATTACTATTTTCTTCTAATTTTTATATTTAACTTATTACTGCTTGTTAAAAAGTAGTTATACGGAATGTACAAAAATCTCATGTAACATAGAACATGTGCTCTTCATTTAGGTTTGCACAATAGAGAATTCCCTATTTCATCAACTTTTCTACACAAGCATGAAAGGATTCTACTGGTTTATTTGACCTCCAAATATAATTAAAATATGAAGAGAAATTTTGACTGGATTAAAAAGCAAGATAGAAAAAGAGAACTGTATCCTATAGACTGGCATATTATTCAATATGGTTAATGTGATGGATCTCGAGGGGTAATAAAGTTCTACCTTGTAAACTTGCACTAATGGTAACTTTTTCTCGTATCCATACAGAATTAAATCAGCCTTTCAATTCAACTTCTCTTTAATAAAAATAAAATATCTCAAAGTTTCCCTAATCATGAATTCTAGAAAATGTCTTTTATACAGTAACTAATGAACAATACTTCTAGGGTAGAATTTACAAATATACAATACTGTTTACCTTCACCCACTATTTCTCTGTATCAAATATATTAATTTTAAAAGGTCATTGTTTTAATAAGCATATTACATATGTTGCATAGATTCGAGGCTGGAGAATCTGGCTCCCAGAAATCTAAGTATAATAATATGTTTCTGAACATTTCACTCTTTTAAAAATTGTAATAATTGGCAAGTTTCCTTCCCATCTCAAAACAGTAAAAAGATCCGCTGGGGTTTTTCCAGGCTTTTTTTTTTTTTTTTAAGTAGGAAATCCTCTCTCAGGATTTTTATCTCAATTTCTCCTCTTACGATCTGACAAGCCTGAATTGATGACTGAATAACTCAATTAAAACTTTTTTTTTCCCCTTGCAGTTTCTCTCCCATTGCCTGAATATTATATAAATGATTCCTATTAAATATATGAGCAAAGTAAAATGACTTTGCAGGAGATGAACCTTTGATAGCTAGGGATTAACTTTTCTGTGTTTGCACATGGCAGTCCTTTTTTCATTCTTTATAAGTGGGTTCTAATGATACAGAAACTCCATTTATCATGGTACATTAATTAGATGTGCTATACTCCCTAAGATAAAATGCATAATAAAAATGTAAAGCCAGATGAAACAACCTTTCCTCTTAAGAATGTCAGGAACCAGGTTATTCAAACACAGATTGCACATTTTCTATCTTTTCTTAACATGAATAAGCTATGGTTACTTTTTGGCCAGAGCAATACTTTTTTTTCTATTCATCAGGTTTATCCTACCCCCTTAATTTTTCTGAGCCTTCAAATACCAGTCACCACTGGAATATGCTAACCTCCTTTGAATTCCGTGCACCTGGTCATTTTATGATTTGCCTGATCACAACTACTTCATTCTGTCTTCACCTTGATAGTTTCTCTGGGTTCAAAGTCACTTCTTTCTCTAACCTGTTCTCATTGAGAGAACACAGCCATGAGAACAGGTACACGAGCTTCCTTATGCTTTCACCTGTCTACTTTAAATTAATTATATTTTTAGAGAGAGGAGTTCTGAGTTAAGACTCAGGATAACTAGGTTTTAAGTGTAGTTTCTCCATAAATGCAGTGCTGGACCTAGGCTTACATTTTCTGAGATATACAATAAATGTGTTGGAGAATCGTAAAATTTCTAATAAGCTTAGACATATTATTTATTTTATTGTTATGTATAAATGAAAGTATTTCTTAAAGAAAATAGTATTTATTTATATTTAATAATTGGGGAGGCTTCTGAAAACTCAGATCAGAAGAATGTAAAAAATAATTAAAAATAGTACTTTTTTTCATTTTTAATTTATCTAACAGATAACAGTGTTAAAAAGTATAATAGAGATTATTTTTATATAACATATGGATAAGTGATATGAAAAATAACAATGTCATAAGTAGATGGGAGAAAAAATGGAAATATTGTAAGTTACTCATAATACCCAAGAAGCTGTCTGTATACAGCTGACCTTCAAACAATGCAGGGGTAAAGGGGGCTGATCCCTGTGCAGTCAAAAATATATGTGTAAGTTTTCACTCTCCAAAACTCCAGTCATTCCTTAGTATCCACAAGAGATTGACACTAGAACACCCTATTGATACCAAAATCTGCATATGCTCAAGTCCCTTCTATAAAATGGTGTAGAACAATGCACAGAGTTGGCCCTCTGCATTCATGGATTCTCAATCATGGATCAAAAATACTGTTTTCTATCCATGGTCAGGTGAAGCTGCAGGTGCAAAACTCAGGAAAATGGAGGGCTTGCTCTATATTTATTAAAAATATCTGCCTATAATGGATCTATACAGTTGTTTAAGGACCTATTGTAGCATCATTTGAAAGTGGGCTTGAATTAATTATAAAGTAAAAAATAAATATAATTTATATGCTAAGAAAAGAGAAAATAGACTTGTATCAAATGTTAATTAAAAAGAGAGAAAACAGAAAGAGATAAAAACAAAACAAACAAAAAACAATGAAAGATGAAGATAAAGTAATAGATAGAAAATAGTTATACATGTGGTAGATAGTAAGCTAACTATATAAATAACCACTTCAGAATTTATTAATCTAAAAAGAATAATTAAAAGAAACTGCCTGAATGAATTTTAAAAAAAGATGACACAACAATGTGTTGTTTATAAGGAACCCACTTTAAATATTTAGACACTGGTAAATTAAAGTAAATAAGAAAAATGTACCATGCTAAAACTAAGCAAAAGTTAGTTGGAGTAATTATATTAATATCAGAAAAAGAGAACTTCCAGAAAACTTATCTTTTTTCTCTTGTTCCTCCTCCTTCTCCTTCAGACTATATCACCTATATTACTTAACTTATAAGCAAAAATTATTTTTTTATATTCACACCACAATTTGAAATTTGGAACTGCAGAAATCCTTTACTACAGGGTTCAAACTAAATGTATTATTCTGTGAATTATTTTTTACAAAGAGGTAAAATATTATATGAATCTATTTTCTCTTGAAATATTTCAATGACTCTTTAACACATACAGAAGTTATATTGGAAGATAAGGATTTTATAACATAAACTGTTTGACAAATATAAGATTTGTTATGGGATAAAGAGGGGCCTTACATGAGAATAAACAAGTCAGTTCTCCAAGAAGATATAACTATCCTCATTATATATTCACATAATAACTTTGCACCAAAACACATGGCAAAAACTGACAGAACTACAAGAAAAATCAGAAAAATCCACTCTTATCACTGGATATTTCAACAGTCCTATAACAGTAATTGACAGAGCCAGAAGGCAGAAAATCAGTAAGGATATAGTTGAACTGAACTGTCTCATAAATCAAATAGATCTAACTGGCATTTATAGAATACTTCATTCAACAACAGCAGAAAACGCATTCTTTTCAAGTCACATTAAACATTCACCAAGATGGACCAATTTCTGAGTCATAAAACACATCTTAACACCTTGAAAAGAATAGATACACTAGAAAGTATAATATCAGACTATATGGAATTAAAGTATGAATTATAATAGAAAGCTGGAAAATTCTAAAGTATGTTGAGATTAACATCATATTTGTAAATAAAACATAGATCAAAAATAAGTCCTATGAGTAACTTTTAGAAATATTTTGAACTAAATATGAAAATAAGAGATATTGATAGTTGAGCAATGCAAGAAAAGCTATGCTTAGAAAATTATTTACAATATTGAGTGAATATACTAAAAAGAAGAAAGATCTGAAACCAATCATCTAAGCTTCACATTAGGAAGTAAGAAAAAAAAGAACAAATTAAATCCAAAGTAATCAGAAGAAAATAATAAAGATCAAGGCAGAAACCCATGAAATTTATAATAAAAAAACAATGCACAAAATCGAAAAATTGAAAGCTAATTCATTATTCAGAGAAATTGAAATAGAGTTTTATTAAACACAGGTCCTGGAAGAAGTACCTGGCATGCCTTGAGGGCCTACACAGGGAGGTCAGGGCAGACAGAGACAGAATGGACAAATATGCCTTGATTTGGGTCTGTGGGTGGAGTGTTTTGAGGACTTAAGGCTGAATTGGTCAATTCAAACTAAAAGAGTGGGGCTCATAAACCTCAAGATGGTTTCATATGAGTGGAGCATAGAGGAAGGTGCTGGGAGTAAAGGGAGGGACTGCTGGAGAAGTCATATTGAAAACATTTATTTGTAAATCTGTGGGCTGCTACATAGGACATGGACTTACATGAGGGCTTCCTGTCAGTTTAAAATCAGTGCAGTCACTTGGCCTAAACAAATGAATATCAAAGCAGCAACACCATAGAGTAATTTAACTAAACTCTTGACATGGTTCTTTGAAAACATCAATAAATTTGATAAACCCCTAACCGGTTAAACTAAGCAAAAAAAGAGAGAACACATTTTTTTTTAATATCAGAAATTAAAAAGGGACCATTACTACTGATCCCATGGGGATTAAGTGGGGAATAAGGGTAGTACAATTATGACCCACTCTATGGTCACATGTTTAATAATTTAGGTGAAATGTAGCAATTCATTGAAACACACAATTTACCACAACTCACACAGGACACATAAATAATCTGAATATGTTTGTGTCTGTAAAGAAATGAAAGCACTAAATAAAAACTTTCTAAATCAGAAGGCACCAGGACAAATGGTTTCACTGGTGAAATCTACCTAACATTAAAAAATTAAATGTTACTAATTTTCTACAATCTGTTTCATAATGCAGAAGCAGAGGGAACACTTTTCTATGCTATGAGGTCAGCATTATGTCAATACCAAAGTTAGATAGTTCAAGAGAGGAAAACTACACACTAATAGTTCATGAACATAGATGCAATCATTCCCAATAAAACATTACTAAATTAAATTCAACGTTTTCTTAAATGATTTTTCTGCATCCATTGATACAATGAAATGATTTTTCTTCTTTAGCTTGTTGTGATGATGGATTACATGAATTGATATCTGAGTGTTGAAACTGCCTTGCATGTTGGGAAAAATTCCCATTTGGTTGTGGTGCATAATTATTTTTATAAAGATTGTTAGGTGAAAGAGGCCAGACTGAAAGATTATAACTAGTGTGATTGAAACTATATTAAATTTACAAAAAGGGTGAACTATAGAAACAGTAAAAAGATAAGTGTTTGCCAGGAGTTATTTTTGGGTAGTGGTGTGAGAAGGTGGGCCTTAAATCTACTCTATACAATTCTGTAATAATAGATACGTGACCTTATGCTTTTGACAAAACCCAAACCCATAAAACTACACAACATAAAGAGTAAACTTTATATTTACCCCCCCAAAAAAACGAAAACATTAATTTGAACATATATATGTACCCCTATGTTCATTGCAGCATTATTTACAATAGCCACTGGATAAAGAAGAAGTGATATGTATATGAATGGATCTGGAGGATATTATGTTAAGTGAAATAAGTGAGGTAGAGAAAAATATATACCATATGGTTTCACTTTTATGTGGAATCTAAACAAAAGAAAACAAATGGACAAAATAAAAACAGACTCAAAGAAACAGAGACAAAGGGATAGTTACCAGAAAAGGGTTCGGGGTGGGGAGCCAAGTGACAAGGGAAAAGGCGGATGTAATCAACAATATTGTGATGTTTGCCCAGTGACAGATGATTACTAGAATTAGTGAGGTAGTCACACTCTAAGATATAAAAATGTTGAATCATTACACTGTACACCTGAAACTAACATAATTTAGAGATAAGTCCTAGGCTAACTCTCAGATTATAATTCTGGGCCAGGGCGGGGTATTTTAGATTGAACCTCCAGCTTGAATGTAGCAATAGATTCATACCCTTCTTGGGACAATGGAGTCTTTCCTCAGGTACTAAGAGACTACGACACTGGGTAAGTGTTAAACGATCTCATCTTGGCATTTAAAATTTGATTTGAAAAAAATTGTTTAACCAGAGGAAGTATAGTTTGAAATTTTATCTTTCATATCTACATTCAATATATATCTTAGTCATTATAACAATTCAAGGAAAAGAACTTTAAGCAATTTTAACTGGGTCAATCTCTTCCACACGCAATGAGTTTTTTTTTCAATTTTATTTATTCCCATATTCAGTTTATGAATATATTTTTATTGCATAATTTTAAATAAGTCTAAATAACCAAGATCAGAATATCTAAGATCAAGAGCATCAAAATGGCCAAAATATTTATTACTCTTATTAATAACACAGTAGCTCCTTATATAATTACAGATAGTTTTTATGAGGATTTGTATACTTTTGAAGAACATTGTGTAAATTATAATTTATTTTATTCATTCTGAGTTCATAAGTCTATATTCTTTAAATGAGTTATTTTATATCTTTCCTTCCTTCCCTTTCTTCCTTGCTCTTTCATTCTTTTCCTTCTTTCCTTATTCCCTTCCTTCCTCCTCCCTCTCTCCATAATCCTTTCTGTGTTTCTCTTTTATTTTTATGTTTTTCTTTTTACAATGTGAAGAAGAAACCCATTTCTAAAAAAAAGATCTACAACAATATTTATTAAACCAAAGGTATTACAAGCCAAAATAATATAATAGTGATGATGTGTCATATTAATGTAGCGTTTTATATATTCTAGGTACTATTCTAAGAGTGTTTACATAAATTAATTAATTTAATCATCATATCTACCCTACGAAATAGGTTTTGATATTGGTTTTTCAACCTGTCAAAAACCACAATTAGAGAAAATGCTGGAATTCAAACCCACATGTCTCTTTTTGGACTCTGCATTCTTTCTCACTACAATGTCCTCTTAAATGAAGAAACTTTTTAATAACAGTAAAAATACCTTGTATTTTCTATAGGAGTAAAAATAGCCCATATTTTAGAAAATGTATATACTTTCAGAAGTGGGTGCCCTCTAACTACCTTCTTAATAGTGAAAATATAAATAGTTACCGTGAAAACTTAGTTAAAATACAAAATAATATTCAAAAGGCTTTTCTTGGTAACCAAAGTTTATGTTGCTTATTGCTATTGTGTGTGTGTGGAGCCAGGGTTGGGGAGTGGGAGTGGGAGCGGGGATGAATTAGAATTACAAAAGAAATCAAGCACCATTGTCCTTACTAGGGAAAATTAATATATAATGAATATGATAAATTACGGACATAATGAAAAACTCATAACTGTTAAATACTAAAATGTCTAGGTACCAGTTCAGCAATTGTGAAATGAAACAATAAAGTAGAAATAGTCTTCACATGTGTCATATATTTTTGAGTAGAGTTGTAAATATGAATGTATTTATTGTGCTAATAATTTTAAATAAGGCAAAATCAAAGAAGAATTACCTGGAATAGCTTACAGTAACCAAATAAGAAATTGAAACAAATAACTTCATGTCAAGGCTCTAGTGCTGTAATGATTTTAAATTAGAACAAAACATTTCTAGGATAGGTTGCTCATTTAACATTTTTAGGATCTGTCAATAAGATCACTTTCAGAATGAAACAGCCTATTTATTTAGATTAGAACAAAAATCCCCCAATGAAACACTGAAACAGAAGCCAACAATAACACCTAACCAAATGTCCAGCAAGCTACTGGAGATCCTTGAGAATTCAAATGACAAAACAAAGATCTGAAAATGTCAATACCACTTACTTAATTCCATATTCGCCCTTTAAACATAACTGTCCTACAAAGGTCGGAAAACTTTAGATGTGATCAACTGATTACAGACTCGCTTTGTGGTTTTTATATTATACATATATGATAGAAATTGCAAGTTTTTATTTCCATCAGGAAATAAACTTTCTAAATCAAACTTCTATGTTGGTGAAATATCTTGTGAAGTTTGAAGGAAATACATCTTTTTGCTTATAATAGAGAGAAAATGGATTCTTATACACTGTTTTACCCTCATAAATGATTACAGTTGTTTGGTAGGATATGCATATAGTCAATTCAAGGCAAGAGCTTTTAATATACTTGCTGCTTTCTTTCCTGGAATCTATATATTGTTTGAATATATACCTAAAGAAGAATAATTCTCAAATAAATTTGGACTTTGTGGAATAGATTTTTGGACACCATGTGATTTAAATCAACTATTTACTTCAACAGAGAAATTTTGAGATTGGATGCCAGATTTGCAGCAGAATGAGGAAGCAGTTATAAGTCCTGTATTGGAGGTACCAAATTGCTTAAGAAAAACAAACAAACAAAGGAACAAACAAATCATAAATAAATCTACATTTTCAAGCAAATCCTGTAATTTTATTAAGAAGTATGAGGAAAATGATCAAAAAAGAACTGTCTTTTATTGTCATCAATATCATAATACAGGAATGTAAAAAAAGGTCCAATTCTGCAGATATAAACAGAAAGGAAACATTGCTGCAAGGGACTGTCAATTTAAAAATTATATGATAACTTCATTTCAAGAATAAACTGTTTTGACCTCATTGTGGCATGTTGATCCAAAAGTATTTGCTGCTTCTCAGCAAACTAAAGGGCTTCTCTTTTTCTTAACTATCTTTCATTGTGTCCTATGAGTATTCATCTACATACCCTGATCTTGAGAAAGACGTGTTTGGAGTATGAAAAAAATACGGAATCTCTAACTCCAGACCAGCTCTCATTACAAACAAAGAAAAGAAGTTTAGAGATAGTTACTATTGTGTTTTCTCTTTGCTAGATATACTAGGTATAATCCACACTGGATTAGGTTCTGGTATTTCTAGAATCTTGCTCTTTGGGGACTCTGAAAACATGTAATAAAGGTGGAAATGCTTCATGAAGGTCAGATTGCTTAAGTCTTTTCTCTGAGACTCTGCAAGTATGACAAGGTGACTACTCTGTTGTGAAATGAGGATAACAGAGCAGATTCAAGAAGTCATCCTACTTTTCGATTATTTAAGCTGAGAAAAAAAAAATGTTCCATGGTAATATCTAAATAAAACTTTATTTTACTTGGAGATTTGGATAGAAAGTGCTATGGAGAAAGAAAATGTTTCTGTGTTTTTCATCCTATATTCTTCAGCTAGCCTAATAATTTGACATAAGACAAATTAACAGGGGAAAAATATTTTACATGTATGAAAACCCCAAAGATACAGCGCTATCCAACAGTCAGGTGATTGAAGCTTAAATACCATCCTGAGCTAAGGAGAGGGGGTAGGGATCTGGGACTTCAAAGAGGAGGAAGACAATTCATAGGAAGCCTGGGAGAGCAAATGTTCAGGAAACAAATATTTGCCATGTCAGGAATATAAGCCTTCCTGATATAGTTGTGTTTGGTCTGTGTATTAGCTCTTTTCCTGGTATAGGCCCCCTCTGTAAATTATTTTAGTCAATTAAGAGAGAGATAAACACATAAAAACAAACAAAACTCTTCCTGAGTCTGTTATTCCTTGATTGCCTTCAGCTCAAAATAATTCACATGCCAAAGTAGCAAATATTGGGATTATATATTCTGCTCTCCCTTGTTTCATAGATGATAGTTAAGATTTGTCTCATATTTTTGATATAAGTGCATTGTATTATCACACAAACTTCTTTTTACATATTCTGAAGCTTAATGCATTAGTTTCTTCATATTAAATGTGACTTTATTACAGAAAGATTTCTCAAAATCATACAGTCATTCAACTGCGGCATCTGGATTCAAGTCCAGGCAGTCTTTGTCAGGAGCTAAATGGATAGAATCAAAGAAAAATTGCACTGAAACAGTTAAACAGACATGAAGACTGAATTCAACACTATTTACAACAGGTGAGGGAGACTGAACTCCATTTCTCTAAAACAAAGGCAGGAGAGTTTTTTAAGTGCTGGTGTGAGACAATGCAAATGTACTAGAAGATGTGGGGAGGCCACTCAATCTGATGAAGCCATCAATGCTTGCCCACTGGCATTATTCTAAGTCAGTCTTCTTCCCTCCCACAGAGACCTGGAGACAGGCATTATTTTCCTTGACGACTGTATTTCAAAGGGAAGGCTACCAGGTCCTGGAGAAAGACTTCCCTTGGTTGTAAAACTGGCAGAATTCAGAAAAAATTTACATCTCAAAAGGACAAAGAAAGAATTTACAATTGCAAACAGAGTGCATGCTCCAAGAAAAGGAAGTCAAAAAAAAAGAAAAAGAAAAGAAAGAAAGAAAGAAAAAATGAAAAAAAAAAAAGAAAAAGAAAAGAAAGAAAGTCAGGGGACTATGATCAAGAAGAAACATGTCAAAAATGTAATTAGGCTGATGGGATTATTAAGACCAGTTTGGTCAATGGATAATGGATAGCTGAATAGAGGGACAGACAGTAGAGTGGTTGGATAAATAAATAAATTGGTGGGTAGATGGATAATCAGCCTACCACAATTCTCCAGCAAATAGAGCTTTGTATAAATATATATATAAGATTATATATATAATCTTTAGACACAATATAATTATTTGTGCTTATAGCAAATATCTTTTATTAAAAACATGTATATTTTGGTGTACTTTGTTGAAAGATTACATATATATCCCATAATTCTTTCATTTCCTATACATTAAAATGAAAAACCATTACTGATAATATCAAAGTGATCAAAGTGATAGCCTGCCTCATTTAAAACATTTTCCAAAGTTTTCACCAGAATACTCAGTGATGTATCAACATAAGAGGACAACAGTAAAAATTGTCATTTATTGTAAATTCTAATATTATCTTTAATCCCTCATTTATTTTTTAATTAAATTAAGATGACATTGGTTAATAAGATTATATAGGTTTCAAGTGTACAATTTGATAATATATCACCTGTATATTGAATTGTATTTCAACACCCAAAGTCAAATCTCCTGTCACCATATATTTGTCCCCCTTTATTCACCCTTATCTATGTTTAACCTCCCCCCTTTCCCTCTGGTAATCACTAAATTGTTGTCTCTGTTATGAAGCTTTATTTGTTTGTCTTGCATGTTTGTTACTTTTAGTTTTATATTCCATATATAAGTGAAATCATATGGTTCTAAATTTTTTCTGTCTGATTTATTTTGCTTATCATGATAATCTCAAGTTCTATTAATGCCAAGACATGGAAACAACCAAAACGCCCTTCAATACATGATTGGATTAAGAAGATATGATATGTATATATGGCAGAATATTAGCCATAAGAAAAGATGAAATACTGCCATTTTTTTCATTTATTCTTCATTAATGTATTCATATTTATACATTTAACAAATAGGTGTCGAGTGAGTACTATGTAACTGACAATGTTCTATGCTGCAGCAACTCTGAGATATAAATTATGTTGTTTTAGGAACAGAAACCTAAAAGAAAAATTAAGTCAGGTAAAGACTACAGAAATGGAGAGGAAAAGTATTTTTTTTTTTCGATAATTTAATTTTGGAAAATAGTTTGGATAACCATCTCTAATTCATGGGACTCAGAATATGGGCAAATGAGAGTTCCAGGAAGAATCAAATGCTACAAATGCTTCAAGACATGGCTGAAGATTGAATATAAAAATGATCTTAATCAGAATGGAAAAGTCACAGATTATTAAAGAAGAAATAAGGAGCCAGACAAGGGTCAATCATGTTTTATGTAGTGTGGTGACTGTCCTAAATTTGAGAGCTATCTTTGGAGAGTATCAAGTTGGAATATGCACCAGGTTAATAGCTTTTTTAATAGCAAATCTGTGATTCTATACTCAGTCAACTTTTGAAAATTTTCATATACACTTGGTTACGCCTTATAAATAGCTGCTCTGCTACATTTCTTGAAGTGCACTGTAAGTCTGCACAAATTTCTAGGCCATATTCCAACTTGTTGCAGCAGTGGTTCCCAAACTTAATCTGCTGAGGAAGTACGATATTCCACTTCTGCCTAGCATGTAGAAAATTGGAAAGAATATCTCTCCTGTGTAACAAAAAAAAAAAGTCAGAAGAATACTACAAAATCATATTTTTTCTTGAATTCATAGGCAATATAAAGTTTTATGGTAGCAAAATAGCATAAATTCCTAGAAGGGAGAGGTCAAACCTCTCTGAAATGTTCAGCATGAGAACTATTTCACCCTTGGCAGTGGGCAAGGGAAAGGAGATAGAGCCATACAAACGTGCAAAGTCTGTTAAAATTTAATGAATGCTAAAGGTTATATATGAGCTAGAGAAAGAGCATAAGGCCACTGGGAACCCTGGGATTTCACAAGTGCTGGTGGACTCTATTCAACTAGCTTCCACTGGTTTCTCATGGGAAACATGAAAGGCCTATATTTATAGGCAAATTACAATTATTGCTTATTAACACCTATATTTTCTAAATAAACATAAAATCTGCAGGAATGAGAATAATTGAAACAGTCTTGAAAAAGAAGAACAAAGTTGGGTGATTCAAACTTTCCAATTTTAAAACACTGCAAAGCTAAAGTAATCAAGACAGTGTGGTGATTGTAAAAGTAGTTCTATATTTGTATATATAAATATAGCTGTATCTATATAGCTCAATATAAAAATATTAAGATGATAAGTAAAAACATTTACAGACAGGTGATTTTTGACAAAGGTTCTAAGACAATTTAATAGATAAAATAGTCTTTTCAATAAACAAGGAAGGGACAATGGGCTGGCTATCTGCTTAAAAAAGAAAAATTAATTCAGCCTGGGTTCTTTTTGCATTTTTCTTTCATGATTAGACTAGAGTTATGAATATTAGAGGATAATACGAGAAACGTAAAATGCTTTCTCAATGTATCATAGCAGGAATATATGATATAAATATGACTTATAACTGGTGATGAACTTTGATCACTTCATTAAGGTAGTATTTGACATCTTTCTTTACTCTAGAGTTATTATATTCCCCTATGTATACTTTATTATTTAGAAATAAGTCATTAAGTCCAGCTCACCAAAAGTTTTACCTTCTAGAGATGGGAGTATGTACATATATTATTTGCCATTTTTCAATAAGAAAGAATTCTCTTCTCCCTTATTTATATATTGAAACATTGATTTATTTCAGTGTGGAATTGCACATATATATTTTAGATTTTATGTTTATGGCAGGCAGGAGAAGGACTTCCCAAATGCATCTAATCCTAATATTTAGAAAATATGAATGTTACTTTACACTGCAAAAGGGACTTAATTTGCAGAAGCAGTTAAAGTCAGAGACCCTGAATAAGAGTACTTATTCTGGATTTTCTTGGTAGATTCATTCTTCTCATATAACTCCATAACATTAGAGTACTTAAGACTTAGGAAAAATAGGGGAATGCAACATTGCTGGCTTTCAAAATGGAGAAAAAAGGGCATACAGTCAATGTAAATGAAGATCCTTTAGGAGTTGGTAAAGGCAAGGTAACAGATCCTCCCCTACAATCTCTAAAAAGAATACAACCCTTGCAACACCTCCATTTTCAGCCAGTGAGCCCTTTACTGGATTTCTGAACTACAGAATTTTAAGACAATTTTTGTCTTCATCCTCAAGTTTGTGTTACCACAGCAGTGATAAAAAAATGTATAGAGTGTTATAATGCAATACTAGATCACTTATATTATTGCACAAATTATTTAAGTTTTGACTATCAGGTGCAATTTCAGTTTGGTTCCTATATTCTCTTGACTTGCCATCTCTGTTAATTAAGAAATTCCTTCTTTTCTGGCACTCCAAGATGCTGTCGGTCATCTTGCATTTTCCTTGCACCAGGTCCCAGATCAGGCATTTTTCTAAGGACCTTGGATCTGTGTACTGTTGAATGACATTTAGAAAGGAGGATCTGAATGCTGGGTATTTTTGTTGCAGCTGATGTGTAAATGCTTCTCAGTCCTCTTATCAGAAGGAGGAAATATATCTAATTATAAAAACCCATATATATGTATTTTTATATATTTATGATTATTACTGTATTTATTTGTATGTGTATCAGACAGCATTCACACATAATGATATTTCAGACTTTCATTATGACAGAGATTAATCTAATTTCTCTCTCTTGCTTATTTATAATGTCTTCATTTGACAGGGAGAAACCTTGCTCTCATTATGTTCCAGTTATTTCCTTTTACCACCTCTAATATTCACATAGAGTACCTTCAGAATTGTTAAACTCTACTCATATGAGAAAATAATTTACCAACTAGAGCATAGTTATGCTTGCCCTTAGCCCTAGAATTTCTAGTAAAATCAACATTATTCTAAAATTAAATAGCTCAACCCCTTTTCCCTCAATATCCTTCGGTGAGGTCTTGCCATAAATATATGAGACCGATTAATCTTTCACAGTGTGTATTATATCATGTGATCTACCTTGTCCTGTGTGTGTGTTTAATTTTCATATTTTAAACTATACTCCATGATGGATATTGTATGGTTTTCAGAAATACATAGAATTGCTTCCATCATCCTAAAAATTCCCCCATGCATTTCTTTTGTAGAAAGTCAACTCTTCTCCCAGTCCCTGAGAACTTCTAATCTTTCATTTTCATCTCTTTCTATAGTTTTGCTTTATCTATCATATCATGTAAATGAAAAGAAACATATACTATGTAGCCTTTTGTACCTGAATTCTTTCCTTCAGCAAATTGTACTGAAATTCATCCATATGTTACTGTGACTTAATAGCTCAGTCCTCTCATTTCTCTGCGTACTATTCCATTGTATAGACATATTGTTTATACATTTATCTGCTGAAGACCTTGGTTGCAACCACATATTGTTTTGAGTAAACTGCTATAAATAGTTTTATAAACAGAATTTTCTGTGAACATAATTTCCAGCTTACTTCTGTTACATAAGATTGTCATCGCTGGGTCACCTGATGTCTAAGTTTAAACTCACACTGCCAAACTATCTTCCAAAAAGAATGTATCATTTTGCATCCCCACAGTCATTAATGATAGTTCCTGCTTCTCTGCAATTTCATTATCATTTATTATTGCTGGAGTTTTGGATTTTAGTCTTTTAGAGAAGTGAGTAGTAATGTCAAACTCTGGTTTTAATTTGCATTTCTATATGACAAATAATGATGAGTGTCTTTTTATACACTTATTTGCCAATGATATAAGTTCTTTGATAAATGATATGTTCATATATTGTGCCCATGCTTATTTCCTTATTGATTATTTTTAAGGGATCTTTATATATTGTGGACAAGTTCTTTATCAGATATGTATTCCAAATATTTTCTTGTGGTTTGTCTTTTATTTTTATTTTCTTATAATAGTGCCTTTCACTAGACAAGGGCTTGATTTAATTTGATAAAGTTCAATTTTTATGGATTTTCGATAACATTCAACTTTTTTAAATGGATTAGGATTTTAGTATTATGTACAAAAGTACATCAGCAAAGCCATGGTCATAAATATGTTCTCCCTTTTTTCATTCTAGAAGTTGAATGGGTTACAGTTTACAATTTGGTCTCTGGTCCATACTGAGTTAATTTTTTTTATATATATAGTATGAAGTATGTAGTGAGGGTTAGTATTTTGTAAATGTTCCATTTTCTTGAAAAGAGTATCAAGATGTGTTATGTTAACAAATAAAGTATACACCAACAAATTGGATAATCTGGAAGAAATGGATGCATTCTTAGAATCATACAATTTCCTAAGACTGAGTCAAGAAGAAACAGAAAATCTGAACTGACAAATTACCACCAATGAAATAGAATCAATAATCAAAATCCTCCTAAAATGCAAAAGTCCTGGACTAGATAGCATCATACGAGTTTTACCAAAAAATTAAGAAAAATTAATGCCTATTCTTCTCAAACTATTCCAAAAAAGTTCAAGAAAAGATAAGGTTCCTTAATACCTTTAATGAGGCCACCATTACCTTGATTCCAAAACCGGACAAAGACATTGCAAAAAAAAGCAAACTAGAGGCCGACATCTCTTATGAACACTGATGCAAAATCCTCAACAAAATATTAACAAACCAAATTCAGCAGTACATTAAAAATATCATACACTATGATCAAATAGATTTATTCCTGCGATGCAAGGTTAGTACAATATCTGTAAATTAGTTAATGTGACACACCACATTAATAAATCAAAAGATAAAAATCAATCAGATACACATTAACAAATTGAACGATAAAAATCATATGATCATATCAATAGATACAGAAAAAGTATTTGATAAAACCTAGCATTTATTTATGATAAAAACTCTCAGCAAAGTGGGAATAGAGAGAACATACCTGAATGTAATATAGGCCATATACAACAAAACTACAGTTAACATAATGCTAAACGGGGAAAGGCTAAAACCATTTTTCTTAAAATCAGAAAAGACAAAGATGCCCACTTTCACCACACCTCTTCAACACTATATTGGAAGTCTTAGCCACCGCACTAAGATAAAAAAAGAAATAAAATGTATCCAAATTGGAAAGAAAGAAGTACAACTCATGTTATTCATGATAACATATTATACATAGAGAATCCTAAGGATTCCACTAAAATTTTTGTTAGAATTGGTCAATGAATTCAGTAATATAGCAGGACACAAATTTAATATTCAGAAGTCAGTGGTATTTTTACACACTAATGATGAACTTTTGGAAAGTGAAATTAAAAGAAGCAATTCCTTTTACAATTGGATCAAAAACAGTAAAATACCTGGGAATTAAATTAACCAAGGAGATAAAAGACCTGTTCATAGAAAAATTATGTCATGAAAAGTAATTGAAGAAGATACAAATAAATGAAATCATATACCATACTCATGCATAGAAACAACATCATTAAAATGGCCATACTACCCAAAATGATCTATAGATTCAATGGAATCTTTAACAGAAAACCAATGGCATTTTTCAGAAAGCTAGAACAAATAATCCTAAAATTTATATGGAACCATAAAAGACCCTGAATAGCCATAGCAATCTTGAGAAAGAAGAACAAAGTTGGAGGTATCACACTACCTGATATCAAAATATACTACAAGACTACAGTAATCAAAACAGCATGGTATTGACAAAAAAAAACTGATACATTTATCAATGCCATGGAACAGAGAGCCGAGGAGTAAATCCACAATTATGTACTCAATATATGAGAAAGGAGGCAAGAATATACAATGGGGTATACACAGTGTCTTCAAAAAGTGGTGCTGAGAAAATTGGACAGATAAGAGCCAAAAAAAGGAAGAAAGAAAAAAGGAAGGAAGGAAGGAAGGAAGGAAGGAAGGAGGGAGGGAGGGAGGGAGGGAGGGAGGGAGGGAGGAAGGAAGGAAGGAAGGAAGGAAGGAAGGAAGGAAGGAAGTAAGGAAGAAAGAAAGAAAGAAAGAAAGAAAGAAAGAAAGAAAGAAAGAAAGAAAGAAAGAAAGAAAGAAAGAAAGGAGGAAGGAAGGGGGAGAAAGAGAGAGAGAAGGAAGAAAGAAAGGAAGAAAGGAAGAAAGGAAAAAAGGAAGGAAGGAAGGAAGGAAGGAAGGAAAAAAGGAAGGAAGGAAGGAAGGAAGGAAGGAAGGAAGGAAGGAAGGAAGGAAGGAAGAAAGAAAGAAAGAAAGAAAGAAAGAAAGAAAGAAAGAAAGAAAGAAAGAAAGAAAGAAACTGAAACACCCCCTTTTATACCATATTCCAGAATGGATTATAAATGGACTCAAAATGGATTAAAAATAAGACAAGCAATTCAATTAAAATTGAGCAGAAGACCTGAACAGATATTTCTTCAAAGAGAAAATACAGATGTCCAATAGACATATGAAAAGATGCTCAAGGTCACTAATCATCAGAGAAATGCAAATTAAAACCACAATGAAATATCACCTCACACCTGTCTGAATGGCTATCATCAATAAATCAAAGAGCAACAAGTGTTGGCGAGGATGCAGAGAAATGGGAACCCTCAGACGATGTTGGTGGGATTGCAAATTGGTACAGCCCAATTGGGAAATGGCCTGGAGGTTTCTCAAAAAAAAAAAATTATATATATATAAAATACACACACACACACACACACACACACATATCTTTTGAATCAGCAATTGCACTTCTGGGTATTTATCTAAAGAAATCCTAAACAATAATTTGCAAAGATCTATGCATCCCAATATTCATGGCAGCAAAATTTACAATAGCCAAAATATGGAAGCAACCTAAATGCCAATCAACAGATGATTAAAGACATTATAGTTTATATATACAAGGAATATTACTCAGACATTAAAAAAATGAAATCTTACCATTCCCATGGCCTAGATGGGCCTAGAGGTTATTATGCTGAATGAAATGTCAGACAGAAAAATACAAATACCATATGATTCCAATTGTCTGTGGAATCTAAGGAACAAAAAGAACAAGCTAATCAAAAACAGACTCACAAATATTGAGGTCAATTTGGAGATAGCCAGAGGGGAGAGGTGGAGGACTGGGAGAATGGTGTGAAGGGTTAAAGAAGTACAATTTAGTAGTCGGTAGATGGTCACAGGGATGGGGAGCATGGCACAGAGGATGCAATTAGCATTAGTGTAATGGCTAGGTGGAGAGGCAGAGGAAAGAGCAATTAGGGGGATCATTTTATAAACTATATAAAAATCTAACCAATCAATGTACTATATACTTAAAAATAATCAAAATTTTAAAAAATGCAAAAAATAGCAAATTATACATTTCTTATTTTAATACTAAAATATTGATTCCACTTTTTGTTCCAAGCAATAATTTCAAGGCAAATCTTGTTTGCTTTTTTCTCAGAAATTTCCTCACAGAGACCATTCCTGAACTTGACTAAATCAATATTACTGCTGTTTTATGGAAGCCAGGATTATTCACAGCATCTTCCTTTGTCTACTTGTGGTTCTATTGGGAAAGAAATACTGTTCATTTTAGAAAGACCTTCTGCCATGATTAGAGTCCTGCTGTGAGGTTTAAAATGTATGTAATTCTGCAATATTTGTAAAAATGATCACACTATTTACATGCAGTGATAATGTTAATGAAACTAGGTCATTATCTTTAAATAAATGTTGAACCTTATTAGCAGAAAAGATATTCACTGTTGAAATAATTTGCTAATTGCTTTCCCTGACTCCGAACAGTTTGATATTTTATTCATTGTATACATTGTTTTAATCATATTTACTAATACTTTAAAATTTATACAATATCTGATTTAAAAAGTTTTATGATAATAATATTTAAAGCCACATATTCTGGGTATCCAGATTTATATAAAAAATATTTTGATATATTTCTTCATAAAAACAAATAGGATTATATTTAGAACTTTAAATGTTTTACTTGATATGTGGTGAGCATTTTTCTACATATGTCTATAAATAATTTTTAGAATCGTATTATATTGCATTTTATGTAAGAATAGAAATATTTGGGATCCCCAGAAGACCAAGTATTGTGGTTGTAGAAATTTTGGGAAACCTTTTGATTTCCTCATCAATAATTTGGGCATATAATTTAACTACCTTAAACTTGTTTTTTCTATAATATAAAAATAATTACAAATAACTATATACATTATTATGCTAATAAGATATTTAAACCGTATGGGGCAATACCTATAAAATAAAAAGTATTCGATACACTGTTCTTTTAATAATAATAGCTCTTATTTTAACCAATTATATCACTGTACATAATACCGTATAAAATTTCTCACAACTTTAGATAGTTATTTGCCTTATATCATGTCAACCATTTCTAAATATGGAATAAATGAAATCATAGAAATAAAAATACTAGTTTAAAGCATACTACTAAAGATTCTTGATTAATGATGAAAAGTTACCATTATAACTTATAATGATTTATATTTGTATTGACTGTATGAAAGCTTCCTCCATTTGATACAATTTAGATTATTAACATTTTAAGTAAAATTTTTAGGCATTTTAGCAACATAGTGTATTATTATTTGAATATGCATTTCTTTCATTTCTACCATGACAATTTTTATGTAACTATTTTGTATGTGATATTTAGTGTTCATTTATAAATTTCCTAGCTAGTATGCATAGCTCCCATTTATATCATCATAAAAATATCACTTTTGTTATATGTGTTCAAATAGTTCTTCGCATCATTATTTCTCATTTGCTAGCTCTCTGGTATTTTAAATATGTGCCAATATTTTAAGTTATTTACTATTTTATTAAAATAACATATGTATACCATGTGTAATTAATTACAAAAAACACATTTTTAAAACTGAAATAAATACTTCGTTTTTGTTATAATTATAAAAATGCAAATAATTAATATGTTGGACTTCCTCAGATATCTAGTGTCTATTCTGATGTATCCAAAGGAATTAGGAGAAAGATATGGTTTTCAGCATTATACGTTGTGTACCTACATGGTTTAAACAAATCTAAAAATTAATATGAACAATTAAAAATATTGAAAACTGTATTTGATACCTGTAAATTAAAAAAAAAAAATCACTGGCAATCCTTGATTACCCTGTATTTAATTTTATGACCCCAGGATCCTGGTCTCCATAAGAATATTTGGAATGAATGAGGATGAACTGAGATGAAACTAATGACTTCCTAAAGCACCACAATGGTACTGCTTCTTAGCTACCTTGGCCAGTTGCTAAGTCTGTTGGGGGAATAGAGAAGGAATCAAGTTATATCTGAAACAGCAAAATGTGTACTTCTAAAGTTGCTACACAGATGATGATTTAGTCTTTTACTAAATTCCCACTTTAGTCACTAAAGCATAGGCAGCTCTCTTCCAAGACATTTGGAGATATAGTGTTAATCTCTCTCTCTCTCTCTCTCTCTCTCTCTCTCTCTCTCTCTCTCTCACACACACACACACACACACACACACACACACACGTACTCACTGTATATCTGTGTGTACAATATTATAATCTTAACAATCATATATGACGGTGCCAACCTATCAAAAAAAGTGCATAAAGTTTAATGTAATGGAAATTCATTCTACAAATATACTACATTTTATCTAATTGATAATGTAATGATGGATATTGTTTCTAACCCATAATCATGTGTGTTAGACAATGTTATAAAAATATATGCAGTCTTTTAAAATATTTTCCACCAGTGTGAATATCTCCTTGGGTTATTTCTTAAATATTTCGGATGACATGAAAGAAACATTAAATATATAATAAATAATAATAAAGCTTATAGTACTTCTAATACCAAACACTAAACAGTATCACAGTGTTCACTCTACAACTCTGCTCTAACTAAAACCAACACCTTCACATACTCCACAAAATAACAGTAAAGAAAGAAACAAAAATATTTTGTGAAATATTTATTTATTTTATAAAAATGACCTCTACTGTTTTTGGAGAAAATAACTGAAATATTTTTCACATAAACTCCATACTGCAAAATTTACTTAAAACCTGACCTTAAAGAAGTAGAGAGGAATGTTGGATTTGAGTTGTTTTAGAGAATTGAGAGAGTGTTTTTTGGTTGATGGGTGGTCAATATGTTTTTAGTTGAATTAATGCTCCCAGAGATGAAGCAAATTTAAAGCTGAATAAATCCAGAAGAAAGCACAAATCAATCTAGGATAAGAAATATAAAGTAGATTTAAGCTTATATATCAATGATAAAATAAGAGTATTGGGGCATGATAAAACTATGGATGAAATGAAGCAAGTTAAAGTGTGCCAATATGGATCTTGGGACTAAAATAAAAGGGAGGAATATATTGTACATGTACAGTTATGAACTGTGTTATACTTTCTTAAGAAAGCAAATTTACAAACTGTTGTAAATGGAGATGTTCCATATGGCTCAAAATACCCCATTTGTAAAAAAGGATGGAGAATCACAAAAGGCTGACAAAACTCTATTCTATACCAGATAGACTTTGTAAAAAGACTATTACTTGCAATTATATAAAGTTTTTTTTAAAGAGATTCTTGAAATTATCTGAGGGAAACATAAGGAATTCTATGACAGTAAATAAAATGTTCATAGTTTGAGACCACATATATTTTTAAAATATTTTTCTGTCATCTTGATCAGACAAATGTTTTATGTGATAGTTTGGACAAGGGGCTTATAGAAAGTAATTTTTGAACAATATTTAATTCTTTAGCTCTTGATATAAAAATCTAGTTAGAAATATAAATATACTATTCTTGCAGTAACACTTTTTTGCCAGGATTCATTGTTTGTTTCTCTGTTATAAAGGACTTACAAATGTATGAGCTTTTATAAACTATTTATTAATTAACGAGTCTCATATTTACTTATGAAAATAAAAATTTTAAAAGAAAAAGTTAAAAATAAATATTAAAATTATTTACATTGTAAAATATACTCAAGCTTTATTGGTTTTCTTTTGTTTGTTTAAAAATAAAGTAAGGATATATCTTTACATTTTTAAATTACTTATCCTTAAAATACTACTTGTAGTTAAAATAAAACACTAGAAAATGAGATGTATTGCATATTTATAGGAATCTGAGAAGGATGATATGAGTAATGTGTCTACTTGCAGCTACATAAATTAGCAAAATTAGATTAATTCTAAAGGCAATGCAATATATATATACACACATATATATATTTACATATATATGCAATATATATGCTCTATATCTATACACTATATATATATACATATATATTTACATATATGTGTGTATGTACACACACACACACACACACACACACACACATAAATTTTCAGAGACATTCTACCACTAATAAGAAGGCAAGGTGAAATTGAAAGACTGATAATGTACTTATTTTTTAATGAAATATATATGCTTCTGCTTTCAATATTCATTCTGATATTATTAGGCACCTTTTATTATTTCTTATTAGACAATAAGGAATAGTAGCCAATGATGTTATAAGTATCAAATGCTAGGGGTGAAGTATGTGGAAATGACATAAGAGCAGAGAACAGATTTAAGCTAAGTAGCTTGAAAAATGCTGCACTGAATTTGAACCATTAAGCTTGGACTTCAAAGACTAAAAATAATTATTTAACCAAGAGCTGTGAAAGCATTGCATGACATGAACTGCATTATTCATGATCTTGGGAAAATTAGTTTATTTTAATTTATATGTTCATTTCTATAAAACGGATGTAAAACATGTGCCCTATTCATCAATCACATATTAAGTTTGAACCTGAATTTTTATGATTTTTGCATAGTGAACAGTTGTTTCTCAGCATCCATCCCCCTTCTCAAAGAACAGCAATTCACTCCATTTGGGAAAAGAGTCTGTGGTAGCCATTAGAGGCATTGAGGAAGATGTCATTACCTACCAGAAAAAGGGTTCCCCTTGATGTTAAGCAAGACAATGTGATGTTTCAGCCAATGAAATACAAGTAAATGGAACATGCGGGATTTTTCTTTTTCTTTTTTTTTGTAAATAAAATTAAGTGCCAGTATGAAGTACTCCATACACTCGTCATCTGACAAACCTGAGAGTCATATATCACAATTGCAGTGCTATGAGATGGTGAAGCATCTGTGAGCATGGCTCCTGAGTGAATAGAATGAGCAGAAACCCATTACCATTGCTTTTTGAACATATCATATAAGTGAGACATACATTTATTGCATTAAGCCATTGAGATCTTCAAGTTGTTTATCACTGTAGTGTTCTACAGCCTATCCTGACTTTTCAGGGTCCTGTTGTCTACCTTCATCAGATCTTTCCTCTCACCTCCATTGCTTAGCCAACTATTGTGCCAGTGAAATTTAAAACATTTGATTTTGAGAGAAGTGAGAAGAAAATAGAACTAGAGTTAAAATGTCTTCAATTCAGTAGATACAATTCTGTGTCGGAGCCAGGAAAAAGGTTGCCCTGACTTCACGTTGGCTGATACCTTCTCACTATAGCAGTCACGCTTTTAAATTCCTTCTACTACGGCCATGCCACCCTGAATGTACCCAATCTGGTCTGATCTTGGGAGCTAAGCAGGGCTGCATCTGCTTAGTCCTTGGATGAGAGAACACCTAGGATTACCAGGTGCTGTAGGCATTACAAAAATAAATAAACTCCTTTTAATGTATTTCCAACTCACTCTGAAAAACTGTCATGACATTATATTCCCTCTAAATTGTTTTGAAAAATTACAAACATTAAAGAATATTTCAAGTTGATCAACCACTCCTTGTACTTTCCAGCTTCTCAGTTCTGTTGCTGTTTCTATGCTCCCGTGTTCCCTGTCCAGGTTTTCCTAGAGCCATTCACTAATTAAAAATAACAGGCCTCTTTGTGATGTGTTAGATTTAATTAATTTAGAGAGCTAAAATTAATTAATGTATTGAGTTGGCTAATTTACTGAATTGACAAATGAAAATAATTATAAGCATTATCAAAATATGCACATTAATACAGTAAGAGTGAAGTTCTATCAACAAACAGTAATATTTCATTTTAAATAGAAGTAATTAAAACCAGTTCTTCTGAAGAGATGCTAATACTTGATGAAAAGAACATTTTTGCATTCTTTCAATTTTTCTATTAATTATTCCAGAGGTTACAAACTGAAACATCAAGAAAGCAAGTAAAAGAACATAAATAAATAAAGTGAGTTGGGGAAGGCAGCTATTTTTACTTATTCAACATATATTACCCTCTAGTCTAGGAAATTATAGTTGACATTAACTGATTATTACCATGAAGAAAAATAAACTCAGTTTTGTTACTTAATCATGGAGTCTAAATTTAAATATACTTATTTTTAAATATTGGTTAATAACTTACTTTTTAAGTCAATATTATTACAGCCAAATGAAGCTCACAGTGGAACCACAGATGATAATAAGTATTACCAGTTCTTAGAGTCTAGCAATACAACTTGGAAAGTAAACCATATTTGTGTGGATCTTACCTAACAGAATATACTAAGCCTGAAATAAAAAATAATATATCTCTATTTTAAAGACTTTATTAGAGAGAAACCATTATAACCATGCAATTGATATAGAATATGACTCTACCCCTTCAAGTAACATTTGTAGGAAAACTTCTATGTGCTTAATGTGGGTAGAGAGCAGCGAGAAAAAGAGATACAATTGTTCTTTAGTGCAATATCTAGAATATTAACTAAAATATATAGGTTCAATGAGAAATACGAATGTGTTAAAATACTTAGAAATATATACAAAATTTGCTAGGTTAGAGAGGGTGGTGCTTGTAACATTAAATGTTGTGTAGAGATGTTTTAAATGAGGCATCACTTAAACACCCACAAAGGATTAAGTCGTGTAATATTTAGGGAAAAGAGTATTTCAAGTAGAATGGGCAACACTTACAAATGCTGCTAGGAAGGAGATGGCTGGCACATGCATCAATCGGAAAGGAGAGCAGTGTGGCTTGAGTATAGTAAGTGGAGGAAGAGAATAGTGAAGTAAATAGTCAGGGATACTTTGACAGAAGGGGCAAAGCATGTAGTGTATGGCTCAAAGTATATTATGAGCTGAAATCACTATAGAGTAAAATAAAGATGGGATGAAGGAGGGGTGCCAGGTTGTGGTTAGTGGTATTTGTGAACATGAGAAGTTTCTGCCACACTCTACACTTACGACTCATTAACATTATGATAATAAGTAATAATTAATAAGTAATCTAATAACAACCACCAAAAACTGCTCAGTACTTCACCACTGTTTCTGATTTGATGTACAAATTTTTACCTCCACATACATGGTTGAGGTGATCAAACTCATAGTGAGACCTCCAAGTTCATGACTTTTTACTCCTCACCCTGTACCATACGTCTCAGTCTAAATGGGCCACACTCTATGCCATTTTGATCCTTTTCCCAACTGCTGAAAAGCAGTCTCTCACTATCACCTACCTCTGGAGTCCCCTGGTACATTTTTATATTTCTATTCAGTATTTATATATTACATTATATATATATATTTTTTTATTTTTTTCATTTTCCCTACCCAGCTGAGATTTTCTTCAGGAATAACAGTATGCCTAGAAGACAATGCTGGTGTCCTATTCAACAGCATATTTCCAGAAACTATTTTTCTGAAATACATGTGTAACCAGAGGTGTTAAATGTATTACATTTAAACTGATACCACAATTATTATGTATTTGGCATGGGTGTTCTGCAATGGATAACGTATCTTTACCTTATCTCAGTGTTCTCGTACTGCTTTCATTTTAAAAAATCTGAAGAAATGCATTTCTTCATTGTCAATGCCAGGTCTCCAAAATTCCTATGACCCCAAACCCCTGAGCATCAGTAGCTTAATTGCAACCCTATAATCTGTCTTCTTCCTTGTCACAGTCCTCCCTCAAAAACAGAATTCGATGCCTGTATTTTCAAATAGAAAGTGGGTCCATTTATGAGTAAAGTGATTGTGTTATACAACAGGGGGTCTGCCACTCGTCAGATTCAACCTATTCTATCACCCAAATATGTCAAATTATGAACCAAATCTCCCATTACACTGTAAATAAGACTATCCAACTAGTTTTGCAATACTAGCCTGTATTATTATACATTTCTCAACCACCTCATTCTCCATTCAACTGTACATTGACTCACTTCAGTATTTTATTGTTTTGTTATGGTTCTAACAAACCTTTTACCCAAAAACATGCTAGAAGGGCTTTTGCAAATACCCGAGTGGCCCTGTTTATCATTTCTCTCACCATATCACAGGCAACTGCTCTGTATTTAGTGCAGTGACTATGATCAGAGAAAAACGTGTAGAATTGTTAAAAAAAAAAGTGAATATGATAAGAAAGCAATCACTGGGAAAATAAATGTTTTCATAGAACCAGAGATAATTTTGACATATGGCCAATGCTACAAAAATGATAATGTAATTTACCACTTAGAAATATGAAATCCTATGAAGCAAAAAGAATATTCCCTTTTGGTGTTGGTTCATGTCATATGTAGATTTGCATATCCACACTGAACATTTTACTGTGATCATTAGGATGTTGCTATTTTTAATTTACATAGTTTCTATTTACTAGCTTTTACAAAATAATTTTATAATATGATTTGGCATCCTTTGATCTTTGCTTCTCAAAGCATTTCTGCCCAGTGAAGTAGATCATGATGTGCATGATTTGGTTGTATTATCTGACTTCAGATGCATATTTAAAGTTATTTCTCCCATACTCTAGGCATCACTGAAGTTTGATTTCAGTTTGTACTTGCACGTTTTGCATTCTGCAGGAGCACTGTCAGTAAGTTCTGAGGCAGGAGCTTCTGTCTGTCATCTTGCCACTCAGACCCCACAAAATTCTACTTCAAGACTTAAGCTGGAGAGATACTTGCCTCTGATTTGTTCGTTTTACAAGTGATTCATAAACTAGGCTACACTCTTTATTTTCTCATGCACTGCTCTATCAAGTGACAGGGGTATAGGTGATCTGTGAATATCAGGAAAACACAACGAAGTTACTACTTAAAACTCTTTGCTTCATATTTTTAAAATATATCTATTCATAAATTAAAATTGCTATATAGTATATATAGTATATATAGCAATATATAGTATAAAATTTCTATGTAGTATCACTCATATGATGATCTAAGGCTAGGGCAGAGTTTTATATTTCTGTGAATTTACTAACATAATTATTACTTTCTCTTAAATGAAAATACATCTATTAAATATGCATCATATGGATTGGAAAATTCGGTGCCATTAAAAACATGAGTAAATGAGCCTTGACATCATCTTCATTTTTCATATTATTGGAATAAGCCTCCTCAATGTGAAAATGAAAATGACTATATGTTGTTCTCTGTAATACAAGCTATTTCATGACACTAGTGCTACATATTGAAATGCCATATAAGTCTAAGAAGAAAGGTTTTTCAACAGAGCTTTAATTTTATTTACAGCTTTTTTTTCTACACTTACATTTTCACCCTTACATTTTGGCAGAGTTAAAGGAATTCCATTCTCAAAAGAATGGAAAAGATCATGCCTCCACTTATGTGATGGTTGCTTGGAAACTGAGCTGTCAATGATGGTGATCATTCTTCAAATTTGGCCTTGACTAATAATTAGCTATGATATTTAGTGTCTTTTGGCTACTTTATGTAACTCCTCATCTTTGTTTTTGCTCAGAAGCAGAAGAAATAAGTCCAGCAATTTATAAAACCATGGTACTAGAGAAGTTAGCAGAATATGTTAATTGTATTTACTGACATATGAAATAGAAAGTTAGTTTAAAAACATGTGTCTTCCACATTTAATAAATAATTCCTTTAAAATTATAAATTTTACATAGATAAATGGAAAAAAATGAACATCTTATCAGCGATTAAGAATCAGGTAATCTAAAGGGGTTCCTCTTTAGAAATGGTATTGTCTTAAGGAAATAACATAATTAAACAACAAAATAATGTGGTTAATAAGCCTGATTTTATGTTAGAATTATAATCAATATTTGCTAAACTAGATATAGAGTGGATAATTAATAAATTTTAATAATTTTATTTTCTTTTTCCATGATATTGGTCATGATCCTATGGAGAAACACACAGAATATACCCTAAATTAAAAAAAAAATAACAATGTTTGTAGAGCATGTTTAGGTTCACAGTAAAATTGATAGATTCATATAAAAATTTCCCATATAACTCCTGGTCTCACACAGGCATAGCCTCCCGCATAATCAAACATCCCTCTGGCAGACTGATACATATTTTACAATTAATTAGTTTATATTGACAAATATAGACTAATATGTATTTAAAGTATTAAAAGCTTTATCTTTTTATGTCTTTTATGGCTTGATAGCTAATTTCTTTTTAGTGTCAAATCCATTCTCTGTATGAACTACCGTTTATCCATTTACATACTGCATATTCATCTAAAAAGATATCTTGGTTGTTTCTAAGTCTTTCTTAAGTGGTTGTACCATTTTTGCATTCCAATCTGCAGTGAATGAGAGTTCCTGTTGCTTTATATTTTTGCCAGGCTTTGGTGTTGTCAGTGTTCTGAATTTTGAGTATTCTAAAAGGCATGCAGTGGTATCTTACTACTGCAGTTTGCATTTTCCAGATGACATATGATGTAAAACATCTTTTCATGTGCTTATTTTCCAGATGTATGTCTTCTTGGTTGAGAGGTCTTTGGCCCATTTTAAAATCAGGTTGCTTTCTTATTGTTGAGTTTTAAGGGTTCTTTGTATATTCTGAATAACAGTCTCTTTATCAGATGTGTCTACTGAAAATAGGATTTCCTTGTCTGCGGCTTTTTGATTAATTTTCTTGACCTTGTCTTTTGCAGAGCAGTTGTTTTTAATTTAACTAAAGTCAGTTTAGCAGTTATTTCTTTTATGAATCATGACTTTGGTGCGGTATCTAAAAAGTCATCACCACACCCAAGGTCATTAAGGTTCTCTCCTATGTATCTTCTAGTGGTTTTATAGTTTTGTGTTTTCATTAAGCTGGATGATCGTCTTTGAGTTAACTATTGTAAAGAGTGAAAGATCTATGTCTACATTTATTTTTTTCATGTGGATGTCCAGTTGTTCCTGTAACAAATGTCGGAAAGACTATCTTTGGTCACCAAAACATTGAAGTAAATAAATATCTTCACATGTGCGCATGCCTGTCACACACACACACACACACACACACACACACACACACACACACACAGAAACCTTTTAAAAGTTAAACTCTAATAAACTCAGGTGCTACATCAAAACTATAATTTCATTCAAGACAAATTCCAATGTTTTTGCTTTTTAAGTATTCTCAGATATGTTGTTTTCTTCATAAAAGCCATCAGGAAATGTATTGTTAATGGGTTTTGAATATCAGAAAATAACTGGCTATAAATAAAACTCTAAAAACTTGATATCATGTTTTATTGATATAGTTTAGGCAAATGCCCAGCGAGCACACACGTGTGCACATGCTTGCTCTGTGTGTGTGTGTACATATATGTATACATACACAAATACATATGGTACTTTATAATTTCATTATTTTCACATTAAAGATTAAGGTAAAATATCTAGTTGCCTTTATTTTATTTAGAATAAGCAAAAATTTCCTTTCCTCTCTCATTCTCAAATTCGTCATCTGATTGCTGTCACCACTGTATGAAGAAAAAACCCTAGTCTGTGAGAAAGTAGACATCAAAAATGTTATTACCATTTTTACAAAACTACATCTCAAGTTAAATATATTATACCTAAAAATTAATATATTTGTTGATGATATTTCTGTTTAATATAACTAAAATAATTTTATTTGATAATTTCATTGGGATAAGTTAATTAGAGATGTGGACAATTAACATTAGAAATACTGCATGGAATTATACAAAGAGTTCCAAACTTATTAAGAGCCTAATAGTAATTTTTCATATTTGCATTTCATATACACTTATTGTTCTGAGTCATGAATTCTAATAGGGTTTGGGAGGAACATTTAATTTTAGTAAATGAAAGGTGATCCTTCCTTGTGTGCTGACTAGTTTCTTAACCCAAGTATGAAGCACCTTCTTTATTTCATCTGGATGTACACCAACTTTTCTGCACCATTAAGTTTCTGCCTCTAAAGTACTTGCTTTTGTTTTTCCTTTAATAAAGCAGTAGTGGAAAATTATTTTCTCCGAGTTAGAAATAAGAATTGTAAAATATTGCCAAATAAGTAATAATATCCCTGGCTATAGAAAAATGGAGTCATTTTGTTATCCCCTATAAAAGGAAATGGATGTAATAGTTAATTATAATGAGAGGAAATGAGGCTTCATTGAATAAAGAAGCTAGAGATGGAGTAAATCTGATGATTTTTCTACAGAAAATTTTGCAAAGAAATAGTAAACCACAAAGCCACTTCATAGATATAATATGTTTACTGATAAAGCTAAAAAGCTGTTATTTAAAGAATATTTTAATCATTTAAATAGTTCTATGAACTCTATAAAGTACCAGATAAACACTAAGATGATAAAGAGATGACTCAAATGGAAGATAAAAAAAAAAATAGTATAAATGATGATACCAAAAAAGAAATTGCCATTAGGTAATAGGAAGTGCAAATTTGGCATTATAGAAATGTCTTTTGAAAAAATCAACAAAATTTCAAGCTATAAAGAAAAAATAAGTTGAATATATTGTTCATAAGAATGACATACAAGGGAACATAACATTAAAGAGCTAACAAAATATTCTAAAATTTTGAAGATTTGGCACAAGAAACTTTTTCTGAACTATAGAAAATTTTTAATATTCAAAAAAGTGTTCATTATTTACCAATTAAAACATAAAATTTACTAAAAAAAGATAAATCTTCATGAATTTAGAGAATTTAAGAGACAGTATATCCTAATGTAAAAGGGGGAAATGGGATAACCAAAAATAGTTAACCTGACCTCAAAATGCATATTATCAGAAAACAATGAAAGATTGTTAAGTATTTAGGGAAAAAAGTACAAATGAGAATTCTATACAGGCAAGGATAGCATTCGTACATAAATCTAAAAGAATTATTGTTTGAAATATCCAAAGGCTTAATGTGTACTTCTTTAAAATGGAAGTACACAGTTAAACCCTATACAATTTTATAAACCAATGTTATCTTAATAAATTTAATAAAATATAAAAATTATAATAAAATGTGTCAAGATGAAAATCCCAGTACAGCAAAATAGTATACTAAACTGAGAACAGATAATAAATGAATTGAAATAAGATTTAATGGCCATGGATTTTATGATAATAAAAAATAATCAATAGGTATTAATTTATTTATGGAATAAAAAAATAACTGTGCTTAAAAAGCAGTATAAAACATGAGACTTTTTTAAAGGTAATATAAATTTTGTAAGCTTGCAAACATAATTTGTAACTTTAGAGAAAATAAAAGTGGAAGAAAAGAATAGACTGTGAGCATTTTTGTGTGTGTATTATTTTTTCTCCTTTTATTATTAGAAATCAATAAATACTGTTTTATTTCTGAATTAAACTTGTTTAGCTGTAGGAAATAAGAAATTTACTTGAAATTTAAAATGTGATGAATAAGAACATAACAATGTATGTAGAACACAATTTAATAAAGCAAAATAACTTTCTAAAATAATGTAGTAAGAAAAAGAAAATTCAAAGCAAGGAAGCTTACAACATTACCAGCAGCAGTAACAACAATAACTTTAGCTAACCAAAAGCACTTAGATGAAAAAAAAAAACTTAGAATTAACATCAATTTAAATGCTTACATAACAATGTATATTAAAAAAAACTTCATATTGGATAATATAAGCAAAACTCAAATATATTTTGATATCTAAAAGAGCAATAACTAAAACAAAAAATATTGATAAATGTATCAACGCAATTAACAAAACTGGCTGCGATATTAATACTGAAATATTACCATTAAAATACATTTAATGCCTTTTCACAGCAAAATAAAATGTCATGATTAGAGTGTTTACTTTCTTTGTATTAGAAGCTGTTGATTTCCTTGAAATTTGCATAGGAAATAGTGAAAACACACACACATCACTTACACGCACATATTAAAAGTGAAAGAAGTACAAAGGTAATAGAAGAAATATTTTAGTATTTAAATAGTTTATTAAATTCTTTCTATTTCTTGATGTTAAAGAAATACAAATATATAATATTTAATAAAATCTCAATATATATTAATTTTAGGATTGTAATGTACTGAAAGAATAAATCATAGAGTTAAGCTTTTTATATGATCTAATTATTTTTATGCCCAGAAATTTATAAACATGTATTCTTAATGAAATTGATTTGGAAATTAAAGTATAAACAACATAAAAAGCAAACAAAAAAGAATATTCACCTAGATCATCTTGTTATTATAAAAATACATGCCAAAACAAACCTTGATAGAAAAATTAAATTATATTTACTAAGTATTTGAAAAGAAAAGATGATGAAAAACATATCTATGAAAATATATGGGATGTGGTCAAGCTGTAGCTATGATCAATTTCAAAATATTCTTATGACAAAGAAAGTTTTGTTACAAATAAAAACAAAATAATAGCAAATAACCATATTGAAATGTCAAATAGCATTATAATAATTACAAATAAAATACTACCTCTTTTAAGTATTAAAATATATGGTGATGTCAACACCAAACATTCCTATAAGAACTTTTACAGAAACTGTTTTGAAAATCTACAACAGATTTTAAAATGAAAATATAATTACAATAATAAAATTTATTTCCAGGAAATGGAATTACAGTTTTTCTGGCAGTAAATTATAGTGTTAGAAAGCAGAAAATCAACCATAAAATAACATGGGAATCATAGTCCTTTTTAGTTTCTACTATGATTTATTTTATGAAGCCCTCTAGTGTGATCCATAATAGAATAAATCGTATTTAAAAATTAAAGAAGAGACTTAGTTTGTGGTTATAGATACTATTCTGTAAGGTACTTGCTTTAGTATACTGTGCAATCATTATACATAATGATTACATGGTGTTAAATTTAAAAATAACACTCTAGTGATAAAGGAATGGTAAGAAATATCTGTATAGTTAATTTATGTAGAGCTAAACAGATAAATATATGAAAAAGATGTTAATGAATTTTCTTTGGAAGAAAACTTTGAAATATCAGCAAATTTTATATTCATGTATATCCCTATCTTGTGTGAACTTTTTATGAGAATACACCATATTAATGTGAGAAAATAAAGCTAGGGTAACTTTATAAATAAGAATATGACTTCTCAATTTATTTCATAAATTTAATGACCAACAACATACTACTTTCTTAAAACTTGTATCAACTTAAAAATAACATGACTTGTATATCTTTAATTAGCATGATCATAGTGAAATTTATATAGCTTAAGTGGTAATATGATTCAGAAAAATTTAATTTGCGACTTAGACATTAAACATAGAATTCAGTTTTAATTTTACTTAAACATGTCTCTTATTTTTTTATAGTACATTTGTTACAATTATCATTACCAAATTTAGAAACACAAACACACACACACACACCCATACGTGCAATTTCAAAATAGCTGTTATAGCTCATATTATTAATTACTGTGACTTTCTTTTGTGAATTGCTATTTTTATAAAATTTATTGAGGTGATATTGGTTAATAAAATTATATAGGTTTAAAGTATATAATTCAATAATATATCATCTGAATATTTCATTGTATGCTCACCACCCAAAGTCAAATCTCCTCCCCTCACCATATATTTGACCCCCTTTATCTTCATCTACCACTCTTCCTGCCCCCTTTCTCTCTGGTGTGAGTTGATATTCTTGAATCAAATGTTTTGAGGAATTTTGCCGAAATCTTTTGTTAATCCTGTAATTGTAGAACACTTTCCTGCTATAAAAGTGGAATAAAATGTTCACCTATTTTACTACTCACTGCTGATTTTCAGTATTTCCTATATTGGTGCTTGTATTTTTCCAAATAAAATGATAAAAAGTTATTCGTTATAAAAATAAAATGGAAAATATTAGTAAAACACTAACCAAGTAACCAACTATCATTTACCATGTTCCAGAATGCCCTCCACAATAATAAAAGCTTCAATAATTATTGATTTTCAAATAAAATAAGCTTAGGCATTGTCATTCACATGTATATGAAAGAGAAATTTATAAATATTAAAGGAAGTAAAAATAGTTGTCATATAACATGAGTTCTATTTATAAAAATCCCTTTTCCCATGACAAGGCAAGAAAAACATACAAAGAACTAAACTTAAACTCAATCCTCATTCTTGTCTCTTCACTCTTATAACCTTGGAACTGTCTTTTTTTTCCAACTCTGGTTTTCATGAGTGTTTATTTTGCATGACTCTGTACAGGTTAACTAGAACTCCTAGCAAAGGGTGAGGACTTCAGGTTTCCATGTGTGGCATAGAATGAGCTAGTGGATTTCTGGAATAACTCTTCATGTCATTCTAGCGGAGAGTATTTAATAACTTACCCAATAATGTAAATATCTCCTCTACTCCAGATCTGTCATGTGTTATTCACGTACCCCAAAACTGTAAAGATGTGTTTTCCTTCTCACTCACAATTGGAAACCTTTCATTATCTCTGAGCATGTTGTAGTGAGAATATGAAATGTTCCTGGAAATTTTCCTTAAAACATATTACATGGATTTTTTTCATAAACCTCTTCACCATTCATATAAAACTGTGGATTCGGTTATCTAACTGCTGCTGATAGCAAAGTTTAAATAATTTTATCAATAAACTTATTTTATATTAATTAATAAACTTATTTTGCATTTAATTAACTACATCTTAAAATATCTAAAAATCTAAAATCTTATAAATAAATATAAATAGGTCCCTGCTTTGTAATTGCATGTTCTGAAAGTATAAATAAAATGTAAATTGTGCAATTTGTTTCTTAGTAACTGATAAATTATAAATTAAGCAAAGATGAAATAAATGTTGATTGCTATAATATAAAATCATTGATCATTATTTTGAAATAGAAATATTCAAATAAGATAAACTAATTTCCTGAAATAAAAAGAACTCAGAGCTCAGACACTTTAAGATGATATGACCTGAATATCCTCCAAACTTGAATATTTAAAAGAGGCTATATATTAGCTGATAGTATCTACCTGACCACTAATTGGTACATCTATTGACATTCTTTTTTCTGTGCATCTATCATTTCTGCTCATTGTCTCTTAAGCAAGCTAACCTATTTCTGTGATTTTTAAATGCCACATCTATACCACATTTATCAAATATGTTTTATTTTATTAAACTTTTCTAAGCTTTAAATATGTCTGTATTGGTTGCTTAATTTCCCCATGTTCTTGAGTATCTAACTCAATACTAGCACACACAATCTGACTTCCCTACCCTTTAAGTTTCTTAAGCTAGAATTTAATTTTCATTTCTGTTTAGAGCCCATACTTAATCTGTTACCAAATAGTATTCATTTTACTAATAATATAAAACCATTTTCTTTCTTTAGACTATATTACCAATACTTTAAACCAAAAAAAAAAAACACCAAAACTTCCCTTTAGTAGTCTATCATTTCATAATTATACGCTAATATCAATACATAATAATTCTCAGGTATCACATTTAAGTAAAATATTTTGCCAATTATGATATATTTAGGGCATATATATTACATATTTATATAATAATAAATGAATAATAATAGTTTCAATAGTAGATCAAAACACTAAATATTACTAAAGTGTAAAAATTATCATGAAAATGAAATAAGAGGGAAGGGAAAATATAATTTGGCCCCAAATTTACCTAAAGCATTCCTGTGTTTATGTAGTAAGGAGAATCAATTAGTATGATGAACATATAAAAAAGCATACTGAGAAAAGACAAAAACATCACAGAGATATACTGATGAAATAGACCAGATATCATTGAAAGAATGTCGAATAATACCTACCCTGCTTTGGAAGGAAGACTTTGGTTTGTTCCATCCTGCCATGATTCTCTGACTTTAAAATGCTGAGTATATGGACCTTAGTGAATGAAATAAAGGAATCACATGAAAGAAAGGTATGCCTTTTTTTTTTTCTTTGCTCTTTTTAGTTTATTTTGGCCTAAAGCTTTGTTTTCTCTGTCTAAGAAGATCTGATCCAAGAAAACTAATAGAATCGCCATGAGACTCAGGGAGAATTAGCAAGGACCAAGCTGCTTAAAGCTCAGAACAGAATTTCAAGTGAAAAGGAGTCCAGGTGGCATTGCCAAGTAGGAGTTGAGTTATTGTTTCAGTTAATAATTTCCCTTAAAATAGAAGATGTGAATCTTTCCTAAACCATCTCTGGTGAAAATTTGTCAAATTTTTTGAGTACAAAGTAATCATGAAGCAGGCCAGTAAGGATATACCAGCTGTACCTAGGTGTGAACAGTTGAGCATAAATAAGTCTTCTGACGAACTTACTATCAAGAATCAAAATATTTATATTTTAAATATCTACTATTAAATGATAACTAAATGAGTGAAAACAGGACCTTGATACTTCTCAAAGCGGCTGTTAATTATTTCTAAGGACCCTCCACACTTAGCATGTTTGTTGCACAAAGAATTCTGCAATCATCTGCAAATAGAAGCCTGCATGCCCATCCTTCTGCCTCTCACTTCAGCAAGCTTCTGAGAGAAGCCTCAGCGTTCCCACTTTCCTATGCAACCAAGTGTGTGTCATTATGGTTGCATCATCTTGAACTTCCCACAGTCTCTGTGGTATATGAAAAGTAATATAGCTCCATTCAAAGAAATACTGATATCACGAATGCTCTAAACATGATAGCTAGCATATTGAGTAGTCTCACATCAGAGGGATATTAGTAAGATATATTGTTTTCTATTTATTGAATTTAATTGGGCTCAGTTAAATCTCCACGTTTATTTCTTAACTATATCTTGAGTTGATTCTACAATTCCCTGGTAACTAGAGGTTTTTGCAAATTAAATTGATTGGGATAATATTAATTAACAAAATTGTACAGGTTTCAAGTGTTCAATAATACCTCAAAGGACACAGGGGTGCATATATCTCTACAAGTAAATGTTTTCAAATTTGGGGGGTAAATACCCAGAAGAGGCATTGAGGGTCATATAGTAATTCTGTTCTTAATTTTTGGAGAAACCTCCGTACTGTTTTCCATAGTAGCTGTAACAATTTGCATTCCTAGCAGCAGTGTACAAGGGCTCCTTTTACCCCACAACCGCTCCAACACTTGTCATTACTTGTTTTGTTGATAATGGCCATTCTAACAGGTATGAGGTGGTATCTCATTGCGGTTTTGATTTGTGTTTCCCTAAGAGCTAGGGAAATTGAGTGTCTTTTCATATGTCTGTTGGCCATTTGTACATCTTCTTAGGAGAAGTGTCTGTCAGGTCCTCTGTCCATTTTCTAATTGGTTTGTTTTTTGTTGTTGTTGAATTGTATGGGTTCTTTATATATTATCAGAGGATTTGTTTGTAAATATCTTTTCCTCTTTCTTTTCCTGCCTCTGTTTTTTTGTGATGATTTCTATGATATACAGAAGCTTTTTAGTTTGATATAGTCTCATTCATTTTTGCTTTCATTTCCCTTGCCTTTGAGGTTAAATTCATAAAATCCTAAGACCAAGGTCCATGAATTTAGCACCTGTATTTTATTTATACAATTTATTTCTTGAGGTCTCATATTTAGGTCTTCAATCCATTTTGAGTTAATTTTGGTGTATGGTGACAGACAGCAGTCTAGTTTCATTCTTTTGCATGTGGTTTTCCAATTTTTCCAGCACCATTTATTAGAGACTTTATTTTCTCCATTGTATGCTTTCAGCTTCCTTGTCAAAAATTATTTGCATGCAATTTGCATATAAATGTATATTTGCCTATAAATATAAAATAATTTTTTCTTAGTTCTTAATTCTGTTCCATTGCTCTTTGTATCTGTTTTTTGTTGTTTGTTTGTTTGTCTGTTTGTTTGCCAGCACCATGCTGTTTTGATTTTTGTCTCTTGTGGTACAATTTGACTAGAAGTTTTTAAAGACCAACCCAGTTAAGAATGAATTAATTTAATCTTTCCCCTTCTTTATGTCCAGACCCCAATAAATATTTTATCTAGGACTGTAAGTGAAAGACATAAAAAGGAAATTTATGATTATATTTGAGTCACTGTTTCCATTTTTCCCTCTTTAAAGCTAGGATCTTTCAAATTATTGTGGAGAAAGAAATAAGGTGGGAAGGAAACATCTTTTTACCCACCTGACACTTGATTTATTTATTTAAATGCTGTTTGTGACTTGCTGGCTGACACTGTTTGGACAGTTATGTCTTCTGTGTGGCACAAATCTAAGGCTTAATCTTTCAAAAATTTGCATTTGCGCTCTTTGGAGGGTCCTGGCTTTCCTCACTATGGAGACCAGTGTTTCTGAGTCCCCCTCTATGAGTGGCTTACCTCCTCCCATTGTGTATACACAAGCTCAGCTGTTGAGGTTCATCATCTAGCAGGCGATTCTCTTGGGAGAAACAACAGCAGCTCAACTTCTATTAACTTCTTGGGTGTCCACTTACCCTATGAAAAAAACTCACTCCTTCTGTCCTAGAAACATGATGCAGAATGCTGGCTGTTTCTTTACTGTTTTTTTTTTTTTTTTTTCTTTTTCCCCTATTCTGTAATCTCTCTCTAATTCTCTTCTTCATTGTGCAGAGATGCACAGGAGAAGGTCAGTAAAACTTTTGCTTAAACAGAAGTTCACCTGGAACATTTTCCTTCTTTAAGATATCACACATCCTCACACACATGCATTTGGCTAATGGGACAGAAAACCACACTCCTCTCTGGAGCTTGGATTTCACACCATTCGCAATTTGACTACACTGATGGTGTACATGCGTCTTTCTCTTCTTCCATACCTTCTTGTATTCTTTACCCCTTCCCGGTAGTTTTATGGACCATGGGAATTTAGGGAGTGTATCATCATCACCTCTTAGCCTCAATGAAATCTGAATCTAAAAGACTCTCGCTTTATGAACGTCAGTTAGTTTTGGCATTTTCTGGGCCCCAATTCTGTTTCAATGGGAAAAATACTACTAAATACCATATTTTGTTATAGAAATTAATATGTATTCTGGTTTTTACTTTAGACTATTCTAATTTGAATTTACATTCTAACTTTCTAAGCTTCTTATATCCAAGTTAATTATAATATATTTAATTTTTCAGAAAGTTTGTGTTTAATGTAATCATGAAAAAATAATTTATCACTTATGATTGTGTTATTACCATAATCACTGAATTCTAAATGATCAGGTTGACTTTATAATGTATAATTTAATATTCTGATATGTTTTCTTCCTCACTATATGAGAATTGGTATAGTACGTAAACTGTTTAGTCTTCCCCTCTCTTAAATTATATTTGACATTAACATAGATTTTTTTAGAAACTTTGGTATAATTTCTCTATTGTGTAAGAACTCATATATTATTTTGATAAGTACAAATTACATAACATTTAATTTGCAAAAGTAATATGTATAACTGCTTTCTGTGTAAATGTAATTTTTCTTATTGCAGTTAATTTTAACTTTTAGTTTATTTTTTCAGGTAACAACATTGAGAATCATATTTTCAGTTTTTTGGTTTGCTATTGATTGACATATATATTAATTTGAGTAAAATTATTTATTTTTGATAAATAATATAATTTTATAGTCTTAACATTTATATAAAAATTAACATAGTTGATCATTTATCAAAATGCCCTAGTTATCCATATTTCTAATTAATTGATATTTTAGAATTATATCTTATCATTTCAAATAATGCCTAGATAAGATGTTAATTGAAGCTTCCTTACATTAATATAAATTAAAAGCATCACTCAGTGCTAGTTGAGCAAAAATCCTATTAATCTTTTGAATTTAACAATTTAACTCTGTTTATTCCTGAAGTTAAGCAGTATTGTCACTAGAATTAAATTATAATTAGCACTTGAGTGAAGATACTGACATTAAAATGTTTAAAATGTCTCTAACCTTTGTTTTTCCAAATTGAAATTTTGCCATAAAATAAAATACATTTCACCAAATATCTTTAATTTTTTCTTTTAGTACTCAAATTAAGTCAAAGTTTTTTATGCACATTTTCCATTGTAACTAAAAAGGAAATAAATATAGGAAATGCATATAAAAAGTTTTACATTTGGTTTTCCATCCCCCAGCTGTTATTATAATAGAAATTATTATTTTGTTTTCTAATATGAAAATTTAAAGGACAGATTTCAGCAGAAGAATGATTTGCTGTGTATCCCAGACATCCTTTACCAAAAAATAAAAATAAAATCTTAATAAAAAAATACATTTCTAGCATTATTTATGATACAGAAGCAACATAAGCCAATATAGCATATTGGTCACTTTGCATGAGTCTTTTTTCTCTCTTTGTTTTATTTTCACTATGTGCTTTGTGGAATATTTTCTTAAATTCATAAAATGAAAGCTATAGCTAAAATACTTTTAAAGTGTCATATAAAAAAGATTTTGGAAAATCATTAATAGATCTAAATGTGGTTAACAAGGTGTATGTGATCAGAATTAACAGACGTCAGTGAACTTTTAGCTCATGATGAAACGTTTTTAACTTCTGTCCTTGAGTCTCACAATAACATCTTATTTCTTTTCATCTTTGTAGATTTGGCTCCTTGAGCTCTTTTCTGTAAACACCAATCACTTTAAATTGAATATCCAAAGATTAGCCATTTCAAAAGTCATATGCCCTGCTTTACTAAAATATGGTAATATAGAAAACTCTAAGGGATGCAGGTTTTTTTTTTTTTTTTAATTTTGCTTAATCTTTTGCTCTTTTCCATTCAAGGCAAATGTCACCACTAAATACTAAAGTATTATTGCTGGCATATTTTATACATATAGCAAACATTAAAAACTGATTTAGTTGAGTTTTTTTAGACTCCAAGATTGCTTCTAAAAATCAAATAAGACTAATTCATATTCATGGCAGATTTATTAAGGAAAAGTGAAATATTAAATCCTTGGAAGTTATATTTTACATTAAAGGTAAATTAAACCATAAATTAAATGTGTGCACAGATGAGCCCCATCTTAGCAAACAGTATCAGGTACTGTTTAATTTTCTTGAACTGGATGGATTCATTAGAACCCAGTGAGTCTCGCTAGTAATTTTCCATATCCCCTGTATGTCTGATATTTGCTTCATTAGAATCAGGTCACCTTATAAACATAAGGCAAAGTGCATTCTCATATTAAGGAAAAAGGATGGTCTTGCCATACTAATATTTTCATCTGAAAAATTGTATCTGTGGTCTCTATAATTACATACTTGAGGAGAAAAATATCTTTAAGATTGAGGCTTACTATAAAAAAGTCAGTCTACTCCTTAAATACCTTAATATGAAATGGAGTTTTGCGTATGACTGTGTGCTTAAGTTTAAAATGTACAAAATTTAAAAAAAACTTAAATAAATTAATTTTGTCAAAATAATTGATATCTTGAGTATTACTGAGTGAACATGACATAAAAATAAAAGGTTGTATAAAATTAAAGGCACAGTACATTAACAACCAGATTATCCTCAGCCACAAAATTATAAATACAATTGGGGATCTAAGGTAGCCAGGAGGGGATTAATCCAAAGTACTACAACAGAAGTCTTCAAACTACCCTCTGAACGAATTATTCCCTGGATCTTTCCTTTCATCTCTTGTGACTTTGAGTTCCTTAAAAAAAATTAGCAAAGTAGCACAGTTTATAATTTTTTGAGGCTTCACAAGGTACAGGCTGGCTAAGTTTCACGTGTTTTCCATGTTAGCTTGTTTGACAGGATGATCTACTGCAAAGCTTATCCCATTGCCCCACTAGACAATCCCCTGGGATTATAACATCCTCCATATCCACTGCTGTTGTAAACATCTCCATAGCATCTCCACCAAACTGTCTGCTGCTGTGGAGGATGCCTCCCCCATGCACCCACTGTGGCTGCTGTTGCCCAGCTGTTATTAAAGCTAGAGTTGCTGGCACCGCTACTATTGATAGTCTCTGGCATCAAATCCATCACAGAATCCACTTCTCTTCCAATATCCCTGACTGCTAGCCTTGTAATGGTATGAGTATACCATAATTTCTATCCAAGATGGCACTTCAGATCTAGTTTGCACAAGAAAATACAACAAATCCTTGGTAATGTTTATGTTCCTTTTGTTAAAGAACAAGGAGGCAAGGTCAAAGTTTCCTATACTTCTTGAACAGCCAATGCAATGTATGCATTCTTGCATATAATTTGGTGTCAAATTGATAAATTTTTTCACATTTGACATGTCCAGTTCTTTGCTGCTACTGCTGTAGCCACTGGAATTGGGATCTGGTGAAGGCCTGTGCTCCATCTCTAATATCAGTCTTCATAGATACTGATACAAATATATCCTTAGGAATAACACGTTCTCCAGAGATTCTACACCTTATTTGGTCTCCGTTGACACAGTGGTCAGAGAATCCTTGCCTGTTACATCTAGGGCAAGTGGAAATATATGTTTATCTGACTCTCTGTGTGATATTCTCAGAGATAAGAGCCAGATCTTTCTATAACAAAAAGATATATTTATCCATGAAATTAAGAGCAAGCATCTGTATTTCCTTAGAGAGCAATAAAGATCATGTATTCTATTTATTTGAGTCTCAAACCCCATACCCAACTTTGGGTCAACTATATCTAATACCAAGAACATGAAGAATGCTAATCCAGTATTTCCTCTTCCCATCATAACAACCTTGCATTTGGTTCTTTCCATCATTCCAACCATGCATCAAGTGTCATTCAGGTTCTGAACCTTGAACCTGCTGATTAATATCAACACTACCACAGATAACACAAGAATCAACTCTAGATTCAAATTAAAATTCTCTGGCTTCCTCATAGACCAGTATTGCTAATTATCATGGCATTACTATGAAAAAGATCACGTGTGTTTTGCAGCACCCACACCTTTCATTTTTCTTCATGGCCCTCAAAGCCTCACCTGGACCATATGAATAAATCTGACTCAAAGTGGGCAAGAAAACTGTTGCAGTTTTTCCATACACTGTTTATGCACAAGCCATCAAGCGTCTTTTCAATCATAGAAGCAACCTAGCCTCATTAGAGTAGGGTGAGAGTAATGAGTAAGCTCAGTGTTCCCCAGACTTCTCCCATCTCAGCATCACTGTAACTTTCAGTCTGTGGGGAATAGTTGTTGCCCCTGCCTTTACTGAAAAGTCATATATCTCAAAGTTAATCCCAGTGTCATCTCTAGAAAAGAGTTCACTTTGTTCTAAGCATTCACTTTGTGGGAGCGGTTTTGACCAATCGTCTTCACCTACCTGATTTGTCACACCAACGACAGTTTGTACCATGCTCGTATTGGCCTAAGCCATTTCTGTCACCATGGCTGCCAAGGTTGGTGCAGTCACTCCAATCATGATTATCAAACATTCCCCTTGATCCACTTCGACAATCACTAAAGATACTAGACTTTCCTGTGTGAATCACTGAGACTCAATACTGCTGTCCACAGCTTATCTTTATTATAACTTCTCCCTGAACTGTCTTTATCCTGGACCCCTTTTGTAACTTTGTTTCTTGAGTGAGAAGGAATATAGCACCCCTTGCTGGCTGTCCTTCCTCCACCCTGATTATCTCATGAGTTCAGGTGTGAGCCAGCAAAATGCAGTTCTAGCCTAAGCACATTTTCTACCTCCACATGACTCAATTCTGAAGAGCACAGAGGATTCAGAATCATCCACTGCTGAGCAAGTGTGTTTGATTCATAGAGAAAGCTTTTCACCAGAGCACTATAGCTTTCTAAATGTGTAGAATTTTGTCCAACAAATGAGGCCTCCAGATATATAACCAGGTTCAAATAATGTTTTTGAACAATTTATGATCAAAAAGAGTTTTAAGACATTATCACCTAATGATTATAAAGCAAGAATAAGTAAATTATTTGCTATAAGTATGTTTCGATGTTTCATATATTTTTAAATAAATTCTAAATTATTGCTACAACAGTGCAAAGTCAAAACTATAATTTTGAAGATTGCTCTGAATTCCAATTTTGACCATAAATGGTTTTATATCAAACATTATGTTCAGGTAGAATCACTATAACTAAATGGAATGGGAATATAGTATACAAACAAACAAACATCATGGGTAATACTTCTTGAAACATTCAAAGTTAAACACTGAAAATTCAATGCAAACCCTTTACAACCTTGCATGTAAAATGAAATATGAGTAAATGCTATGGGTTAATAGATTTCCATAACCGTGATTCTACGAATAGAATTTTTCAGGTCTCAACATACAATGCAAATAATCCAATGCCAAGTAAAAATAAAATAATTTTATTAAAGGTCTTTTCCAGATTATGCATAAGCAAAGTAAAATCATACATTTTTGTTTGTTTCTGTGTAATTTATAAGAGATAATACAGTCTAAATATGAAATGATATGATTTAAAAGTTGTAATAGACCTATGAAAAAACATATGCATCCCATTACTTTATACACGAAGAAAAAGGGAATGAAGAAGTTAACTGACTTGCCTGTGGCAAGCTTGCTATCTAATCACATGTTTAAGAGAATAAATCAAGATACTTGATTCCTATGTCAATGCATTTTTGTGGGGAAAGACAACCCTTTCTTTTTAACTAACATTAATACATAATAAAGGATGTTTCATGTAGATACTATTATTCCTTTAATGTAAACTTTTCTGCTTTACAATGATCATGTCTTTTGAATTAAATAGGAAAATATCTATCAGATTTCTTCTTTTTGTTCTGAGTACCCAGTTGGCCCAAACTCAACCTTATGTGTAAAATTGTTTACCTTTACTAAAATCCATCAAATAACAGTAAAAAAATCTCTTCTCTTTCCCAGATATTTAGAAATTTCCCAGGAATAATCATAGCAAAAGGCCTAAGAAGAAGATAAACTATATACTTAGAAGTTTTGTGTTTGATGAACATGTAAGTTGCTGGTAAAGAATGTTCAAGTATAAGAATGATACACATTATTTTAGCATATATATATATATATATATATATATATATATACACACATACATGCATACATACATACATACATACCTGAAGAAGGAGAAGAAGAAAGTTAGGCAAAGATCAACTTTTAGTTCTATACATGAATTTTCTTTGTTTCTTCTTTTCTTCCTCCTTTTCCCCTTACTCCTGCTTTCTTTGTCTCCCTTTTTTTTCCTTTGCTTTAAAATAATAATCCAAAGTAAATATGCTGGTACATATTAGAGGGTTTCTTTAAATCTAATTTTATACATGCTACAATATAGCAAGTCTGAATGCCAGTTACAAACCAAGCAAAAATAAAATTCACTTCCTAGTCCTTCTCTGAAGAAGTCACCTCCCTTTAATACTGACAAACAATTGACTTAGACTCCCAGGATCCATGAATTATTTGCTAACCTGAAATAGACCATACTATTAAAATGATTTACTTACATTTGTACAAGTCATCGTTTGTCTTAGTCTATTCAAGATACTATAACAAAATACCACAGACTGGGTAACTTATACTCCACAAGAATTTATTTCTCCCAGTTTTGAAGACTGGACATCTGAGATCATCATGCCAGCATGGTCATGTGAGACTTCTCATTGCATCTTCACATAACAGAAAGGCTGGGGGTCTCTCTGCAACCCCTTTTGTAAGGCACATTCATTCCATTTATCAGGGTCCCCCCATCATGACATAAGCACCTCCCAAAAGGTCCCACCTATTAATACTATTATGTTTGATGGTCAGGATTTCAACATATGAATTTGGGAGGCAGACAAACATCAGACCAGAGCATCCATTTATAATCAAAAAAGCTAGAGGCTTTGGGATTTGAATTCTTATTTGCATTATACTTTATTGCCTATTGGAAGTTTATTTACTATTTTGATTTGCTTCTCAGAATCTTAATCTAGTATACTACGATATTTTTATTTTCCAGCAAGGTTGTTATGAGCTCAGTTAGATTATATAAATACTAGAATTTTCATCATGTAGAAGGTATCCTTGATGGTAGGATTAGGTTTTTCCTCTCTTTAATGACTCCTGCCTCCCATTTTAGCTATAAAATTCAATCAAGTAATATTAAATGTATTTTTAATTGTGCATTGGTGAACTATATGTCCTAGAATAATGAAATTTGTGTCTTATTTGTATTGAATCCCTTTCTAGTATTTTCCCAGAACCCAGTAAAATTTCGATGAACACTTACTAAGTAAATCATTCTGAGGTTTCCGGTTCTGCATGTAAGGAGAAGCCACTGCTCCATCTTAACAAGTGCAAAGCAGAATGCACTGAATCATCAATTCTTCTAGAATTCCTAAGAAAGATGAGGACGAGCCAAGAGAGATGGAACCAACAGACAAATATAGAGAATGACAACTTACCAGAGCATAGACCCATGAGCAAAACCTGCCACAGGAACCGTGCTAGGGGAGGAGAACCAGGCCTGCCATTGCCACTTTCTGGAGGCTCAGTGCAGATGACTCTGAGGGTTAAAAATCCCACAGGGCACCCATCCTGTGGGGGGAGGAACACAGTGTGAAGTTTTCCTCCAGAATTCAACTACATTCCCACAGTGGGAAACAGAAAATCGCTCTTGCTTCTGGCAGGTGCAAGGGGGAGCCCTTGGTTCTTCTTGACAAGGCTTGCTTCTGTAGAAGCCAGCTAAACAGGATCTAACTAACCTTCTGTGATATTACCAGAGCCTTACTGACCTAGAGGAGGGATAACCCAGCTCCAGACCAATAGACCCAACATCTCCCACCTAAGGGGTAGTGGGTGGTAGAAAAAAAATTAAAATACTTGGGAAGTGCACAGTCCAGAGGCACAGGCTCACTGAAAGACTGAGACCTAATCACAGGACTGCAGAGCATTTCACCACCACCCACACTTCACCAACACATTACTAAAAGCCTCTTTATAGCAGTTCCTTTCATCCAGTCCATTGTGTCTGGCTATCAAGAAAAATTACAAGATACACTAAAAGAAAAAACAAACAAGCAAGCAAACAAACAAACAAAAAATACCATAAACAAGAAAACCCCTACAACTTAGAAAGTGACATCAGACCAGACATGACAGAGAGGTTGAAATTACTAGGGAAAAAAAATGTGATACAACTATGATTACTCTGCTGAGGCTCTCATGTTTAAAATAGCATGCAAGAACAGTTAAGCAGTGTAAAAAAGAGATTCTCTCTTAGGAATCAAAGAAAGAATCAAAAAGAAATACTAGATATAAAAATCACTGTAACAAATAAAAAATCCTTTTGATGGGGTTATTAAGAGCCTGGGCACAGCTGAGGAAAAACAGTCCAAAGACCTTAATGAACACCTCACTGAAGAAAATACAGAGATCTCAAATAAGCATATAAAAAAATGCTCCACATCATGTCATAAGAAAAATGCAAATTAAACGCCTGTTAAAATGGCCAAAATCTGAAACATTGACAACACCAAATGCCAACAAGGATAGATAGGGAGCAACAGGAAGTCTCATTCGTTGCCGATGGGGTTGCAACATGATAGAACCACTTTGGAAGACAGTTTGGTAAATTCTTACATCAGTAAAGATGCTCATCCCATATGATTCAGCAATCACACTCCTTGGCATTTACTCAATGATGTGAAAAATTACATCTGCATAAAAACCTACATATTAATGTTTACAAAACAGCTTTATTCACAATTGCAGAAATGTGGAAGTAACCAAGGTGTCCTGCAGTGGGTGAATTAATTAATAAACTGTGATACTTAGAGACAATATAATATTTAGTACTGAAAAGAAATGATCAAGCCATAAAATGTCATGGAGGAATCTTAAATGCATATTAGGTGAAAGAAATAAATTTGAAAAGGCTACATATTGTATAATTTCAACTATATAACTTTCTGTAAAAGTGAAACTGAGAGGACATTATATATTGGTCCAAATTCATAGAATGTACAATATTAAGAGTGAGCCTAATGTAAACTATGGACTCTGGGTGATTATATTTTATCAGAATCAGTGTATTCATTATAACAAATGTACCAGTTTGGTGGGGGAAGTTGATTATAGAAAGAAGTCTAAACATGTGTGAGGCTGGTGATATGTGGGATATCTCTGCATCTTCCTCACAATTTTTCTATAAGCCTAAAATTGCTCAAAAATTGCCATTTAATATAGTCATAATAATTATTATTACAACTCTGAAGCATACACATTTTTTCTATATTCTACTGCCAATATAATATAGGTAATATCATACCCACAAATTTAAGAATAACTGTTTTAGAAGTTAAAAGAATAAAATTTATTAAGCTATAATATTAAAGCAATTGAAAATAAATTACATATATATTTACTTTATTAATATATCAAGATATATATTCAAAATTCACTTTTCTGAAATTTTGTTATTATAATTATCTCCATTTAAAATCATCTAAAGATATTGGCATATATTGATATCAAAAATAAATAGAAAGTATCAGAGCTAAGAAATAAGCTGTGGCTATATTTCCAAAATCCTCGTTCCCAATCTCCACACAAAACTGTGTTCCTGCCCCACATATTTTACTGAATCCAGGGAAGTAAGTTACTTGAATTCACATATTCACTCCAAAATAGATCCAGTTTTACAAGCCTTCAGCTCAAAAGATCAACAATGCCTCCCCTACTGAAGTAAACTTCTATATCTTCAAGTTTAGATTTTAACTAGATGTGATTCTGGGAATTGAGATATGGGAAACTCTTCACCATTTATTTATGAACAGTGTTTTGCCAAAGATATGATTCACTGGTTGTTTCCTGTATATCTGTAGTGTAAAAACTATGATGTTGAAGTCAATAGCCCATAGATCTCCAGAGATGAAATTTAATCAAGTATTTTTTGGCTTCTAACATAAGTATCAGAAATTATTGTGATGTAATACATATATAAAATGGAATATTACTCAACCACAGAAAGAATGATATCTTGCCCTTTGAGACAACATGGATGGATGCAGAGTATATTATGCTAAGTGAAATAAGCCAGACAAAGACAAGTACCATATGATTTCACCTATTTGTGTCATCTAAAAATAAATAAATAAATAAATAAATAAATAAATAAATAAATAAATAAATAAATGAATGAATGAATAAAATAAATAGACACACAAAATAGAATTAAACTCAAAATACAGAGAACATTTGGATGATTGCCAGATAGAAGGTGGATTGGGAAAATGAATGAAAAAAATGAAAAGATTAAGATGTACAAATTATCAGTTATAAAAATAGTCATGGAGATGTAAAGTACAGCACAGGGAATATAGTCAATAATATTGTAATAACTATGTATGGTGTCAGATGGGTACTAGACTTACTGGGATGATAAATTCATAAGTTACATAAATATATACTCACTATGTTGTACACCTAAAATTACCATAATATTGTATGTCAACTGTAATTGAAAAATGTTTTAAAAAGCTTAATATTATGATGAGCTCTTGCCTGTAGTCTTTAGAGTGAAGACTTTGAGAGCTTGTTATTTTCTTATAGTATATTACAGTGAAAAGAATAAAATGCTGAATTGTAGGTGGAACAGAAACAGCATGATCTAAATTCTAATATTTTTGAGAGACTTTAGATTAATATATTCTGATTACATCTGGATTTTAATTCATTTACTTCATTCCAATACCTGCATTACAGAAATGTCATTAATATAGCACTTTCGGTCAATTCGCCAAGTAGTTAATGAGTGACATTTGAGAATTGTGATCATGTGCTCAGCACTAGACTTTTTAAATAAATGACATGCTATCTCTCTTTCTCTCCCTGCCTCTCTTTTTATCTTTTGTAGTAGTAAATTTATTGAAAAAGACATTATAATAAAATTATGATTTCATTGCAGTACAAAACACTATACTATGTGAATATATATTATCAGTGGCAGATAAATACAAATAAAGTGATCAAAGTAGCATGTATGGGAAAAGAGACATGAGTAGTGCCTATCAGTAGAACTACTATCTAGTCTGGCTTTTCCATTGTCCTAATATGAAGCTTTGAGCAAATAGTTTCACAGTTGCTCAAGTTCTTTTAATCATTAAATATTTGGCCAATAGTTAAAACAGCTGGTATTACTTGGGAAGCTTCACTTCATATAAAAATTCAACTCTGGCTGTTTTTTGGAATATGAAATACTTTTGAGTAATAATTGAAACCTTAGAGGTAGAACAGAAGGAGAGCAGAGCATCAAGAAATCCTATCATTCTGTTCTACCCCCTGCTAGATAATGCATTCGGCACGCAAATGACAATACAATTTTCGAAATCCCAGAGGAATAAAAAAGTGTACTTGTCTGAAACATGATTGAAAAATGGAAAATGTAGCACATGAACTCTTGTACCTAGATGAGCACGGTTACATGTTCTATTTTTCTAATTTCTGTTAAAGTAGCAACTATCAATACAAATAAAATGTGAAAGACATTTCAATGTGTGATGTCACAAAACAAAGTCAAACTACTGTGGATGATGTTGCTGCTTCTGTTTCAGCTTTTGATCTAGGTGGGGTTTTTTCCCCACAGGGAAGGGGCTGACAGAGTGGAAATGCTGGAGTACTCTCACTGAAGCAAGTGTGATTGCAGAGGAACCTTGTAAAGCTTTCTCCATCATAAATTAATTCCCTTTCATTGAAAGAGTAGAGGCCTACTTCTACTAGCAGAATTATTTAGTATATTAATTGTAAAATGTCTCAGATAATATTTTAAAATATATTAATAAATATATCTTCCTTCTAAACTAAAATTTAAAAGCCACTGGCAAACTGTTTTTTTTTTTTTCTGGCATTTACCTGCAAACATGGCAATGGATGGGATGCTAGATGAGCTCATAAACACATTCAGTGGGCATGAAAAGAATTTTTTATCTTTCCTAAAGGTATGAATAAAAAATCCAGTACCCAAGGTAGCTAACCTGTGACAAGATAAATGAACTGTAGAATATACACAAAATAAAATGTTCCTAATAAACAAATGGCCTACATTCTAAAAACTTCTGCACAAGTGTATTTTTCTTCCAAAAATGTTTTTTTATTGAGTTTTCATTCACTACTGATATTACTAAAATTATAAGGACATACAGCTATCAAATAGGAGCCACATGATTCTAAGACACAGAGTTCAGGAAATATTTTTATAGCTTATCAGTCAGTGAAGACACTTACCTCACCTGCTGCTTAAGTTGATCCTGGGGACATATCAACCATTAGACCTTAAAGAAAAGGAGCATCTAAAGAAGTGTACTCTTACTCTTATAGGTAGCTAGGTCTTCTGTCTGGGTGACTTAAGCTGTGAAAATTAGCATGCGATCACCAACCAAGACCAGCATAAATTCAAGCCATGAGGGAAAGATATCAAACAGGGAGTCTGTGAGAAAAGTAAAGAACCCCTGTCCCTTTTTTCCAATTGCTTTCGTAATAGGTTTTCAAAGAAATCTGTATTGCGTGAGAAAGATTTTTATTATCAGATTTACAGATTTTCTTATATATATATGGGAAGCAGTTGGGGGCTGAAAAAAAAAAACATGGACTCAAGAGGGGATGAACAAATCAACAGTATGTGAAGAGATTCAATAAATTAGAAAAAAATATCTATTTTTAAATCATCTGTAAGTGTGGCTAAAATGAAATGTGTACAAAAATAAAATGCGATTCTTTCTAATTACAAAATATTAGTAACATCAAAATATTTTATTGTATTTTATTTTAAACTAATTTTTAAAGTCTTTATGATAACATTTTTGATTATCTATTATGGGCCTCTGTGTTATATTTGACATTTCTATAATTCTATGATATTGTCTCTTTTTTTTAATGGACTCTTTGGGGAGTGTATCTTTCACAAGTATCTTTCCTCCAAGGTATAGATTTTTAAACCCCAGATCTCTATTACATTGCCTAATAGCAGTATTAACATCTATTTTCTGAAATCCTGTCTTCTGTTGATTTTTCCCCCTATTGGCAAGACAAGAAGGCTGTAACTGGGGCAGAACCCCCTTTTCCCAGTTTGAGTAAAACTTTAGACTTTCCTTCTGGAGAATTTTTCTTCCCTCTTGAGCTTACAGGTTTATAGGAGAAAGAGTTTAGATGGTTTTCCAGACCACACCCTCACCCTGACCAGGTCATGAAGAACCTGTCTCAGATCCTCGCCCCAAGAAACAGCTGAGAATCTTTATATAAAATTCTGAATGCCTATAGGGGTCCACTTGTGATAATGGAACCCAGAAGTTTCTCACTTGCACACTATCCTAAACTCAGCCTTTGGCAAATCTGTAAAATAACCATTTTAGTTTACCTGTCATCCTATTGATTCTAGCAGCTTATGCTGCCGGTGCTAAAATCTCAGGATCTGGGCCTCCTCTCTGGATGTGCTTATCATTTAAGAGTTCAGTATCATGTTTTGTCCAATACATCAATTATCTAATGGGTCTCAGGAAAGCGAACTGGTTCCAGTTAGTGTAGTTTTTTATTATCCAAGGATAGTGATGACTTCCTAACACTCTACATGTCAGATCTGATACCAGCAGTCCACAAGACACCATTGTTCACATGTAAAAATATTTCAGGCTTTTTATAAGTAATGAGAAACAAGTCTTGTACTACAACTCGTCTACACATTATAGCCTGACCTTAGAGGATAGATGTATCTGAAATCTGAAGAAAGTGCCAGCGCTTAATTCTAGCATTAAAACTTCTAAGAAAAAAAGTCCTTATTTACAATTTGCATTTATTACTTTGATATATTGCAATAATTATCTGTGTTTTGTTTCTTAATATCCATTATTCATTATATAATTCATTCACTTTTTGTAGAAATAGAACACGGGGATACATTGTTTTGTATTAAGAGTTGTATCTGATGCTTCAGTTATTTCAAAGAAATCAATAACATTTATCATGGGAAAGTGGAGAGGGAAAAGAAAATGAATCAATTGTACTATACTGATATGAGTAGCTAAATCTAAGGGGAAAAATAGCAGATCTTCATATTTAGGAAAATGTGAAATATATTAGCCATAGGGACTTCTTTTACTCAGAGGTAAAATCTGATTTCCATCTATATTTCACAATCGAACAAATATTTCACCATTCAAAACAAATTTGAGTTTTATAATTTGCCTTATGCTGAAGAGTAAACAGAAGACAATTCTTAAAGTATAAAGAAACACTTTCACCAAAATAGTTCTGGGGAGTTACCTACTTAATAGGGTTGGGTGAATTTACTGTTTGATTCATATAATTATCACTGCCAAATTCTGGGGAATAGCACACAGGACAAATTGCAAACGTAAACTATTTGATATTTTTATCTTGCTGTGTTCTGAGATGGAGCTGTTGTTTTAGTAATGTGCTCCCTACAAATCCTTTGGATTCCTTCCATCTTCTCCTCACCAACTGAAATAGCATCTCAGGAAAGTAGCTTGCTAGGTTTCAGCAGCCTCTGATTTTGTAGGGATTCAAGCTACCTTAAGAGATTATCATAAAACGAGTTTATTTATTCCCCAGTGACCAAAGATTTTGGAAGTGTATCTCAAATATGTCTGAGCTGCATCTCTCAAAAAAGATTGGGTTCTTGAATACAGGCAGAGAAAAGACATCAACAGAGCTATCGTTCAAGAAAGGGAAACAGCTTATATATCCCTGTAATCTCTACAAATGTGTTTTTTCTTTATTTTCTATCACGTTTATTTTTTTTTTGTTTATTGATGTATTATTTGCATATAAAAGTAATGGCAGTTTTACATATATGGTTTGGTGAGTTTTGGCAAATATATTCAGTAAAATAAGCAATAGCAACATCAGGAATTAGAATGCTACTGCAGAAAAAAACAAAACCAAAAAATGTCTAGTGTCTTCTGCAACAAACCTTTTCCCCTCCCTCAGACTGGTCTCCACCAACTGGATTCCCACTCTTATTGGTTTGCCTTTTCAAGACTTTCATATAAATACAACGAGATAGCCTGCTTTTCTCATTTCACTTTTTTTTTGATCATGTAAAACTTCTGAGATCCATCTATCCATTTATCTATCTATCTATCTATCTATCTATCTATCTATCATCTATTTATTTTTTCAGGGGATGTTGTATCAGTAGTTCATGCTAAATAGTATTTATTTTTATAGATGCACCACTCTACATTCCTCAATATGCCAGTTGATGGATATTCATGATGTTTCCAGAATTTGGTAGTCATAAAGAAAGCTGCTATGCTGTACACATTCATGTACAGACGTCTGTGGGGAAATATATTTTTATTTCTGTTGTGTAAATATCTAGGAGTAGGATTACTGGGTCACATCAAAAATGTATGAGTAATTTTATAAGCAATTGTCAGCACATTTGGAGAAGTGCCAAACTAAATTCCCATTGGCAAAATAAGAGGCATCCAATTAGTTTGCATTTTATTCATCGGACTACATCTATCTATCATCTATCTATCATCTATCTATCTATCTATCTATCTATCTATCTATCTATCTATCTATCTATCTATCATCTATCTATCATTTATCTATCATCTATCTACCTAATCTATCACCTATCAATCATCTATCAATCTATCATCTTTCTATCATCATCATCATCAATCATCTATCATCTACCTCTTATCTATTTAATATCTATCTCTCTTCCCCTCATTTCATATGTACTAGAATATTTGTAGCAATCTCATTATGATTTGAATTTGCCATTCTGTAAAAAGTGAGGACACAGAACTTATTTTCATGTGCTTATCTTTTCTCTAATCATGTGTTTACTCAAATCTTTTGCTGTTATTTTTTTTTTAATTGAGCTGTTTATCTTCTTGAGTTGTACAAATCTTATAATAGATATGTGCTTTACAAATGTTCTAACCCCATCCGTAGCATGTCTTTATATTTTTTAGAGTCTTTCAATGAACAGGAATTTTTAACTATGATGAAGTATAAAACATATATTATATATATATATATATATATATATATATATATATACATATATATGTATGTATATATATATATTTAAAATTTATGTTGTATTTGCCAAAGAAATTTTTGCCTCAAGATGACAAACAAATTCTTCTATGTTTTTGACAGAAGGTTATAGTTTTTGCCCTTAGTTTTCAACCATGATCTACTTTAATTAAATGGTATGAGATAAGGGTCAGGGATTAGTTATTTTCATATAGATATTTAATTTTTCTAGCAGTTTACTGATAAGACCTCTCTTTATTTTATTCCTTTTTTGTCAAAAATCAGCTGCCCATATATGTTTGCTTGTTAAGTTTTTTTTGTTTTGTTTTTTGTTTTTAGTCTCATTATGCTATTGCATTGATCTGTATATCTATCTACAATCCACTTCTACAAGGGCTTAGTTCTGGTAGCTTTGTAGCATATCTTAAATTCTGATGAGATCTCTACCATTTTTCTGTCTTTTTTATGTACTATTATAGGTCTCTGTTTATATATATATAAAGTTTTAGTATCAGCTTGTCAATTTTACATTAAAAAACCACTTCAAGTATATTAATGAAGATTACACTGAATCCTTAAATGAATTTAGAAAAAGTCATTTTTCATTAATTCTTCCAATTCGTATACCTGTTGTAGCTCTTCATTTATATGTTCTTTAATTACTCTTACAAATGTTTTGTAGTTACCGAATAAATTTTGCATTTTTGTATTAAATATATTAATTTACTGTATTAAATTGATATCTAAAATTAATTTTGAGGCTATTATAAAGGTATTTATAAAAACAACATTCAATGTTTATTGTCATCATGTAAAATGCAATTGATTTTGTATATTGAGCTTTATACTGCAATCTTACTACATTCGTTTATTAGATATAGGATATTTTACATAGAACCTTTGGTACTTTTACACAGATGATCAGATTATCACATTGTCTGCATATAGAGAACAGTACTTCTTCCTTTTTAATCTGTATGACTTTCCTTATATTCCCTAGCCTTACTATATTACCCATGACCTCCAGCTTACTGCTGAATCTAAGTGGTGAGAGCAGATACCACTTTGCCTGGTTTCTGATCTTAAGTGACCTCAAATAAAGTTGTCAGTCTCTCTCCCTCCCTCCCTCCCTCCCTTTCTTCCTTCCTTCCTTCTGTCCTTCCTTCCTTCCTTCCTTCCTTCCTTCCTTCCTTCCTTCCTTCCTTCCTTCCTTCCTTCCTCCTTCCTTCCTTCCTTCCTTCCTTCCTTCCATCTTCCCTCCCTCTCTCCCTCTCCTTCCCTTCCCTTTCCTTTTCTTTCCTTCCTTCCTTCCTTCTTTGTATACTGTTAGCCATAGAGTATCATTAGGTACTTTATTGAGTTGAAGAAGTTTCCCACTTGTCCTATTCTGCTGAGAGCTTTTCCATGAATGGAGGTAATATTTTGTCGAGTTATTTTTCTGCACCTATTAATATGAGATGAAATGTCATTTTTTAGACTATTGATGTCATGAATTACACTGTTTAGCATTTAAATGTTTTACTAACCTTACATTATTAAATAAACCTGAATCAGTCATGGTGAATTACCTTCTGTTAATTATTAAATTGTATATGGTAACATTTAAAAATTTTTGAATCCATATTTTTGAACAACATTATTCTGTACTTTTCTTGCTATATCTTTGCTTAGGTTAGGTGCAAGATAATTCTGGCATTAAAAATAAATTGGTAAGTTTCTCTACCCTTCTATTCTGGAAGATATTGTATGTAATACATTTATTTTTTCCTTTCAATATTGGTAGCATTCAACAGTAATATCTGGGACTAGAGATTTCTTAGTAGAAATACATTTGTGAATTCAATGTTTTTATACCTATAGAGCTATGAATAATATATATTTCTTTTGGAGAATTTTGAGTATCTCAAGAAATTGATCCATTTCATCTATTTTAGAGTCTTTTATAACATTATTTTATTATTCCCAGAATGCTCTCTTAAAATTACTTCGTGCATGTTTAAAAATATCACCTTTCATCCTTAATATTAATAATTTATGGCTTCTCATATTTTACCTATTTGTTACAGTGTTATCAATTTTATTAATCTCAAGGAAAATATTTTTGTTTCATGGCTTTATCTAATATTTTTATGATTTCAATTTCAGTGATTTTCGTATTTGCATGTACTATTTACTTCCATCTTCGAACATTGCTTTCTACTTATTTTCTTATTTTCTAAACTTATTGCTTAGTAAAATGATTTAAATGCTTTTTCTTGCATCATACAAGCATTTAATTCTACAAATTTCCATCTAAAAATGACTGTAGCTACAACTCACAGTTACATTTTGTTTTAATTTTTCTTCATGTCAAATATTTTCTATTTTGTTTGTTGTTTCTTGATTCACAGAGAATATAGAAATGTATTGGTAATTTCAAGATACCTTTGATTGCTGATTACTTTTTTAAAAATTTTTTTCTGGTGGTCAAGTACATTATTACATTATTAAAATTATTTTACACGTCATGAATTTTCTGATAGTCTTTGTGAAGATCATACATGTCCATGAGAAGACCACATATTCTGCTGGTGCTACTGTTTAATGGAGTGTTCAGGTAAGTTGCTTATTCAGATCACCTCTATCATTTTTATTTTCTCTTTACCTGTTCTATCACTAATTTCAAGATTTGGAAGTATCCAATTATAAGTGTGAATTTGTCCTCTAGATTCTATTTATTCTATTTCTTTTAGGTATCCTGCAGTTCTCTTGTTAGATGAATACACCTTTTAAACTGTTATTTCTTTCTGAAGTAATGACTCATTTTTTATGATATAAAGCCCTTTTACAAAAGTATACTCATCTGATGTTAACATCGACCATACTGTTCTTTTGGTTAGAACTTTTGTTTTGCATCTTTTACTTTTTATTTCTTTTTACATTTAAGGTGATTTTCATGTAGATGACTTAAGGATGAACTTTTTTTTTAATTGAATACTACAACTTTTAATTGTGGTAGTTAGACAATTTAAATGAGTGTAATTGTTGATATATTAATATTGAAGTCTGATGGTTGTTTCATTGTCTATATCTGTCCTTCCTTGATTTTTTTATTACAGGATTATTACAGGATTTTAATAATCTCTTTTATCTCTACAGTTGGTTTATATTATAGTTTTTACATGTTTTTTCCTCTTTTTTGTTTTGGTGGTTTTTCCAAAATTTACACTATAAATCTAGATTTCTCCTAACATATCTTTAAATAACATTTCACCATATCTTGTATAAGATTCCTACAACTATATACTTTTATTTCCTTTCTTCTTATGCTTAATGCTAATGTTGCCATGCATTTTATAGGAATAAACATTTTATTTGTTTTACATTGCATAATGCATTGTTACTTCTTTCTCAATTGTATTTTAAATTGATTTTTTAAAGAAAATCTTTTACATTTACTTAAATTTTACTATTTTAATGTTCTTTTTTATTTCTACAACAACAAAGTGCCATCTGTTATTGTATTCTATCTGCCAGAAGAATTTTCTTTAAGATTTCTTATAACATAATTCTGTTATATAAATTTTCACAGGTTTTGTTTGTTTTAAAATATTTTTCTATTTCAATGGAAAGTATCTTAACAGAGTATAAATTCTACTTTGGATGGTTTTCTTTTCTTTCTAACATTACTTACAAATTATTCCTCCATTGTCTGCGGGCTTACATATTTTTTTAAGAGAAGTCTATTATAACTCTATTTTTGCTTGTCTATTTTATGATTTTTAGAATATTTTATCTATGGTTGTTGAGAGATTGACTATACTATCTATATTTTTTATTTCTGTGTTTGATCTTCTCTAGGCATCTTGGAGTCTTTTTAAAAATTATTATTCCTTAATTTTGAAACATTCTTAGTCATTATACCTATTGTATTATTATTATTTATTATTTGTTATTTATTATTAATTTTTATTTTTTGGTCTTTTTCCTCTGAGGTAGCCTACTGATGCTTGATACTTTGTGTTTGATTTGTAATAAGAAAAAAGTAAATTTCTGCTATTCTTGTCAGAGTTCATGCTTAGTATGGTCTATGTGCCTCAGAAGGATGTGAGGCCTTTTCTGGATTCTTACTTCTCCTGTGTATCTGTCATATCATGCAGTGTAGAATCCCATCTTTCCCCCAGCAGTAGCTGATAACTAGTTTGCCTTTGTAGGATCCTTACCTGTGGAGGTTTCCTCCCCCTCCCTGGGGTCAGTGTTTTTTCTCTGTTTTAATCTTTTCCCCAGAAGTAATAGATCTTCTTACAGACCCTAGAGATTGGAGGGTTTGTTATTCCTATCTCAGGGCATTAAAGATTTAGCTTCATATGATGCAGGAATCACACGGAACTGATATTTGGCTCATATCCCCACAGGCAACTGATGATTTGCATTTCTGCATCACTTAAGTTCCTCTCTCCTGCTCTTGCTATCATTCTCCTTATAGCTCTCAGTGCAGGTCCAAGGAGAAGAACTCTGAGGAGGTGTCTGCTTCCCATCTCTCTGGGACAAGAGGATCTCAGCAATTTCAAAACGACACAAAACCCACATTCGACCTTTAAAAATTTATTATTATTTTTTAACTCACCTGGATGATTCCACCTTCACTTTCCTCAGCTGTTCATTCATTTGTGAAATTGATGACATGCCCTCTTTCTCTTAGAATTACTATCACTCTTTAGAATTCAGTTAAGCATATGCCTGTGATCTCAGCTCTTTGATGGGTTCAACAAATACTACTTTGTGAATCATCTGACTTCTTCTCATAGATAGTATGGTAGCAAGATTTTCTTGTGGAGAATATTCTAAGTGGAAGTACAACTCTTCAGGTCAGGTCTTATGCTTTGAACATCCAGCACACAACAAATAGTCTTTCATGACTACTTTAAAATTGAATGTGAATGATAAGTAAATGCATGCAGACTTACATACATGTATGTAGTATAGAATCAAATGTAGCCTTGTTTATACACACATATTAATTAGTATCAATCTTAAAAGCTGTGCAACAAGCAGAAAAAAAAACTTTTAAAAATTATATTGAATATTCATTCTATTTGTAATCAGACTTGATCTAGTCCTTAAATATTACTATCCTGGCATAGTGTCAAAATTAATTAAATTAAGTATTGCAAGATGCAACAAGTTGCAAATGATTAGAAATAAAATATTCTGTATATTTTATTTTTTAAAGAATTTTATACTGTAGGTGAAAGGATACAAATTTCTAACACTAACTCCCATCTGTGTCTTTTTCTTAGAACTGGCAATTTTTTAGATAATAATGACAGAGAAAAAGTTTAGATGTCATGGATTCCCTCATACATAATAAAAAAAAACTAGATAAAAAAGTCTTTTTGGGGGGTCTATATACCTTTTCCTAGTTTATTCTCTCACTGTTAGATACCAATCTCAGAGTATATATTTCACCATGTACTCTCTCATACAGAACAAATCAATGTTTAGCACTCTAGAAGAAAATAAAACTTAGATGTCTAGTAAATCAGTTATTGTTATTTCAAGTTTATGCAAATGAATTAACAAGAAATTGAAAAACTTAAGCATAACTTAATGATATAGAAAATAAGTTATGTGCAAACTAAGACAATTTGAACTTAAATCAGATTAATTCTCCATGAAAGTATATTCAAGACTTCTGACTCGCACAAACTTTGCACTAACTCTTGCTGAACAGTAGTTTTTCGGCTGAATATATCCATTATTTAAAAAGATGTTAGAAATTAAATTTAAATAAGATATGCTCAGGGAGGGAAAAAGCAGTATAAGATTCAGGTCTGCATATTTTTAGTAAATCATTTTAGTAAAAAAATACATTTATTATCTATTAGGATAATAAGATTTCAGTGTTTTATAATTAAAAGGTGAACCTAATTACAAAATGAGTCAACTAATAGTCACTGTTACTAATGTATAATTTTAATCTTCTAGTCATGAATATGAGGGAATAAAAATAGATGATAGATATAGAAATAAATGTATCCTTAACTGTTAAATTTTATTCAATTTTCCATGAATTTAAAATATTTTATATATTTTTCATATAATATTGACTTTTTGAATAATACTGTATATAACAGTTTATGTCAAATTAATAAAAATAATATTTAGATAGGTTTTTATGCCTTATCTTATTTTCAACTACAATGGGCTCACTTGGCTATTAAGCAGAACAGGAACAATTTTCTCATGATGCTTTAAAATAAATTAAATTGTACCTTAGAAAAAAATGGTATGAACAATAGTCCACATTGTGGGATTTTATAATTAACCACATTTTTAATTTTTTTCATTTATTGGGATAACATCAATTAATAAAATTATGTAGTGACAATTGTAAAATTCTATGATACATTATTTGTATATTAAATTGTGTATCTACTACCTGAGATCAAATCTCCTTCTATCACCATATATTTGACCCCTATATCCTTTTCTACTCCTCATTTACCTCTGGTAACTGTTATCTTGTGTCTATGAGTTTTTGTTTGTCTTGTCTGTTGCTTTCAGTATTATATTCCACATATGAGTGAAATAGTATAATTCTCAACTTATTCTGTCCATTTTTTTTGTTTGTTTGTTTAGCATGATATTCCCAAGACCCATCCATGTTGTTGCAAATGGCAGTTTTCATATTTTCTGATGGCTGAGTAGTATTCCATTATATATATGTACCACATCTTCTTTATCCAATCATCTATCAAAGGACTCTTTGGTTGTTTTAATGTCTTGGCCACTGTGAATAATGCTGCAGTGAACATAGGGATGCAAATATCTTTAAAAATAAATGTTTTCAAAATTTTTGAGTAGATACCCAAAAGGGGGATTACTGGGTCATACGGTAAGGTAATTCTATCCTTAACTTTTAAAGGAAACTCCATATTATTTCTTGTAGTGGCTGCACCAATTTACACTCCCACCAACAATGTATAGGGATTCCTTTTTGTTTTTGTTTTTCCCAGCCTCTCCAATACTTGTTATTACTTGTCTAGTTGATAACAGCCATTCTAACAAGTGTGAGACGGTATCTCATTACTGGTTTTGATTTGCATTTCTCTAATAGTTAGTGAAGTTGAGTGAATTTTCATATGTCTGTTGGACATTTGTATGTCTGTCTTTTTGGGAGAAGTGTCTGTCAAGTCCTCTGTCCATATTTTAAGCATATAGAAATAATAATTTCTATATTTCACTGGAATTAGGTTAAAATAAGTCTAAAATCAATTATGATAAGATTAGATATAAATTATAAGCCCTAGAACATTACCACAAAAAATATAACTAAAAATACAGTGAAAAGTGATTAAAGTACAATTTTATACTTGAATGTTTTTTAATGCAAAAAAAGAGCTATAAAAGATGCACAAAGGATAGAAAAGCATGAGATATTTGTTTTACAAAATAAAAATAGCAGATAAATAAAATATATCAGTAATTACATTAATTATAAATAAATTAAATAATACAATGAAAAGGCATTGGTGTCAGACTGGATAAAACATAAAACAAATTATATGGTATATAAACAAGACAAACATATTTAAAGATACAAATAAGCAGAAAATAAATGAATATAGCAAAATATACTCTTGAAAAGCAACCATAAGAAAGCAAACAAACAAAATTAAAATGAATATTTTTCTTGAGAAAAAGGGAACAATGTCGAATAATGAAAATGCCAATTAATTTATGCAGGTATGAAACCATAAAGATGTATAGACCTAAAAACAGAGTCCCAAAATAGATGGAGCAAATCTGAAATAATTTAAGGGAGAAATAGACAATCAAAATAACAGTTGGAAGCTTTAATACCTCACACAATTTCAAATGAGAAATGCCTATTAAAAAAAAAAAAAACATATATATATATATAAAATTGACAATAAAATCTTTGTCTATAAACACTGGCAGACACAGCTCAAATTAAGTCTAACACAACAGAAAGAAGGAAATAATAAAAATTTGAATGCAAATTAATGACCGAGAATAAGGAAACAGAAAAAAATCAATAAAAATCACAGTTAATTATTTTAAAGGAGAAGAAAATACAAATCTTTGGGTATACTGACCAAGAATATATATATACACATACATATATATATATATATATACATACATACATATATATATGTATGTATGTATATATATGTGTATATATATATAAAGAAGATATTAAATTAATATTATACTAAAAAAATACTAGATGGCTTTTCTAGTGAATGTTACCAAATATTTAACAAAAAAAATTAAGTAGAATTAAGTCTAAACTTTACAAATTCTTCAAAATACAGAAGAGAAAATCAAATCCCAATCATTCTAGGAGTTTGGTATTATTATGATGCCAACACCAAAAATATCACAAGGAAAGAAATGTAAAAACTATATAAACTAAAAAAATCCTCACAAAATATTAGTATCCAAATCCAGCAATGCATAAAAAAGGAGTATACACTTGTTAAATTTGGATTTATTCCAGGAATTCTATGTTGGCTTAACATCTCAGCATCAATTAATATAATAAATATATATAATATAAATAAATAAATTATATATATGTATATATATACACACACACATATATATATTTACATTTAACGAGACAAAGACTATCTGATCATTGCAAAAGACAGAGAAAGCATTTCAACAAAATGAAAAGAACTTTTATGATAAAAACGTCTACGTTCATGAATTCGAATACTTAATATAGTTAAGAATGTGATAATCCTTAAATTGACATACAGACTGATAGCAATCCTAGCTGGCTTTTACAGCAGCCTTTTTTTGTGGGTGCAGGAAAAAAAAAGCCTTCTCATTTATAGTCAATTGTTTTTTTAAAGAACCAAGATAATTCAATCCTAATTAATAGTCTTTTCAACAAATGATTCTGGGGATTACTGATATCTACATGCAAAGAATAAAGTTAGACTTCTTTACCGTATACAAAAAATAACTTTAAATAAATCATGAATTTACAGAATTAAACATATGAAACCCTTAGATTAAACCACAGGAATAAATCTAGTGATCTGGATTTAGAGGAAACCTTAGATATGACACTGAAAGTAAAAGTGACAATTGAAAAAGAAAATGGATTTTGTAAGTATTCAATCATTTTGTTTTAAAGGACATCATAAAAGTATAAAGCCAACTGAAAGAATGGAAGAAAATATTTACAAATCATATTTTATTCAGAATATAAAAAGATAACAACAATTCTATGATAAAAAGACTTGTCAATTTAACAAAAATGTGAAAGGTATCTAAAAAAACATCTCTCATAGGAAATATGTAAATTGACAATGAACACTTAAAATGATGCTCAACATCATTAGCCATTAGGAAATTGCAACTCAAAATCACAATTAGATACCACTTCACAAACACTATGCTGTGCATAGTGAAAAAAAAATGCATGGTAATTAAGGATTGGTGAAGATATTGAGAAATTGAAATCATTATAGAATATATGTGGGATTGTATGATGGCGTGATCTTTTTGAAAAATATTTGATAGTACCTCAAAAAATTCTACATAGAGTTACCATACGACTCAGCAACTTCACTTCTATGTATATATCCAAGAGAAATGAAAACATGTACACCAAAAAATCTGTATAATATTTTAGCAGAATTATACACAATAGCCAAAAATTAGAAAAAAACAAATATTCAAAATATCATGAATTAATAAATAAAAGTAATTTATCCACATAATGATGTATTATTCATTAACAAAAAAAGAATAAATTCCTGATACATGTTATAATATGAATGAACCTGAAAATATGATGCTGCCAAAAAAAAAGGTATACTCAAAAATGTTACATATTGTATGATTTTATTTACATGGAAATTTAAATAGAAAATAAAGATGGAAAATATTTATAGATTGCATCGGTCTGGAGGTATTTGGAAGAAAATGAGGAGTGGCTAGTAATGAAGTGGAGTTACTTTTGGAATGATGAAAATGTTCTAAAATGGATTATGGAAATATTTATACAACTCTAAAAATGTACTAAAATCACTGAATTTTGCACTTCATATATTAAACGTATGGTATGTGAATTATCTCAATAATGCTGTTTTAAAATCAAACAAAAACAAATTTAAAAAGTTAACTCCATCCTGGGACCCTGTCATATACTTACTAATTAAGCTTATCTTGACCTTTTATATATTTTTTTTTAACTTAAGACCTACCATACTGCATAACTTACTTATCTATATTTTAAATTTTCTCTTAACCCTAATATAACCTTCATGCAGGCAGGGATTTTTTAGCCCTGAAAACTGATTAGCATTCAGTAATAGTACCATTAGAATATCTTTCTCGAAATATGTGGCATTTAAAGGGGGGGATGATGACTTTACATGGAGAAGTCTAGGAAAAATGAACCTAATTGATTAGGGTTAACATCATCAGGGGTGAGAGAGGTCTACATCTCATACATGTGATATGATGCACTGAGAAGAAATAAGTATTGTTTTACAGTGTTCCTGCTCAGAAGTCATGTCCAAAGTCTGGTTATAGAGGGTCACACTTCATACTGGCAAGCATGTATTGTGTAAGACTGTCAAAATGTAAAAGACACACACAAAAAAATCAGAACACTAAAGAGAAGTATTTCACAAATTAGATTTATGAGACATGCAACTAAATATAATGTGCCTTCCCAGACAGGATACCAGAACAGAGACTTCATTGAGACGGTATAATTCAAATAATCTGAGATATTAGTTTTCTGATGAATAGTTTTACACCATACTAAGATTAGACTTTGTTTTTTCTTATGTATGCAGTACAAAGGTGTGAGAAAATGTTAGATTTAAATATATATATTTAACTTCTACAATTCTTTTGATGTCTATAGTGTGAAAGGAGAGAGAGAAAGAGAGGTAGAAAAATGGAGAGAGATAGAGATAAAGAGAGAGCTATAATGAGAGGGAAAGGTGGGAGAAAGAGGTTGAAAAGCTAAAATAACATGCTAACAATTGTGGTATCTGGGGTAAAAGGGTTTTGAGTATTCTTTGTACAATTCTTACAACTGTTTGATAGGTTAGAAACTATTTCTAAATGAAAAAAAAGTAAATGGCAACAAATTCTTGTATGAATTAATGAATTTTAATACATGATGAAGTATAGACATGAGAGTGCAAATAATCAAGTGAGTATGTGGAGAGCCCATGTTTATGAGAGAAGATGAAAAACAGGAGAAGAAAAGAACTTATATAAATAAAATTATCGAAATAGATGACTGTAAGAGATTATTCCTGTACATGAATATAATCAAAATTGCCAAATTCCACTAAGATTTCAAAGAAAACATTTGCTGTGATAATTCAATAATGTTCATCTGTATTTCTATTTTATCAGTGGAGCTCTCAATGTGTTTTATACTCGGGGATCTAGAGAAAGAGAAAAATGAAAGGACGTTCTATAATATTTCATCAGAATAGAGATTTATCTGATGAGGGCTCATAAATACTAGTACAACTGTATGAAAGCTTTTATTACAAAAAGAAAATGACATAGATAGAGATACCAGAGAAATCTGTTTAAGAGAGACAATATCTTTTTTCTTTTTCCTTCTCCCCCCCCTTTTTTTTTACCATACCATTTATTTAATTAGTGTTCTGAGATAAGAAATTTAAGAAATTAGAATTCTTTCACATCTTTAAAAAACACAAACATAGAAATATTGTCCATTTTCCTTTCTTTTCTCCAATAACTCTTAATCATTCTTTAATATTTAGCTCACATTTCTCTTCCTTGGTATTGCCTGGTACAGGCTAAACGAGTTCTCTATGTGCTGGCCTACTGCACCTTTCAGACTTATCTGTCAAGTAGCTATACTGTCTTGCTGACAGTATCTCTTCTCCTACATGGACAGTTTCTCAGAGACAGATAAGAAAGATAAGCTCAGACGTTAGACTGACTGAAGCATTGTAGATATTGAAAGCTTGAGGAATGAATGAATGAATGAAGAAAAGTGAATACATCTAGCACTATGCTCCATTCATAGTTTTCAGATGAGTAAAAAAAAAAAATGTTAGCTGATAGAACTGCACAAACATCCAAGTATCTCTGTCTAATTAACCAGAGCATACTTAAACTAAAACAAGATTTACAGAGGGCTGGTTGTTATTTGGGTGTTACACCTTTGCTTAAGTTACAGATGATGGGAACAAAAAGAAAAATAGCATTTTACAGAGTTAATGTTATGCAGTTAAGTGTATCTTCTAACAGTGTATCTAATGGTATATCCACTATTTGAAGGTTTATTTGAGATTGTATTGAAATGGTTAATTGTGTTATAGAGAGAATCGACTCTGGCAACAAATGTCCTGTATTTACAGGGCTATGGATTACAAGAACATATACTTGGCCAAAACTATCAAAATATAATGCTTAAGATCTGTGCATTTCGTCTATGCAATTTATACTTTAATTTCTAACAGGAAAAAATATAACAAGGAGGATATGTTAGAAATTTGTTAGCTCGACTCAACAGAGCATTTATCAAATTCATAAATTATAAAAGGCAGGGTGATAGAATTTCTTAGTAATCTCATTTCTTTGATTTTCTACAAGATTTAAAAAACTAAGGCTTATTTAGCAAAAATATACCTGCATTTATTTTGTAACTTCTTCATGCATAAATAAGTAGCTTTCTGATTATGGATATAAATTTCCTATTAAATTGAATTTCTTTCAATAGTAACAACACTACTGTATATTTTATGCACTAAAGTGTACATAATCTGATTGTGATATATTAGAAATATATTTAATTAGAGTCTGGGTATATATTATTTGAACACTCAAAAAGATGAGACTGGTAACACAATACAAAATAAACTAGTTTTTAACGTTTTCAGTTTCAACTCTGATATATTTAAAGCCACTAGTGAAAACTCTTCCATGAAAGATGAACTATGACAACATGAGATTAAATTAGAATATGAAATACAGTAAAAATATTTTTGGTTTTGTAAGATTCTTGCATTAGGTGTCAAAACAACACCAGCAAAATATTAAATAATAAACAATGTAGATCAAACATGATAAATTGCCTTCCAAAAGAAAATGTTAAAAGAAATAGAAATTCGCTCTGAAAATAAAATGCTGCACATTTAAACAGAAAAAAAAACTGTCAACACTGTGCAACTTTAAAGTCATCTCTATAATTTCATACATCATGCTGATAGATGGCATATGATATTTGACATGGCAAGAATTTCAAAGATTCTAATCTAGAAAATAATATTATAATGGAAATTAAGGCAACCGCCTTGTTAAGTTTACATATTATTTTGCAAAGATTCTTATAAAAAAACTATTCTAGAACATATCATTGTATGTAAGGAAATATAAATAAATTAGAATGCAGTATGAACTTGTTATTTTGTTCATATTTAAAATGATTTGCCATAAAATACATATTTCTATAAAATAAAATTGAGTATTTTCAATTATATCTTTTGTTAATTGCTTAACTTCTCAGAGAACTTAAATTAGTCTTTTAAATGTATGTAAAGGCTTGTATTTTATTGGGTAATGGGGTAGGAGCAACAGAGGAAATTATCAAGTATCTGTATTTTTATTTCTCTATTTCCTTTCACCATTAGACAAGTTTTCTTATTTCAGAGACTGTGCTTTTGATTACACAAAATAGAAATTGCAATATGTATTTCATGTGGTTAATCAGAAAATCAAATAAAAAATATAAAAGGTTTTAGGCTAGGGCTGAGCAAATAGCAGTAGATTAATAAACGCTACTTTTGTTTACTCTTACTATTTTTCTTTAAAAATATGTAATGACCTTTGAAAATATTTATCATGCATATATTGAATATTGTGAATATGCATAAAGATAATTTTTCTGCAATATTGTATTTATATGGTTTAAACAAATTAAATTAACACACAAATATATTATAGATAACATATATAATAAGACATGGAAAAAGCTAGCCAACCTAAGACATTTTTATAACATTTGCATATTGGAATTCTATTCCTTCAATATATATTTATGAGTTATTTTTTTCATCAGAAAGTAGATTAAAAAGTCAGAAAATAATGTCATGGCATTTCATATCAATATTTACATTTAAAAATGGCACAGCAAAACTAAAATAGCTTAACTCATGGACAGAAAAGCAGAATGTCTAATATTAAATATTGCATTATTATAGTTTTCAAGACCTCTGGTAATATATTTCAATAGTTTTTTTTTAATGTGTTCTTGAGATTCACCTCTGATTAATGGTTAGAGTAAACTAGCTTATTATCCTACGTTTGTTATTATAGAACATAATGATTTGAAACCAACATTTCTCTCAGATTTACTTACATAGAGAACTGGTTCAATAAGGTGCATTTATATAAAATGTTTATTTTTTAGTTGATTAAAGAGCTGAATATGAATTATATCCTATTATACCACTTTTATTTTCATTTGAAACGGATGTCCTGAGCTAAGAAATATAATTTAAGTAGAAGAAAAAAATATTCAACAGCAAATTTTCATATATAAAAATAAGTCTATATTTCCACTGGTATTTCTCCTGTTCAGATAAGTAGTCTCAACTAATCGTTTTCTCCTTTTAAAATACCTTAAAAACAAGTAATTGGAGATATTGCAAAAGGGAAATTATTCTACATAGATTCATCATCTGAAATCCTCTAAAATTTAATTGTAAGTGTACTTTTGAAAATCACAGAGATTTTCTTATTCAATTCATCATTTTCATTTAACTTTTTGAAATATGATAGCTTTCTTAAAATGCACTGATGTTTGACAGATATCAAAAGGTTATAATTCTTATGTTCTTTGAGAAAAATGAATAAAGATTATTTTTTTGAAATGTCTTCTTTAAAATTGCTTTTTGAAGGTGTTTCAGAAATATATAAAATGTCTGACTTTCTTTTTAATGCACATGCGCAGATAATTTTCATTATATAAAATTATATATTGAAGGATTCTTTAAATGTTTTCAAACATGAAAGGATTGATCCATTAAAAATAGAATTAATGTGACAAAATACATAAAACACTAAACCCTCTTTGACTCATATTACATAATGAAAACTTTTAGTTATAAGCTTTCTTTAGCAGAATGTCATATTCTGCCAGAATCGTATATATAAAGAGAAAGGAAGCAGGAGCTGGGAGAGCAAGTTTAGATTTGACATTCCATGAAGTGTGAGTGCACCCGAACCTGTCACATTTACTGTCTCAGAGGATTGTCTTTTGTTCTATAAAGTGAGGATTATGTATCTGCCTCTACTGGTTCATAGGGATACCAGAAAGATGAAATACTTAACACATGCCAAAGGGCTTTTCAAATTGAGAATTAATTTAAATAAAATTGATGTTGTTTTAATGTACTGTTCAAACACACACTCACAAAATAATACATGTTGATTACAGTTTGAACACTTTCATGTGATGTTTTCTGAATGTTTTGCCTATGTCATTGGACTAACCTAGCACCAGGAACCTATGGACCAAAAATGGAGAGGTAAAGTAATCTAAACTTGTTGATCTTTCTCATTTTCTTCGACCAATGAATAAGCAGAATTTTATCTTGCTTGCCATATGTTTTATACCCTTTGGGCTTATAGCTATTATCAGCATTTCCACTTTTTCAAACCAGTTGGCCACAGTGATTCTGAAACAAACTCTTGCCTTAGGAGATATTGTAAACTAATTCCTGCCACTGTAGATCACAATACTTGGTACCAAGCAGGACACAATACTATTTCTGTGGTGAAAATTTTTAAAGCATAGTAAAGCACCATAGAAAATTACAACTTAAAAATGTAAACATGGAAATTAGACTTCTTAAATAGCATTGCAAATAGACTACTTAATAGAAAAATAACCATGCTACTAGAAATAAAACAAATGTTATACTATATTTCATTACTTATATTCATTCATTCAAACAAATTTATTGATCACCTACATTAGCTTTATGGACTACTAAGTCATTAGCTTTATGAACTACTACATGTCATGTAGGTTTTTTCCTCCAGTTCAATGAAGAAGATAACCAAAAAATCATATTAAGAATGAAGGAAGGGATCCAATGAAAACTATGTACAGTATTTATAGGAGAAATGAGGAACAACTCATATATAAGGAGATAAAAAACCAAAAAAAGACTTCTCAAGAAGTAAAACAACATGTTCCTTTATTTGAGTTTAAATATTAGGGGCACTGAGTTAGATAAAGAGAAGTCAAAGGCTAAAACTTACTAGAACAAACCAAGTTCTGACACAGCATTATATGTTAAAGGAAATATCCTTTTATGTCTTTAATATTCATGATTATTTTATTCTGTTCTGGTAAATTCAAGCAAATTAGATTTAATACTTCTAGATATATTATACATAAGATAATCATCATTTATATATCCAAAAGTTATATAATATTTTTCTATAATTGATTTGAGCTCACACAAAATATATTTCAATGTTCTACATTGTAAAAATAAAATAAAAACCCATATTCAAAAAGAACATAAATTAAAAAAATAAACTGGTTCAGTGATATCACAGAAATGGTATTGTCATGCTTACTTCGTTCACTGGAACACATTTTAGGTTGGCAAAAACAAATGAAACTAATTTTTGGAATGCTGAATTTAATTTAAAAAATTTATAGCAACTAAGGGGTACTTAAAAAACAATGAAGTTTCAGTAAAAAAATTCATTGTGACATATATGCATAAAACAACAGAGCCCCAACATATATGAAGTACACATTGAAAGAACTGAAGGGCAAAATAGATAGCTCTCCAATAACAGTTGGAAACTTCAATACATTAGTTTCAGCAATGGATAGAATCTAGACAGAAGATCAATAAGGAAATCAAGGGCTTGAACAATATAATAAATGAATCAGACCCAACAAACATATATAAACCCCTCCAGCCAACAACAGTAGAATATACATTCTTTTAAAATGTACATGGAGCATGCTCAAGCATAGACTATGTGTTAAGCCACAGTACAAGTCTTAATAAATTTACAAGATTAAATCCCATAAAGTGCTTTCTAAGACCATATTAGAAGGAATCTAGAAATCAATACAGAAGGAAAACTAGAAAATAATATATAAAAATTAAACCACACATTACTTAACAGTGAGTGGGGAAAAAAAATGACAATAGAAATTAGAAAATGCATAGAGACAAATGAAAACACAGCAGACCAAAACTTAAGAGATATTCAATGGGAAATTTGGAGCTGTCAATGCCTACTTTTAAGAGTCAAATTAATAACCCTATTTTACACCTTGAGGAACTTTAAAAAGAAGAGTCAACTAAATCCCAAGCCAGGAGATGGAGAAAATAATAAATATCATAGAGAAATGAAACATAATAGAAAAATAATTGAGAGAATTAATAAAACCAAAAGTTGGTTCTTTTAAAAGATCAAGAGAGGTAACAAACTTTTAGCTAATCTGACAACAAAAAAAGAAATAAGATGAAAATAACTAAAATCAGAAATGAGAGTGAAGACCTTACTACCAAACATATAAAAATAAAAATGAATATAAGAATATTCAACTAATAGGTATATGTTGACAAATTAAATAACCTAGCTAATTAAATTGAATAAATATCTAGAAAAAGAGACTAAAGAACAAATAGAAAATGTCAGCATTTTATAACAATTAAAAAAGTTGAATACATGTACGTAATTAAATATATCAAACAAAGAAAATTTCAGGAATAGATTGCTTCACTGGCAAACGCATTCAACATTTAAAGACAAATTAATAAAAATCCTCAAACTCTTTACAAAAGTGAAGTAGAGAGAAAACCTCTATTCTTTAAGGTCAGCAGTCCCTTGATAAGGAAATCACAAGAAAAGGAAATTGCATACTAATATCTTTTATAAATATAAATGCAAAATATTCAACAAAATATGGAAGAATAAATTCAAGAGCATACTAAAGGGATTATAATTCATGACCAAGTGAAATTTATCCCAGGAATGCAAGGGTTGTTCAACATAAAACATATAATCAATATAATACCCCAAATCGATAGAATGAAGGAAAAATATACATGGTTATCTAAATTGAGGCAGAAAAGGTAAAAATTCAACATTACTTTATGATGAAAGGTTAGAAAAGTACGAATAATGAAGGACTTCCTCAAAATAAAAAATACATAACATATATACTCAATAGTAAAAGAACAAAATGTTTTCTATAAAATCAGAAACAAGGTTAAAATACCAACTTCCAACTCTGCTATTCAACTTTGTATGGGAAGTTATAATCAAAATAAATCAGCAAGGATAGGAAATAAAAGCATCTAAACAGGGAGAAATAAGTGAAACTATCTATATTTACAAATGACATCATTCGGTGCATAGAATATTCTAAAAAATAACATGAAAGAGATACTATGGCTAATAAAACTAATCAACATCTCAAAGTACAAGATCGACATGAAAATGTGTTGTGTTTCAATGAATCAACAATAAATAAAATTGAAAAGAATATTAAAAAAAAACACTTTAATATTCAATAAACAATTCCACTTACAATACCCTTCAAAGAGTACAATAAGTAGGATTAAACTAACAAAGGTGGTATATTACTTGTATAAAGAAAACAGAACAAAGCACTCCTGAAAGCAATTTAAGAAGAGGGACTAATGTCAGCAAGATTGCAGAATAGGAGGTTGCAGCCCTCAAACCCCCAATAAAAACCAACTTTTCACAAATACCCATGGATGAGAATACCTCTAGGAGAGCTGGGGAGTCCATTCGAGAGGCTCCAGTACCCCATTGTAGCAAAAATAATATAAGAATAGATGCACTGAAAAGGATCCAAATGGTTTTTCTTGACACGGGTCACATTCTCCTATGGTGGCACAGCTCACAAGCCACAAAGACCTCCTGTCCTGTGCATTTTCTCACAGGAGAGAGTCAAAGAAAAGAGAGATTTTAGCTTCCCTAGCCTTGTGGGACACAGTCCAAGGGGCCCACTTCTGTCTCACTCCACACAACACAGCTCAATAGTCTTGGGTCAGATAAGGTAAGGGGAAAAGGTTGGGGTGAGGCCACAACAACTGGTGCATGAAACTCAAAAGCTGGCTACAGATTCTATTCTTGGCTCACAGACTCCACCGAGAGCCCTGCACCAAACCCACAGGATGCCTCACCTGCAGAACCTTCTATCTAGCTGAAGAGCTCCCTCAACACTCAGGAATAAGGAAATTCAGGACTGGAATGATCCTATTGGGTTATGGGTTGAATTGTGTCCCCTCTAAAATTTATATGTTGAAGTCCAAAACCCCAGTACTTCAGAATGTGACTTATTTGGCAATAGAGTCTTTGCACTTGTAATTAGTTAAGCTTAGATGAGATTATATTGATGTAGGGCGAGCTTCTGTTTAAATATGACAGGTGTCTTACTAAAAAGAAATTTGGACACAGACACACATACAAAGAAAACACTACATCAACATGAAGACAAAGGTTAAAGTGATGTTTCTCCAATCCTAGAAACACCAAAGATGCCAGCAATGTCACTAGAAATTAAAGAAGAGGCATTGAAATAATTCTTCCTCACAGCCCTTTGAAGGAAACAACCCTGGTGACACCCTGATCTTGGAATTCTAAGCTCCAACATTAAGACAATACACATGAATTGGCTAAGCAGCAATGCAGGTTGTGGTACCTTGTTATGGGAGCCCTATCAAACCAATTTGAGTGTAAACCTAGGAGATGTTACAGACATAAATAGCATATTTCCCCCAATTACAGCAGAACATACATTCTTCTAAGTTTCTGAGAAATATTCTCCAGGATAGATCATATGTTAGCCAAAAATAATTTCAAATAGTTTTAAAAGCTAGAAGCCAATAATAGAGAAAAGTTTTAAAAATTTATAAATATGTACAAAAGAAATCAAAGATCACAGTCATGCCATTTAATGCAGAAAAATATTCTAACATGCTTCCATAACAAATAAAATTCTGAAAACTAAGAAGGGAAGAAACTGCATCGGCACGATTAAACACATTTACAAAAACTCACCACAATATTGTGAATTGTGAAATGTGAATTGCACAACATTGTGAATATATAAAATGTTACTGACTATTCAGTTAGAAATGGTTGCATTTATGTTATATGAATTTTCCCATAATTAAAAAAAATGAGATAAAATTCAAAGTGTTTCATTTATGTACATTCTGAAATTTGTGAGGGTTGTAAGTGTTGTAGAAGTGCAACATCAATGAAAACATTCGAATATAGTATAGGTGACTCATGATGAAACGCAGACTTCTGAAAAGGTACCTCTTCGTTTGTACCATTTTCAAGAATGTACATATTCCCTGATAGCCTGTATTTGATCTCTTCATTTTCATAAATGTACTTTCTGAGTTCTTTAGAGCATTCATTCCCTTATAGTGTACATTTGTTCTCTATGCTCCATTTATCACCTATGATTTTCGATAATACATAAAAGTCACACTTCCTCTTACTTGATATATATGAATTGCACAAATGTATGTCTTTGATAATCAGATGCTAAATATATTGGGCAGAAAAATCTTTGTTCTTAATACATCATATTAATTGCACAGATTTAGGCTTTTACTATAGGTAACAATGCTTATGTCCACATTAGTAATGAATGATGAGAAGCTATATGCTTCTGGGGGGAAAATCTATTCAAATAGTTATTCTACAAGGACAATGAGAAAATAAATAAGGAAAATATCATTTAAAATGGGGTCCAGAATCCATGAAGTGGGACATACCATGCACATACCATTCATTGCACCCTGCATAACCAGCAGGGAGAGAGAAAAATTATGTTGACAAGAAAAGACATTTCTCACCAAGGAATTTAATCTGTTGCCTTCTTTAAAAAAAGAAGCAAGATCCCTCTTAGCCCAAGCAGCAATACACTACCACTTGTAGCCAATGAGAAGCCATCATAACCTCATAATTTGCTGGTTTTGAATTGCAATTCTCTGCTATTCCCAAAAACAAAAACAAAAACAAAACAAAACAAAACAAAACAAAAAAACCTCATTTTCTGGCAAAATAACTAGTTGTTTTATTTTTGAGATTGACAAGCATCACCATAGATGGGAATCCCCCAACCTTTCTCATTTGTTTTATTTGTTTTTCTGTTTTTTTTTTTTTTCGTAATGACTCTGTTTCCATGTTATAAACGTTATGTTGTTGTCTTGATGGACTCTAGCAAACTGGGATGAAAATGAGAAGACAATTGAATGATGTAATCTCAATGATACAAAAATTGTGAAAGTTTTCTCCCCCTACTCATGATGATGTTGGTAACAATTTATCATTAAAAGTATCCCAAAACTCTGTGATTCAAATTGGTGATTGCCTTCTCTCTGCTTTCTGGAATGCCACATTTGAGAGTAGCATCTTAGTTAATTACAATGGAAACATTATATATATGTATATATATATGTATATGTATATATATGTATGTATATGTGTATGTGTGTGTGTGTGTGTGTGTGTGTGTGTGTATCTGTCTGTCTCATGGAGAATGTAAGAAAATATGTTCTTTACTTATGGGAGAATTTGGCAAATTATATGCACCGTGTGCTCTTTAAACATTTGTGTGAATTACTTTAATAATTTACTTATAAATTACTTAGGGAATAATAAAAAACACTGAAATTCAGGTTACACCTTGTCCAAAAGAGGGGGACTAGAATGAAAAGCACATCTACACTTCATAAATTTAAGTAGACATGGGAAACTGAGTTTCATTTTTCTCTTTATGTAAGAGTGTTTAAAGATTCAGATGATATCTTAGTAATGTTATGAGACATTAAACAATTATTGAATTAAAATGTTCATTTCTGTATACTTAACAAATTATTTCAGAAAATAAGACACATTTTGAGTACAACAACGTATCTAAAGTACATATGACCTGAAGTCATTGATTGGTTTCACATGATTGAACATTTTGCCCAGCTAGTGAGTAGTTTGTTATGCTACCTGAAATTTATATATGAGGTTTAAAAGAGAATGTCATGGAACAAACCATATCCCTCCAATTTCACTGCCATCATAGTAACACATTCAAGAATAAATCTCATGTGCTACGTGAACAAACCGCACGAGAAAGCACACATCCCTCACGTGCAAACACATACACACCTCTATGTCTAGCGCCATCGTCATCCTCCCAGTGGTTGTGTTTCCGTCCTGCTGCTCAAGACTGGCCAATTGCCCCCATTCCTAACTTCCTCTATGTCCCAGTTCTGTTAGCTGTTTTCTGCTCTTAATATGTATTTACTCCATCTTCACTAACTGCTCCCCTAAGGCCTCTAATGTGATCAAAACTTTATCAAATTAATGACCTGACGAAATAGATACAAACACAAAACAATCAAATGCTGACATTAGCTGTATATCGTCACCTCACATTCGATTCTCAACCTATCAGAATTTAGAAATCATTTTTATGTGGCCATTGCGTTTTCCTATAAAGGTGAAATAGCATATATATGTGAAATAGCATACACACAATTTAAAAATTCTGAAGCAACTCTACCTTATGATTCATTTGTTTACCTACCCACATACTTACAGTGACAGAGACTTTAGCTTTTACTGGGTTGTCAGGAAAAGCAGAAACAGAAAGATGTCTTTTTAAAAAATTAAAGGCTTGAAGAGATACTATTGTTGGTGAGAATGCTAATGGTTGGTCCTTTTCATATTGTCTATGTATAAAAATTAATTTATTCAATCTATCATAAACCACTACTTATGAAAATTACAATAAAAGGCAATAATAAAAAATAACAAAAGAAATATAGAATAAAAACTTGTATTATTGTCAATAGATAAAATTATTTTGTTGATTTTTTATCAAAGTATATAAATTCTTACTCTCAATTTTTGTACTTATATCTTAAATTATGACTAAATAGTCCTCACAACAGCATGAGTCCAAGAAACCTTGCTCTATGATAGCACAGTTCAAACATTTTTTTTCTCGCATATCCTCTGTGATGTGTGAGTATGAAAATAAGTATGAAAAAAAGTATTGATGTCTAGGTTCCATGAGTTGGAGCTACTAATATCCCACTTTGAATAATGTATATAACAACTAGACAGAAGACCAAAAAAATAGATTTGAACATAGACAAACCAATTAAAACCAACTAAACCAAACAAACATTTATACAACATGGTACCCCAAACACAAGAGTACACATTCTTCTCAAATGCACATGGAATATTCTTCAGGAGAGGTTACACCAGATATTGGGCTATAAATGTCTCAATATATTTTTAAAAGAAATAAAATCATGCTAAGTATATTTTTGACAACTGAATAAAATTAAAAACAATAATTTAAAAATATTTTGAAAATTCAGAAATATGTAAAATAAAGCATATTTATAAAGTATCACTCAGTTAAAGAAGAAATCTAAAAGAAAATCCTAAAATGCTTTGAGATAAATAAAAATGAAGAGAGAACATCCCCGAAGGTATAGGATTCACCTAAAGTGATGTTTGGATGACAGAGCTACACAATTTTGAAAAAAAATGAATCTCACTTTGCTTTTACTTTATCCTGTAGGATAAAATCTAGATAATGTACGTAGGATGGTTTATTTTACCATTCTCTCAACTTTTAGTAAAAACAAGTGACAAGTGCAATATATAACCCTGATTTTAACCGTCCTCATTCATAAAATACATAAACAGTGTCTCCTGGAGAGAGACAACTTTTAAAATAGATATTTAGTCTTGAGTCTGTGATTTTCACAACTTGTTCTTTACACCAGCAACATTATGATTTGTTTCATAATAGTTTATATGTAAGTCTTAGGATTTTAGTATTGTTTGGTTACAGTTTACATTTAAATGCATGGTGGTCCTAGACTTAAGACTTCAATTCTATGCCTCAGTTCTCACATTTGTGCATTTGTTCCTGACAGGAGCATTCTGGAGATAAAAATGCAAATTAAGAGCTAATGACAGTTATTAGTGCCTTATCAATATCATTTCCCCATGTTTAACTAGGTCTCAAAGAATGCCTACATTTCTGCAACTAGTTTTAAAACAAATATATAAAGAATAAGTTAAACGTTTCTTTCATCTTTGGGAATGGCTTTTATTAAAATACACTAGGTTTTTTTAAGTATTGAAGTTCTGATTGCTTGAAAATGTCTTTATCATTAAAATAGATGCTCAGATACTAGCATAAAATTGTATGTATGATATTCTCTTCAAGAATGTCAAGCAATCAAAAGAAATGATTGCATCTCTCAAGTGCTGCAAAAAGCCTTTAACCTCTTTCTTTTTGGACCTTTCCCTTGAACTATAGTTTATTCTTCTATCTGTTATTAGTTTCTCTTCAAATGACATCAAATAAACCTTTTCTACATCATCACAATACCTCAATTCATAACTCTTGGAACAGAAATAAAAAATCTATAAACTTTGCCCTTTTCTATCTCTAGATTGTCTGTCAATGTAAAGCATTTGTTCTCCACCATGTTAAAGATACTGCCATAAGTTTTAACAGATTGTGTGCATAAAATTTTGCAAGATTCTAATACAGCATGAAAAAGAGAAGTGAGACATTTAACCTGGGCAAAATAAGAGAAGAAAATGTCAGTTACCAACACTCTTGGAAAGTTTTTAAAAAATTTAATATGATCAAATATCTTAGGCATTGGCATATATATTTTTAAAAATTTTATCTATTTAGTACTTGCTTTCAATATAATGCTTTTAATAACTCTGAGATCATTACCAATAGTGAGATGTGGTTTATTATTATTATTATGAGGTAATCTAGGCCATAAAATCATCAATCCTTGTTGTATTCAAACAGAGTAAAAATGCTCAATCTACACATGCATGTTGCATATAGATATAAATTTCGAGAAAAAAAAGAGAGGCTTTTTGGAGTAAAACAGTGAATTGAGTGCCTGAGGAAAGTGGTCTGAATTAGAAATAGCAGAGTGAACAGAAAACATTCAATTAAAATAGTCTAACTTTGAATTTGATATACAGTTAGGTGATATTAAGAGTGACACATCAAAATGATCCCATATAACAAAAGACCTATTATTAAAAAGACACTCTATATAACTTTAGTTACTTATGTTATTATCTAACATAAAAGTCATATTTATGCCAGTTGATATGAGATTTCTCTATGACGGACACGGAGTACACAAAGGATGTCAACATTCTTTGATATCTCTCCCATCATGTGATGTGTTCCCACTCTCCTCCCTTCAATCTGAGTGAGATCTGTAACTGCTGTGTCCAATAGAATATGGTGGAATGAACACTGTGCCATTGCCCTGGATCTACAAATCTGATAGTTTCCACTTTCTGGGTCCTAAAAGACTTACTCCTGAAATTTAACAGTTCTCATGTGAGAGGATCAGTTAGTTACCTGCTAGAAAAACCATGTAGAGAAATACTGAGACTACATGGAAAGAGAAAGGCACCTAGCTCTCCAGGCCACTCTGCCAAGATGCTAGTCCTATAAATTAAGTCATCTTAGATCTTTTACAAATTGGGCCACCAGTCACACACCAAATCCTGTCAAAAACAGAGAGCAGAGGAATTAGCAAGTAGTCTGCTCTACTTTATAAACCTTGCATGTAAATTCAGGACATTAATTAATATGAATATTGAAAACCTAACATAATTCTTGGCCAGAAATAAGCTGCAAGGTTATGTCTTGCTCCAAAGGTGGCCAAGGTCTTTAGTTTGGCTTCCAACAAAGGCTAAAATTCAAACAAAAAATAATACATGGGGCAAAATTGGCCATTTTGGCCACAGTACAATATTACTATTAGAAACGTGATGTTTACATATGACAAAAGCAATCACAATTTGTTAACTTTACTCATGTAATTATTATAAATTTACTGTACATCATCCATTTAAATAATACTGTTCACATTTTAATTTTTTTTTCACAGTTATTTTTGGTGTCAGCTCTTACAATTTCTGTTTCCTCATGTTTCCAGTTTCATGTCACCAACAGCAACCTATATTGAGTCTTTTACCATTAAATATGATGACAGTAATTTTATATTGTCTTTTATTAGGTTGAAGGAATGCCCTTCTATTTCTAATTTACTAAAGATTATTATCAGGTATGAATATTCATTTTGCCAAATGCTTTTTCCGATGAATTCAGATAATTCTTTGAGTCAATTAATATAACTTAAATAGTTAATTTGTAAATGCAGGAACTGCCTTATATTCATGAAGTAAATCTCACTTACTAAAGGAGTCAATATTATTCTTTGTACTGTTGCATATAACTTGCTAAGTTTTTATTAATAATTTTGGCATATTTAAAAATAACATTTATTTTTAGTTTTATTTTCTTATAATTTTTGTAACTGGGTTTTGGTATCAGGATATTGATGATGTTGAATGAATTGTCACATATCTCTGTGATGGTTAATTTTGTGTGTAAACTTGACTGGCCTAAAGGATGCTCAGATAGTTTGGTAAAATATTATATCTGGCTGTGTCTATGAGAGTGCTTTTTAAAAGAATTAATGTTTGACTCAGGAGACTGAGTAAAGAGATCCATTCTCATGTGGGTTGGCACCTCTCTTGGAAGCCTGAGTGGAACCAAAAAGTGAAAAAAAAAAGGAGCAAATTATTTCCCTCTTCTTGAGCTGGGACATCATTCTTCCCCTTCTTTTGGATGAGGAACTCCAGGATATACAGATTCTGGGTCTGGGACTCACACCAACGACCCCTGGTTCTTAGGCCTTAAACTTCAGACTGAATTATACCACTGTTTTTCCTAGATCTCAGACTTCCATGTTGCAGATCAGATTGTTTGGCTTATTTGCCTTCATGATCATGTGAGCCAATTTCTATAATATTCTCTCCCTTTCTCTATGATGTTCTCTTTCATTTTACATAATCTCCAAATCAATTAATATCTTGAACAACATACACATACCTTCAGGGAACACAACAAACACCATGTTTCATTAAAGGTTAATTTAGACTAGAAAAGATATCAGAAAATAAAAATCATAATTTTTCATGAAGAATATTTATCAGCAAAACATACTTTTATATCTAATACTTTATCCATTATAATATTTCTTTATGTATTTTTATCAACATTATTCTTGCATTCAGCTAATAGTATCACCTTAAAATTAATCTTACAGTAACTATCTTGAATCTTTTCATTGTTATGATCACATTAATCATGAATTTGCAAATTTGTTCATATTTATTTAGTGCAGAATTTATTTCAAATGCAATTTTTATTTTAGTAACATTACTTTTTAGTCATTTGATGTCCAAAGGAACTAATATGATTGTTTGTTACTGTTTGATCAAAGCAAATTAATCAGTGATCCTACGTCATATCTTCCTAACCTAGAAAATTTAGCCAGCAATATTAAATTATAATGAAAGTAAAAACTATTAAAAATTGTCATATTTTTATGTTTAAAGTCAACTATCTCATTTCAGATTTTATCCATATTTATCATAACTAAAATATTTATAATAGCAAAGATGTTTTAAAAATAATGTATTTGATAAAATTTGATTTATATTCATAACTTTTATAGTTCAAGTGAGCTTAGACACTAATTTGAAAAAAAATAAGCTGAGTTATACTACCTTAAAAATAGCCATATTTTAATAACTATTGTGGAAAGAAGGGAGCACGTAAAGAAAGTGATGAGAGATATGTTTCCTGTTTATTATTTCAGTCCTTCCTGAAATGTATAAGCTATTAGAAAAGTATTTACAGGGGGAAAAAAAAACTTTCACCATCCCTATGTGTTTTAATGGTAATTTTAATTGTTCTTAAAATATACTCCTGTGTGTGTATGTTCATATATTCATGTAGTATAACAAAAAAATTTGTTTTGGTGATGCGAAATGTGGGACATGAAGAAAGGAAATACAGGTAAGTTTTATCACTTAAAATACTTTTAGTTGCAAGAATCAAAAAGCAAAAATAGATCACGTAACTGAAAAACTTAGCATAATGGCATGATTTTCAGTTCTGAGTTAACCTACTGTCTCAACGACATTATCAAAAAACAGGTTTCTCTCTGCCTGTTATACCTTCTCTCAGAATGTTGGCATAACCCTAAAAAAATTTCTGTGACTGCATGTTTTGAGGTCAAAATCGAAGAGATAAAGCCTCTTTTCCTCTTTCATCTATCATATGTTCTGGTTTTTATAAAGTTTGAATAAATTGTCACCTATCTATAGCTGAAAAAGTTACCCTACCATATGATAGCTAAGATGTAGAGTAACTGGAACTTTCATATATAGAGGGTGGACATGTAAAACAACTTTGGAAAAGTTTTCTTAGATACAAATTCTGGATACAAATCTTTTTTTCACAAAATAAAATAGACACTTATCCTGTGGACATAGAAATTTTATTTTTAGGAATTTAGTGAAGATAAATTAAAAAGGTCCATAAAAAGATTGTATATAAATGTTCACAGCAGCCAGAAGAAGTTATGGCTACAATGAATATTAAACACAATCCAACTCCAGCCACTTTTGGTCAAGGTGTTGGAGTAAAGTAAATGCTCTGCTCACCTCATCCCTTGATTACATTAAAATTACACATAAACTGTGGAACAACTGCCTTTGAGAATCACCTGAAGACTAGCTGAATAGAATTCTTATAGCTAAGGATGTAAAGAAGAAGCCACTCTGAGACTAGCAGGAAGGGTGGAGATGCTAAACAGGCTGGTTCTATACCTATATGTGGTGGCTGAAAATTGGAAGGAATATCTTGGCTGTGGAGTTTCCCCTGAAGAACAAGGGGTCCCATCACTTCACCAGGTTGCCTAGCCTAGAACACCAGACCACTAGTGCCAGGAAGAGGATTCCCCATATAACTGGCTATGGAAATCAGCAGGGATTCCATCTGGATAAGACAGAAGGCTGCTTGAGGCCCAGGCATTCCTCTTCAAGGGCCTATGCTTGGACTTGCTGAAGCTTGATCTGAGCTTCAGCAGTGGGACTAAAGCTTTAAAAGTGCCAGAGACATAGGAAGAGGAACTGAAATGTCTGGCTTTAGGATAACAGCTAGAGGGGCAGCTCTTTTGGGACCGAACTGCTGGCAGGCACCATTCTTCCTTCTCTGATACCTCCCCGCAACCCAGCCTGCAGGCACAAGCAGGCACCAAATCTGATTCTTCATCAGACTGGTGCCATCCTGGTGATCTCCTGAGAACTCTCCCTACCCAGGCTACACACTCTTTCAGTGATTGTTCCTCACAAGCTACCAGCCTTGGCCCACACTGCAGGCTTTTCTAAAATTTCTCGAAGTTCCACAAACTTGTAACAACCAGCAGCTGGCCTCCACCTGCCCTGTACCTCTTGCTAAGTGGCTTCTGGCACTAGTGGCAGTAGGTCTTGGTTCCCTACGTAGCACCTACCGAATGCCTCCAAGTCCAGAACAGACAGTTACCAACTGCGATCACTTTGTAGCTCCTGCCAGGTGGCCCCTGGACAGCCACAGGCAGCAGCTCACCTGGGCTTGCACCAGAGCCATTCACAAGAGCCCCCAGAAACAACATGCCCAGTGGCCGGCTTACACCACACAAGGGCGCAAACCTGTTAACTTCATAAATGAAACACTAGATAGATGGGCATGGCAGGCACCAGAACCCTACTCTAGCAAATACCACTCTTTGGATTCAGCCACCAAAATACAGATAATCTGCTATAGTCACAGCCATTCCTTAAAGCCAGTCAGCCTTGAGATCAATCCCACCTACCAATGTGCTAACAACAATCAAGGGTCAACTACAGCAAGAGGGTGCACACCATTCATACAACGGACACACTCAGCAATGTATTCACAAGTATCCTAAAACTGTCAATGTGTGTATATGTAGTAAAGTATGATGTCATGTATACAATAAATAGTTACACCATTATCAGAGGAAAATGAGATTATGGGAGTCAACATTTTTAGTTCCATTTTCATATTGCTTTACATTTTTTGTAAGCTTTTATTATTAAATAAAATATATTAACGTATGTTAAATTATATTAATATAAACCATAGCAATATTTATTAATGTAAACATGCTTCCTCATATTTTCTTTCAGAACAATGAAATCTAAATGAGCTTTATGGGAAATTTTGTAGTGTGTATCAAAAATCTTAATAATGTTCATGTATTGATGACTAACATTTCTACATTTATTAATCTTTGTGTTAATTTAAGAAGAAAACAGGAAAATTTAGAAGTAACAGAATATTGAACTAAGTTAAATATATTCTTGCATATGCACAGAATAGAATCATTTTTGAAACAACATTTAATGGTATGTAATAGGATCAGTAGTTAGTACTAAGTAGTATATAAAACAAGAAAGCACAAATTTTTAATACCCTACTGCTGAAAAAATATAAATGAGAAAAGATAGAAAATTTGGAAAATGTATCAATTTTTTCCCCAGTTTTTGGCTATTACAAATAATACTCATATGAATGTAGTTACATATGTCTTTTGATTCACATATGTGAGAATCTCTTCTGGGTCTGTATTTAGTAGTGGAATACCAGTGTCATAGGGCAATCCCATGATAAACTTTAGTACACACTGTCAAAAAGTTTCCCAGACTGGTTGTACCAGTTTGTGCTCCTACAGAAGGAGTGTAAAAGTTCCTGTTGCTGTACAACCTTCTTGATACTTGATAACGTCAGCAACATTAAACTCAGAGTTATAAGTTCACTGGTGGTCTCTTCCTCTTATCTTCATCTTTTATGTTCATACATTTTATAATTGAGCCAAAATAAACATAAAAATAAGATAATACATTACATATTATATATTACTATAGACCTTTCACTGTACTTACATTTCTTAAGTTACACATGTAGAATTCTCACAAATCAGTTAAGTAAAAGGATTAGGATTAGTTTACAATATGTTGTGAAGATAAATTGTTCTGTAGATTTCAAATGGCATGGGATAAACCACACTCTTTTATAAAAGGGACTTCCAGATGTGACAGAGGGAAAGATATGCTGACTTGGAGGCCTTTTGTATCCCCAATGTGCCTGCATCTGTGATGATAACAGTCCTTCATTAATAAGAGGGTTCTTTTCCTTAATTGGAAATTTCTTGGCCTGCTGTTCAGCGTTTGTTTAGAAAAGTTGGCAATGAACTGTAATGTCACTTCTGTTTATTTCATAAGTGCTCTTGTAAATAATTGTATAAAATCCTGTTATTCACATTTCTTAAATAACAAATAGAGATTATCAGTTCTTGTGACCAGAGCTCATTATTTTTAATCTCTAGTAGAAAAATACCACAGAGGATTTCATTTGCTATGCTCAAAAAGATATGCATTAAGGTATGTGTACATACATATTCATAATCTCCTCTTTCTGGTCCCCTCCCCACCCCAATAAGAAGTGCCTGAACAATTAACATGCGTAGTAATACACCTACTTGGGATATGTCTTCTCACTTTTCAGTTTGTTCCCTGGGATTTACATGTCCTTACTTAACATGATCTTAGTTTCTTTGATTATGTGAGAAATCATGCCTGATTAAGTTCAGACAGTTTGCAAGGCAGGGGGTTTGTGTAACTGCGAGCACGCTCTGCAGGTTTTGACTTAATTGTCATCTCTTTTGAAACTAGATTAAGAGACGTTTTTTAGAAAGTGTGCTGCTCATCTGCTTGTTCATCACATTAATTTAAGTTGTTTTCTCTGCTGTTTGTTAAAATCCTACCACCACGCAAATTTGGTGAAATCAGTTTTTTTTCCTGCCCCTTCTTCCCTAAGGCATTATACTACCTTGTTATACAGCATCATGTATTGGGTAAACTCTCTGACTTTGTTCAAATATCCTGGATGATAAAAGTGCCAGAATACATTTATTTGTCCCTTGGGATAACTATATATAATTTTCTAATCCATAAGAATGGACTTTCAAGCATTTAAAGCATAAATATCTATGAAAGATATTTCATATTTTTTCATATTCTCAATATGAAATAGTATATTCCACTTGACTCATGGTGCTGTAAATCCAAGTGACATAGTTAAATTGTTTTTTTTTTTCTCTCTAAATCAGGCAATAATAGAGAATTCATTTTCTGAATTAAGGTCTGATTCTCCACTTTCCATACAACCATAACAAGGGATTTGACTCAAAATGTGGCTGGTGAATGTACGATGTGGGGAAGCCATTTAAGAATGGAAAGGGAAATAACAACAGGCAGATTCTACATGTAAGACCAACCAGCGTATATTTTCACCTTTCTACTCATGTTCCCAAAGCAAAGTTTGTGCTTTCTCCTAAAGTGAAGTAATTAACTTTTGCACTAAAGAATATTATCTCACCTTATTCCCTGTTGGGGAAATTAAAATTATAATTAAAAATAAAATCTCCTCCCTATCTAGAAAATCTCCCTACAAACATAGAAGAGAAAGTTTCATTAATAAATATGCATTGAACCAAAAGGTGATGCATGTCACAGCAAACCTGCTAAGAGATTGCAAAGACAAGAAGTAAGCTCACCCTTATGTGTACACAGCCACGCAGGTACAGCCTGTTACACGTTCTCCAGAAAACACAAATAAGTAGTCTTCAAGGAAGAGGATTTGTCACACATAGTTAGTTCATTCTAAAATCACTTGAAAACTGCATTGGCCATCTCTGTTAGCTAACTGAGTTCATCCAAAAGAAGATAAACTCATATCTATATGACAGAAGATAGTTTTGCAACTTGGAGCAAGACACCCACCTAACCTAGACTCCTACCCACCCACTGAAACTGGGAGGTAGCGGCCCTATCTTCCTTGATGTTTATGTTTTCAAAGAGATAGTCCCCAGGTCCTTGAGAAATATGTCATCGAGTCTTAAAGCTGGCAAGGGGATTGCTAAAATTTTAACAAGTTACACAGTCATTTCAAAGAAACAGAATAAATTTACAATTATGACTTTTCTAAAGCAAATGTTCTAAATAAAAAGGAGGGGAAATCCACTTTTTTTTTTGCTTTCAACAAGAGAATTAAGCACTTTATGTGTAATTCATGTTTGCCCTTGTACCCCCAAATAAGGGGAGATACATTGCCCAGTCAGTCGCCAGATACCTTTTTAAGTCTGGGGTTTCCATCTTTCCTTCCAGGTCTAAATGGAGCTGCTTAAAGTCTGATTAGCTGTGTATTCAAAATCATAAATTTAATCCCTGCAGATGCTCTTTGCTCAAAATGCTAGAGGAAGTGAAAAGAGGAAATGAACTGCACAATGTGTGTAGACATAACAAACCGTGTATCATTGCCACTGTCCTCCTACAAGCAGATGTTCCAGAATCTATAGTTTTTATTTACCAATACCACTTCTCAGTTTTTATTGAATATAACCTTATCACTATTGGAGTCTTATTTAAAATCGTTTCTTCCTGAAAAATTGTGTTCTCGAGAAATTTCATTTTAAATTCACAACTTTTGTTTAACAGAACAAACAGGGCCATTCAAACCTAAGGTCCCTCTTTGAATCACTCATTAAAAGTAATATTCTCCAGAACAATCGAAATGTTTATATACACTTGGGCAGTATGGTACAGTAAACTATTTCCCCTAATATATGTTATTATAATAGCAATGACAATAATAATAATAGACTTGTTTGATTTTTGTACAACAATGCATTTGAGAATAGCAACACCATATAAAGGGCCCATGATGAGTCCACCAGAATCTAAGCTTTCCAAGTATTTTGATCAGGCATTACATTAGAATAGGAAAATAATTATTTGTATTAGTATTATAGTTTTCCAACCCATATTTAAGATCTAAAAATACCATTTAGTACTCTTACTTCATTCGGAAATCATTAAGTTACCCAGTGCTTCACTATGAAACTTCTTTCTATGATTTTTTTTTCAAAATTAAGAAAGCAAGCCTAAGATCTCACTGTCATGATCACGTTCTGAACCAGCTGCTATTCAGATTTCATCTGAATCTCTCGAAATAGTCTGAATTTCATATATTTTTTTTTCTTTCTCACACTCTCATTTACCCATCACTGACAGATCTCTGATTTCTTCCCCTTATGTTGAGATTTCTAAAGCTTTACTTTTTGCAAAATCCATTTGTGGTTATTTGGGTGTCGCTGCTACTTTGGACAACCCTGATCAGTCTCCCACTAGCATTGTTCCCTCCTTTGGCTTCTACAAGCCTGTGCTAGGCATACCTATCAACCAGTGAAGAATGATGAAGTTCATCCATCAATAGGTTTTTTTTTGGGGGGGGGGGATGTAACAAAAAGCTTTAATTTTGCTCCCCACCCAATCAAATAGTTAACTGCCCTTTGCAAACACCTGGGTGATGCTATATTCTGACCAACCTGGGCATTAATTCCAGCTCTTCCACTTACTAGTGTGTGTTTAAGAAAATACTGTTTGCTTCCTTTATTTGTAATAAAGGTAGATAATGGGAATAAAATAACAATTTATTTAATCATAGAATATTTTCTAGCACAAAGCTGTTTCCAATTCATCAAGTTATTGGGGGATTCAGTATATGCTAACAAAAAAACTGAAACAGGGCCTGGCATACAGTAAGCAGGGTTTATAAATGCCATGTGGACATGGCTTTAAAGAATGAAATCTTTTGGAAAGGATATGCATTTTTGCTGTGGTAAAAGGCTTTATAGCAAGTGAGATTTTTGCTTTCAAATCCTAAACAGAAGTCTGTGGTGTAAATTACCACTGTGACAGCCAAAATACTTAGTGTAAAAAAGTTTGCTATTTGGAAACTGAGTGGAAAGAAAGAAAGCAAACAAAGTTGGTACCTGAATAAACTGATTACCAAAGAGGCTAATCCAAGTTTAAATAAAATATATGCTATTTTGCTTTTATTTATTTTTTCTTAAATTAAGAAGTTAATCCCCAGGTCCTTCTTTTAAATCTGCAGCCCCCATGACTTCATGATTTTTACCAGATTATTGCTGACTGCATTTTACAGTTTAATATGCACTGGGCACCAGCACTTCTCCAACTCCTGCTGCAGTGAAGATGTTAACATAATATCACACAATTAAAATAGAGTGAAAGACAGCATAATAAGACTAAAGATGGAAAATTCCAGGAGGTGGAGGACTTCAACAGTCCACTGTGGGAAAAAAAAATCACACACACACAAACATGCGCACACACACATACACGACACTGTAATTCTAAGAGTTTGATTCTATGATCTCTCATCTCTGAATGACAAGATAAAGCTCTCCTGCATCTACCTAGGGGACTTCTTTTTACCTTGATAAACCACCAAGCCTCATTCTGAGAAATAATGCTCTCAGGGACATTGACCACAGCCTAGCTATTAGCACTTGATTATGGGTTTTAGGAATGGTATTTAGAGCTTCAACATAATATTGATCACACTGTTTTATTTGTTCGTGTTTTGAAATATAAATTTGCCTGGGATTCTAGACAGGCATTTTAAATGCTCACATCTTCGGCACTCCATTGCCGTTTTCATATAGATTTTCTGTTTGGCAATTTTATGAGTTGACTTACTACACAATTAGTGAAAGCAGTCCCTTAGCTCAAAGGGACTATAGGTTTATAGGAATCTTTTATCATGTAATTCAAATACCCAATACTTTATATACTTACTATTTGTTTAATTTTAGTTCTAAGAATGATGTTCATGTACATAATTCTGGATTTATACCAATTGATATAAAAATAAAAATAATCTACTTTATTGATAATAAAAAATTTATTATTTTAAAACATTCATAACAGTGGTTCCAATTTCTCTCATTTTTAGCCTTTCTTAATTGTACCAATGATGGAGATTAGAGAACACATTCTTTCATGATAAGAGTATATTTGGGACCAGATAAGAATTTAAAACTAGCAAACAGGATTTAAACATTTATTTTTTTAAATGATATTTTGATAGTGTAATATTTTTAAAAATCCAATTTTTCATATACTGGTTTATTAAATATTAAAATTGTTTCTATATACCTCTTCACAGACATGTCTTTAAATGTAATTAATTGTGTATTTCCTTCTGATTGAGAGCATATCTGCTGAAAATGAAATTATACCTTCGAGATTTTCTTGAGATTGGTTTAGAGATGGAATTCTATCAATTTTCATAAGAACACTATAGATTTTTATAGGAACACTAGGGGAGTTTACTAAATAATACCTTTGTTTATTTAAGGATTGAATATTTCTGTTTACTATAATCCAGCCTAGTGACTAAAATAGAACATTCTTCTGCAGGATGTTCACTGTCATCCAACAAACCCCATATTTGCAAAATAATTCTAGTGATTTAAGTTATATTGATCTGTGCAGAGATGGCGTGCAGATACAATTTAGTGCTAAGGTACTAAATAAAATAGTGCTGTTTTTCTTTTTCACCTTAAACTCAAGTTTTAGAAAATAATTTTGGAATTAAATAAGTAAAAATCTTCTCTTTGTCATTATTTGCCACATTTTCTCCTTTCTAAATTTTCTGGGCTTTTTCTACCTAGGTCAAAATATTTTATAATGCATTCTTTATAACAGGAATATATTTTACCAAGATAAATAGAGTCTGAATACAGTTTTCGAAACCAAAAGTAACTGAAAGATGATACTTAATCATATGCCTTCTTTCCTACCAATTTTATGATCTACTTTTGTTTACTAGTATGCTTTCCCATTTCTTCAATACCATGATAACTAAAAGTGACAAGAAGCATATTTAAAGCATATTTAAAAAATAAACTGTAGAGGAAAAAACAGATAATTTCATCCTGTATCATTCATTACACTACTCATCTTATATTAAGAACCTACTTAGTGTAGGGTACCAGGTCCTTACGTATGAAAATGCAAAATCAAATGGCATTACTGCTGTTCTAAAGAGGCGTAACTTTTGAAAAATCTAAAAATAAAATGTGTATTAGGTTTTTTTTTTTTTAATGTAGTGAACATTAAAGTGGGAAGAAGAAAGGAAATAATTTTGACCTTCTTGCTACATAATAAAATATAAGAATGTTCGTGGTGGCTATTTGTGTTTATGTATCATCCTCCTCAACCTAGGATAACCAGTCCCCAATGAACTTTCAGAATGGTCCACTTTAAGCAATGTTATTTGATACCCAATTTGCCAACATTAACATTATTTTGGTGCTATTTTAACTAATTTGCTATTTCTTCTCTTTGTTTAAAAGATGTTTAGTAAATATGTTTTACTTGTGAATGATGTCTGGTAAAATCAAACTTAAGGGTAAATTTAATTAGATCCACAGATGGTAAAATATAATTAATGATGATATGTCAATATAAACTGGAGGTAATTGTTTCTAAAACTGTGTTAGCACCAGGAACAAAATAACAGCATTTTTAAGCACTGTACTTAAGCGCCTTAAAAAAGGATTCAGTTAATTTTTTTATTTCAGTTCAGATGTCTTAGACACAGGAAACTCTTTGGTTTATGTGCAGTTTTTTCTTCAGAGGATCAGTATTTTGTTTCATGCATGCTAGAATAAAAGAAAAAAGAATTTTTTATGTTGATAATATGTAAGCTATTCTTAAAAAGCTATATGGGACACTATCACTTGAGTGAGGGAGGAGTACATAACCTTTCTTTTAAATGATTTAGTGTCTGCTATAAAGAAATAACTTTGATTTTTGTGATTCTGTGTGCCAGTGGTCACCCCTCATTTGTATATGACAAGATATGTGCAAGTTTGGAAAAAGTACTATTGGATGAAAAATGATCACAAACAATCTTTTAAAAAATGGAATATCAAAACAATTTTTAAAGTTGTATGTGCAATGGGCTTTGATATTTACTATGAAGAAGGGCACAGAACTTTATACTTGGAAATGCAATTAATCAGATTAGAAAAATCATAGCAAGCTGCAAATTACAAAATAACTAGAACACCAATCTTTTACAAAAAAAAAGAATTGATATTATTTTAATGGAATAAATTATTTATTGACACATTTAATTTTAAGCATATTAGGCTCTATCTTGATTAACTACTAAGAAAAATCCTAAGTAATCCTTCTAAATCAAAATAATTTATAATTTACTTCTCAGGATTTGTTATTCCTGTGTCAATTTAAAATAACAATAATAATGATAATTATAATAATAAATAATAGATATCATTTTGGCTGTTTATTATGCAAAACACTATTTATAGCTTTATATATGCTGTTTTATGTAAGAAAACAGAAATAAGAACTAATTCATTGATTCTCACAATACAAGTAAGAAAATGGAAACTTAGAGCTACATGAATAATTTTTCAAGAAAATACAGGGGAAAAAGAAACTAAGATTCTAATGCAAATCTGTCTGATTAAAGTCAATGTTTTTAAAAACGTCATGTTCCCAGTAACTTAGTCAAAAATATGTGCTGCTAGTATTTGGCTACTAAATACAATTCTCTAAAAGTTGTGCCTTTCACAATTTTTTTTTAATGTGCTCTTTTCTTGCTAAACTATCATGTATAGTTTATCCCTTCATGCAGTTGAGACAGAAATAAAAATCACATCTTTATCTAGTTTATACATACACCATACACAAAAATAGTAATAAACACTTAAATTTAACAATTCCTTCATATATTATTTTAAGCACCATGGAAGACTAAAATTAAGTTGGCTGTAGGACTATTGAGAAAGAAAATTTTGGTTTTACATATAGCTCTACTCTTGACTTCCTAGAGATTATATTACACTGATTACTGTTCTAAGAGAGGGTTATCTTTAGTAAAATTTTAGTAAAATTCAAAATTTGAGGGATAAAGACATTGAAGATCTGTTCCCATCACACCTCCGGGAATTAGGAAAAGAAGAACAAATTAAGCCCAAAGTAAACTGAAGAAAAAATTAATGAAGAATGAACAGAAACTGACTAAAAAATGATAGAAAAAAGCTGATAAACTAAGAGATTTTTTTGAAGTAGAGAGAGAGAACTTTATTATTATAAACTAAAGAAAATACATTACAATTGACATCACAGAAATACAAAAAGTTATAGAGGTCACTATGAACAATTATAAGCAAACAAATAGGATAATATAGAAGAAATGGTTAAATTACTAGGAAAATACAATCTACCAAGACTGATTCAGGAAGAAATGGGAAACCTGAATAGACCAAGAATCACTAAGAACATGGAAGCAGTAATCAAACTCCTCCCAATAAAGAAAAACCTAGGACTGGATAGTTTCACTGGTGAATTCTGTACAATTTTTTAAAGAAGAATTAATTCGAATCCTTTTCAATAGATTTAAAACAGCAACTTAATAGAGGAAACATTTCCAAATTCATTTTATAAGGCCAACATTACTCTGATATCAAAGTCAGCTAAACACACTACAAAAAACAAAAAACAACAACAACAACAAAAAAAGAACAATGAGGGCCAATACCCTGATGTATACAGGTATAAAATTTCTCAAAACACTTTTAGAAAACCTAAAGTAAAATTTCATTAAAAGGAAACTACACCATGGCCAAAGAAATTTCTTCCTTAACATTGAGAATGGTTCAACATATGTACATCAATAAATGTGATATACTGCATTAATTGAATGATCATATGATCCTGTCAATCAATAAAGAAAATGATAAAATTTAATAATTTTTCATGATAAAAGCTCTCAAAAATTTGATATAAAAGGAACATATTGAAACATGATAAGGACAATGTACCACAGTCACAGCTAACATCATACTCAAGATAAAAAGCTAAAATTATTTTCATTACATTCAGGAACAAAGCAAAGATGACCACTCTTGCCATTGTATTCAATGTATTCCTAGGAGTTGTAGACTGAATAATTAGGCAAAAAAGTTAAAGGCAGAAATTAGAAAAGATGAAGAAAAATTCTTTTTTTCCAGATGAAATGCTTTTATATATAGAAAATTCTAAAGACTCCACAAAAAACTGTTATAGCTCATCAATGAATTCAGTAAAATTGCAGCATAAATATTCATATACAAAAAATCACTTGCATTTCTATGCATTAACAACAAAAATTCTGAAAGAGAAAGAATTCAATCTCATTTGAAACAGCATCAAAAAATTATAAAATATTTAAGAATACATTTACCAAGGAAATGAAAAATCTGTAAACTGAAAGCAATAAGCCATAAATGAAAAAACTGAAGACATAATAAATGACAAGATATTCCATGTTTTCATATCATAAGAATTCATTTTGATAAAATGTCTGTACTGCCCAGAGATGTCTGTAGATTCAAAACAATCCCCATAAAAATCTGAATGGCATTTTTCACAGAAATAAAAAAAAATCCTAAAATTTATGTGAATGATAAAATAATTAAAATAGACAAAGCAAGGCTGAGAAAAAGAACGAAGCTGGAAGCATCATAGTTCTTGATTTCAAACTATACTACAAATCTATAGTAATCAAAGCAGTATGGTACTGTTGTAAAAAGAGACAGACCACTTGAACAGAATCACAGAATAAATAGTTCAAATATTTGACAAGATAGTCAAAAATACCCAATGGGGAAAAAGTAAATGGTGCTGGGAAAACTTGATATTCATGAACTTACACCTCTATCTTACACTACTCAGAAAAATTAACTTAAAATGGATTAAAGACTTAACTGTAAGACCTGAAGCCATAAAGCCACTAGGAAAAAAAAAAAAAAAAAAGGAATGCTCATTGCCACTGGTTTTAGCAACAATTTTTTGAATGCGACATAAACAGCATAAGCAACAAAACCAAAAATACATACAAATGTATATATCAAACTAAAATTTTTCTGCACAGGAAAAGGAAAAATCAAAAGAATGAGAATGTAACCTAAAATGGCAGGAAGTATTTGCAAACTACATATCCATAAGGGATTAATATCTAAAATATATAAGGAACTCATGCAGCTCAATATAAAAAAGATAAAATAAAATATTCTGATAAAAAAAGAACAGAGAACCTGAATAAACATTTTTCAAAGAACGTATACAAATGGTTAATGGTTTCATGAAAAAAATGCACAATTTTGATAATTATCAGGAAAAATCAAATTGAAAACACAGGGAGATACTACCTCATCCCTGTTAGAATGGCTATTAAAAAGACAAGATAGTGAGCGTTGAGAGAACATGGAGAAAAGTGGACTTTTGTGCACTATTGGTAGGAAGGTAAATTGCGACAGCTTCTATGGAAAACAATATGGAGTTTCCTTAAAAAAGTTAAAAATAGAAGTAACATATAATCCGGCAATTCTACTTCTTGATATTTCAGAAGGCAATGAAATCAGTATATTGAGGATCATCTGCATCCTCATGTTCATTGCAGCATTATTCACAATAGCCAAGACATGCTTGTCTCTCGAAATATCAGTTGAATGTATTCATTCGACTATGTTTTTTAGAACCAGCTATGAGCCAGGTAATGTGTAAGGGCTAATGTTTAAAGAATGACAGCGCCTAGTTACCCATGCTTGTCCACGGCTAGTATGAGACACCGAGGACAATAAAACACAGTGAGAAGAGTAATTCACAATCACACAGAAAGTCCCCTATCCCATCCTGAAGGAGCCTGAGGTAAATTGATGTAGAGAACATAATTCCCAAGCCGACAACTGAAGGGTAAGTAGGGTAAGCAGGGAGTAGCCTAAATAACAAATATGAGCATCATTTTTTATAATAAGAAGGAGACAAGGGAGATTATCAGAAGTATAGATGCCTAAATATACAAATGAATATTTATCTTTCATTCATTTTTATCTTTCACTCATTCATTCATTTATTTATTCATTTGAACATTATTAGATGCTGACGTCTAGGGACAGACATTTAACATTTAAACTTAAATGTTCCCTCTTAGACAAGTGAATTAGAGATATTGGTAATGACCTCTGTCAGGAGTACCTAAAAGTTTGAATTTGTCCAATTTTAAGCAATTTTTACTTTTTACATCACACTACACTTTGATTTTTTGAAAAAAAAATTGTTATATAATATATTCCTTTGTTTCATAACATTGTGCTTTCACCATTGACTTATTGAAAATTATTGTATTTGTCTCTTATGATCGTGACTTATTCAAAATGCTTCTTTCCTTGAGCTTCCTGAATTTTCTTGCCATCACTCATATCCTGCCCCACAATTCTACATACCCTCAATGGTATTTACAATGAACTTCTTCCTCTCGCTGTACCAAGAAGCTCATAAAGACTAAGGCAACCTACTGCAGAAGAGTGAAAACATAGGTTTTCTGTTCACAAATCCTTCACAAATTAGTTTGTTTGTTTTTCCCCCCCAAAAGTCAATTTTCTTTGCACTGCATTATGCCCTTTCTCTTGTATATTTTGATGAAATACACATGCTACGGCATCTTACTGCATTTACCTAATTTTAAACTTTCCTTCATGTACACAAATATTCAAAAATTTTTCATTTAATAATTACCTTATTGTCTTGTCATGAGTACATTTTTTTGGAAAAATGTTATATCTACTTGCTCTTTAACTTTAATTCTAAAAATAAGTCATCTAAAACAAAAATAAAAAAGCAGCTGTAATTACAAATTTTCATAGTAACAGAAATTATGTACTGAGAGTATCAACATACATTTGTCAACTCCAAATAGACAAAACACTCCTATTATTATTGTTATTTTATGATTATTAATGTTCATTCTATACTTAATCTCATATAGCATACAACATATTAAGTACTGAGAGCTTTTGAACAAGTGATTTCTTGAAAATTTAATGCCTTTCTGTATGCCTTTATAACATTTTAATAGCATTCGATTATTTCCCAAATAAAATATTTCATGTGCATATAAAACATTTTTTTGGCACTTTAATGTGAAACAATTTTCTTTGTAACTTGAAAGCAAAGTACATATTTAAATAGAAACAAATACAGGGAGTAAAGAAGAGTTCTTAAGCTCAGATAATTACCTTTAAGAAAATATATTCTACCTTAAAAAAAGATTATTTTAAAGTAATAAAGAACAAAGATATTTATGAGGGGTTTTAAACTAAATATTATGATTAGCTATGACTTTACATTTATTCAATCTATTTATAAAAATCAGAAGACTGTTCAATCTACTTATAAAAATTAGACTACCTCAATTCTTCAAAAGTAAACATCATCAACAATTCTTTTGAATCTAAAATGATATATTTAACTCTGCAATCCTTTAAGAATTACTACTTAATAAAAATATGTAATAACAGAAAATTTGCTATAAAAATACATAAAACATATGCAAATATAAAATAATTAAGTAAAATCTAATGTAACCCTAGATACTAGAGATGATCTATAATGGGACAATAACTTGCTTTGCAATTTCAAAACACTCCACAATTCCCAAAATAACATAAATTTTTAAGTTTATTTAAATTTAGATGTTTTGTTTTATATTTTGTAATTTATTTTTTATATTCTTGCTTAAGGAGATTTGTGATTTATTCTCATATATAACAAGCTATATGCAAGCCTTCACATTCATAAAAATATACTATTATATGCATATAATGTTATATGCATTCATAAATACATGCTGTTTTCTCATTTATCTTTTAAGATTTTTCCTATAATTCTCTTCCTTTTATTTCTAGATTGAACTAGGTTGCTAAGCATGTACATATGCATTTATGTATCGCTATGTACATATGCACATGTATTTATGCACACAAATATGCACATGTATGTATCGGCCTATATATTTTAATGTAATATACAAGAACTCATCACAACTTACCCGTCTATAAATTGAGAGTGATGACAACATGTACTTTATTGGATTTTTGACATTATTTAGAAAATTTATGTACTTTGGAAAGTTTGTTATATACTTTGAAAAGATTTTAATTTTTAAAATTTTTAGGAAAAAGAATATTCAATAGAAAGATAACAGAAAACAAACATCATCTTACATAGAGGGATAATGAATTAGCCAAATTTATTATAAGGCCAACATGTTATTTATCAGAGCATTTAAAATATTGCTGCACATTTTGAACTAGCATGAGAACACTTTCATACAAGTGTTTTTATAATGTATATACAAAAATATTCATCAGACTTTTTATTAAAGAACTTAGAATATTTTTTTAATTGGGTAAATATTATTTAGGGTACATTTGTGTAAAATATTTGCATGCCCATTAGAAAACATTTCTCAATCTACTTACAACTGGCTACTTTTTGTGGAAGTACTATATTATAGGCCAAAAATACCTGAAGAACAAAGACTTGCATAATAAAATGATGATAAAATATAAAATAGGATTACTGAAATTTTCTATTGATAGATGAATTTTCTAATTCAACCTAAAGCAATATTTCCATACTAAAGTATCTAAAGTTTTTGCTTTAGATAAGGTGACTTAGAATGTAACAGGAATCAGCACTCCTTTGTGTCTCATAATGTACATTTTGGTGATAAAACAAAATTTTTACTTCTTAAATTATAAGGTTCTCTGTTATTGAGAATAATTAACACCATGAAAAATAAGTATTCTGAGTTTCAAAACTAGTTGATGATAGTGTATTCTAGTAAAGATTTGGAATAAAGAACATGAAATGAATAAAAAATGAAGGATAGTTTTTGATGTATGCTTATATATTATCTTTTGTAAAGAGAAAAGATGTTTAACATATTGGACCAGACTCCCATTGATTCTGTTGTTCCTTTTGGTACTACTCCAGTAACACATTAATGCTCATATCAATATCTCTGCTGGGAAGAAGCATCACTTATTTTCTCTTTTCTCATACCCTGGCTTTGCCTTGTTCTATTATTTTACTATGCATATATACATATTTGATTACCTTCTATATCTTTTAAATATTCTTATGGAAATATTTAAAAAATCCATAAGTTTTATTTCTATTCAAATAAAAATGCTATTTTAAATTTCTATGAAGAGTTATTATAATGAGTCTGTATATACTATTATCTTTGAAACTTTAAATTAGTCTTAAATGACAGACAAATGCATATAAATAATACTGAAAATTTTGTCATGGCTGTCGAAAACATAACCCTTGAACTGGGATGTTAATAAAGAATAGAGTTAATACTGAGGACAGTCACCCTCTGTTCCTACCCATTCTATGCATATTGATTATGGCACAAAATAAAGAAGTATGTGGTGCTGAGCTTAGTTGGTCTGAATTGAATTACTTAGTTAACTAGTAAGGCCTGAGGCACTAGTTTCAGAGGAATAATGAAAATTGTTAATAATAAGACTAGTTCAAACCCTAAAAGGGACTAACATCAGAAATGACCTAAGTGCCAGGCCCACCTGGTCAACCAAAACCATGATTTTGACGCTATGCAGCAAGCTCATGCCATGGTTCATAGAATCAGAATGAGACAGTATGTGGAATGGTTCTTATGAGTAATTCAGTTTTAAGTTAATAGAAGCTTGGTGATAATTGAAAACCTAATTTTACAAGGGTTAGCTTTATGGTTAATATTAGCCTTCATGGCTTAAATAACAGGTGCTTGTACTGACACAAAATATTGAAATAAGTTCCAGTGATTGGTAATGTGGCATATGATTTTAAATCACTAAAAGAAGTCATCTGACACATGGTCTTTTTATTTACCAGAATCTTGTAAAATAAATGAGTGCAGTCTCTGAATAAGAGTCTTATGTTATCCAAATGTACGAACTAGGTCCCATGGTTCATCCAAATTCTACTCTTATCTGTTAGGGCATTAATTTAATAAGAACTCACTCTAGCTCTTGCTCTTATTGGGCACATCACTTATTTTGTTTTTAAGCTTATTAGTCACTCTCCTTATGACACACTTAAAGCAGTTGATTTTTTTTTGTTGTTGTTCTTTTGCTTAATGGAGCAAATAATGTCACAGCAACAATCAATTGATAGATATGTAAGGCAAAGACCTTTTCCTCAAGGAAATCTCAATAAGACCAAGAAAATAATGAGTGTGAAGAGGGAGGAAATCTATATGTTGCTAAAATAGGTTCCCAAAAGAATACAGAGATGATAGAGTTGGATCCTCTAAATCACCCTAGAATGGGTGGTCATTAATGTGAAGAAAGATTTATAAAGGAAGGATTAATTCATATTAAGACATTATTGTGAGTTCGATATACAGTAGAAAAGCAGAAACCTATTGTATGTCAGAAAATTACTAATAATATATTATGAATAATTGTTTTGGAAATCTGCAGGAATGAAACAAATGGTAAGCAAGGAATAATAAAGATAATTTGCTTACATTCCACATGTATAATTATGTCACATATGTGTCAGGTATTAGGACTAGTATTAGGAATATGTGAACAAATGAGATAGGCATGTCCATGATTTCATAGAGCTTACAGATATCGTAGTAAGGACTGGGAATGCAGGAGTAGACAAGGAATTAAACAAATAATCCAAAAAAATACAGTAGAATTAATGTGACATATATATCAAGGTAGTATAGATTTTATTTTTGATGTGCTTTGCTTTGTTTAAAATGGATACAGTCAATACTATTTAGGCTAGAGGGAAATGGACACTGCTGTTGGTTGTATAAACTGTTATTCCTCTTTCGAGAAACTAGTTGGTAATATGTATAAAGAGCCTTCAAAATATTCATGCTCATCGACAATTATTCTGCTTCTGGGAAGCAATTATATACACATAGCTGTAAATAATATTGTCTTGTTAAGAAGATCAATAAAACATTATTTATAATAGTAAAATAAATGGAAATTGCCTAGATGTTCAATCCAGTAGAGGTGGTTAAATTATATTGAATTTCATTAAAAAAAACCTTATATGTTAAATAATATAAATTAAACACAAAATTATATGGCCTGTAATATGCCTACTGAAAACTATGCATAAGAATATGGAATCAGATTTATTAGAGTTACGTTTTAATTCTAAGTGGTAAGACCATTCTAGATTTTCCTTTTAATTTTATTTTTAAATCAGTTGAATGTAAACATTAATTAGGTTTGTAGTAAAAAAAAAAGTTGAATTAACTTCATTGTTCTTAGGATGTAATAATCCATTGTATGTCATGGTAAGAAAAAAATTAATAATTAATAAAACCCGAGTTCTGGCTTTCTATTTTAACATAGACACTGTGAGGAGAAGCCTGTTTTTCAAGAGGGAATATGTGTAAATTTGATAGTCATTGTAATTCACCAAAGCATTAGGCTAAAATATAAAAAATTACATTCTTAGTAATATTTATACATATTTAAAATATTTATACTTTAGCTATTGCTCTTGTAATTATTGATCTTATTATTGATTGTATTAATCTTATTCCATAAGAAATAAAAGCATATGTTTACACAAAGACCTACATATAAATGTTTATAGAATGTGATTTATAATAGCCAAATCTCAAAATGACCTGTATGTCCATCAACAGGTAAATGAACAGACATTTATAATGTACACATATAATAATATTCAATGCCATACTGCTAAATAATACTGAACAATTAAGAGTATGGTCTGTTCATACATGTTATAATAACATGCTCACTTTGGGAAAATCCACTTATGATTTATGTACTTTTCTGTGTTATAGTATATTATACTGTGCTTCAGTAAAACATTTGCCTAAAATAATTTTTAAACATGTAAATTAGTCTCTCAGCAATTTTGTCTTTAGTACCTTTTCGAATCCTAGAATTTTTTCATAGAAAACTTTAAAAAATATATAATTTAAACACTGAAACAAAACATTCAACAATTACTAAGCAAGTGCATGTTTAGAAAACATATATATGAAAAAAGCTTCCACAGTTATCACACCAATTGATTTGTATCTTTCAAAATATTATTGCTTTTGAAAAATCATTATTTGAAATATACTCTGATTTCTGTAAGGCATGAAATTCTTGCACATTTCAGCTATTTATTTTACCAACTTATGATTTTACTTTGGTTAAGGCTGATGTAAACTTATTACCTGTTATCCCTTAAATGCAAAGATAACCCCTATGTTGTATTCAAACTTGCCAGCTCAAAGCTTCGTCAGAGAAATTATTGTAACTATATGTATTCACAGTTTTTAATAAAAAATGTATGTAAATAAATTTGTGACGCTCATCTATGAAATACATGTATACTAACCTAGCTTTGTAAAACAAAAAATATCCACTGAAACACACACACACACACACACACACACACACACACACACACATATCTTATATAACATAAACCTTAGTCTGGTAATATTCTTCTATTTTCCACACAAATGCATTGGTGTCACATAAACAGCCTACACAATCACGTTAGAATTTAACCTACATTTCCCCTGCTTTACGATGTGCTAATAAAAGCAAATTAGAGAAACAAAATCTTTACATTTGTCAAACATATGTTCTGAAATAAAGAAGCAACCTTTGAAAATAGAAATTTTGCAACTGACTCTAGAAGAGAATATGTATTTTGATAGTGTTCTATCTTCTTATAAAGTTTCCTTAAAATACCAAGAGTGAAAAGTATTTTTTATTTGCAAATAATTTTTTTGTCTGAATCAAATTCTAATATGTTCAGGAAGCTTGCCAAACATGTTTAAATCAACAAAAACAAGTATATTGAGATAATAAAGGTTTTTCTTTTCTGTGTTACAAGAATGATTTTTGTCACAGAAAATTACTTTCTGTCTCTAGCTGAAGATTATTTTCAGTGAGAATGAGTTTTGCTCATTTTATTTCTACTCTAGAAAAGTTTCTTACACATATGTTTAGAAAATTGAGAATTTTTGCTGTTCATTTTCAGGGATCCTTTTAAGTAAACTTCTAATATACCATAAAGAAAGTAAGTGGAAATGGCAATTTATCTTTTCTGTTGCCTAGGGATCAGATTGGTTTCTACATAAAAGGTAGAAATGCAGGCAACATTTTATCCAATTGAATGATTTAAGTTTTTCTGACAGATGTGACCTTGTTGATATCATTTTCATCTTTGGATGAAAGGTATAGTTGTCACCTGATTTCATGCCCCTTTTTAAAGTTTAATAAAAAAAACTATGTGTTCCAAGTAGTTCATTAAAGAGATGCTTTTAATAAAAATGTTGGTGCTTTATGGATTAGACAGTGATAAAATGGATAAATAATATATATAAAACTTTTCTATCTTTTTTGTTATGGTGCAATAAACCCCATAGGCATGGAAAACACATTAATTGTTTGAAATAAACATACATATCTTTAATTCTATTATTTATACTACTAAGAGATAAATACTATAATACATTTGTGTTAAGCAAACAGGTATAGTTTTCTCATGAACAATAATCTCTCACACAAATCACATCTGCCATTTAAAATCTCTGTGCTATAGATTATAGTTTTTCAAATAACTCCAGAAATTCAAAATCTATAAATCTATCAAGGTCAATATCCACAAACATTTTTCTAATAGCCATAACTCAAAGAAGAACCACCCTCCCCTAAAATTTTATAATATTTTATCAGTATTTCTACCAAAATATTTAATACACATTTACAGAAATAACATTTTGAAGCATATTTACTGTTATCTTTGTGAGGTAAGAACAAAGACTAGAAATCTGAGTCTACAACTAGGTATAAGTCTCCCCAAATTCTTTCACATTTGTATTAAGTATTCACTGTGGCTAATATTAATTTAGTGGATTATAAACAGGAAGCTACAGAGCTTTTACTTTTCTTTAAAGTGAATACTGCCCACCTACTTGCTTCTACAGTAAAAGATTAAAAATGATAACTCAGAAAAATTCTGTATGATCTGTCATTTTCTATTATTAAGATGAAGTATTTTACATTTAAAAGATTCAATTTCATAGTTGATTTTAAGTCCACTCCTTCACCCAGCACCAATGAGTTAGGTCTTCAGTGATTTGGAATTCAAGAGGCACATGCTCTTGTTCCCTCCTCAAGCTTTTGTTTCTCTCAGACTTGCCTCCTCTCACCTCCAGCTTGAATACAATCACGAAGACACAATACCACCAGCCTGTGGAGGAGGCCTCAGTGTCTGATCTGACAAGGAGGTTTGGTGTTGCTGTTAATGGCAGTCAGATGCTTTCAGTGGACAAAGGAGACTCCCCAAGTCTCCTTGGTTAGAGCAGTGATAATAACCTTGGCCGATTTGGCATTTTGTCATGAGTGGTGTTTCCTTATGGTGCTATTTATCAGAACCAACCTAGCCATTCCTTGAGAGGCAATCATGTGTTTTTTTGGACTCTACCAGCAATTTTAAAACCCCAAATTTCTTCATGTCTCAGGATCTCATAAGTAATCTGAACACTACATCCTGCTTTGTTTATCACAGCACTTGGAGACTGATAGGAATTTCATAATAAGAATTAAGATATGAATCCCTCAGACATGGAATTTTTGAGAATTGGGTGACTTTGGCTCTATAATATTCTAGTTCCTCCAGATTCAGGGAAAGTGCTAAGTTCTTTATAAATGCATATAACACATTTTTGTTACATGTTTTGTTACATATTACATGATGAGTAAAAGGTGATAATCTGTTAAAGATCTAATACCACACTGGGCCATATCCAGATTTTATGGGATTCTAGTTGCATGTAATTTCATAAACCCATAAAATTATGAATGTTAAATTAGGCATGAAAGCGAGTACTTGAAATTACAAAATAAATCACAAATTACAAATTATGACATGCAGGAGTTCTCCTTTGCCAGTGGGGGCTGTATTCCAAGACTCACAGTGGATGCCCGAAACTGTAGGTAGTGCTAAACACTATATAGACTATTTTTTTTGTACACATGCATCCCTATGATAAAATTTAATTTATAAATTAGGCACGGTAAGAGATTTACAATAATTAATAATTAAAAGGAACAATTATAACAATATACTATAATAAAAGTCACGTGAACGTGGCCTCACTCACTCTTTCTTTCCCTCATAACCAGGCTGATAACCAATACAGCTGCTAAGTGACTAAAGGGTGGGTTTCTGCTACAGTAAAGGCAAGCCATAAATCAAAGTGCTCTGCAGCCTTGCCTGGGGGTGACCAATTTTATTTGGAACAAAGTTTAGAGAACTCCATCAATGAATGCATTGTTGAAAACAATGACAGTCTTGGGGAAGAACAATTAAGAGGAAGCTGATAGCTCCCTAACACAAGTGACCAAAACTTTAACACAGACACCCAAGAAAATTAATAGTCCAGAATTCCCTTCCTGTGCTCACAGTCAGCTCTGGGAATTAGAAACTGTGTGCATGTGCCCACGCAGAAGCAATCAAATCAGGCCATGGGGGCAGCCAAGAGGGCATTCCCCAAGCCACAGCCCTGGTAAGGCAGAACAATGTTTTACCAGCATGAGGACCTTAAACTGAACTGCTGCCCAAACACAGGCTGAAAATGCACTACCCTGACTCAGTAGCAACTCCTAGGAAACCAGGTTTAAAAATGAAATCCTACTTATCTGTCAGTCTGGAAGATTGTATGCCTCCACAAGGCTGTGCTTTTTTATCAACAATGGGTGAGGTAACCTTTAAACTAATCCCGGGCTGAATGTGGGGCAAACAATTAAACTCACTAAACTGACAGCAACCTCCAGGCTATGCACATATCCAAAGAGATGTGAAAATAATTAGCTAAGGGATTTAAGCACCATCTTTGATTCGTAAATGGCTTATAACAACACAGAAGTGACATTTTGGTAGATAAGGTGAAAGATAAAAACAAAGAGAGAAAAATATAACCAGAACACAAGAGGCTGCATAAATGTGAGAAATATACTTTGAAGAATAAGTTGAGCCAAGTCACTTTAAAAAATAAAATCGCTAAGCAATTAATGATAATACCAATGGCCATGAGGAGTTGGGAGGAAGCAGAGTTCATTATCCAGAATTACTACATTATATTATCAAAAAGTTGAGCTTTGCAAAACCAAAAATTAAGAGATATCAAAGGAAATAAACAGAAACAAAACAAAACAAAAAATATGATCGATAAACAAGAACCAAAGAATAGAATCTGGCCTTAAAGGAGCGCAAAGGTGGACATCGAACACAAATTATTTCAAACCAACTATTTCAAATATGCTCAAAGAATCAAAGAAAACATTTAAAGGAAGATATAAAATAATGCCACATGAAATAGAAAATATCATTAAAAATATTTCAGTAAAAGACAGAAATCGAATAGACATTCTATATTTAAATAGCACAATAAGGGAAATAAAAAATGTACCCAAGTGTCCCAGCAGTACATTTTGACTAGCAGAGGAAAAAATTAGTGGACTTGAGGATAGAGCAAATGAGATTATGCAATGTTTAAAAAAAAAAAAGGAAAAATGGACAAAGACTCAGAGAAATGTGGTCCATTATTAATTACACCAAGTTATGAGTAATAGAAATATTATAAGGAGAGATGAGAAGAAAACTGACAAAAATAATATGGAAAGAAATCATGTCAATGTCTGAAAGCTTTCAATAATTTGAAAAAAAACACATTATCTATCCAGAAAATTCAGCAAATTTCAAAAAGGGTAAATTGAGATTCAATCCTGACACAGATAAAATGTTAAAAGTTTAACAGTTAAAAAAACAAAAATTCTTAAATGCAGTGCAGTGAGAGGTAAAGAGCATAACATTTACTAGAGAACCTCAGTAATGCCAATTATTATGCAGAAAATAATAGAAAAGTGGGCAAAAATGTTAGGCGTCATTACCTATGATATACTTTAATAAGTAATAAGTACATTAAAGGGTGTATGCCTCTATAATGTTGATGGTACTGAATTACTTACATTAAATAAAGAAGAGAGAGAATCCTACCAGCTCATAAAAAAGTATGCTCCCAGTTCTGCTAAGGTAGGAGTATAGTTAGAACCACTGAATGAAATGATTACTTAATTCATATTTAACATACATGAATCCATTAATGTGATACATCACCTAAAAAATAAAAGATAATAATTATATGATCATATTGATTGATGCAGAAAAAGCATCTGACAAGATACAGCATCCATTTATGACTAAAAAGCAATAAAATGGGTATTGAAGCAAAGTACCTCAATGTATCAAAAGTCACATACAACAAACGCTCTTCTGGTATGATGCTTAATGTTGAGAACTAACAACCTTCCCTCAAAGATCAGCAACAAGAAAAGCAGACTACTATCATCAATATCACTCAATATAGTGTTGAAAGTTCTAGCTAGAGCAATCAAGCAAGAGAGAGAATGAAAGACTTCCAAACAGGAAATGGGTGTGGTGAGGGAAGTAGAGAAAAAGAGAGAGAAAAAGAGAGAGAGAAAATGAGAATGAATGAGTAAAAATATGAAGGTGCTAACTTTGGCCTGTAAAGGTATTTTTAAACTATGACATAAAAAGCCACTGATCTACTCAGAAAACCACAGAAGAAGAATATGGGCAGTGTATTACATGAAAATGAAGAACCTAAGCTGGACCTAAGCATCTCAGACCACATAAGTCACGTTAAAAGCATTGAAAATATATTGAATAATTTATTGTAGTGAATGTAGAGGTAGGAATGATATGCTTTAAATTTCTATTGGCCTTGCTAATCCAGAATGTTCTAATATTTACATGAGATTAAGCATTATTACGTACTGCAATCTTTAAAACTGGGAAGTTAATGCTTTCAAATGAAATCATATAGAAAGGGTATCAACATTAGTAGGAAATTTTGCACAGTTATATTGAGAGTTCAGGTAATGTGTGTGAAAAAGACTAGTTTAAATATCAATTGAGGGTTATTTAGGTAGTTTCTTCTTTTTCATTATGACAGGGAGTGCTTCAATAAACTTTCTCATATTAGTCTCCTTATATACACATGTGAGAGTTTCTCTGGGATAGACATTTAGAAATGAAATGTAAAGGTCACAGAGTATATGCATTTTAACTTTCTGCATGAGATTGAATTATCTCCAAAATTTAACCAATATACACTTCAATCATCTATTCTGAAAATCGCCCATTTTCAAAACTTCAAGGGCATTGTCTCAAGCTGTCTGTGAAGAAACATTAAAGTTGTTACAGTTATACAGCTACAATGAGAGCAAAACAGACACTTGCCAGTCTCAGAAACTGTTAATGACAAATCAAGGAAAGTAAGATATTTCCATCTCCTTGCTTTTCTTTCATCACAACCCAAGAACATGGGGAAAACAGTAACTACCTGCTGGAAGAAAAAGGAGAAAAAGAGTGCTCAGAAATGGAAATGAAGCTCTCAAGGTCCCCCTACACCTTCCCGATTATGTATTCAGACACGAATTAGCCCATGCTAAAATAAAAAAGATGTTTTATATGCACTAAATTTTAGGAGGTCGCTTATATGACCCTTGATCTCTGTGGGACCTATTCTAAGCCAATTACCAATATCTGAATAAAACCTCATGATGTGATTGCTGTTATTCTTTCTATGAGAAAACTAAAGCATAGATTTGATAATTTTTTTTCTCAAACTCAGTTTTTATGCATTGACACTGGGATTTTGAACCTGGTCAAAAATCACCATCTGTTGTTATCTTTTAGGACTAAAGACTTAGTAATTATCAAAGTGAAACTGCTTTTGTGACTAGAGATGACTGGATAATTTAATTTTTTTCTAAGAGCTCTAAAAATAGCTTATTAGATTTCATTCAGAGACAGAGGAGGAATGTGTAAAGATTTATAGGTACTGATTGAAAGTCAGAAAAAAATATTTTTTCTATGATTAACACCCTACTTAGTTTTACACTACAACAGTTAAATATTTTTTTCAGGCCATATTGGGCAACTCAGGATACCCTGGCTTGAGAATTATTTTTACGGTCCCCAAGCCAAAGTACTTTTTGTAAGAAGTAATGCTGGTCTGAAAAGACTACAGAAATTCTGGTGAGTAGAGAAATTAACATGGCAGCACATACAATTAGAAACAGTTTTGTTTTTGTCAAAGAAGCTACTTCAATCAGATGTCTACAGAAAGAAATCTCTGAGAAAATTATGTCAGAGCATCTTGGGGGCACTAATTAGAACATTCCTCAAACCCTTAACCTACCAATGACAGATGAAGACAACGTTAGTCAAGCAAACATTTTCTGGACCATACTATTCTCTCCTGGCTGGATCTGAATAGGAATGAGAGATAATCCAGTTGGAGGTTGGATAGATGTAAAGACATAAAGAGGAAGATAAAACAAACCAAACATGCCTTATTCACTAAAAGAAAGCTTTGTAGTTTGATGCATTGTCAAGTTGAAAGAGGTACGTTGTTTTTATATATAAAGCTTGCAATTATATCATTAGAATGAAGAAAAAATTATATTCATTGTATAGGGACTATAGTATTATCTAAATAATAACTGAAACTAATAATAAAACTAAAAGTTATAGGAACTATCTGAATTTTTATCTTAAAAAACAACCATGAAAACTAGCTATATAGAATGATTTTGAAAGAATATTTAAAAATAGTAATGTTTCCTATTTGCACCCTGTAGAGCTGTATTTTTTGTTAATAAATATAATAGCTAGCGAGCTAGCTGATAGGTAGATAAATATAGAAATAGATAAATATAGAAATAGATAAATATATAAATGGCAGAATTAGATGGCTGAAATTTACTTTTCAATTTTAAAGTTTAGTTATTATCGTTAGTGCTTATTTCTTTTTATTATCATTCATTTTTCCAACATCAGACATTTGTTCTCTGACCTAGCCCCCTCCATGCAATCCTCTGAACAGCATCATGGATGATGACTTAGTAATCACTTTCTGGGCACTTTTCCCTTCTTTTTTTATTTGTCAGGTTTATGATATCCAAAAGAGGCAAGCTTGTAACGTAAGTCTGTTTTTTCGGCAGCCTTAATCTTTATGGTTGGTCTGTCTCTATTTCTTTTTCTCTACTCTTAAAAACAAGCCCCAATTCTCAGCAACCCTACCTTAACATTTTTCCTTCTTATTCTAGCAATTCAAAAAGTATTTTAAACCCTATTCATATCTATGGTTTTAAACGCCTTTACTCTAATGATTATATAAGTCTGCCTAAGAACGGTCTGAACATGAGAATTTTAGTGGCAACTGCAACCCATCTGAACTATCTACACCCCAAAATTTATTCTTCCATATATTTTATTCTATTTCAAATAAAAGTGGCATCTATCTAATTGCACAAAGCTGTTTTCCCATTAACCTAAGCATTTATTTTGTTAGATAATCTCTATCAGTGTTCAATTTTAAAATAAAAATTTTCAATTTAAATGTTATATAAAACTCTCATGATTCTAAACTTAAATAAGAATTAGAATGAACTCATGGTGTATATGTACATATTTATATATAAATATATGAATATGTGTACATCTTCATATATCAATGTATGAATATTTAAATATTCATACATTGATATATGAATATGTACATATTTAGAAATATAAATTTTATTTTGTATATACAATTAATGACTATTATAAATATTTATAAATAAAATTTATTATTTATAAGGTAAGTAGAGGAAACTAAAAAATATAAAAAACTATAAAAACATTAAATATTCGATTTAAAAACCACAGCAATAAAGACAAATACAAGAGATTCATCATTTATGCTATCAGAATTCCAAAAGAAGAACTAAAACAATAGGTACAAGGTTGGTTACCAAAGAATGAAAAGAATAAAATTTTCAGAGTTAGTGCTTCTCTACTTCTTTATCTCAGACAGATCCATCTGCCTGGCTCTAGCTCTAAAATGTAAAATGTATCCTGCACATAAATGAATCACAATCATCTGAAACTCAATATAAGCTAAAATGGAGCTTATCATTTTGAGGCAAAAACATATTAAGGAATCTTATAGTCAAGACTACTATGAGGGAGAGTTCCAGGCATTTAAAAGTATGATTCTAAATTTTCTAAACTATGTATACTTGGAAAAGCAATTTAATATCTTGGACCCTCAGACGTAAACAAAGAATATTTATAAAATTTCTCTTATAAAGTTCTTATGAACTTTAATGGTATGCTCACAAAATTCATAACACTGACTCTGGCACATGTAAAGAGAAAATATAATCATTGCTCTGGTACAGATTATCATTAATAATATCACCATTATTATTATTACAGGTCTTAGTAGATTAAAGGTCTGATCATTGTCCACCCTATAACTCAAGGGTGGGGGGGGGAAATCTAAGGTTTCTTTGAATTTCTTCCTTTTGCAAAATTTCACATCATATAAATTACCAACCTTATCATTGATTGCCGTAAAAATAATTCATTTTTTTCTTTCTCTTTTTTACTATTGCTACTTTCAATCTTACCCCATGCTCTTATGAAAATTTTTGTGAATTATCGCAATGTTTAACTGATATCACTAACTCCAATCTCCAGGATTTTATTTAGTGCCATTTATGGGCTTCCCTCTGAGTTCTACATTAATCTTATTGTTTCCTAGTTCTCCTCCGTGTGTTAAAATCCAACCAATTTTAAATTAATTGCACATAGTAGAAATGGGCATGAACGCTTAGTCTGTCTTGTATTGCACTACTTTTCTTTCTCCTTAGAATACTAAATTTCCCCCTTTATTTATTTTTTTTTTGCATTATTCCATTTTTACTTCATTTTATTTCATTATCCCCAAGGTATGCTGCAGTTATTTTTTTCTGGGGAAAAAGAACCATAATATACACATACACAGACACATATATATGTATACACATATATACCCACACATATATGTAAATATATACGTGTATTTGCATATATATATAACAGTTTATTTTGATCAGATCACTGCAAGCAAGGTAGCAGAGCTCAAATCAGATACTGACTCACCCATGGCCCTCGCCAGTGATGACAGGAGTGGGGCATTCAGAGTTCAGTGTGCACCTTGCTGTTGTCCCATAGGCTGTAAGCAGTCGGCTCTGGATTTCATTCTTCATTGCCAAAAACTGTTTAAAAGAGTCAAAGAAAACCATTCACATGTTACCAGCAAATTTTATTTAACACTCATGAAGTGGGAAGTCTGTTTACAGAGAACTGCAAAAGGGGACTGTTGTTTTGCTAACTGGCCCCATACACAAAGGAGGAGAAGAGATCCAAGAAAGTGGAACCACTCCAGACTGGCAGGGAGCAGGTTCAACAAACAAAGAAACTTACATAATAGGCTTTTATGGGAGGCGGCAAGACAAAACTCCACAACTGCCACCAGAATTTAACAGATTTATATAGAGGCCTTAACTGTGTTTAGTTACCTATTCAGTCCACCTGTTCTTAACAACACATTGCTCCCTCAAAGCTATGCGTTTGAAATATCCCTAATGTGGGAATAGAGGGGGAATGTATATTTCAAGGACAGGGGACAGGGGTGTGGAACCACAGATTGCTTGGGGCCCTCTCTCAGGTCAACTAGCAGTCATGTTCTCTCAATGACCTCCTCCAACAGGAGTAGAAGGCAGGAAACCTAAAGAATTAAAAACAAGCTGGAAATAGAAAACAACTGATAGGCTGGGGCCCCCCAGCCAACCTTGTTAGGGATAGAAAGCCCAGAGTTGGCTTGGCAATTAGGGATCAGCTGACTGGATATACTATATTTCTGGTCAAGCAGAATGTTTACAGGGACATGGAAATTATCCAAGTTTTCAGATGTGGCAACCAGCCAGATGTGGCATTCAGGCTGCAGTGGCTTCATCTTGGGCTTAGGAACTTTTTTTTTTAACATTTTAACTACTATTTTTCTCATACCTCTCAAAATCCTGAGATACTTCACCTTGGAGCACATTCCCTACCACCAATATCTCATCCTAGCACATGCCAATAAAAGTTTTATAACTGCAATCAATCGTATACCAGGAGCTATCAGTGTTCTACCCTCATTAGTGCTGATATTCTCGTTACCAGCTTCCCAGAGGGTGATCCAGTTTTCATTTAAGAATTTGTAACCTCTGACTAATCCTGGTTTTAAAAATGTCATAGCTTCTGTCCTCTGGGAAACAGATGTTGAAATTCTGAAATCTGCATGTAGGATTTTTATTGAGAATAGTTTAACAAAAGAAGAGAACTCCAATGCAGTTGCAACAGAGGCCTCAGCTGATTCCACCATGAGCTCTGGAGGTGTAATGGCTTTTTCTAATTGTCCTGTATCAAGCAAGGGACCTGGGCCCCTGTGGTCCTGTGTGTACTTGATGCAGTCTGCCCAAAGAAGTGACACACTTTTGGATAGGAGAGCTTTTTCTTTTCTTTCTTTCTTTTTTTTTTTAAGAGACTAATCTTGTGAACTACCAGAAACAACTATCAGAAGCTGTAAGTACTGATTCCTCATTCCTGAAAGCACCACTTACAGCATTTTATCCCTGTTCTGGCCTGTGTTGGCCAAAATGAGCTTGATCTCATAGGAGTTTCTAAAATTCACAGAAATTAATTTCATATATATCTACCTGGAGAGAGGAAAAGGAAATTGAATTAAATCATCTAACTCTGATCTCTATTTTTGAAGAACAGACCCATATGCATTTGCTCCTGTAATTCTAAGTTGCTCATTCATAGTGCTCTTCAGTTTCCCTTAGGCGTGTCATAATATTATTAAAGAAAGCTCAAGGAAAAATGTTTGTGGTTCTTTAAAGTATGAATTTTGTGGTACAGATCAAAAGTGAGGCATCCTAAAATTGAACATCTGTAAATCTTGAGAAAAACCTATGCAGAATTGGCTACCGCAGCAGTAGCTAGATTGAGTCATAAGGTTGAGATGATTCAAGGATGCTAAAAGTTCGACCTGATGCAAGAGTTAAAGCAAATCCAGAGTGACGAATAGTTTATTCCATTTGATCAATCAGCATTTGGCATACAGTAGACATTTAATAAATATCTAATGACTAGAGAAATGAATTAATGAATGAGTTTTTCAAAGGCAAGTGGAGACCAAGGATGGGCAGTCTTGCCAGAGAATGGATTTTAATAGGATCTTCATAAATATCAGAAGCATCTGACAGGAAGATTTTGAGCTAAGGAAGAGTGGGTTTATAAATTCAGATAATAGCTCAAATAAAATGTCAGATACACAACTAGTCTTTTTTGAAAGCTTCGTAGAAGTAGAAAAAAATATGGATAAAATGTCCCAATGAATTTGGCACATGGAGATATTAATTTAGTTATATACAAATTGCTCAAGTTTTTTCTTTCAAAAACTCAGGCAGCTCCCTCTGAGCTTCCCCACTTTCCATCCAAGTGTATACTTCAGCTTTTAAGAGTGTATTTTCACTTCCAATTAAAAAAAATTCAGACAAGTCTACCTAAGGCAATATTCTAATTACACATTATAATTCACATTCGAGATTTTTATGTCTTAAAGAAGGCAATTTTATTTTGTAAACAATAATATTGTTAATGGCTATCCAAAAGGTATATATTGTGACCACTTGATGGGAGAGCATTAAAATATATCATAAAATACACATGCACACATATAAATAATACCTTATAACTGAAAGTACATTAGTGGAAAAAATTTTAGTAGATGTGTTAGATTTAAGAGTAAAATGATTGAATGTAATATTAAAGTTATATATTTTGTTTCCTATTCTTTTGTATAAACATACATTCTTCTAAATTTTAAGTACACTTACATATGTAAACGTTTCATATATTAAAATGCACATATATTTTCACCTCTAATTATGAGCTCTCATTCATAAGTTAGATGTTATTAATATTATTCCAGTTAGGTAAAACACAAAAATTGAGAGAAAATGATTTTCTTGAAGACAAAATTACAAGAGAGGATACAAACTCCAGGTCTTATTATCACAATATATATTATCTATTTACCCAATTATAGCATCATTAAAATATAACAGAACTTGTTTTGGTCATGTTAGAGTTTATATATATATATATATATATATATATATATATATATATATAAATATGTTTATATATATATATATAAATATATATGTTTATATATATTTATATATATTTATATATATATATATATAAATAAATGACTATCTGTGGCTTCGGAATTTATTGTACCTAGATGATATTTTACCTTGAACATAACAAGTGTTTGTATTAATCAATAGTTCAAAAATGCTTATTGGCAGACAGTTATGTCTAGGCATTTTTCTTCTTATTGAAAACATGAAGATACTTTTTAAAAAATGCTTTTTCTAAATCAAAGCTTTTAAGTAAAACTTGTACGAGGAGAGTACATAAAGATGAGATTGGGAAGTTAAGATGATAAAAGACTAGGAAGAATTATAGCGTAAGTGATGGTAACTTGAACACAGACAAATGAAGACTACAGACAGTTTGATATTATGATAGAATAAAACTCAAATAAGTGAATGTCAGGAAATTATTCTGAATAAATATAGTAATGCAGGCCCTTGGAAGTAAAATGAATTCTTAATAAGTAATTTCAGTTTTACCCAGGAGATGGGTAGAAAATAAATGAGTATTGAGAGCCTTCTAAAGCAATGTCTGCCCCTCCTGATTACAGAACCTTCTCTGTGATAGATGGTTGAGATATCCAGAATGTTTCAGCTCCGTGTGTACAGACGCAGTGGTTCTAAAAACCCTTGTTTTAACATGTAATATTAAAGTGGGTATTCCTTGGGTTCTCACCAAACATGGAATCTGTCAGTACCTTAATCTTGGACTTCCCAGCCTCCAGACTGTGAGAAATAAATTTCTGTTTACAAGCCACCGAGTCTATGGTATTCTGGTATAGCAACCCCAATAACTCAAATAGAAACTGTCACTGGTTGAGTGGGGTGTTCCTATAACAAATGCCTAAAATTGTGGAAGTAGCTTTGGAAATGGAGACTAAGTAGAGGATGAGAGAGTTTGTAGGTACACGCAAAAAAAAAAAAAAAAGAAAATCTACTTTGCTATGAACAAATCTTTAAAGGCAATATTGGTGAGAGCCCAGAAAGAAAGGAGGCCTTGATTTTCTTAGAAGAAAATTAAGTATGGTAATTCTTTTTCCTTCAGGAATATGTTCCAAGACCCCGGTGGTTTCCTGAAACCACAGAGAGTATCAAATCCTATATATACTATGTTTTTCCTATACATACATACCTATGATAAAGTTTAATTTATAAATTAGTTCAGTAAGGGATTAAAAATAATAATAAACTAGAATAGTTATAAGAACATATTGTAATGAAAATTATATGAATATAGCCTCTCTCTCTCTCTTAAAATGTTTTTTTATTACACTTTACTTCGCTTTCTTATGATGGTGTGAGACGACACAATGCCTATGTGATGAAGTGAGCAGAATGACCTCAGCATTGTGACATTGTGTTAAGCTATTACTGACCTTCTGACATCAGGTCAGAAGGAGAATCGTGGAGCCATGATGATGTCATGTCCACACACATATTTAATGCTTTTTCCAGTTTTAATTAAGCACTTAACCACACACTGCGGTCCTACTTTTTTCAGTTTGAGGTGCAACAGCAAAACCCAAACTAGCCCAAACCTCTTTTTCTTTCTTTATAATTCTACGTATAAAAGATTTGTTCTTACCGTGGTTAGTAGCAATCTCAGCAGACGATTTTTTCTTCTCTCCCCATTAAGTTAAAACATTTCACCTGTTCACTTAAGGAAAGTACTTTACGACTTCTCTTTACGGCCTATTCGAACCGGCAGCATCACTATTCTTCTGCTTTGGGGCCTTCATTAAGTCAAGTAAGGGCTACTTGAACACAGGCCCTACACATTGAGATAAAGAGCATCTGGTTTGCAGCGTGGAGATGCTGGATAAAGGATGGATCGCGTTTTGGGTGGGTGGAAGTGAAAGCTCGCGAGATTTCCTCTCTCCCAGGTGCTCAGGACAAAGTGAGACTGTACTAGATCTGTATGCAATTTAACGCTTATGAGTCGATTGTGGAATTTTCTATTTAATATTTTTGGATCGTAGCTGCGTGAGAGTCACTGAAACTTCAGAAGGCAAAGCAAAGGCACCTAGACAGGTAGGTTTTGGGCTTGACCTTGGCTTGGGAGGTGGCCACTGCTTTGTAGCAGGCCGCGTGGTGGCATGGAGAGGGGCTCACAGGTGGGGAGCCAGGTGAAAATGCCCTTGGGCCCCAAGCACAGGCACGTGTGTGGGGGGGATGGGTGGCAGCATCAGAATACAGCTGGTATCAAGGACAAGAGTGAGGGCCTGCCCTGCACAGCTGCCTTGCATCCTATGGTGCCCAGAAACTCTGCAGCCTGGAGGGCTTTGCTGTTCTAATAAATAACATTGAAAGAAAAACAAAAGAAAAGAAAGGAAGGAACAAAGGAAGGGAGGAAATAGGTAAAGGCCATTCTGAGGAGGTCTCAGGTGGAAATGAGGAACATGTTATTGGAAACAGGAGGGAAGATGACCCTTGCTATAAACTTAGCAAAGAACTTGGTTCAGTTGTGTTCATGTTCTACTGTTTTGTGAAGGTTAGAAGGCACTCGTGATGAAATTGCATATTTAGCTGAAGAAATATCTAATCACATGTTTGCAGGAATGGTTTAGCTTTTCCTGAATGCTTAATAGTAAAATGAGAGAATAGAGAAATGACTTAAACATGACATTGTTATGCAAAAAGGAAGCAGCACTTTAAGATTTGGAACATTTCTCAGCCTGTTCATATTGGGAAAAGTGAGAGGGTGTGGCCAGGTGACTCTTATAAGGGGATTAATATGGGTCACCCCAGTAGGGAAACTCCTAGTCTGGACTGAAGAATAAGGAGATGGAAGAAATTAAAGTTTATTGTATTAAACTAGTCTGTGGGGCTTCTTGGTTTTTATAGAAAGGTACCATAGAGGAATTTGGTTGCAAATGGAATCCTTTAAGCAAAAGAGAATGATTCTGAAGGTGATTCAGAGGTCACCAAGGCTGGCACCTCAGTTTAGAAGTGGAAGGGGAAAGTAGGAGGGGGCATTGTCCTGCTATCAACAGGTCAGACAGTTATCATCCAAATCTGTGCGGGAGGATTTGCCCAAAGTTGTGAGGGTAGCACAACCCCAAACTGTGCTGGCAGGACTTCCATCTCACTAAGCCAGAGAATTATTCTCATCTTATTGTGGAATGTCCTCCTAGGTTTTGGAATTCTTCAGGATGTGTCACTTTCCCTTTTTTCCCTTTCTTTTTGAAATAGATATGTCTATCCTATGCCTCTCATATCATTTTGTATTGGAAGCACATAACATGTTTGGTTTCACACGTTCATAGCTGGAGAGAAATTTGCCTCAGGATGACTCTTACCTTGAGTCTCATTCATATCTGATTTAGATAATAGATGCAACATCGGAGTTAGACTTTAAAGCTGATGCTGAACAAGTTTAATTTGGGGGCTACTGGGATGTAATAAATGTATTTTGCATGTAAGAATGACATGAATTTGGGGGGTTGGGATGGAATACTGTATATTAAATGTTTGTGTCCCTCAGAATTCATATATTGAAATCAAATCCCCAATGCAATAATGTTCAGAGGTAGAGGCTTTCAGAAGTGATGGCTTCTGAGGGTAGAACCTTTATGAGTGGGATTAGTGCCCTTATAAAAAATACTCCAAATTGCTCCCTATCCTTTTGGCCATGTAAGAACACAGCAAGAATATGGCTGTTTTTGAACAATGAAATTATTTTCACCAGACATTGAGCCCACCAGTAACCTACCTGATCTTGGACTTCCTAGCCTAAACTGCGAGAAGTTTCTGTTGTTTCTTAGCTACCCAGATTACAATATTCTGCTATAGCTGCCCACATTGACCTATAAAAAACTTAGTCACATAATGTAAGAAGAGTGGTACTGTTCCTTTCTGATTGTAGTTTGTCCCTAATTATAGAGATAAAAGTCACTTGTAATATAAACCAAAATGGAAAGGGAGGGACATTAAAGTGTATTTTTCTGTGTATGCTTGCATAAACAAATTGCTTCCTCTAACCTCATTCTAAATAAGGTGAATGGAATTCTTGATTCCCTTGAGTCAACAATCTACCTCAGAAAATCCAATGTGCTTTTTGTTTGCTTCTTTTGTTTGTGTGTTTGGATTCTGTGATAATGCAATACCCTTATACGAAGGGCGAGTCAACTCATTAAGAATAGTTTTCTTCATTATTTCCTTTCTTGCAGATATTTTAAATACTATGTTTTATTTTTATCCTATTAACAAATTTTTATTCTCAAAAGTTTAATATTAACAAAATAGATAAATTGAAACAGAAATGTTTGAAAAATGGAATAATGGAATGCATGGGTGTCTGACAGATGATCTCTTTAGATTACTTCCTTTATCACCTCTAAATTTTTTTTCTATAACTATTTCTATAAAATGTCTCACATGTTGCCAAGAACACTCAATAATCCAGAATGTCCCTCAAAATTCTGTCATTTTATTTTTTAGACAAAAGTAGAATTATCTATTCTTTGTCATTATTTAATAATTCTAGTTTTCTTCTAATTTTTTATGTAAATGCTTTTTGCTTCACATATTAAAAAGAATGCAGCTGATGATGAAGAGTGTAAGATTTGAAATCAGGTGTTCTTTGGTTAAATAGAAACGCTAAATCACTAGCCATTTAACCTTGAACAAATTAATTACCCTAACAATCCTATGCCTCATCTCTTTGGAGGCAAAATATCATTTATCATCATTGTAGCAAATAATGTAAACTAGATAAATGTTTAGTACTTAGTACAATAACTTGCATAAAATTGGTTATCATAAAATTATTTTCCCAGACTTTGCAATTCATAATTCATAACTCATGAGTAATTTATAATTCAGGGTAATATTAATACTTATGCAATAAACTTGAATGGTAACTAGAATTTAACTCAGCTAAAGATGTGGTTCTATAGCACAGAAATTAAAAAGAGTAAATTATATTGAAGCACAATTTCTAAGTAAATGATGGTGCTAAATTGAGATGGAGTTATCTATTTAATATTGTATTTGAGCAAGAGGTATGTTCTAAGTCCCACCTTTAATCTGATATTAGTGAGTGAAAAAAATAATAAGTATATTATTTTTTAAAAGATGGTAAATGTGTGTATAAGAAGAGAAAATATCATTGGTATAAAAATTAGTATGATTCACAGCAAGAAAATTTTTCAAAAGTCATTTTTTTGTGTGTGTGACATGGTAAATAGACTGAAGACCAGAAACCAAGTACAATAAAAAAATTAAAAAAAAAAATGTTTCTTGACTTGAGAAAATAGTTTTCTCATAATGAATGAATCAATGTGAAACTGGAGGAAATGTCGCATTGGTATGCCATATGATCTTGTTTCTAGTTTCCTGTTCAATGGTTTTATCAATAAATTAAATTACATATACTCATGAATTTTCCTAGTTATGTAGATTTGAAAAGGCTAGCCATGTTTAATGAATTACACAATAAAAGATATGATCAAACAGAGATTATTTAAAAACCAAAAAGTAAATTTTTAAAGCAATAAATACAAAAATTTTCTTGAACTTAAAAAATTACTCCACTATATAATTTTCATTTTAAGCAAACTCTGAGTTTAGATTCTGGGCTATTCTATTTTAAAGGGAATTTAAACAAATTTTAAAGAGAAGAAAAACATTTTGTTATTGAATTCATTTGGAAAATGCTAGAATACACAAAATTTAAAAAATTTACTTACTAAATAGTGTTAGACTTTGTCTGATATCACTTGTGAATCTCTACAAGGAATAACATTAATTAAAAATTCAAATTCATTTAAAGTGTGAAATCTAACTCTTTCAACAAAACATCTGGAAACTGTATTTCTTGATTCAAAAATTAAATTTTTAGAAGAGTAGAAGTGTTAGAAATTTATAGTGAAAGAGATATTGCTAGGAGTAAATTTATACAAATTAATACACAAATTATTATTGTGATTTTGAATACTGCTTAACATTTAGATTCTCATTTTTTAATTCTTTTGTTTAAATTCTTTTCACTCATCAATTCTACCAAGGATAAATTGAGTGATCTGTAACAAATTGTATTACACAGTTTATACAATAGTGGATAAAAGTGTTCTTTTCAATGAATTAACACTCTAGTTATGGGATAATGGTATTACACGAGCATGATAACTTTGAATTATGAAAAATACTTTTAAAGACATACTTAAATATAGTAATGCTAAATATCTATTATTAAGAAAAAAGTCCCTAGAACAAAAATTTATATATTAGGATTTAAATGTTTTTAATCCCGTTTTGTAGGTGCTATTTTTTGATGATTTAAATTTTAATAACTTTAGAGATTTTGAACAATTCAAGAGTGTGTTAGTATATGGCCAATTGCCAGCTACTGATATCCTATTTGATAAATTGTACTCCACTAAAATAAGCAATATTCTCGTGATCAAATGTGAACTGGGCTTTAATATTGTAGTATGTATATCAAAGCTATAATTCTTTTATTGTTTAAATTATAAACTCAAAGGAGTTTTAGACATGTTTTAAAGAAAAACACAAATAGAGGAGGTAGCATACTTTGGTTCCTAATATTTTGTTGACAACATGATAAAGATTATGTGTCTTTACTCTTTTTAATGTAATTATGTTGTCTTATAATTGAAGTAGAACATAGATTACTCACAGACATATAGCTATTTGGTAGGGTAGGGGCAGAATAAAATGCTTGGTATCACAATTTCTAATATACCTCATAACTCTCACCAGAGGTTACAAATTTATCCATTTTATTATAATTTTATGAAGAAACCGTGATTTTCACTATTTGTCCTCATATCATGTGGATTCTTTTATCATTTTCCCCCCAAATTGTATTTAGTTTTTTTTTTTTTTTTTTACTTTCTTTGGATTAAATTCTTTGATTAACTTCTTGATCTATAGATGTGCATAATTTTTATTTTTCTTTTCTAATAAATGCCTTCTTGTCTATAAGATTTTATCTTAATACAGTCTATTTTGCATGCCACTAGAAAAATTACAGAAGTAACATAAGGCTTAAAATGACTTATCTTTTTCAAGAAGATTTACATGGTTTTGGGTACTACTGGGGTTTAGTGGATTATGGTGCCCATTGGGCAGGCCCTAGTCTCCCACTTTCGTGACAGTATGGAAATTCTGCTTAGCCTCTTGGATCTTGGCTCACTCTTTTAATAAGCAGATCCCTCTAAGGGAAAAGCAATTTAAAAATCTTGGTGTCTTTATTCAGGGCTTCCATCTTTATTCAGATGATCAATTCATAGTCAGTCTGTCTCTTAATCTGCTGTTACCAAAAAACATCCCTTCTGTGTTATTTTAAAAGACTTTACCTTTAAGTAAAAGAATGTAAAAGAGCAATACAGAGGGCCCCCAACTTAATTATGTTTTGCTTTTCCATTTTTCAAATTTAGGATGGAGCAAAAGAGATATGCCTTTAGTTAGAAACCATAATTGGGATTTTGATCTTTTCCCAGGCCAGCAGTACAGGTACATATTCTCTCACTGTGACCTGCCATGACCTGCCACTCCCAGTCAGCCATTCGTCTACAAGGGTAAACAGCCAAACTACACAGTGTGCTGTGTTGCCAGTGCTTTTTGGTTACTGCATTTTGTGCTTTCACATCCCATCATGTCTGCAAAACACCCATCTGTGTATCTTGCTTTTGGTGAGAGGAAGAAGAAGGCATGAACTCAAGATAATTGCCCAACCTTAGGCTAATGTTAAGTGTTCTGAGTAGGTTTAAGATGGGCTAGGCTAAGCTCTAAAGTTTGCTTGGTTAGGTGTATTAAATGTGTTTTAGACATGATATTTTCAGTTTATTACTTATTGAGATGTATCCCCATAGTAAGTAAAGAAGCATCTCTAGATACTCTATATTTTACCTAAATTTCTTTACAAACTCTAACACATTTTCAGTTACATCTTGAAAAGAAATATGGTAAACCCCCTGAGGTAATGTTTTGCTTTGACAGTTTTCAATAGAGAGCTTTAAAAACTCTTGACTATGTATTAGTTGTTGATTTTATTTGCATGTATCATTTAAAATATTTATCATAAAATGCTACTGAGGAAACATGATACAGCACCAAACAAATTAAATTACTCAGTGCATTTTAAAATTAAAAATTAAAAAAATATAGTGCAAGATCAGTGCAGGATCCATATTTTTTGCAAGACATCTTTACTGCAAGCTACATTTTTAAATTTATAAACTCAATTCATGTTAATATGTTTTTAAATCAAATAATTTAATAAATGAGAAGAAATTATCTGTTAATGATACAGTCACTTTCTTGATGAAGAATATTCAACTTGCATAAATTTACTATATGCCAAAAATTCCAAAATATGTTTATATTCATTATTTAAGTAGATATTATTCTCCTTATTAAATACATTTTTCTACTCTTTGCATTCTGATCACATGCAAGTAATTTGTTAAATGTATTTCCTTTTCATAGTGTGTTTGTTCATTAAGCTTTAACACATTGTCGGGGTTATTCACCACAAAGAATTTAGTTTCTCTCTGTCTAATCAAAAGTTGGAGGGTCCTAGGATACCTGCATTATTATGTTGCTTTTTACATCTCATTAACTTCTTCTAATTGACACTGGTATTCAATGTATACTTTTTGTGCTGCTGTCGCCACAAAGCAAATTATTCTACCCCTCATGACTGCTCTGGCAACTTTCCACAAAACACCCAGGCTAGTTTCTTGGTTTTTATTGATATTAATTTATTCTGAAATAGTCTTCATCTGTTGCACAAATGCTGCGGTTTTAATTAGAGCGTTGTTAAATCTCCATACTTCAGATCTCCTGTAATTCAATATCTCACCAGAGACATCGACACCAGGAAATTACCAAGCAAAGTTAGATTTTCAATAGCAGATGGTTACATTCAACATCTCATCTATTCCTTTTTAATATTCCAGAAGTCAGTCTTCAGTAAACCATAATAAAATAAATCAGGTTTCATACTTATTTTTCAATAGTTTATTTCTCAATTAAAATGAAATCAGATATAAAAATTACCTATGCTAAATAACATTTTGCACCTTGCCTTGCTATTTTTTTAAACTTTTTAGTATATTGTGACGATCATTACAAAACAGTATGTGCATTTTCCCCATTTGGCGAGAGGGAGCTTCATGGCACTATGTCATTTACCTGTATCTCAGTTTATTTAACAAGGCATCAAGGTGATTTAAGTGTTTCAGAGAATATCTTGGAATTGCAGAGTAGCAGGTCTTAAATCAAATTTGAAATTGAGAGTGTTTGACTTTTGATATTTAGTTTGTTAGCATCTTGAAATTTATGCTCTTAGGATCACATTTTGTCCTGTGGAATAAGTTCATTGATAGTGTTTTTCTTTCTTTTACTAAAAAAAAAAAAAAAAAAAAAAAAAAGTGCATAAGGTCATACCCAAGGAATAGCAATCTGAGGACTATGTGCAATCTTATTTAAGTATTTCTTTTTTACAAACTGTGAAATCAATTAAATACATAGAAAGCTCAAAAGTGATGTAACCGACAAATACATGCTCGCTCTCTCTTGCTTCTCGCTCACTCTCAGTTACATCTGAACAGTGGTGAACTATTATGGTCAGTTACAACCCTTACTAACCTTCCTTTCCCCTTCCCATAAAAGTAATTGTTTTTCTGAAGTGCGTTTCTTCTTCTGATCAATGTTCCAGTTCTCTTTTTAATATGAAAATATCTTTTCATATTATATACTACTGCTTACTGTGTTGTAAAATTAATAACATTTCTATCATACTCATATTTTATAACCATTTTATGAATTTTGTTTATTAATCAGTATTATTATTATTAAATATAACTCATTGATACACATAGATGTGATTAAAAATAATACATAGCATGACAAAGCATGAATAAACATCTGTGTGCCTTCATATACTAAGAACACATTTTTTCCCACACTTTTTCTTATATCAATACAAACTCTCTGTTATAAATATATACAGGGTCACTCCAGTGTAGATAATTAAATGTAAAATTAATATTAATATAAAAAAACATAGCATTGAATTTTTTAGATACAGTCATGTATCATTTAACAGTGGAACATGTTTTGTTCTGAGGGATGCAGTATGAGGGGATTTCATCATTGTGCAAATATCATCACAGAGTGCACATACCCAAATGTAGCTGGCACAGCCTACTGCACACTTGGGCTATTTGGTATATCTGTTGTTCTTAGGCTACAAACTTGTACAGCATGTTACTGCACTGGATACTGTAGGCAATGGTAACACAATGGTTTTTGTGTGTTTAAGCATATCTAAGCATAGAATAGGTAAAATAAAAATACAGTATAAGAGATAAATAATGGCTCACAGATATAGAGCACTTACCATGAATGTGGCTTGAGGACAGGAGGACTGGAAGTTGCTGTGTGTGTGAGTCCGTGAGTGAGGGTGAGTGAGGGTGAAGGCCAGGATATGACTGTCCACCACACAGACTTTGAAACACTGTACACTTAGGCTGCACATAATTTATAAAAAAAATCTTTTTTTTTTCATTAATAATAAATTAACCTTAGCTTGCTGTGATTGTTCACTTTGTAAACTTTTTAAATTTGTTAAACCTTTTAACTCTTTTATAAAATCACTTAGCTTAAAATATAAACACATTATACAGCTGTACAATTTTTTTTCTTTATATATATATTCTTATTCTATAAGCTCTTTCCTATTAAAAAATTTTAAGCTTTTTCATTTTTTGTTAAAAACTGAGACACAAACCCATACATTTAGCTTAGGTCTATACGAACAGGGTCAGGACCATGAATAAAACTGTGTTCCATCACCGCTAGTTTTCACACTGGAATGTCTTCAGAGGTGACAATGTGTGTGGAGCTGTCATCTCCTCTGATGACAATAACCTTCTTCTAGAAATGCTTTATTGATTTATTTTGGCATTTAAAAGGTAGGTAGATTTTAACTACTGACCATAAAAGGTTATGGGTGTGCTAAGATTTCAATAAAATATATTATCAGTAAAATATCAGTATTGTAAAGTCATATTTTCCTAGAAATTTCTTTATTTAAGGCATCCCAGGATGATATTCACATTTTCTACATTATCTTTTTTAAATCATGCTCCTCTATATATTTTTTCTAATATTTATTTGAACATTCACCCTTTAATGATGAATTGCTATTGGATTAGTCTATCAAATGTGCTTTTGGCTTTACTGACTCTATTTTTGTTTTGTTTTCTTTTACTTTTGTCAAGCTGTGTGTCCTTATTTAGATTTGTTGTATATTTTTAAATTATATTCTTAAAATTTATGCTTGAGATAATGATTTTTAATTTTTTTTAAATTTCTGCTCATATTAATTGATCTTTGGTAAATCCACAGTAGTTCTTTTCTTAACTTTACCACACAAGTTTTAATGGTGATTTTGTTGTAATTTTGATGTGAAAATCTTCTAATTCCTAATGTATATTTTCAAACTGTAAATTAGTTTGGTCTTTTTAAATTTAATATATTTTTAGTTTTAAGTATTAATTTTCATTGTTATTTTACACACATACACAGAGGCAAGAATCTGTCAGTTATTTGTCAAATGTTTGATTACCATTTTTGCTTCTTTTTGATATCAGTTACTTTTAAAATTTGAATAAAAACACCAGTGATTTCAAAAATATTTTTCCAATAGACAGTGACATATTTATAATAAGTTATTTTATCATTATTAATATTTTTATTTAACTGTAATATCTTTTTAAAGGTCTTATATTTTATAATGCTCTATATTTGTGTCACAAGTTAATTTGTATTTAAATTGGGTATATTTTTCTCATACTTTCAGTATCTCTGGGTATTATATTTATTAATTTCTTTTAAAGACTATACTTTTTTATTTGGTAGAATTTTTGTTTTTAATCTTGTGAGCTTAATCTAAACATTTGGCTCAATAACTAATACAATGTTATTTATTCCTTCCATCTTATACTTCCTACTATTTCCTCTTTTCTTCCCCTTTACCTTTTCTAGTCAATTTGTAAAATTGTCTTTATTTCTTTTTCTTTCACTTAGTGACACTTTTATATTCATCATATTTATTTTTTAATGTTTAGTGTTATTTAAAGATAACTATCAATATTTATAATGTGTACTTTATTCAACTAAGTAGAAAATTATTAAATACATATACTATTGTTAGCAGAACAAAAGAGCTTTGCCTGCCTGGTCCTCAGAGTCAAAGAAAAGATTTCTGAAGGTTTCACAACAAAGAAAGTAAGGATTTATTATAAGGAGTTACAAATCCTGGAGACACAGGCAAGCTAATGCTCTCAGCAACTTGCTCCTCTCATCCCCCAGGTGTTTTGGGAGTGCAGATTATAAGGGGGGAAATCAATCGTCATGGAAACTAAGAAAAGGGCATGGGTGCTACTACTGATTTGATGATTGAATAGGGCTGGGGTAATTGATCATTGGGTTTGGTTCGGGAATCAGCCAATGCATCATCCTGTCTGGTCTTGTGGCCTGGTCCGATGGCTGGTGGGGTTGTTCTGCCTTGATGGGCCTGGGGCTGAAACACATCTCAGGCTAAGTAAGATGTTATCTGTATTGTAATGGAAACATTGTTCCCATGACTCTAGACCTGAGGCTCTATAAATCTTAGGTCCTAAGTCTTAAAGATTGAAGGAGCAGGCATGCTGACAGAAGGTAGAGAAAGCAAGTAAGTCACAGTATCGTTATTTGGGCAAAACCAATTTGAATCAGAAATAACCATACTGAAAAAATAAAATGAAGTTTGAGTGTGGTTACAGGGTGGTTGTATTATCATGCTCAACTATATAGAGCTTCAGGATTCTTATAACCGTAAAGCGGATAATATTATTATATTCTAAATTGTGTTTATCTGTTGGGAAGTCTGATATCAATTGCAGTTTTAACCCAGTTCCCCTTTGCCCTGAGAATACTCACCGGCAGTACTTTCCACTGCAGTGTTTACTCAGAAATATTCGTGGGTTACAGTCCTATACTCACCCCCAAAGGTTGGTGCAAAATGAATCTTTTTATTATTATTTTTGCATTGCTCTAGTATGTCAATAATCTTTGGAACAAAATGACAACATTTTATTTATAGCATTCCCCTTTAGTAGTGGTATTTCCATTTACAAAATATAGTAATTCTTGATTTCTGAAAATGTCAAATTCTAGAAAATGTAGCATTTCTATGTGTGACCTTAACATCATTCTCAAACAGTTGTTAGCTGAAGATTCATTTGATGAATCTGATTTATGTATACTTTTCTGTTTACATTCAGGTTAGAGATAAATTCTGTTTAGAAATTACTCCAAGAACAGTTTTTACATTATATTTTCACATGGAAAACCAGTCAGATTTACTTCAGCCTCCAAGAGTGTGTTTATGTAAAATTAAATTAACACTGGCAGCGAGCTGTGCTTTTTTCTTTAAACATGAAATGGATTAATACTTATAGCTACTCTGTCATTCCTCTGTGGTTATTTTAAAGATATTCTCTTGATCTTCAGCACAGATTCTTTACAAAACATGTAGTTAATGTTTTATTTTTATTTATCCCATCCTAAACTTGTTAAATTTAATTCATTTGAGAAACTACATCTTCTGACATTTCTAGAGAGTTCTGGGCCAGTTTCTGTGTAATTGTAGCATCTTCCTCATTATCTGAAGCTTGTCTTTATGATATTTCTTTTAGATACACAATCTACCTTTTCTTTCACTGTGCGTGTGTGTGTGTGTGTGTGTGTGTGTGTGTTTGTATGGAATTCTATGCACTTTATAACTTTTTACTAATTCATCTTTAAGGATTTCTTATTTACTCTACATTTCTATGTTTACAGGTTACATTTGAAGTGCTTTTACACAGTGATTTTGCCTTTTACATACTATGTATTCTAGGCCTGGGTTTAAAATGAAATATCTATATTAGTGGGGCAGCAAAATTTTATGATTTTTAATTCCTTCTTAAATTATGGTTTCTTAGTGTTTCATTGGGGTTTTTATTTGTTTTATAAGATGCCGTATGCATTAAATGTATTCTATTTCATTCAGCATTTCTAGATGTTTCTCAAGACAAAATATATTTTTTTCACATTTCTAATACAAACTGCATATTGCCATTTATTTAATAGTGACTAAGTCAATTTAAATATTTGTCAGTGCATATTATATGTGTTCAACTTATCCTGAAAAAATATATATAATCATCTTTCAACATCTCACTTAATAGGTAGATGAATGGATATTAAATGTGCACAGAAGCTTTATATATAAGTAAATTAAAACAGATATTAAAAATGATCTCAATGTGATAGAGATTATAAAATTTGATTAAAAATAGATTCAACCTAGTAGCTATTGTTTCTTAATTTCCTGGCTTTGTCTCTTCTTTATAGTTATATTTACATAGCATTATATCTTAAATTATATGTTTGGTTTTCTCCTCAATATAGATAATTTAATGTTTATATATGAAATATGCTTATTGGCTATGTTATATGTAGGAAATAACCTTTTTAAAAAGGGTATTAATGTACAATGTAATACTATTAATAAATGTTTACAGGAATAAAGAGACTTTGTAGAGTAAAAAACAGTTTGGAGGCTATTGTGAAAACCTATAGTTAGTAAGGTTTAGATTTATTTTCAAAAAATTTGTAACATAAATAGGAGAAAATTAGAAAAAGATCAAATAATGAAAAGTAATTTCTGGAGTATAGGAGAAGGAAATAATGCAAATGAAATTTGGCAACATCTAAACCAAACCCAATACTCAGGCCATTGACAATATATCATGGAGCCTTATCACAGATAAAAATAATAATTGAATAAAGAAGTGATTAAATTTTGTTCAATAAAAGTACTCTTCCTTTCTGTAGTTTGCATAGATGTAAGATTGAAACATTCCTATTTATAAGCTATAAGTTGTTTGCCAACAGGTAACTTATGAGCCTCCTTTGGGAATTTTCTCAGAATCTGATATAATTTTAAATGTATTTTTTTTTCATTTACTTCTTCCCATGTTTGTCCAAACTACCTTGTTTAATATTTTGACATATTTAAGTTAAACCTGTCATTGTGTGCACATGGAAATGACATTTTATAATATAGTTCTGTTAATTGTTATGCAATTATTTGTTATTCCAATAATAGAATAATAATAGAATGCTTGAATTGCATTATGAATCACACATTTTAGTCTATATTAGTGAGCTTACTTTCCTTCTTTTATTTCTATTTTGTTTACAGAAAACTAATGAGGAATAGTTACTTTCATTATATAGAAAGTGCTCATTTTTTGATTTACTGCTCTTGTTGACTATGTCTCTGTAGTGTTTATGAAATATTTTATTTCAATAAATATATGAATATTATCATCATCGTTACTGGAAGAACTAACACTAAAGATAGAATTTCTGGGAATAATGTCAAAATTCTGATTAATCACTATTAACTGATACAATGATATCATTACTTAGAACATCACTCTTCTAAATAGGACAATTTTAAAAGAGGATAAATTAGAAAAGGTTCAACATGCATACATTTATTATATCTATCAAAACGTGTTCAACAAAATGAGCAAGGTTAAACATTGGTGTTCCTTAAAAATTACTAACTAGAAATAATGGTGTTTGGTGTTTATTTCTCCATATTTGTGATATTTTCGATTTTTTAATCTAATGTATACCCTATTAAGAACTATATTATATTATTTTGGGGTTTAAGTCATATATATATATAATCATTGACAATATTTTATTATGTGAGTGTAACACATAATACACTTTTTCTCATTTATTATATTTTCCTGAAAGTTTGACTATAGACAATGAAATATTTTTTTCCAAAGTTTGCAAGAGCTCTGAGTTTCAGTGACATATCTTTCTGGAAATCATAGAAAAGAACATTCTAAATAAAAAATATAATAAATGTGAATTTTGGGAATTAAGACAATATTTTTTATAAAATAATTTTATTATAGATGTACGCTGCCCAATTATTTAAAGAGCAACTGAATCATTATGTGTCATTAACGTAAAAAGGAGGCATGAAAACTAAATGTCAAATTTAGCTCTATTCAGAGCCTGCAATGTGCTTAGGCCAGACCAGGGTTACCCTATAGGAAAAAAAGAAGATTCCAGTTGGGATTGCTCACAAACCATTGACCCATCCCTTGAAGGGAAAATAAAGTCTTTAAATTGATATCCTACCCCAAATAAACCCAGCTCTTCATTCCCTCTGGCCAAAGTCCCTGGGGAAAATATAGGACAAAGACGGGATTGCCAGCCTGCTCTCTCCTTACATACCCGTGCCTTTCACTCTAAACACCATCACCTTCATACTGTATATCCACACCACCAAAGGAAAATAGATGAACAAAGTCTTTAAACTGTAATATTTAGAAACTAAGGATCTCTGGGTCTTCTCTCTGTTTCTCTCTGGGATCTGTCACTCTGTCTCTGAGAAATCACACTTTCTATGGAGCATTACTCCTTCAATAATAACCTTTTCTTTTGACTCTAACTCTGGTGTGCACTTGAATTCTTTCCTGCTCTCAATCAAGAACTCTCTCACTTTCTAGGTGCAGGGCTCAAGAAACCCCACCCAGGGGAATTCGCCTTGTCCTGCATCAGTGTGATTCTATTGTCTTCACTCTCCAAGTACCTTTTATATATATATAGGTCTGATGTATCTTTCAGTTATTATTTAATCACATCTCTGGGCTTGGGTAAACCTGGATTCTGATCTTAATCCAAAGAGTTTGCATTTCCAGGAGTTTTACATAGACTTCTGTCAACAGGGAGTAAACCACGGGTCACAGCAGGCAATCCTAAATTAGTACATATCCTTTAGGCAAACCTTCTTTTCTACGCTGGCTTGCCTGGAGCTGGTGTGATTCTAATGTTTCATTTAGCAGTGCCAAATAATCTGCATTTCATTTCCAGGTCTTTGAACCACCTCAGGAGGGAGAAGACTTTCTTTAATGCTCGTTTTAGGGGAAGGGAGAAAAAGCAACTTAATCCTTGTGACAAAGTAAACAATGATTCTCATGCAGGAATCACATTAGGCTGGATTTCAGAAAATCTTAAAACAAAACAAAACAAAAAAAAAACCTCCTGATCAATGTGTACAATGAGATCATCCAATAATGTTTATAATATAGCCTAGCAAAAAATTAAAAATTGTAACCAAAATTATTATTTCTTTGTAGTCATTTCATTGCTGCCAACTTTAAAATAGCAAACAAATCTGTTTCTAAATGTATATGCTTATGTCTATGTATAAATTATGAAGGAAATATAAATTATAAAAGCAAATTATTAGATAATTTGGTATTTTTCTTGCTAAAGTCAAAAGGAAAAGAAATGAAGTCAGATTTAGGGTTAAGAGCCAGTAATACTTTTCTTTTTGTCTTATGAAATTGTCAAGTTTTAAAGATATAAGTATTTTACATTATATAATCTGTTTCGTTATTTTTAGTTGTGAATAAGAAGTATAAAATCACTCTTTGTATTTGTCTGTTAAAATTACAAATCCTTTAGGTGTCCATATTGAGTAAGATATCAAAGAGGTTTACAGGTTGATTAACAAATGTGCAAAAAATCTCGAAAATACTTGAGGAATACTTGACAGGATCGATGTCCATAGTCTTTGTGCTGGTGGTGAGAGTAGGCTCTTTTATTCTCACTCCAATTTCAGCCACATCATTCAGATATTGCCTTATAAAAGCAGTAATAATCTGGGAAGTTTTCCAGAGTAATTTATAAGAAAGCAAAGAGCTCAGTTTGAGATACATTTTATAGAGCTCTTTATTTTGTCATTATGACCTGAATATCTCACACAGGACTCTCTGTACTCTATGTGTGGGGGCAAAGGAGCCTTTATTGTGTACAACCCTTTGCCACTTTAAATACATTATTCCGTTTTGAGTATGTAGGAAACAATCCAAACCCTTCACTGAAGATCACTCGGTGGAAATGCAAGGCAGTGACTCAGTTTGAGAACAATGTGCTTTGCTTTCTTTCAGGTGGAACTGGTCAATGTGTACCTACTAGTTTCCAAACTCAGAATGTTTCCCTGACATTTATAAAGTTTTCAAAGATAAATATAAAACAGATATAGTAGGAAATTTCAAAATGTTTATATGTTCATTTGGGATCAAAAAATGTAACCACAGCTCTATCTGATTACAACTGTAGATATAATTTTAGGCAAAATAGCAGCTACTATATTTTTATAACTATACTTACATTCCAAGATTTTTGCATTCCAAGTATTTTCTTTATTTTTTTAATCATTTCTTTAAAATAAAATTTTTGCCTTACTCTTTCACTGTAATTAAATTTGTATTATTTGTCAACCTGAATATTAAGCTTTATCTAAATTTCCTGGTTTGAAGACAACCTATTCTCACATATTCTCTCACTGTACTGTTTCACTTATTTAATATTTATCACTATCTAATAGCATCCGCTATATTTAAGACTAGTGAAGAAGTATGATAACAACTGTGTTTGCCAATGATTCTGATTGTATCCGTAAGATCTTTCATATATAGTAGTCCAAATAGCTAATAGCAAAACATGGCATTTGCAGCCAAATATCATTCATTCTTTTTTATCATTTATTTAGTATTTCTTTCAAATATTTTTTTTATTCTATATTACTAAGTATTGTGTTAAGTGGGCTTATTCTATCTCACTGAGTTTTCACACACACAGAAATTTACAGATGTGTACAAAAATATCTTAAAATCATTTTGAACTATAAGTGAATTAGGTATTATACAACACACATTTCCAAAATTGCTGTCTTTAGTTCCATGACATTTAAAAGCAGACAATTTTATATAATATTTACTTAAACTATTAGCAGTATCTTAAGTCAGAATAATTCTATTCTACTTCCCATTTATTCCACAGAAGATCTGTTCAAGTTAAATCCATACAATATCATTTAGTAATATATATTAATTACTTGAAATAGCAATCTGATACTAATAATCTAATTCTTACGATTAGCAATCTTTGAGTAAATCTGTATATGCCATGTTGGGGCTCCAGAATACTATCTATAACAGTTTCATATGAAAGTCAGCCTCCCACAAAAAAATATAGAGTAAAAGATTATGTCCTGGTAGAAATTTGATACCTTCTTATTTTATAACAACTCTCTTTATATCTGATAATCATCGTTGTTCTGAAGTCAGCTCTATTTGAAATTAGTATAGCTATTCCAGCATCTTTTGATTAGCATTAGCATTGTATATCTATTACAATAGTAACAAAATCATGTAGGTATATCTCTAGCGAAATATATGCAGGCTTTCTATAGGGGAAATTTAAAATATCTAGTGTATGATATCACAGAACATCTAAATAAATGCAGTCATTTCATGTCCATACAGAAAAGCAGTATTTTAAATTGTCAGTTATTCCTAAATAGATTTCAAGATCTAAGACAACTCCAATGAAAATGAAAGCAAGCTATATTATAGATATCTACCAAGTAATTCTAAGGTTTATTTTGAAAAGCAGGAGCCTCCAAATTATAAACAAAATACTGAAGAACAATATTTTAAGACTACACTACCCTTACCTAGACTTTCTATAAATCTGTTATAATCCAGACATCATGGTATTAGTGACGGAACAGATTTATCACTTCATAAAATATACTGAGCCAATGAATAGTATCACACAAATATAATAAATTGATCTTTGACAAAAGGAGTAAAGGCAATTTAATGGTGAAATGACAGTCTTTTCAACAAATGGTTCTACAAAAAATAGACATAAGCCAAAAGACCAATCTAGAGACAGATGACAAATCTTATGCCTTTCACAGAAATTAACCAAAAGTTCATCATAAAACTAAACTTAAAACAGTACTATCAGACTCCTGGAAAAAACCTAGCCAAAGACTTGTGGCTTTTGGTTTGGTGATGTGGTTTTAGATATAAAACCGAAGTTATAATCTATGAACAAAAAAAGTTGATTTGGAAGTTTATTAAAATTGAAAACTTCTGCTCTGCTGTAGAAACTCTTAAGGTAAGGACTAGTCATTGAGAAGAAAAACTGCAAAACACATATAAAGATCTGTATAAAAATGTACAAGATATTCAAACTCAACAATAAAAATAAACAACAAAATTGAGAAAATATTATTGTAAACAAGGTATACATATGGCAAATAAGTATATGAAAAGGTGTTCAACATTATGTGTCATTATAGATCTGCACATTAAATGACAACAAGGTACCACTACATACCTATTGAAAGGGCTCTACTCCAAAAATCTAACAATGCCAAATGCCAGAGAGAAATGAAGAGAGTAGAAACTGTCCTTTATTTCTGCTAGGGATGGACAATTTTGCAGCCATTTTGGATGATTGTTTAGCAGTTTGTTATAAGGCTGAACATAGGATCCAATAATTGTGCTCTAACTTATTTGCCAGGTTGATTTTGAACATTACGTCCAAGCAAAAATTTGCACGTAAAATGTTTATAAAAGTTTTATTAATAACCACCAAATTCTAGAAACAAATAAGACATCCTTCTTAGGACATCTTTATGTAAATAGATAAATAGGTGGATTTTGAAACAAACAATGGTAGAGGCATATAATAGAATATCATTCAGTGATAAAAAGGAAGTGTTCAAGCCACAAAAAATATGGAGGAAACTTAAATGCATCTCACTAAGGAAATGAAGACAGACTGAAAACCTTGTATACTTTGTGATTTCTATTTCATGGTATTCTGTATAAAGCAAATCTACAGAGACAGTAAAAAGATCAGTGATTTCAAGAGGTTTGGAAGATATAGCGAGAAATGACTGAAAGAGATATGGAAATTGATAGAGCAGTGAAAATATTCTGTATGGTACTGTAATCACTTATAGATGATATTATGTATTTAACAAAACTCATGCTACTTTGTATCACAAAAGTTAACTGTAATGTATACAAATATAAAAGAAAAACATTTAGGATGCTAGAGATAACAAGAAGAGGTGCAAACTGACACAAGAATTCAAATGTATTATAAATGTACGAAGTCACTTTAGTGAAGGGAATTGGAGGAAAAGATGCTGACCTCAGTAACATGGAAACGAGTAGGAAATATCAGATGCAAAAAGGACAGTGCTACGGTTGTAAAAATTGTTACCCATGGATGTATGGCTAACAGTTCTCATAGAGATATATTCTGTAATTGAATAATTAAGTAAATGAATGACAAATGGTGGGAACTTTACTTCTCACGAATGGTGTAAGACTTTACATATTAGCAAGGGGAGGAAGTTAGAATGAGCTAGGTGATAATAGAAAAGTTGAAAATATCAGAAAACTCATGTGTAGCTTTAAATATTTATCTAGAAATATTTATAGGTCTGTACTAACACATATATTTCCTTGCTCTGTCAGATAAGAGAGCCTGAAGGAAATGATATTCCAGTAATAACAACACATCTAGCATTTAGATTTGGGTTTTGACTGCCATTTTTTCAATAAAAGGAGCCAGTGCTGCTTAGAGAATTTGTTACTTTTAGGTCTGGAGCAGGATATACACAAGATGAGCCTGGTGGACTTTAAAATGCTGAGAAAACAAAACAAAACAAAACAACAAAAAAACAAACAATAACTACCCAAACTGATGAAATTGTCAAAAGAACACAGAAGCCAGCTCTCAAAGGGCTCTTAGTGGCCAAAACTAGAACAAAAATTGAGGAATAAAGTAAATAAAATAGTATTAAATTATTAACCAACTTTAATGTCAATATCCATTTGTCTACACTGATATACATAAATGATTGGATAAATTATTACTGAGGTGAGAGACAACTCTTCTGTGAAGAATTTTAGATTATTTGCATAGACACTCTGCCCTTAAGGAGAAGCAGCATAATTCCACATCCTGAGGTGCAGACCAGAGTGTGCATAGTGACTCTCTTTCAAAGAGTGATATATAAAAATTAAGGGGAAAAAAATGACTTTATAGTGGAGAAAACTGGCAAATACTATCCCCGATAGGTGATGAAAAGCAACATTAATGGTGATAATTATGTTGATAGTTTAGACTTTTCATGGGATGTAATGAGAATGACATTGTGTCTGTGGTCTTCTTCTCCAAAATTGACAACCCCGATTAAAGCATGAAAAAATATGAAAATCCAATTGAAGGACATTCAAAAGAATACTTGTCTAGTACTTCTCAAAACCATGTCATCAAAGCCAGGAGAGTCAGAAAGGAGAAAGGAGCCTAAGGCGACATGATGAATAATTGTAATGTGATATCCTGAATGTTATCATGGAACAGAAAAGGACATTAGGCAAAAACTATGACATACAGACGTGAGTTAATAATAAGATGCCAATATTAGTTCATTAATTCTAACTCACATATCATAGTTAATGTAACATGTGAATAATATAAGTAACTTGGTGTGGATATTTCAGAACTCTCTGTTACTATCTTCTCAGCATTTTTTGTAAATCTAAAATTGTTCTAACAAAAAGTCTACAAAATAAAAACCCATGTAAAATTATTTTAAAGAGTAAGAACATATACGTAACACAATGAAGTAATACACAACTACATTATTTTTGATATTTTGAAGCAACTGAATAATTTATGGAAAGGCTACACGGCTACACTAATAATTTCACTCTAAATTTTAGGTGCTTTGCTAAGAGTTATAGCAATCACAGCTATTTAATTAAGTATATAATAGGTTAGCTGTAAATAAGTGGAAATTCTCTAATGTAGGTTCAAAAAAGATTTCATCATTATGGATATAATTAAAATTTAAAAATATGCAAGGATGAATGGTAAATTTATTCTCAACAACCTTAAAAAGAAGACCACTCATTTCATAAACATATTCATTCTGCTAATAGGATGCTATAAAATGTATGTAAGTAGCAAAGGACTGTTTAGAAGCTAAAATGCTATTGTAAAACTAACATTTTCTTCCATGAATTACCTAAAACAGAAAAGTGCAAAGAAATGAGGCTATTAATTTTGTGATGGGTTTGCTGGCTAATCATACTTAATTGATATTAAATATGCATTTTAGTTTCTTTTAGTTTTTCAGTCTAATGAAAACCTTTACATAATAACATTTGCACAAGCAAATTCTCATGAAAAAAGTAATATCTTTACTTCTGGAATGTATGTTCATTTTTAACAATAAATAATAACATCATCCTCATTTACTTTATTATTCACTTTTTCTTATCAAACATAGAAAACATGATGGAAATTTCATGTCATACACATTAGTTATGAGATATTGAAACAAGCCTTATTCCATCATTTAAATTCCAACATTAATAGCTCTTTTTATTTTTTGAATGCTAAGCTATATATATATATATATATATATATATATATATATATATATATTTACAAAGTCTTACTCTATTTCCTATTGAAACAAATAAATTCTTTGACTAAAAAAATAAATATTCTAAAGTTAGCCAATTATGTATGTACTTTTCCCATGAAAAAATTCTAGTGATTCTCAAAGGGTAGTTTGTGGAAACCTGGGGAACTATAAAACACTTTCAAAGAATTCATGATATCGAATATGTTTATTCTAACAGTAAGATATACCTTTTTCACTGTGTTGAAAACTATAGATAGAATTTCAGGCGACTTATCACAAATAGAAACAGTGGAAATAAACTGTACTTAGGCTTACTCATTGTATTCTCTACCTCCATGTACTCACTGTAAGAAAAATATGTTACATTTAAGATGTCCTTGAGGTAGAAGTAAAAATTATTGATTTATTAAATAGTAACCCCTCTTATTCACCTTTTTCAATATTCTTTTTAACAATAGAAATGTATATACATATGACTTCCATTAAATTTTTAAGTGGGATTGTTTTGTTGAAAAATATTTGTGAGCTTAATTACAAAGTGAGCTAAGCAATTATTTTCCAAACAATATGATTATTTTGGTGAAAATTTGTCCTTTTTTTTTGATAATTAATGTTTGTAAATGTGAGCTTTCCAGCCCCCTATTAGTTGTATTTTCTGTTGGGATTGGGGATTTTACTAAGTAGGATTCTTTAGTATTATATGATGAAATTTGTCAAAATTTGAAAGATTCATATCACTCAGTGAACCAATATTTTCCAAATGAACAATGCATGATTGGTAAAACCATCACAGATAAAAGAACAATTCAAAATATAAGATAATCTGGTTGATGTTTAGAATTTTTGCATAAAACTTCATGAAGAGGATTAATTTTTAGTTTTCAGGCCATTATACATACATACATGCATATGTACATACATATATATGTCATAAGATTAATTGGAAAGTATATCTTTAATTTTCTAAAAGATTTTATGTAGAATTTGTATTATTTTTCTTTAAATGTTTCAAAGAATTCATGAGAAAGCCAAATGAGCCAGGAGATTACTTTTGGGATAAAGTATTTAATTAGAAATTTAGGCTATTCTGATAATTATTTTCTTAATTTTGTAATTTGTATGTTTAAAGAAATTCATCTATTTAATCTGTGCCGTTGAAACTAATAGCATAAAATTGTCAATAGCATTCACTTAGTATTAATTTGATATCTGTAAAACCCAGTGATTTCCCCTGAAATTGGAAATATATGTCTTTTTTTTCTTCTTTTTGTGCATCAAACTGGATAGTTATATAAATTTTACTAATCTTCTTGAAAAACAGATTCTATTTTATTGAATTTCTCTACTTTTTCCATTTTTGTCAGTTATTTTTTCTTCTATATTCTTTTTACATTAGTTTTAATTTTTTTTTTTTCTAGTTTCTTATGGTAGATACCTAGGCAATTGATTTGAGACTTCTTTTTTTAACATTGTTATTTAGTGCTATAATTTTTTCTTTGTGCATGATGTTAGCTACATCCCCAAGATTTTAATACGTTGCATATCATTTTTTATTTTTATAAGACTTCCTTATGAAATTAATTTCTCATTTGATTTCTTTTTTGAATTGTGTTGTTTAAAAGTGTGTTTTCACATGTGATATTTTGGTGTCCTTTTTTCTGACTGATTTTTCTCCTCATTGAGGAGTGTATTTTTGGCTTCTTTGCATACCCTTTGATTATCAACAGGATACTTGCTATAATTTATAGCTTGTTGGGTGCTGGATATTTTTAAATTCCTTTAAAAATTCTTGAGATCCTGTGGGATTCAGCTAAGTTACTTAAAAGCAGTTTGATCTTTACAAGATTTTTTTTTACTCTTTGTTATATTGGACCAGAATAGCTTTTAATCTAGGGCCATTTCCCCTTATTACTTAGACAATTGCATGCTGAGTACTTTAAGTAACACCCCATATTATGAGGTTTTTCTACTCTAGCTGGTGGATACACATACTATTCTGGGCCTTGTCCTAGGATTGTTCTGCTTTTTAATCTCTTGTCTTTTTTTCCCGAATTATCTTCACATGAATCATCTGATTAGTGTTCACTAAAGACTCAAGGGAGCCTCAGCAGACCTCTGGGACAATTTCCCTATGTAACAGTATTAAGAAGGAAAATACCACCCCACTTGTCCAATGGAGTATATTAACAACAACAAAAAATCTACAATTTGCTGAAAAGCATATTGAAATACTGTTGCCCTTACTGTAAAAGGCCACATTACCCCCATACTTCAACAAAAACAGCAGATCTCAATGGATTAAATCCAGAGGCAGAAGGAAGAATTCAGATCTTTTCTACCAAGCTAGACATTTTTTAATTTTAAGTGGAAAATGTAAAACAATTTTGCTCATCACTATTTTGGGAGAAAATTGTATATTTTATTTAGTCTGTTAGCCTTGTCAATATAATGACCTTATTGGTTTTAATGAGTTTATCAATATGTATTTTTAGTATAATGTTTTGATTTCTAATATGGTAGCTATTAATATCTATAAATCAAGTAAACAACATCTCAGTATATTTCCAAGTATTTAAAGACATTATATATTCCTATAATCAAGATTTCAAGTATAGTTAATTAATTTCTTTAGACTTAATTATCATCATTTTTACTCATTTGAAGCAAACTAATGACAATAATTTTCAGTATGCTATTTTTAATGTATTAAATATATCCTTAAACTAAAAAAAAATTAGATGAAAATTGTATTAAGCCCAAATTTTGAAGATATTTGCCCATTCTTTAAGACAGTGATTCAACAAAAAGTCTGAAAATTATGTAAGACAAACATTTGTGTAATTTTTCCTTTGGGCTACTCAAATGGCTTCTTGTCAGTTAGGATGTGTGCATGAGATGTGAGAAGGTTGTGTAGTAGATATCATCCATTTTTACCTAAGCCCCAAAACTCAGGATTCTGCTTTGGTTTGAGTTGCCAGTTATAGATTTATACATGACATTTATACATGACACTGTTTCTGAAATTTATACTACAGCAATGTAAAGGGGAAATCCACTCACAGAGAAATGCTCAAGGGCCTGCAAGGATCTGCACAAGGATCTTAAAAGATCTGGCAATAGACTATAAAACCAGGACTCTATTCTCATAGAAGCATCACAATTTATCATTCCCTAGCTGTCTTCTCAGTGAAGAAATATATAAATTTCACCTTGGAGGAATTAGCTGAGCTGCATTTTGTACATTTGTAATATGTGCATTCATTCTGATTCTGTTTTATTAGTGTGAATCATGAACCTTCAGTTCTTTACTTATTTCTTAGTCTTTTATATCTTTTACTCAAAAAAGACCTTTAAAAGTCACCTAAAAAATAATGTTGTGGGTCCCTTGAGACTAGTAAATTTCGACTCCTTATCTGGTTTTTTAAAACATTAAAATCTTTCCTGACAAGCCTAAAGGTCTATATATAGAAAATTTTTGTCCTTTTGTAAAGGTTTTCTATCAGGATGTGGATTTAGAATGTATTTAATTTAAAATTTAGCAAAATTTAATATCATCTACGATTAAAAGAAAAATTGATTAACTTCATAATAAATTTCTTTATTGTAACTGCATATGATAAAATCATTTTATCTTTGATAAAGCTGTCCTGATTAATTAGATTTCAAAAGTTATAGTTATATTTTTCATACTATTATAATTTTAGAAACTCATACGATTCCTTTTCCTAATTGTTTGTTAAATTAATTAGAAAACATTTCTTGCAATGGAAATATAAATGTATGACCATAGAAATGTGAATACATTTAAGCAATGATTTTAATTCCTTATATAAATAATATATTTAGACACACAGTAAAATAGACAATATTAATTAATTATTTAATATATTGTATCTTTGTTTTCTATGATTATCAAACATGATTACCTTATACAAATTGATGAGTTTGGAGGTAAGTATACACCTGTGTGTGAATCTATCACCACAGTCTATACCATAATTCTCCTCCTCATCTTTTAAAGTTTCCTTTGGCCCATTTTTAACCAAATGCTTCCAATATCACTTTAAGTACACTATTTTTTCTTGAAAGGCTTTTTCCAATATATGCATTTTTGACACAATTATCCATTGACTTTTCTTTTGCATTTATCATGGCATAAAGTTAATGCTGTTCTCCATGTACATCTCTATCCTTAATTGCAATTTTCTTTGTCATGGCATCCTTTTTATTACTCCAGATATTACTTGGGCATTCTCTTTTTTTAATAAATCTTTCCAGTTTTCTTATTTATACATCTTTGCTTTAGGTTAAAACAATTGATTAAATTGCTGCTTCGATATTTAGTTCTCTAATTTTTCACCTTTTTTGATTCTTACTAGTAACTATTTCAAGTGTACTTGATTAATCTTTTTTTAAAACTCTTGGTGTGACTGATGACTACATTTTATCTCTTTTACTTTTTTTCTTTTCTAAAATGTATATAGATGTAATACAATTTTCATCTAATAGTGTTTTGTTGGCATCCCACAGAACGATGGAGTTTCCACTTCTGGCAATGCATAAAGTTTAAAATGTGATTGAAGGTGTTGAAACAATAAAATCAACTTCTCTTACTGTTCCTAATAGATGTCAAGGAAGTGTGAGACTGGTGAGGGGGAGAGGCTCTCACTTATATGCAAATATATTTATTTTCCTCTTACCCTTAAGCAATAATTTAGCAATTATTTTTCTTTAGCATTTTAAAGATAGAGTTATATTGTCTTTTGGCATATATTGCTGTTTCTAGATGTTTTATGGAAGTCTGTTATTTGTTTTGTAGAATCTCTTTTCTATTTTCTTTCATCTGGCTATTTTTTAAGATTTTTTTATTTGCCCGGTATGTACTGGGAAAGGTCGAGATACCAGGTTTGTTAATTATTTAAGGAAAAATTTTCCCCAGCAAATACAAGAGCAGATATAAACTTTCTCATTGGCAATGATTTGTGAATGATGTTTTTACTCTTTTGCTCTTTCCACTTGAGAGTATACTTCTTCACATATACCTGACCTTATGTAGCTGTCTCAATTCCAACTCTCCTCACAATTCCAAGGTATTTATTCTCTGTAAACAAAATTGGGACAACTAGATATTAGTTGCTAGCTCCTACCCATATGAACCTCACCTGGGCTGTCATGCCTCCTCTCTCTTCTAGCACCTGAGGTACCTTGGCTGGGAATTAAGAGCATTTTAGTGGTTATGATTTGTGTTGCTCTAGGTAACTAGGCCTCTCTCCATACTTTTAGTGGGAAAGGTTTTCTCTAGCCCAGTTCTTCATTTTGCCAGAACAAAGGATCTAATTTTTTTAAGCAAACTAGAATACAAATAAAACAAATTTTTTAAATAAAACCTGGAAAGACTCTTAGAGCAACAATATAAAAAGAATACACTGTCCTTCATGGAAATATTGTCTTTATTGCTGTAAATATGGGATTCGGATGACGACTGAGATCCTTACACCTTATTCACCTTCCTGGTGACTGTGATTCACGCCAAACTGTACACATAGTTTAAAATGCAAGGTGTGGTGATATACACTTTTCTCATTGGTTTGAAACTGTGATGTCATTAAACTTTCTACTTGATGGCTATAGTTTTATCCTTGGGGAAATGCTGCTTTGAGGTGATAAAGCCATGTCAAGGAAAGAAACAAATGAAAAACAGAAAAAAAAAAAAACAAAAAAAAAACCTTGATGGTATGAAATCCCTGATTTCAGCCATTTCTAATTCTAGCTCCACCCCAGTTTTTCCAGCAGTCAACATATAAGAAGCAATGTATTTCCTTTTTGCCCCTTGGTTAGATTTATATTTCTGTCTCTTTCAACTAAAGCACCTGCTAATATAATACCTGAATATAAGGTTCTTGAATCTGGACATAAAATATAAAATACCAGTTTATTGCATTTTACATACTCTATGGTTTCAAGACACATTTTTTTTATTCTAAATAATAATAATGATAATATAATAAATACTTTATTTTTATTGGTTCAGAAGGTAGCCTCATGATTTCTGTCAATAATAATAACATTCTCATTGTCTTCCCTCTACCGACCTAATTTTCTTCCAGTTCATCCTTCACACTATAACTAGGGTAACTCAAAAAAAAACTTTAATTCAATTATCTAATCTCCCAAATGACTTTTCTTTAAGGAAAGGATCTTGAAGACAAAAAAAAAAAAATCAAAATATCTTAGTATTTTTTATCACATTCAAAATCCTTGAAAATGGTTTCATATAAATCAAATCATTTGCTAGTACTATGTGCACATGATGCAGAAGTAAACAAGCTAGTCTACATCTTATGTAGAGCATAAAAAAATGTATGAGTATATAACATAATAAATAAATATATTCAGGCCATGATAAATTATGTAATAAGAATAAAATTGGATATTTGTATTTAAAGTGACATAAATTGGCTTTTTAAAATGTGTAATCAGGTTAGAGTTGGTGTTTTACTCAGAGGGCAGAGAAAGCACTCATTGGAGGGTTAGGCCAGAGGATAATGATGCAATTTTGTTGTTAAGAAAATGTACTCTGCCATGTATGGGATACATTGCAGGGCCCAGAACAGAAATAGGCAGACATGTAGGAGGTTGTTACAATAAACCAGGACCAACATGACAGATTTGAAGTGGATAAAATTACACTGATCTGCCTGAAATGTCTTTCTCAACAGACATTTTTCTCTTACCTGATGACTGACTTTCAGAAAATCTGCTAAAATGTGGAGGGTGGAGTTTCACGGCAGTAGGTACCTCAAATGGAAAGGCACACTGTTAGGATTTCCATCTATAAGAAGGCTTTATTTTTATTCAGAGATCACTATTTGGAAAAAGTATTAATATGGATTCTTTATGGATAGGAATATCAAATGTGAATTAGAGGAAAGATAAAAATATGTGATATTATTTCCACAGATGATTTTGAGGTGAAAGAATTTAAATTATCAATTGAGATTATGATAGAAAATAATGCCTTCCAATTTATATAAGTTCCCATTATTTTGATCAGATAATTTAAAGAGAGAGATAATAATAATATTATTCAAAAGGATAGGTCTTCCAATTCATCTCAAAATATTTAATTTGTGGATCTACATATTCTGAGCAATAAAGTAAGTCTATTAATTTTAAAATATTCTATTTACCCATAATCTATTCTCAGACCACAAGGGTTAAATTGGAAAACAATAATAAACATATCTCTGAAAAATCCTCAAACATTTGAAAAACTAAATAATATACTGCCTAGCTTGAAGAGACCTCTCTATGGAGGTCAGTAAATTGCCTGAGATTTAAGCCACTACCTTATATGGCTGAGTCATTCTTTGTAAATTCTTCTAATCTCAGCTGAAACTTTAAGCAAACTATCCCTGTGCTGCTCCTTAAAGAAATCAGGCATTGCTGGTTATCTCTATTTTTTCTCAATTAACTAGATTTAGAGAAAGAAAACTCATTATATTATTTTTTCCCAAATAGATGATCCAGAGAGCTTCTGTGATAACTTAGTTAGATCTATCTTGCTTTTCCCTTCTCCAGTTGATGGTACCCATCTCTCTCTATATATATTTTGCTTACATTCTCATAATATTAATATCCACAAAGCAATAGGTCCTCATTTTTGGTGCTTAAATATTTAGAATCTAAAATTTGAATCTCCTTTATTTAACCTACAATTTCATACATATTTAACTGCTGTTATACTCATGTTAATATACTCTGACACACTTGAAATTATAAACTATTGATGACTTTTAGAGAAAGACCTCAGAGACTTTATAACAATATACTTTACTTCTCTGCACCTGATTTTTTTTCTATATCTTTTGTGGTGATCTAGATACTATTATAAATCTTTAATTCCAATGCAGTCTCTGGCACTTGAAATTGTTCTCAACATTTCTTTTGGGTCTAGACTCTACTATGCTAAAGTGTCACAATATATGAGACCTCTCTTCAGAATCAATCTTATTTGAGACAAAACTGAAACTTCTGATGTATCAAGGCATATACTATTAAAGTTGCATTATATAATAAATCAGAGACCATTCCATTGACTGCTCCATCAGTAAGAAAATTCTGGAATATATGCACTCAAATTCTGGAATATATGCACTCAAATATATATATTTTTTAGTTTTAGGGATAAAGCATAGTAATAAGACATACACTTTGGTAAGTGATCCCCATGACTAGTATAATACCCACCTGTCACTATACATAGTTATTATTATATTATTGACTTTATTCCCTATGCTGTCTTCACATTACTTTTTAAAAATTTATAGAATATTGATGATGCCTATTTTCAATATAAAGCATAAAGGTTGAAAATGCAGTCTCAATATTAAAATGGTTTCCAATAGTTACCTCTTAACACATGGTGATATTAAATAAGCCGTGTATTAATACTGATATTTAAAAAATAGGCATGGTGAAGATGCACACATGAGGACTCAGTTACTTAGATAATCATTAGTTCAAGATACAGACTATGCTGCACATGATCTCAGAAATGCTTCTAACCTATCCCCGGAATGTAATTCAGAATGGCATTTCTGATCAGAATTGATGAATAAATGCATAAACTTCCTTATACTATTCCATAAAGTATGGTGCTTATTCCATGATTTCTGTATATTCCAGGGGAGACAAAGAATAAGAGAGATTAACATGGAACAGTTTATATAGTCTCTCTCTCCAACATGCTTTTCTTATGCCTTTGCCATATGACAGTATAGATTTTCCTAAATGGAGACATTTTCCCCAGCCATTGATTCCTGGCTCAGATTTTTATTTGCTTTGACCAGTAAAATATAAAGAGGTGGAAGTGATAATATGCACGTTTCATCCTGACACCTTAAGAATTATTGCACGCTTTTTCCTTTTTTATGGGATTTTTTTCTTGATCTCTTCAATTTTTGCCATCTCTATCAAAAGGATATGCCCAAGCTCATTCCCTAATCTAGGAGAAAGAAGTAAAAATATCTGAGAAATAACCAAATAAATATGAATCAGCTAATACAGAAGAAACAAATATTCATTTCTATATGCCACTAAGATTCTGTGACTGTTTTAATCAGTAATTTTGTGATACTTAATTGAACTAATTGAGCTAACTACTAAAAACCAGTCAAAGACTATAGTCCCTTTATTTGAGTTTTCTTACATAACAACACTCAGAAAAAGCATTTATGAATGTGCATCAGATTTCACTGAAAGTATGCATGGTTACCGATATCAAAATCTTTGAAACTGAAGTTATTACGTGGCCCTTTAGCCATCTGTCCATAAGGAAGTCTCATTATACATTTCCATAGCCGTCCACTCCTGACATCTGTCATTGTGTAAGGGAATAATCTCTATATTCTCCAACTCTCTGTGGCTCTGATTCCTCTCTTTATTTTATCACATATGTGAAATAAATTCTCTCCTTATTTCTCCAAACTGCATTTATTTTGCATATAGAAGGGTTTTTAATTGGAATTGCTGAGAAAAATCATTTAATCAGTGTCTCATCATTTCATATCTAAAAGAACCAGCAAAGTTTGAAAATACTAATCTTTCCATTCTTCTTTCTCAGGTTCTTGTAGATTAAAGTGAGCAAAAGCAATATTTATTTCTCACTGATGTGAAACCATGTATCATCTTTGGAAGGCAGAAACATCTATAATTATTTTTATCATAACGTAATTTTCCTTCAACTGCATTCGTTTGTATAATGTGGATGTTTATATGAACATTGTACACATACACACATCTGCATAACTGATCTGGATTTGCCAATTTATTATTAAAAAGTTGTGATTTGCAGGATTCTATGTAATTGGACTAAATACTACCACTATATTATTTGAAGGATCATGAAAATTATAATGCCTGCAGTTATTGTAAAAAAAATTACATTAAAAACTGTGTTTTATTAAACATTCATATTATCTAGAAACACCAAAGTGAAATCTAAAGGGAGACACATTAAAAGTAGAGTATATGCTTTTGGGGCTCAGAAAATAACTATGATTATGGTACTAATTTGGTCATGATTTGTGTATGATGTAATTTAAAGAAGAGATATTAATGTGGTATCTTGCTCAAATTTCATTTTTGAACAAACTGTTTAGAAACAACATGAAGACCAACTTGGAGGGAACACAGGAAGACTCATTAGATGTTTACTATGTCCATCAAAAAAATAAGGTTAGTTTTGGCAATGAAAATTGAAAAATGTTAGCCATCAAAAGGATACATTTGAAAGAATTTAGGAAGCAAAATTCATGGAACTTAAATATAGATTAGATATTACTTGTTAGAAAGAGAGAGTAGAAAAAGAATGCTTTGTGGTTCACACTTAAGTACGAACTAATGGGCAGATTGTGATGATTTTTATATTTCCTGTAGATTCAAAATATATTTAATGCTTTTTGATCCAACTGTTGCTAAAATTTTAGGCACCACAGTCCAACCTGTATTTATTTCTAGATATTCTAGATATTTATGGATATCTTAGTTTTTTTTCTCTTTTAGATATGCTTTTAATAGTGATATCTGAAACTGTAGACTCAAGTTTGGAAGTGAGTAGTGTGGTTACCGTAATAGGTATGTTATTCTTGAGGGAAAAATACCAAAATCCCTCTCATCAAGGAGGGGCAATATTATGCTTGAGAAGGGAAGCTTCTTGGAAACACCAAATCTCATGCCTGAAAGCATCACAAAATATAAGATGGCCTAGTAACTCCTAAATTTCATCTACCAGATGGTGACCTATGTCAGTTACTGTCAGGTAGCTTCTTAGGATTATTTTCCATAAACTAGAAAATATTTAGTTTATCTCTACTAAACTGTTAAATTTATACCTCAAGATTTGTCAGTGGTCAAAGGGCAAAATCTATATGAGACAAATCTAACATTCATAAAAAAAAAGCAGTAAAAGAGAAAAGAGTGATTCTGGATATCATCCCTGTGTATGCATTGGATTAAATCCACAGCTGTGAGTAATACATGTCTATGGGAGGTCACTCAATTCCTTTTTTTGCCCAAGCTAATTTCAGTTATTTCTCATCTCAAAACCAGCAGTAATGTTGAATGCCATATTGTACAAATGATTTGCAATTTTTTAAAGAATGGACATATATAAAGAATATAATATACTCAATTACTTTTCTAGACATACTTTGAATTACTTAATCAAATTATATGATAATTTTGGATTTTACTCTAATATTTAACTAGTACATTTTCCTGCTATATACCTATATTTCTGCTTAATGAAGGATATATTCTATTTATGAAATTACATATTTTGTGGTATATCTCAAATATATAACCTTTGTGAAATTAATATATGCTAATAACACAAGCATTTAAAAATGTTTTAAGGTTTTTCTATGTTAGCATTACCATATATGTCACTGCTTCATATATTAGATATATGTAGTAAAATTTTAAGTGCCACTGGTCATGCCTGGTAATTATATAGCTCTATTTTGGAAAGTTTGATAAAAATTACAATAAAATGTAAGATTCATAGCAACTCAATAGAGCAAATTCCCAGTGGACATAATCACCTCTCATTGTAAGCCTGGGGACAGAGACAGGCTTTCAGTGAACAATAGGTTTAGAATCAAGCTGTTGAGTCAATAGAAACAAATTCAAAGTATTTTCTTTGTGTGATTTAAAAGAACTGTTGGAATTATAAAGTGATATACAGATTCTGATCACTACATTATGATCTCAGTCAAAACATAATTCTTGTTTGAGTGGAGCTAAAGCTCTGGCTACATCAACGCAAATAATTGAGGCTCAAAGAAAGTCTGAAATACTTTAAGAACACATTTACATTTTAAAAAATACACTTTCCAAATAGTTTTTTGGCCATGAAACTTTTAGTTTTGTGACTATTAATGCCAATAGTATTTTTCACTGATAATTCCATTTCTGTCATAGAATAAATTTAAACACACACACACACACACACACACACACACACACACACACACACACACACACACGAAACATGAATTGAGCTTAAAAGAAAAAAGTTATTTGGGATTGTCTGAATATTTTTAAAGATATCATACACTCATGCTTATAAATGAAAAAGAAAGCTTCTTGAATTATGTTATAAAAATACTACTGTTTTAATTCTTTTTTTAGAAATATTAAATATTTCTTTAATTTAAACTCTCCAAAATAGAGGTTTACGTTCCAGAGGCCTAAAAGATTACTTGAATGTCTAAAGAAATTTAGCATCAGGTCTTGCAACTATGTACTCTTAGCGCAATGCTATAATTAAATCTATGCCATTAACATCCTCTCTTATTGAGATAACATTGCAATTCCTATCATTCCATTAAAATTCTCAGATAATGATCTTATCACTGGGCAGATGCTTGTAATGTCTTTACTACACGTTTAGTCATGACACAGAGTGAAACAGGCTTCCTCCTTTGTTGTATCGCAGTTTGCATGTCAGTTGCCAGGGAATGGAACCAGAATGACACTCCACTCCTAATCTAGTTGGCATTCAGTTTTTTAAAAATGTAAATTAATTAACGACAGTAAAAATCAAGCTATTTCACGTAAAAGCATTTCTGTTTCTTTCCAAAAGTAAGACTACTTTATAAAAATGAACTCATGTTCCCAGAAAGTATAGTGTACTTATGAAGAGCAGTAGTTTCCTACTCACATAATGTGCCATAATTTTCTATTTTTATTTGTTATACCCTATTCTTTGCCAATTTGGAGCATGGAATGGCCCCTGTAGCTCTTTGAGTATGAGATCTATATTCCATAATAACTCATATACTTCAGGTTAAATGTTTTCTTAGATACAATAATTAAAAATGTAATATAATATGCAAATTATAACAGACTAGCTCTTGGAAACATAAGGGTAGAGTTGACATCTAAATATAAATACTATTCATGTTTTAAGTTCCAAATAAGAGAAATAAGTTTGGAGCACAAAATGTTTGGATGGAGGAAAATAAGATTATCATAAAAAAGACAATAGTCATAAACTTAAATGAATGAAAGAAAATTGAGTCACAATCTATTTCTTTGACTGGACAGAGTTATAATTTTCCTTCCTAATATAGGATATTATATAATTTATGAAATATTGGTTCTTTGATATGAAATGCTATTAAAACTCTCATAGATGTAATTCAAAGAATAGTTTAGTTATCAAAATATGTGTGTTATAGAATAAGGTAGAACTGCATTTTGGTTCAAGTTTTACTTGTCATCTTAGAGTTTTATTTTGGCAAATACAAGAGAGTATAAATTTCATTTTTAGTGTTTTTATACTATATCATAATTGATTTAGAAAGGCCTTTGTAAATTGTAAAGTGTGTGGAAAATAAATTCTTTTTTTATGTATTTACTTTTGGACTCTATAATTGGTGTATATATGAAATGAAAATATCTTACAAAGAAAAAATAACATGAGAGCTTCTCTCAATTATTGAAATAAATACAGTACCAAAGCACCACAATACTTTTTATACTTTTACAGTTTTCATTAGATTATACTAGCCAATCTTAAGATAAAAAATTTATATCAATGTATTTTATTATTTTCTAATTATTTATTTTTTCTTAAAAATTCTAATTTAGTAACTCCATGTTTTTCATAATTATTAAAATTTAACATAATTCTACATAATTGTGTATATTTTTTTTAATTGATGTCAGCACAAACCTATGCACGAAAACTTAAAGAGGTCAACTAAATAAAACTCTTGTGAGATTATTGGAGATATATGAATAAACAAAATAAATTAAGAATCTTTGTGTTAACAGAATTTGCTATCTAATAAGCAGATACACACAACATAAAAATTAAGAAAATTATATGAGAATTTTGGAGAAAAACAATGTTAACATTTAAATAGCATGTTTAAAGAAGCCTTCAGTGAGAAAAGACATTGAGTAAAGACATGGAAAAGAGGAGGTATAACTAATAAGTACATTCGAAGGAGCTTGGTCATAGTAAGGGAAAACCATTTTCAAAATCCTTGAGTTGTAGTCAGTATTATGATCCAGGAAAACCTGGAGACTACTGTCTTAAAATGCATTATGTGAGGAGAAGCGAACTCATGATTGGAGAGAGATTAAGGAAAAAAATAAGAGGAGAATTGGAGATTGAAGAAGCAGTGATTTTTTTGAAGAGGTTTTATAGAACTTCAAAGAGAACTTAAAGGGATTTTGGGGTCACAAGGTTTTTATTTTTAAAAAAAGGAAGAAAAATGAAAAATTTATAGCAAAAAGAAAAAAAATGAAGAGAGGGAAAATTGCTTGAGTGAGGTCTTTGAGTAGGTGAAGTAAATTACATCTAGTGTAGAAAATGAAAGGGTTGGACTTATTTAGAAACATGAGTAGGTAAAACTTGAGAGATCTGAGACATGACCTTAATGTTTAACTCACTGAAAAGCATTTATGAGAGAACCAAAATATACATAATAATAAAAAGTTGTCTCTTCATATGTCTTTTATTAGATATATTCTTCATTCTTCCACTTAATTGTGTCCATATTTATTAATAAAAGCCATTTATCCTTTATTCAGAAATTAATGTAAGCTAGCTTGAGTAGCTAAAATAGGTCAGAATAGGTTTTTTTTGGCCAAGAGACTGTAGTGGCCTTTAAATGAGATGCACATGCTAGAACTTTTGTGACAAATGTAAAAATTAAAATTGAAAGATTTACAGTGATGCTATTGATAGAACAGATTTATTAAATACAAACATTAACCCACTCTGCTACCTATATTCTTTAAGGGTGAAAGCCACATTTATGAAAACATTGAAAAACATATCGGTAAGGGGAGCGCTAAAGCCCTTGAAAATCTTGGTGATTTATGTCCTCTAGAAGCTGGGATGATGGTGAGAGATGGAAATGGAAAGCCTATTTTCCATGGAAGTCATTTAATACAAGACTAATAGAGCTCAATTAGTGATACTTCACCATCAGAGGCAAAATAAATAACCATTATAAGGAGGAAGAATGGAGTGGCAATCAGGGTGTTTTGAACCAGTATCTATGGTAGTGGCTAATTAATCATAAGATCACTAGGAATGAAATATGTTGCTTGTCTACTATTTCCTAATCTATACAAAAGTAAAAATTATAGTTCTGGTGAACAGAATCCTGACATTAGATAATGAACAGAGATTCAGGGCCTCTCAATCAGCCCTTAAACCTAAGCTAAGTCCATATAACACAATCCCATGACTGACGTGTCTTTCTTGAGAAAAGGTCTAGTGCCACTGCCAAGGTTAAAACTGTAAATATTTCTCCAAGTATTTTCCAAAAGGATCTACAAGCAGCTTCAAGGATGCACACTGGGAAAAGGAAAACACCTATAATGTTTAGGAATGATATGACATGAGTTGTAAATTGATGAGATAACTAGACATCTAATATTATCTTCTGGTCAGAATGGAGACTTCAAGAAGGTCAGATGATAAATTGAATTTTGCCCAAATTAATCTCACAACATTTCTGCTGGGTGTGCTGGATAACCAAGCAATTATTTATCCAATTGCTGATAATTCTAAACTGGATAAATAATACTATTTTGGCAGCTGAATATACCTACATACTAGTATCCTGATCTGTGCAGTAAAGATATCAAATGGAAGCTTTTTGATCTGCTTACTCAACCAAAATAGAGAATCCAAAGTAAAACCATGGCCATTGAGTAACTGCAAAGATTAGAAAAATCCTTAAGTGTTTCAAAATATGAGGTTATCTTTTCTATCCAATATTTATTTATCTCACCTCTGGAAGTAGTGTAATAATTAGAAGATTCTTGGGGAATTATTGGACACATAATCAGTTGAGGCCTCAAACTGTGTTTGACATTGCAAATGTTGTGGTATCCTTGTTGGAACAAGTGATTTTGTTTTCTGGCACCTGGAATGCAACTATTGATCTAGAAAGTGAACTCTTGCCCTTACCGATTAGTAAGAATAAGCCATAATATTTGCATTTATGAGACAAGGATAGCATTTTAACTCAGTAATATATCATCCAATTTCTCTGTATCATCTCAAATATAATCTAGAAATGACCTGTCGTATTGCTTGTATGATGCAGTGAGGTACATGACTGCCATGTGCCCTTTGAATGTTAAGAAACCTACCATGTTAATAACTTTCTAAAAGCCCAGTTGTTTGTGGCTTGCCTCAGGGAAAAAACTAGTTGTTGTACCTGGAACCAAAATCACTACAAAAAACTACAATGGTTGTGGCCTCTTCAGATTTCAATGGTAACATATAAAATATACCAGCGAACGATTCTAGTTCAGCAAATGAAAAAAATTAGGCTGATAGTTTTCAGTATGTTCCCAGAACAAGTGAAAGTTCAGCTTTGTGGCCAGGTATGTCCACAGGTATTCCTGGAACCTTCTTTGTTTATTTGTTTGTTTGTTTTGCAAATGTAGCTTCTCCCTCTCCACTTTCTCCACATCTTGGTTATTGTGAACAGTGCTGCAATGGACACGGGTATGCAAATAGCTCTACGAGATTCTGATTTCAACTATTTTAGATAAATATGCCGAAGTCTGATTGCTGGATTATATGGTAGTTTTATTTTAAATCTTTTAGGAATCCCAATATTTAGTTTTCTAATATAATGTTGCAACATTCTACATGCCCATCAAGGGTTTGAATATCTCCACGTTCTCATCAACCCTTGCTCTCTCTTATTTTGTTTTTGATAATAGCACTCCTAACAAGTATGAGGCAATATAGTATTGTGGTTTTGATTTCCATTTTCCTGATAATTAGTGATATTAAACATCTTTTCATGTACCTGTTGGCCTTTTTTATGTCTTCCTTAGAGAAATACCTCCTCAAGTCCTTTCTCATTTTTATTAGGTTATTATTTTTGTTGTTGTTGTTGTTGTTGAGATATAGGAGTTCTTTATATAGTTTAAAAATTACTCTTTATCAGATAGGTGGTTTGCAATATTTTCTCCTATTCTATAGGTTGCTATTGATTCTTTCATTTGTTGTTCAGAAGCTTTATATTATAATACAGTTCATTTGTCTGCCTTGCTTTTGTTACTATGCTGTTGGTGTTATAGTCAAGACATCTTTGCCAAGACAAGTGTCTTGAAGCTTTTCCTCTATGTTGTCTTGCAGTTTCAGATCTTAACATTTAAGTAATTAATTCTTTTTGAGGAGTTTTTATTTTGCATATTGTGTGAGAAATGGGTCAAATATTCTTCTTTTGCACATGGATATCTAGTATCCAGTTATCTCAACACCATTTGATGAATAGACTGTCATTTTCCACTTTGTACACTTGGCACCCTTATAATAAATGGAGGGATTTTGTGGTTCCATATTAATTTAGAATTGTTTTTGCTATTTCAGAGGGAGAAAATGACATTGGAATTTAGACATGGATTACACTAAATCTATAGATTGCTTTGGTTAGTATGGACATTTTAACAATATGAATTCTTCCAATCCATAAACATGGATGTATTTTCATGTATTTGCCTCTTTTTTTGATCAGGCATTTCATAAATGTCTGTCTTATGATGTATCAGTTACTAGCTTATAACTTAGAAATATATTAACCAACATTATTTAGCAGAGGTGTAGAAGGAAATTCATGAACTCTTCTGCTGTTAATTATTCTCCTGTGGAAGAGCATTTGCTGGCTTGTACCAAAAACAAAACAAAACAAACAAAAAAAAATAGTGATCTTAGAACACCAAGAAATATGTAACATTAGTTGCTCGTAATGAACCCCGTATTATCTGAGAAAAAGCTATGTTGAGGAATCAAAAAAATTTGGTGAATCAGATTTCTTAAATTTTTGAATTGAAATTATTTATTCTATATTATAGGGTTTCACTCTGTCTCTCAATACCTGACTTTAACAAAGAAGACTTGTCTGGGCTGAATGCGCCCCCTGCTTTTTTCTTCTGTCATCCTTTAACTCATAAATCATAGCATAGTCCTGATTTTCAGCATAGTTTTCAATGTGGTGACAAGAAATGTGTCTCTCAAAGACACTCTACTTATGCCAACATGTCTCAAGTTGTCCATTAGGTGTCCTGAGTCACCTATAGTTTTCTTATTGCAAAGATTTTAACACTATAAATCTAAAAAAACCCACAAGGTTTGTGAAATCCTTGGAATCATCATTGCATCTTTATCACATCCATTGTGCATCTGAATATAATACTTTACATTTCATTATTACTTTAAACCAAGTAACCGTTGATGAAAACTAGTGACTGATAATACTTCATGCAAGAAAGTACTCCTTAACCCCTGTGGTCCCCATGTACACATTGACCATAAGTAATAATGTCCCTGTTGCCTTTAGAATAGTGGAAAATCCAAATCTACAATTAAATTGTGTCCTGATTTCTCAAGTCATTCCAAGTGCCAGTAAATTTTTTTGGTTCAGAAATCCTGCCCTATGCAGAAACATGAAAATATTTTCAGCTCATATTATATTATGGGGTTGATAAATGCACATAGGTCTAACATACAGTTTGTCATTACACATATACGTGTGTAATAGTATAGGATATATTTGAGTTCATAATATAAATTGGAAGAAACATTAAATCTAAACTATATATTAAAATATTAAGAATGTTTTGACTTTTTGTGCGTGTGTGTGTTTTTCATTGTTGTTGTTCTCATTGCCAAGACTAATCTCATAAAACTTCCATCTATATTTTCTTCTAGGAGTTTTATAGTTTCTGTACTTTTTACTTGAGTCTTTAGCCAATTTTGAATTTTCCCTTTCTATATTAACAAGAGCTTATTATTTTTTTTTTGCTTTTAATTTTTGTAACTATACATAAATGTTAAGTATCAGGATAAAGTACTAAACCAAAATCCTTTGTGAAAAAATATTATCCATAGTTTTTTTTTTCTGTAATACCAAACAACATGGAAGCAGCAAAATTATTAGATTTGTTTTCTTAGTATAAAAACAATAATGCTGAATCCTTTTATTTGTCAGCACTTCGGCTTTATTAGCCATTGTATATATTTCTTTGTTTTAGAGTTTACTAGTAAATATGAACTGGTGACAAAGGCTATGCATCTCTATTGACAGCCATCCCAGAAAACATTTCTTTACTAAGATAATTTTATTTACTCAAATGTTTTATGTAGTGTAGCAATTAAAATATTTTATAATAAAAGAAGGCAGTTGCAGTTTCTTAAATTACAGGACTAAAAAATTAAACATAAAAGCAGATTTATGAAACTACCTTGTTGTCAAACTTACACTTGTAACATAACATAAAAATTTGCCTTCCATTTTGTGAAAAATTAAATTACCTCAATGTTATTGTGAAAAAATTTTATAGATACTTGAACTCTAAAAGTTTAATGTTATCTCCTATAGCTGTCAATCTCCATTTTATTCTAATGTCATATAAAATCCCTTTCAATCTTCTCTCTGTAAGCCATTTATAAGTTTCTAAATTTCACTTGCCAAAATGTTATTTTATTCATTTCTTACCTCTTCTTTTACATAAGTGTTCTTAATAAAATTATTGAATCTAGCTGAATATTTGTTTTAATTAGTGTTAGAAAGATATATTTTTCTGTATCAAATGGTGGCAAAGTAATCCTAAACTTATTACTATATACCCTGCTACATATATTTTATTTATTCAGCTACTCTGCACAAACTAAAGTCACTGAGTACCCTGAAATTTGATGAACTCCAGAAATTATTAAACTAAAAATATAGAGGGAGTTTTCAGACCTACTGCTACTTCATTGGTAGTCTCTTCGAGGTTTTTTTTTTTTTCTTTTTCTATAATAAGTATTTTAACTTCAAAGTCAAGTTATAAAACCTAATTCTTGCACCACATTTATGAAAAAGTTTTGATATAGTTGAGGGCAAGAAAGAAATTTATGAATAACTAAAATTTTTACAGAATATACCCAGAAAACATTTCCTGGAGCTAAATATGAAACATGGATTTGAAGAGGTTATATTCTTAATTCAGTTACTTAATTTTCATCATAATCTTAAATCCATTAAATCCTTAGAATTTTAGCTGTAAAGCCTCTATGATTATGAACATGTTTTAAAGATTCTGACACTAACAAAAGTTCTAAAAAAAGAAAGGCATTACGTGTGTGTGTGTGTTTTCCATAAAAAAAATTAGATGCCTAGGTACGAAAAGACATAAAAATTGAGAATTACTCAGGAGTAAAGGTCGCTCTCTCTCTCTCTCTCTCTCTCTTTTTTTTTTTTTTTTTTTTTTTTTTTTAGTTTGACAAATCTAATGAAGGCCCAGTGATGTACACATTGGGAAGAGTTCCAAAATTTGTCTTTAAAGGATTCCCTTGGGGGGGCCAATTCTCAGCTGCCTGCTTCTTTCAGGGTCCCAACGTGGGCTGGAAAGTTGCTGGCATCTCAGCCACCTGCTGTGGAGTCATCACCTTGGTGCAGGCTGGGTTATGTGGACAGCCAAGCTGAGACACGACAGGTCTTTGGAGCCTATTACATGGCCTGGTTTTCTGAGCCCATTCTCTTCTGTGCCAGGATTTGCCTCTCAGCAGGCAGCACTGGGTCTCGTTGATTCCTACTAATGACACTTAGGGGCTTCTTGGTGAAGTCCCGAGCCCTTTCAGGACGTTTCTTCTTGACTTTTTTGCTACTTTGTGGGCAGAGATGCCTATGCAGTAAACAAAAATATCCATTGGGATAGCTGGAATCTCTGGAATTCTTTGGCAAGACATCTTTCAGATTCTCCAGGTGACACCTCCTGGACATATGCCCAAACCCTTTTTCAGGTAGTAGCAGTCTCAGTAGCCAGGTCCCTGAGAGCTCCAGCCTGCCACTGGTGATGTGACTGTGAGACTGGAGTGGTCCTATTGCACCCACTCAGTGTGTTCTGTCACCAGCCAGTCCAGCTCATCTGCACCCCTAGCACCTCCTTCCTCTCTGCCAGCATCTTCAAGTGTGTTGAGTCAACTGGGAACACTCAGCAATTTTTTAACGATTATGATCTTTTATTTTAATATACTCAGTCACATTCCATTTCATTTTTATGAGCAAAAGTAATGGGAATTTTGCCATCATCTAGTTATTTGAGTATGTTGGAAGGAAGGATGGTTAAAGACGCAGAAAAACAAGGTCCATGAAGGAGTGAATGGTATGCATTGAGTAGCTAAGTTGATTCAATTTACTATGTGTTTGTACTAGACATGGCATTATTAGTTTTTCTTGGCATCTCAAACTCAATTGTATTGTTAATAAAGCTAAATGAATCATAGCTGGCATTTCCCCCCTGACTTTGGAAAACTCCTTATACTTCCTGAACATGCTTAAAAATAAGAATTACTGATAGCGATAATGGTAAGAAAGAATGTAAAGGTATTCTCTACCATTTTAAAAATAAATTCAGTCGTAGAAAGGGAAAATGATTGTTGTAAATAATACAGAAAAAAGAATAAACTTGTGTTTAACTGATGTTTAAGATGAAAACATTAAAAGGACTCTTTTTATGTCTCTAAAATCTGGATAAGAGAATATCTTTCTAATCAGTAGATTTAAACTCCTTACTCTGAAGGGCATCTGAACTGCTGGAATAACAGACCTGCCTTTTTACTCATTTTTATACTCAAAAGACTGATAGGACTAGTATAAACACCCATAGTCAATTAAGAAATTAATATAAAATATTTGGATGTACATAGGGGCCATATTAACAAAATATTTAAGCAAAATATATACCATGAAATAGATGTACCCAATCTGACCCAAGAAAACAGGATCAGAAAAGACAACTATGAATGTCTTTAAAAATATACATGGAGATTTCATTTTGTAATCCTTCAGTGTTGTGAGTGTCAGCAAGCAGCAAAGCTAGAGGATGGGGGGTTGTTGATTTACTTGGTAAAATGTTGTTTCATCTTCCTGATTTTTGCCCAGTTCTCTATACTTATTTTCTAATATACACTTCTCTCAAGATTCGTCCAATATTCTCATTCTGATTTGAATAGTTTTCAAAAGATATCTCTTAAAAACTTAAGTCTACATTCTGTCAGTCCACGTAAAATACAGACTCTGCTTTATTTAAAATTCTGTGTCCTCAGGAAATCCCCCTGGCTATCTAATGTCCCATTTTGCCAAAAAGCTACTTATTTTTGTTTTATATGTATTTCATCTTCTCAGTCTTATTGAAATTTAGAAAAAGTGAAATCAAAGCTACAAAAAAGCAATGGCTTCTCCAACAGTCATTATCTGACTGTCACTAATGAGAGACATCAAGCAAAAACTGACTAGCTAAGCACAATTAACCCCCAAGATCTTGAAAGATCTTATGGGAACAAACAACAAAATGGTAGTTCTGTTAAGCCACCAAGTTGCAGGTTATTCATTATGCAGCAATGAATATCTGAGGCAATTGTTTTCAAACAATTGCAGTCTTTATTTTTAGAGAATTTTAACATGTCCACGTATTTAAAACTTTTATAACCCTTTCATATCAAAGCAATTGCATTTTTCCAGCTTTCTTGAGGTGTAATTGACAAAAAATTTATAAACTGTGAGGTTTTAATATATGTGCCCATGGAGTAATGATTACAGTTAAGCTAATATATCCATCACCTCACCTAATTGCCATTTGTGTGTGTGTGTGTGTGTGTGTGTGTGTGTGTGTTGTGAGGATACTTGAGATCTACGTTCTTAACAAATGTCAAGTGTACAAGACAAAATTAATAACTATTCTGGTGGTACATGAGGCCTCTAGAACTTATACACTTTATAACTTAAAGTTTGTACCCTTGACCAATATCTCCTCATTTCTCTTATCCTCTTCCCCTGGTAACAATCATTATGAATTATCGATTACAAACATATGCTGTATGTTTAAGTATAAATTAGTATAATAAGGTAAATTCAAGAAAGTAAAATGTCTAAATTTAGACCTTAGCTTTTACATTCATCTCACAAACTGTGGCAAGTCTTTTTGGTGGTATTACAATGTGGGTTTCTATTTTTCCATATGGAACAAATTAGTTTCTGTGCATCTCTCACGACTTTGCCCTTGGGGTGTCTTTTTCCTTGGTAAAGATTCTCATTTTCTGTATTTACATAAATAATAACCATAGTGCTTAAGAATGTCAGTTACGGTCCTTAAAACAGTGTTACTCTTGAAGTTGCTTCTTCTGTTATAACATAAATGTAAAATGCTTATAAAGCTAGATGTTATAGAGCTAGAGTTTGGTGTGATATCATGGTGTTCTTTGAGAAATATTAGAAGTGTCAGTTCTGAATCCCTGGTTTCTTCAAACAGACAAATTTTTTTTTTTTGTGCTTAGTCTCCATTTGTGGAGGACTTTACATTGTGTGTGTGTGTGTGTGTGTGTGTGTGTAAAGCACCTTCATTATACTATGAACTGGTTTGATTGGATAGGAAAAAATATAAAACAAAATGCATCACCTTTTTAAAAAATATAGGTCCCACCTCCCAGATCAGCAGCATTGTAGCCAGTAAGATGGCTGGACAATGGAATGAAATGTGTAACATTAAAATATTGTTTTAAACAGACTTTTTTTAAAGAGAAAGAGTTATCTATACCTTATTCCTGAATCATAACAATTCCTAACCAGTAACATAAAAATGCATGTGACTTGCTGTTCACCTTAGTTCTAAGTATCAACCCACGAACTCAATTAATATTATGTCATTATTATATCATCACAATGAATGTTTATGGTTATACCAACATTGATAACTTATTTACATACCTTGATAAACTAAGTCTAAATAAACACTCCATCTAAATCTAACATCAACATATATTTTTAGAATTACCAATTTTATTAACTATTATTCATACCTTTGTTACCAGTTAGCTGTTTATAATTAGGCTATTATTAGGCTATTTCAACCGCTTTTCTCAGTAACTGGAATTCTCTTATATGATTTCCACATGACTTCTTTCATTGTCTAATTCTAGTTTGTTCAAAGCACCTCAGTATTCACCATGCTTCATCATTTTTTTAATTTTAATTTTTATTAGTCTACTTTTTAGGACAGGTTAAGGTTTACAGCAAAATTGAGGAGAATGTACAAGGATTTCCCATATACAACTCACTGTCCCCCCAAACATATAACCTCCCCTGTTATTAATATCTCCTACCAGAGGGTACATTTATTACAATTGATGAGCGTACACTGACACATCATACTCGCCCAAAGTCCATAGTTTACATCATTTTGGTTCACTCTTGGTATTGCATATACTGTGGGTTGGGACAAATATATAATGAATTATGTGCATCCATCATCATAGATACAAAATATTTTTGGTGCCCTAAAATCCTCTGTGCTTTGCCTTTTCATTCCTTCCCTTTCTCCCTCCCCATAACTCCTGGTGATCCCTGATCTTTTTATTGTCTCCATAGTTTTGCTTTTCAGAGTGTTGGAATCATATAGATTATAACCTTCTCAGATTGACTTCTTTCATTTAGTAATATATATTTAAGTTTCCTCCACATATTTTCTCAGCTTAATAGTTTATTTCTTTCTACCACTGAATAATATTTCATCATCTGATGGACTGTGGTTTATTTATCTGTTCACCTACTGAAAGACATCTCAGTTTCTTCTAAGTTTTGGCAATTAATCAACAAAGCTTTCATTAACATTTGTGTGTAGCATTTTGTACAGATATAAGTATTTAATTCCTTTGTGTTGCAAAGGAGTGTGAATACTGGATGATATAATAAGAGTATGTTAGTTCAGTAAGAAACAGCCACACATCTTCCAAAGTGGCTTGACTATTTTGCATTCCCGCCAGCAATTAATCAATTACTTTTGCTCCACATCTTTAATAGAATTTACAGTTGTCAGTGTTTTGAATTTTAGCCATTCAAATGGGGTCATACTGGTTTCTTACTGTTATTTTAATTTGTATTTCCCTGATGTATATTATATGGAGCATCTTATTATATATACTTATTTGCCATCTGCATATTTTTTTTTGTTGAAAGTTTTTTAAGGTCTTTGGCTCATTTTTAAATCGATTTATTTCTTTCATTGTTGATTTTAAGAGTTATTTCTATATTTTAAATAATGATCCTTTACCAGATGACCTTTTACAAACATTTCCTCAGAGTCTATAGTTTGTTTTCTTCTTCTAACATTATCTTTCCCAAAGCAGAAGTTTTTAACTTTAATAAACTCTAGCTTATCAATTATTACTTTCCAGAATTGTACTTTTGGTGTAGTATCTAAAAAATCATTGTCATACCCAAGATCATCTAGGCTCACCTGTGTTGTCATCTAGGATTGTTATAATTTTATCTTTTAACTTAGGTCTGTGACCCAATTTGAATCAACTTTAGTGAAGAATCGAAAGTCTGTGTTTAAATTCATATATATATATATATATACACACATATATATATATGTATGTATGTATGTATATATGTATATACACACACATACATACATACACACACACATATATATGTATATATATATATTTTTTTTTTTCATATGAATGTCCAGTTGTTCTAGCACCACTTATTAAAATGACTACCTTTGCTCTATTTTATTGCCTTTGCTCCTTTGTCAAAGGTCAGTTGACTCTATTAATGGGGGCCAATTTCTGGGCTCTCTATTCTATTCCATTTGTCTTTCTCCCATTCTTTGGTGAAGAGCACACTGGTTTGACCAGTGTAGCTTTATGATATCTTGTGGTTGAGCAGCATCAGTCCTCCAGCTTTTTTCTCCTTCAGTATTGTGTTGGCTTATAGTTTTGGCTATTCTGGGTCTTCTCCCTCTCCATATAAACTTTGGAATTGGTTTGTCAATGTTCACAGAATTGCTTGCTGAGATTTTGAGGGGGATTGCATTGACTCTGTAGGTCAGTATGGAAAGAACTGGATCTTGACATTGACCTCTAGTCATTCTTCGATTACAGTTCAGATTTTCCTTCTCCAGCTCTGGTTGTCTTGGTGATTCCAGCTCATGAGATTCTGCTCCTGGAAGCTGTGACTCTGAAGAAAACAGCTGACCCTGTTTTCTTTGCCTCTCATAGATCCAAGATTTTATTTCTGTTGTATTATATTACAGTGAACTCTAAAGATTAATTACATTCTTCTCTGTGTACTATAAATTCTCTGGTCTGAAGAAAATAGTTACTTGCATTATTAGGTCATATATACCTATAAAACAGTTTTCCATATTTTGAAGTTTAATAATAAAATTATACACACACACACATACTGTTAACTTGTCAAAAAATCTTTAAATATCTAATTTATCTGTAGATTAAGTAAGGTGAGCTTTACATACTCCATCTCATCCACACACTAAAAGAATAAAATCACTGACTAACATCTTTTTTCTTAAAAATCTTACCTGTCCTCCTATTCTGTGGCTTTTGTTAGAGAAGCCATAGCACAGAGGAGATAAACCAATGAACAAAATACAAGTAAGAAAAGTGTGGCTTGAATTTTATTTTTTATACTTGCATTTTCAAAGAAAATGTGAATAAAATTTTCTGAGACTCTCATCTTCTTATATTTAAAATGAAGAAAAGCACATTAATTCTACCTGCTTGAAATTTAGAAGCCATGATGTATCAAATAAATATAAGGCATAGTCGGTATTACTCATCTTGTTAATAAATATTACCTCTGTGTTATTTTTTCTTTTTTACTTTATTAAATAAATATAGGACAGTTAAAGCTTTGTAACATTTTCTAAGGAAAATGACAATACATCCAACACTGCTATAGTTTCACTTAACCACATCTACAAGTGAGGATGTGTTCAATAGCATATTAACTTTGATATATTTTAGTTGCAAAAGCTATTTCATTAGTGAAAAATGTGACAGGAGCAATCGGATTAATTTGGTCACTTTAAAGTACTGACTAGGAGCTAGCTATCTCTTCTTTAACATGTTCAAGATACCTATTTGCTTTTAATTATTAGAACCATCCAAGTAACTATCAAAGCTTGTACCATCTCCTTCCAAATAGATAGTCATAGTGATATTATTGTCAGGAAGGGGAATTCAAATTCCATTATCTCCCATTATCTGACTAGGCATTTTACTCCTGCTAGCTTTAATTAAGTTAAAATCCGTTTCACTTGCATTACTGATTAAAACTAATTGAGTTTGTTGTTTAATTCTATCTAGAAAGTCTTCTATTGCTTAAGCAGTTTTATTTCCTAATGGAATTGTTTGGGAGGAGAAGTCTCTATGACATGAGGCCTAGAATTTACTTCATCAAAATTATTAACACATCCTCTGGATTTATTCAAGTTAAAAAAATTCTGCATATTCAAATCCTAGAGAATATTATTAGGGGGAATGTTTAGGCAGTGAGGATCATTTGATAGTGATAAAACTTAATCTTTGCAATTTAACAGAAACATTGGCAAAAAGAAAAAAAATACCAGTTTTTAATTATTTCAAGACAGGGCCTAAAGATTGGCCTAATATATCTTTGATTCATTTATTATTTAAAAAAATATATTACTGTGACATAGGATCAATTATTAATTTTTAAGAATTTTAAATTGTGGAATGTTGCTAAGATTCAAAATATTTTATACAGTATTTGCCATAAATGTTTTTTTAAGTAAACTCTGTATGAACAAAGAAAGAAATGAAATAAACTATTATTTTTTTTATCCTGAGATATAAACAATAAGATTTCAAAACCAACAAATGCTCTTCTAAATTCACAATTGATGCTGTTCTACAAATTTTCCGGCTCATGTTGCTCAACCATTATAATGTGGCCAAATCTCACAGGAGCTCTTTTAATCTTCTGTATCCACTGAGAAGATGAAGAGAATATAATCCTCAGAGCAGAGGAGAGCTAGGATAAAACACAAGTCCCAAACTCACTAGTCCACAGTTCACAGTAGGCTGAAATCAAGTCATTCTTGGGCTTTTTTTACTTTCAGTTCAGTCCAAGAGCTATTATGCATCTGGTAAACAAGATAGTTTGAAAATAGTCAAGGAGAAATAAGTAGGTTTAATTCAGACCTCTGTAAGATAACATTAGTTTAATTTTCCTTTTACAGCTATAGTGATATATATTTTTTAAGATATAGTAATTATCTTGGTAGTTCGAGATTGAACACCCAGCATTTGTGCCCCAAAATGACCATGGCTTATTTTCATTTGAAATTTTATTGAGAGATAAATGTGAATATTGTACATGCTTATTAGTTAGGTTTATGTAGATAATTATATAGCTTATATAATGCAATTCAGTGTGATAGATTTATATTCATTTCTGCATTAACCTTGATTTTCCTGGTAGCAAAACTGAATTTCTTTAAATATATTCTTCTAAAGAAATCTTCATTAATAATATTGGTCATGAACATAAAAAATATGTGATAGAAAAATTAAAGAATGGATCTCAAACTATAGAAGTATGGTGTGGTGTGGTATGATTATGCCTATTTTGTATAGGGGAATAAGAAAAACTAGACCATACAAATATTTTAGAAAATATTGTCTAGCAATAGCCTAAAGTGTGGCTGTTTGTAAAGATATCTTATTTTTATATCTTGAGAATATAAAGTACTTACTCTAATACATGGACAATGAAAAAGCAGTAGACTACATATACTGGTGAGTCAGTACATTACTGTCACATCTCATTTTCAATGGTGATTGATGTAAATAAAATATGTTCTAGTATAGATTATATTAATTATGGGAAATACTAATGCTATTTCAAGACTAATAATAGTTAATGATGCTATCAAGGAAAAGGTAATGTTCAAACTTTGAAATGTCACCTAGGGAGAAAAGAAGCAGTAATGGTGGCTTTCTAGGCATTATTTTTATTTATTTATTTTTTTAATGAGAGAAATTCAATGCACTGAAAGGAGAAAAAACTTTTTGTGGGAGAAGTTTTAAAAAAATCATAGAAAAGGAGAAAAATTTGTTCATATAGAATACTTCCATTAAGTTGCAACACTTTGAGCTTGAAAGCTGTCAGTAAGCAAGAAGTTTTCGAGTTTAATTATTTTGAAAAGGTGGCCTTTTTATGTAATTATTTAAAAAGGTATTTCTACATACTATTATTGTTAATGATAAAAATTAAAGGACGAAATTTATTTTCTAAACACATAAAATTATATGAATTCTTATGACCATTAAGCAAAATCTGTTTTGCTTTAAAATATTTATCACTCAGCATTTTGAATATTTTAAAATATATATTTTCAGGCTTGAAGAATGTACTAAAAATATAAAAAGCTAAAATTAGATAATTCAAAGATAATTTTTAGCAAGTCAACACTGTAAATAACTCTTTGTACACAATTGTTCAAATGTTACTTTCTGCATTAAAACTTTGTTCTCTGATTTTCCATGTTGCTTTCCAAACTGCATTTCAATTTGAGCTATATATTCTTTAGAAATATAGATATTAAAAATATAAGCACATCTCTAAAATCAGTTTAGGAAATATTATTAAAGATATAAATTGAAAATTATAGTCTCTATTTGTCTGTAGAACCTCATTTTCTACATTTCTTGTGAAATTCTTTCTTAGGATGTGAAGGACTGTAGTGGTCACATTATGCTTCTGAGAGCCATCATAGCTAGATCATTCCGATGTATCAGTGAGTGATGGGAATCCTGTGTTGAATTTCGGTATCTCCAGTTCTAATTCAGTGGAAAGTAAAGATCTATCCTACATGTACTTTCCTTCAAGCAATGCCACACACCACAGTCATTCAAAAACCTCAGAGACCAGTGGCTCAGCGGTATATAGCTCAAACTGGCAATATGCCTGTAGCAGCATTAACTTTTGATTTTTACTGGTGCTTGTTTTTATTTTTAATATTTCACATGAATTTTAGAATTCAGACTGTCTTCTAATAGTAATCCCAAATGTAGTCTGTTCTTATTTCCCCTGCTTTTCCTTAAGTATATAACTTACCTTTAAAAATTATGATCGACAGATTATCACTTAGGGATTCTCCTACATTTAGAAGGGATGGTGATAGTAAGGAGGAAGAAATACCTTTAAAAGGAGAATTTTCACTGAATAAAGGTGCTCTGGGGTCTTGAGCTTGTTAATTTTGTCTGCCTGTGCTTGCTGACCGAAGGTCAATTCTAATATTCCTGAAGATTTTGCTGTACATCCAAAAGTAAATCAGAATATCTAGAATACTCATAATGGATCTTTGATCATCTCAGTAATAAAAGGAGGAAATATTAACATCCATGTAAAAACTATTTACTTATTTTTAGCATATTAAACTAGAGATCAACCAATAATCCCATATACCTGGAATGGTGAGCAGAGTTAAACCTATAGATATATTTGAATGTACATGAAAAATTAAATATACAAATTCACCCATGTGAACTCAGTTAATATAAATTCTGAACAAAATAATTCTCTTAATACAAATTTACTAAAACATAAACAATTTTATCATGCTATATTATTCCTCAATCTTTTACTTGAAGTTTACTTTTAATTTAAAGATAATTCTAATTAGTTTAGCAATTCAGTTTCCAATCACACATGCATGATTACTCAGGAAAATAGGAAGGAAAAGGAAGAAATTCTGAGATAAAATAGACCATTCTGTTAGGAAATGATCATTGACAACAAAAAGGAGGGCACAAAGAAGCACAAAAAGCAACAATCTGAGATAATTTAGCACAAGGTTAAATGGTTCTGTGCCACACAGTGGCTCTCAAGGCTGTAACTGAAGGAATTGCAGCACAATTACATAATTACTTCTCAGAATAGCAACCTTGAATATTTAAGAAAAATTTCTGGAGTTTCCCTGAAAAACAGAAATATATAACTTACTTTATATGTGCATACATGAGTATAATTTGTAAAATGGAAATAGACTTTTTGTTAATATTTTCTCAATTAGAGCTTACATATTATAGTGTCTAGCTGAATAATGCATATTAAATTTAAAAAATATATCTAAAGGAGTAAGAAAGGGAGAACAGTCTAAAAGTCTTTTAAAATTTATTTGCAAAATATGGTAATTTTGGACAAGAACTTTTCCATATTATACATGATAATCTATAAATAGCTCCCACATTTTTGTAATTGGAGTATTAGAATAGCTCATAAAAATGTGATGGAGGCAAGCATAACCTAAATTTTTTGAGCTTCATGCCTTGCTCATTTGAACACTATCAGGTTAGACTGTTGAGGGGTCATCACTGTAATGTGACCCTCTGAGAAAACATCCCAAGCTGAGAGTATTTTCAGTGGACCTGTGTCCTGTGTGGGTACTAAAGCAGAAGAGAGGTGGAGTGGGTACAGAGACAGTTATCAACTGACATCAAGGTGACTCTGGTTTCAGGCATTCTTTAATTAAAAGAGAACAGACAGCATGATCAGGACTTCTTTGCCATCTCTTGGTTCTGCTTTTCTTTATACTTCGGTTTCATTCTTTTGAACTGTAAATGTCTTCTATCTTGTGGCTAAGGGAGATAGTCACTAGGAGCAACTTGAAGTAAAATCATTTCACATTTCTAATAATGGGTCCTCAAAATAATAGATACATTTTCTTAACTGGTTCTTGCAAAGAGGACTCGGAAAGGAGTTTCGATTAGCCTGGCTCAGGTTACATGTCTCTAAGCAATTTTCTGTGGTCTGGGGAATGTGAAATCATTAGACAGTTTGAGTTAAATACTCACTCTTTGAATACAATTAGAGACAGAGCACCATGGCTGACAGCTCTACCAGGTACACAAGTGAGAGAAGAACGAGTCTCCAAAGAAGAAATAAATGTCAGGCGGATACAAGCTTTGTGCAGTTCATTATCTCATGGAACAATGGTCCTCAAGGAAAACATAAATGCTTCCAATGGAAGAGAGGATAATTGGCATTTTATAGAAGATCACAAACTTTTATCCAATGCAGGCTACTGAGAGGTAGACCATGGAAGTCTAGAAATATGTGTGAAGACAAAATTGAAAACAAACTGACTTTTCATCACCACTGAATCTCTCACAACCAAATTCTATTACAGTGACAGCTACCATCTCTACAGACTGATATTTACTGCACACCCATCCTATGCCTAGCATATTATATAGTTTATCTTGCTCAATTTTAAACTGACAACCAGTGAGACAGAATTTATTATTAACTCCATAGAGCAAATGGGGAGACTGAAACATCTCTAGTTTCATTAACTAGCCCAAGTACATCACTAGTAAAAGAGAGTCGTTTCACCATCAGATTTGATTTCAAATGTCATGTTCATAAATAACTAGCCCACTACATTTTTAATTCCTCAAGGCAGGAATTGTGCTTATCAATATCTGTTTGCTCAGTGCCTGTGATTTCAAGGGTGTGTGTGTTTATGCACTGACTACACACACATCTGTGTATCTCCCAGCTCTGAGGCCTCAAACTTCCCTTTCAGAACCATACCCAGCAGGAAACTTCCTAAGACGTAAAACAGTATTCCTGTCTTTCTTATAAGACAGGAAGCAGAGCAGATATTTTTCTTTAAGATACTAATATTTGTTGGTCCCCTTCATTAAAAACTATGAGCTGAGGGCCTTCTGAGCGATGACACTGCTTTGGACCCCAGGACCAAACAATGATCTCTGACCTAGGAGCTTATATTCCACTGGGAAGGAGGAGATAGATAATAAAAATGAACAATACATAGAAATAAGTTACTTATTATATTAGAAAATAAGTGCCATGTGGGAACATGAATGGGGTTAGGGGGAGGATGCACGCGGGGTGTTAGAGTGGGGAAGGCAGGCGGTGATATTAAGTGGGGTGTACCACACGAACATTTAGTTTTGGTCAGTAATTGCCGTGAAAGAGCCAATTCTTATGAAAATAAATTAATTTTTAAAATAATTTTGGTTTTTTGAAGTCCTTTTAGGAGTCCTATTTTACTTTGTATTTTGATTTTTAAGTTGTTTTATTAATTTAAGCATAATAACATATCTGGAAAATCTGAACTGGGAAATAATTACTGTCAATTTAGATTGTAGTACACATGTAAAACTGAATTGCATGTAATATTTACAGAGTAGCGACTGAGATTTGAACTGTTTAAATAAATTTGGTATGAATGATAGCACTCTGGGTAGAAAAAAGGGGAAATGTGCGTTCTCATTTTTTCGTTATTGGGTTTCTACTGACCCAATAGAAAAAAAAGCTTTATTTTTGTTTGCATCTATTAGAGAAATAGGGGTATTTTTTTCTCATCCTGAAGAGATATGTCATTAATTAAAAATGGATCAATACTTTGGTTTCTTTGGAGAATATAAAAATATCACATTGTTCATTTATTAAAGAAAATGTATTCATTCTGGGGAATATCAGTTGACTGAATGAAAAGAATCTGTATTATAGAAATGCTCTTTTGTTACTTTTTCAAAGGAGGGTAATGGACAGCTTCTTATTAGATTATGGTTTAGAAGCTACTACGAACAAATTGATAATAAGAACATAACAATTTTAGAAATACAGATACAATCTAAATGTTAGAGGAGGTTGAAAATATGGTTGTCTTAATATTTAATTAATTTTTATCTGGCAAATTCATTTGCATTATTTAGTTAAGCCACATAAAATGGATATTTAAACCCCGAGTTTAGAAGTTTAATATGTAAGAGCTATTTGTTGGCAGTGAAATTTATATGTATGTATATGTGTGTGTGTGTGTGTGTGTGTGTTTACATATATACATATATATATATTATATGTATATGTATATGTGTATGTATATCTGCTTTGTATGTTGCTGTAACAAATTATAAATGTAATGTCTTAAAATTATGTAATCTTGTGTGTGTATGTATGTGTGTGTATGTACTTTTATAGCATAGAAGTTTGAGTCAGATCATTAGGCTAAAATCTGATGTTGGCAGGGCAGCATTTTATTTGTGTTTGTTTGTCTTTGTCATTTTGTTTGTTTATCTCTGGAGGTTTTAGGGAACAATCTGTTTTCTTGTCCTTTTTAGTTTCTAGGTGACACCCACATTCCTTATCTTGCCCTTTTCCTCCATCTTCAAATCTAGCAGCATCACATTTCATTTACCATTCTTCTGTCATCATATTTCCCTCTTATTCTCTTTTCTCACTTTTTCTTTTTGGAACTACTAAGATCCCTGTGATCACATTGAATGCACCTGAGTAATAAGATACAATCTCCCCATCTGCAAACGTAATTTCATCTACAGCCTTAACTCTCCTTTACCATGAAACCTAACATATTCACATGTGCTGAAAATTAGAATGCGGACATCTTTCAGAGAGACGTTTCTGCCTACCATAAATACTCAGAGCCAGATCATGGTGTAAAAGAAGGTTTCAGAAATCCTTTTGAGAAATTGAAAATATATGTTTAATATGATTTGCAAATCGTGAAATATACCCTTCGGTATTAACTGAAGTTGTCCTCTGAAGTGTAGAGATAGGGCTTTTAAAGATGCAAGTTGCAAAGGGGGAACTAAGGAAGAGATGGGTTGCTAGATAAACAAGGTCATAAACTTACATCATTTATTTTCTGATTGAAGGGTTCAAGAGGAAAATAAAATAAGCCAGATCATTACTTCATGCAAGATCTTAGAATATGCCAAATAGTATTGAGTGGGAAAGGGGGAAATATTGGAAAAATCATAGGATAATTATATAATCCTGAGAATCAAACAGAATGTTCAAAACATTCAAATTAATGGATGAATCAAAGAGAAATTTCAGAATGGATAAAGCAGAAATTTAAACAACCTTACATATATTGATAATTAACAGGCACAATCACAATGGGAAGTACGAATAAGATGCTGAAGCATTTAATTTATGAAGAATTTTTGAACTGTATGAGAAAAATACTAAAAATAGAAAACAGGTACTGAAAAGGAAAAGAGATTATAGAGAAATATTATAAGCTTTAAACTAATAAAGAGTTTTAATTAACATCACGGTAGCCAATTTAATGATTTAAAAAAATCTCTTCTTTATGGCTTTAACTTATTAAATAAGATAATGCTGTGTACTCATTAGGCTGTAGTAAAAGAAAACTAAAATTTTCTTAAACATTTTTTGTAGAAGTTTCAGTGGAATTTCATGATACATCTCATGAAAACATTATAAAACATAGTTTTTCAAACCAGCTGTATTTCTTTTAGGCTACTTGATAAATTGTTGTAATTATGGTAAGTATTGTTACCGTAAATTTCTACCAAGTATCTGGGGTGGTGCTGGGGTTCTGGATTAGTATTTACACTTTTTTCTGGGACTTGCCCCCAGTAAACAATCAGAAAATTCTTTACAACAATAATTCTTATTGCAGTAAGAATGAGAAGAAAGGGAAAAGGGGACAGAATCAGTGTGGAGATTAGGGGTGATACCAGGAACCCTGGGCTCTAGGGCTGATTCAGGGACAGGCTCCCAATGTCCTAGTCTGAGCAGAACACTAGGTTTATGTTAACTTCCTACTAAGCGCCAAAGTAAATAGAATTAATTTTGAATAACAGAGATCTAAAATGTGTATTTACATCTCCATTGTATCCTTAACAATGTATCTAAATTTTGTTATTCTTTTATACTTAAAAAAATCAATTTATTTTCCTCACTTCTATGAAACACTAGTCTATATAGTCTGATATTGTTTTTTATGTTTGTTTGTTTTTTGTTTTTTTGTTTTTTTTGGCCCAGAAGGAGATAATGCTCATTTTAGTCCTCTCTATAAAAATGATGAGACATTGTGAAAAAGTATTTAATCTTCTCAATTGAATTGTTTCTAAGAACTTCCTAAAATATCACTGATCATCAAACAGAAAGGCTACTTCCATTCAAGTCAGACATGACCTGAAAAAATAGCTGAAAACTTCAATTACCTTAATAACTTCAATCCAACACCTCTTGCTTGCTTTCTTCCTTCTCTGTGTGGTACACTTTATTCTAATTATGAAGTCTCTCCTTTCAGGATCACATATTTTCTTGGCATCTGTGAAGAACAGACAATCATTTTGATAACTAAGAATTCCTAGAAGTCATAGGCAGCTTTAGATAACAAGTGAGGTGTTTTGTCATTTTCCCTCTTACTTATTATTTTGCCCTTATCTCTCTGAATAAAATAAAGTGCATTTCTTCCAGTCTTTTCAGCCACAATAAGAATGAGTAAAGCTTTTAAAAATATGTTTCCTAAAATTATATCAAAGTAGACTTTTTTATTTGTTTATTTTGTAAAGGGGGGTTATTGCTGTTATTTTGTATTTGTTGAGCAAATAAGTGATTGAAAATAGAAAGAAATAAATAAACAAATTAAAGCTCAAGATTTGAAGATGAGCACCCAATCAAAAGAGCTAGTTAAGTAGCATTTCGATTTATCCCAGTATAATCAGGTGTGTATGGCATGCCCATATGTGATATATATTCTGTTGGTATATTTTATACATAGAGTACTTTATAAATTCTTAATAGGAAGATAAATATTTATATTTACTATTAATTTACTTTCATTTTGCCTTTATACTACTTGGAATGGTTAATTCGGAATATGTGGGCTAGTCTTATATTAACTGAGCTCCTTAATCTTTCTCTTTTCTGGACCTAAGATGGAAGATTTCAAATGAGACCAAGAAAAGTTTAGGGCAGTAGTTATGTGGTAGGTACAAGGTAAATGTCCTTGGGCTCAGGGCAGTTCTGTCATCACCTGTCTCACAAGGGACTTTATTTGTATTTATAGCCAAGAAAGGTGACAATGAATTTTTTCTTACCAACACAAGAATTCTTCAGTTTTATTTCTTTTATTATTCAAAAAGGAAACTTGGATTTTTTTTTCATACTACACTTACACATAAAAACAATGTTTTAAGAAAATCCACTGGCAAGTGTTTTTATGTGGTGTTCTTTGTCTGCAAGTGCTTTATAGGTAGTAACATAATGATCAGACAGGTGGATCTCTGCACATTCCCTGGAAGACTGTCCCTGATGTTGAGAGGGTTGTGACAGTCCTAACCATTGATACTCCTCTAACTCTCCCCTTCATTAGCCTTCCACCCTGTAGGTTTTTCACTCCCATCCAAGAGGAATAACCTAATTATTATTAAATATCACATTGACTATGTTTACCATGTCTTTAAACTGGCTTGTGTTCTGGAGATCTTCAAATCAGATTTAAATTGCTCACCAGAATGCTGAGACCTCCTGAGTGATTGTTTCTGCCTGGCTCATCTTCTCCCATGAGTCTCTTTCCTTCCTTTATGTTTGAAGGAGTACAATGATTTATGATACCTGGACCTTTCTGATCCTTTCCTCTGTCCTCTCCACAATCCATTTTTTATCTTCCATTATACAAAGAATGAAAGAAGCCTTTTCGGTTACTAGCAGCCTTGTTTTCCAAATTATTTTATAATCTTTGTTATTTTCAGGAAATTATATTCAGTCATTAGGGGTTACATAATCATACTCTTCATTTTTATCTTAATATAATTATTAAATTTGTCTTAATATCAAATTATTAAATTTATTTTCTCTAAAATACTTTGTTTCTTTATGTGATACACATAGTTTAACATAACGTTCTCAGGAGGCACACACACAGGTATCCTATGCATAGGTCAAGAGATACTTTTTATTTGAAAAGCCAAATTCATTCTGCCCTATTACTGAGAATTTTTGGGTCATTTAGAAACAGTTAAAATGTCAACTTCCATTTTTTTAAAATAAGGTTTCTGTAATGCAAAGGTCAAGTTGCCTCTGTATTTAAGCAAAATAAATAAAATATTGCACCTATTATGTTTATACTGATGAAACAACCAGCTTCTAAAACTGTTCATTTGAAGACAGGAAAAGGGAGAGAAGATCCTGATGAAATAATACGTATTCATAAGAGATTATTTTAGCTAAAGTATAAAATACGTAAAAGTGAGTGCTATGGATACAGATGATATAAATATCATGAGTTATTAACAGTGATACAGGTATAGGTATATAAATATAGTTGAACAATTCTATATGTATTTGCATATAGACATATTAAGAGAGTTGTAGGAAGAGACACAATTTTATTCTACCTTCCAAGGTTCTTTTGGCTGATCTAAAAAACCTACATGAGACAAATTAACAAGAGAAAAATAACCAAATGTAATTACATATGTGTATATGGAGATCCCACAAATATGTGCAAGTCAGAAACCCCATATATATGAGAGGTTCAGAGCCACAAAGGGAAAATGAGGTAGATGTGGAATTTTGCACTAAGAATACCTGTAGGCTTCAGAGCATAAGAGGGGAGGAAGCTCATTGCAGGACAATAAGGACAGATGTTCAGTAATTAGAAATTTGTTCTGCCATACAGATAGAGCAAAAACATATATTTCTGATTATTTATTATGGGCAAGGCCATAGTTTAATTCTTCTGGGTAGTTAAGGTGAGGGGTGGAGGGCAGAAGTTCTCTTGCACTGTTAGGCCCTTGGTTGCCTTAGGTCAAAACAACCTTCACACCACAGAGGCATGGTTCTGAGTAAGTCATTCTGAACTTTTACAGAGTGATTAGGTTAAAAGTGCACAGGAATGTTTAGAGACAGAAAAAAAGAATAAGAACAAAAAAGTTAGAAAAATAATTTTAAAAAATATATATCTAAAACCTTGTAGAGGAGGAAATATAGTTTTTCCTGTACCTTCTAGTTTCTATGGTTGAGACGCCCCCTGTAATCAAAGATTGATAAGAGAAAAATAAACAGAATTATTGACCTGTGTCCCTTAATATGCAGGGAGATACCCAGGAAGACAGGAAAACCCATTTACAAGTCTCAAGACACCATCATAAATACCATGTTCAACTGAAGACAAAGGTATAAGAGACCAGTAAAGAGAGGTTTTTAGGAAGAGCACAAAGGGTATAGTGGTTTTGAAGATGTGTCTGTCTGCTCCATCAATGAGAGTTTCTTGTGATTTAGGTATGCTTTTCCCCATGGTATAGTGAGGGAGATTCACAGATTGAGATATTTCTTATAAATATAAATTTCTCTTACAAAAGGGTAACCTCTACTCTGTTTTCAGAGACTCTCTTGAATCTGCTGTTTTATAAAACATAATCAGCTCAAAATAATCTTTATGCTAAAGAGGTGTGTTTTGGGGTGGCATTTTCTGCCACCCTTCAATCCTATACTTTTATAGATGAAATAATATAATCAAGAAGTGTTGAGACTTGCTGCAAGACAGCATGGCTACTTAAAGGCCAACAGGAGTGCATTTCTGCTGGAGGCTAGCTGTTGGAGCTGGAATCATGACTCCACTTACAGATTACAAGACTTGCTAATAATTTGGGGCCAGTTACTTAACCTCTTGTGCTTCAGTTTCTTCATAAAATGGACATTATAGCAGCACAACTGCTACGTGCAAGTGTCAGGAGAATTAAAGGTGTGTAATGCTGAGTCTCTGCCTGGCTTTCTGGGGACACCCTCAGGACCTTCTGCATTACCTCTCCTGCCACCTGAGTCTCATCCACTCTTCACACCCCTTTAAAGTGGGCAACGTCTCTGGGTAGTTGAGCATTTGCAAACTTTTCATCTAGAACCCACAGAGAATCAAAATATTGAATTGGTCAAAGTTCACTAAGGGATTTGTCAATGTAAAAAATGCCCAAACCTGTAGAGAATTTTTATGAGTTCATTTAAACCCACATGAAAATTGCTGGGAAGGAAATGTTCAAGGGATTAAGAAAATGCTCAAAAGGGCAGTTTTGCAGTTTATTTTATGCATTTAGAATCAAAGGAGGAGATGTAAGGAGGATAGTATGAAATTCATTGGTGATAGATTATGGGGGTGGGAGAGAGCAAAGCAGGGAAATCTCTGGGATAGCATACGAGTAAAACTGAGAGATGCATACTATTTTACAGGAGCTAATAATGAACGTTTATAGCCCTTATAGGTGGTTTCTGGGAGCAAGATGACAATGAAGGGTTCTGTGGTCTCAGCTCTGGTGTGGTGGGTCTTGCCAGAGGAGTCTGGAAAGAGAAATTGCTCTATGTTGCAAGGGTGTGTTATCTTAGATGCAAAAAGGCAATATATGCATATATTTAAAGATTGACCTTTGTCAAAAAAGCTACAGGAGCAGGACGTGACTGTCTGCCATGACCCACTTTTAGGCAGGAATTTTTTGTTCAGACCATCCTATGTGGTTCATTTCAGTCTCTGAGTTTGTAGGGCCCACCATGCTGGCCTCCTCTGAACTTATTCAGTTTAGTACGTGGCCTCTTTTTCATCCATGTTTTTATTTAGTATTTAGCACTATTAATCTCAAAGTCTATAAAATTCTTTTGAAAGACATTAATGTAAATTACTATTTTCAATGAAATAAAATTTACATCAACAGTAAATAATATTTAATATGATATTATAACCCAAATCAATAATTTGATCCTATACTTTTAAAATATTTGTTTGTAGGAGCTGAAAATAGAATCAGTAGGAGCTACTGTCAGATAGAGTGATAACTTCTGGGTTCAAAACTTATTTTCTAAGTGTTTCATTTCCATTCTCCTTTTGCCTAGCATCCTGTAAGAATAATGCTTTCTCTAAGGCAACATTTCTACATCTAAAGCCTAATAGACCTTTCTCTTTACTTTGTACTCTGTTAAAGCCTTTATAATGGAGAATACCTTTCTTCCTGGCCTGCATTTTCTCTAGTCTGAAGAGAAGACTGCCTGTAAGCAGTCCTTTGAAGTTCTAGGAGGTTGCAGTAACCTTCTTTGTGATTAGATTAGCAGTAATCTGCCGCTTTTCCTGCATAAGACACTTGTAAAACACTAATGAAAGAAAAATGAACTAAACAGTGACTTTTCCTAGGTTGCTATGGGGTGGCAGGGGAATCTTTTGGTTCTCCAAAAAACAAGTATATCTCACTTTCACTTCAGATTATTTTGGAATATTGTACATGCTTTGAGTTTTTTTTTTTCTTGTTTTTCTTTTTTTAACTGTATGACACACAGTGAACTAGCTTAAAAGAAATGCCAAATTAAAGCTGAAAAAGGGCCAAAGTAGTTGAATATACTGATTTATCTTTTAGATTTTTTTTTTAGTTTGTATATTTACTTTCGTATTTTTATCATTACTGCTTAATGTTTTAAAATGTTTTCCCACAACTTGGTAAGAGTTAAAGAACAAAATGCAATAAAATACACAAAAAATCATGTGTAACAGTGGACCACTGCTCTACCAAAAATATCAAAACACATGTGTTGCTGGTTTGTGGTGAATGGGAGCAGATTATGCCACCTCCAAATATGTCTCTTTGAAATAAGAATTATTCTGAATCGATTATTTTTAAGAAACAAGCAGACATAGGAAACACTATAAAAACTGGGAAGAACTTACCCCTTTGTAAGAGATTAATAAATGTTTATTAAGGAAAATGTTGATTTGTAAGGAAGGGTGTCTTCCTTCTCTGCACCAGGAAGAATGACCAAATCTCCAGAAACTCATGGAGGAGAAAGGAGCTATTTAATTTCACATAAAAACCATACCTGGTTTACTGGGCTTTGTCTAATAACCTCTCAGAACTGGCTATTTCCTACACCTGCCATCCCTGCATCTTCTTATATCTTTAGCTGAACATGGTATTTAAGGTGCTGGCTTGGACCATTTTGGTGATTTAGTCAGTTTTGCTGGGTCTATCTCATGTATATAGAAGGTATACATGTTATTAAAATTGTTTCTGTATTTTTGCTGTTAATCTATATTTTTATTATAGGGAGGTCTGAGTCAAGACCTTGGAATAGTAGAGGGAAACTATTTTCTTGACTTAAAGATGTAGCATCAAGTTAGTGCACAAAATGTTAGTTTTCCAGTCACTACATTAAAATTCAAATTATGCTATAAAAGACCGATGAGTGAATGCTCTTATTCTGCTTTTAGAATACAGTTTCAGAAATTATAACAGTGTCATTTATCAGTTATAGGAGAAAAAAATGAAATAAAGTTTCTTGGGTCAAATATTGATGGTTTCTTCAGTGTATGAAAATGAGCTTGAATTTTATGGGACAGCATTTGTAGTTGAAGAAGTTTATAAATTATTTATGGAGAAAATCTCCTTACCCAGCTATATTATGTAAAATGTATATTATTTAATTTAGTTTATTGTCATTGTCATTACATAAGAGTTTGAGTGAAGAGGGTGATAGAATAGATAAGTATTGATTGAAACTTGTATATAAGATACCAAGACAGAAAAATATCCAGATGACTCTGGCGTTATATATTGTTAATTGCTAGCACTATAGTTCAACTGTCAATCATCCACAGAAGACAGAGAGGATACAGAGTGATAACTGTGGAGAGAAATTTAAAATGATTTCTCCTCACATTAAAGATTACGTATTGCTTTTGTGCTCCAGGTTCATAACTTGGAAAGAAATGCAAATAAAATATATTAGCAGGAAAAAAAATGGCCTAGATATAGGCATACCTTAGATATACTGTGGATTTGGTTCCAGACCACAGCAATAAGGTGGATATTGCAATAAAGTGAGTCCCACAATTTTATTTTTGTTTTTTCCAGTGCATATACAAGTTACATTTACACTATATTGTAGTCTATTAAGTGTGCAATAGCATTATGTCTAAAAGAAGGCACATCCCTTAATTTAAAATATTTTATTCCTAAAACATGTGAATCATCATCTGAGCCTTCAGTGAGTCATAACCTTTTGCTGGTGGAGGGTCTCTTCTTGGTGTTGATGGCTGCTGACTGATTAGGGTGGTGGTTGCTAAAGGTTGGGGTGGCTATGGCAGTTTCTTAAAGAAAGATAATAATAAAGTGTGTCACATCAATTGACTCTTCCTTTCATGAACAACTTCTTTTTAGCATGCAATGTTTGATTACATTTACCCACAGTAGAATTTCTTTCAAGATTCAAGTCTGTCCTCTCAAAACCTGCTGCTGATTTATCAAAAAAGTTTATGTAATATTTTAAATTCTTTGTTGTTATTTTAATAATTTGCACAGCATCTTCACAAGTAGATTTTATCATGAAATTATAGCAATTCAATCACATCTTCATGCTCTGTTTCTAATTCTAGTTCTCTCACTGTTTCCAACACATTTGTAGTTACTTTCTCCACTCAAGTCTTGAACCCCTCAAAGTCTCCCATGAGGGTTGGAATCAATTTTTTCCAAATACATGTTAATGTTGATATTTTCACCTCTTCCCATGAATCACTAATGTTCTTACTGGCATCTAGAATGGTGAACCTTTTCCTGAACCTTTCAATTTACTTCGCTAGATCCATCAAACGAATTACTGTCTGTGTAAGTTATAGCCTTACAAAAGTTATTTCTTAAATAATAAGATTTGAAAATCTAAATTATTCCTTGATCCATGGACTGCAGAATGGATGTTGCATGAGCAGGCATGAAAACAACATGAATCTCATTGTCCATCTCCATCACAGCTCTTGGGTGACCAGGTACATTGTTAATGAGCAATGATATTATGAAAGCAATTTTTTTTTTTTTTCTGAATAGGAGGTCTCAATAGTGGGCTTACAATAATTAGACAACCATGTTATAAACTGATGTGCTGTAATCTATGCTTTGGTCATTCCTTTTAAAGAACACAGGCAGAATTAGATGTAGTATAATTCTTAAGGGCCCTAGGATTTTTCAGAATGGCAAATGAGCACTGACTTCAACTTAAATCACTGCATTAGCTGCATCAGCCTGTAACACGAGAGTCAGCCTGTCCTTTGAAGCTTCAAAGCCAGGCCTTGACTTTTCTCCAGTTATCAAAGTCCTAAATGAAGTCGTCTTCTATATTTGTCGATTAAGTTTGCAGTCATATTTGTGGTGTTTCAGAACAATACAAAAGAAACATCAAAGATCACTGATCTCAGATCACCATAAAAAATAGAAGTTAAAACTATGTGAGAGTAACCAAAATATGATACAGAGACATGAAATGAGCAAATGCTGTTGCAAAAATAGCTATGTTGGCAGGTGAATTATTTTGAGCTGAAGACAATTCAGGCCCAGCAAACTCAGGAAAATCTTTTACTTTTCCCTTAATTGCCTCAAATAATTTAGATAGGGGGCCTGTGCCAGACAGAGCTTTTCCAGATAATTTTTTTATATAAAAGATCTATCTGCATGGCACAGCGCACATACAGCTACCAAACACCTGTCTCTCTTATCTCCTATGAATTACCCTCCTCCTCTATGTTACCCCAGGCCAATACTCCATTCCTTAGCTCAGAATGGCACATGAGCCTCGAGTGCCCAACTTGCTTTTGAGTCTCATATCTTTGTAGATTTTGCATATGTACATAATTAAGTTTGTTTTTCTCCTATCTTTCTGTTTCATGCCATTTTTCTTGTAAGACCAAAGATCCTACAAATAATTTTCTCTCCTACAATATAAATAAACTTTTAAAACATCTCAAATTTTATTTTATTTTAAAAACTTAGTAAATAATTCATAGATTAAAAAAAAGATTATAATAGGAATCTGTATATAAGCACTATGTTAACAGTGGGGGTATAATACCAGGTAAGGCAAGTAACTTTGTTCTCTTAAGGAACTTAATGTCTATAATATGTGAAAAAAAGGTCAATATGCAGTTAAACAAGTCAAACTTTGGCTTTTAAAAACTGTAGAACAAATGATTTGAACATGTAGAATACCATGTTGCATAGTCTTCCTAATACCAATGTAAATGTTTTAGTCATTACTTAAAAAAATGAACAGTTCTAAAATTTGATCGTGAACTTATTTATGGGCGTTCAGATAATTAGTGATCAGTAAACAATTTTTGATAATTCATATAGATACTTTTTAATTATTTTCAATTTCTTTGTAGAAACAAAATTTATTGCAATTGTATATACCTATTAAAATATATTTTCATTTTAATAGCTTTTACATTCTCAGTTAAGTAAATAATAAACTTTTATATATAAAGTACAATGTTTTTCTGAAATTTATCAGAAGGTTGTCATTTATATTATTAATGTGAATTATGCCATAGGCATTTATTTTAATCATTGAGATTTTTAAAATCAAATAATTCAAAACCATGTTTTTTAAATTAACAAGCTGAGATTTAGGGACATTAAGCACACATGGATGTGCAGTGGAATGGCTGCAGTAGAGAAGAGGCCTCTGTAAATGTGAATGGCTCTGAGCAGTGCACATTTCTGCGAAACATTTTGCACACTAGGTCATCTATATATTACACAGAAATACAAGGTATTAAAAATGTGTGGCTGTAACTTCAATTGGAATTCCAAAGGTACTTAGATGATTGTGGGAAAAAATCACCAGAACTTAATAAAAAAGATTCTGCTTTGCGAAAATATCATTTTGATTTATATATATATATATTATCCTTTTCTAAATTTTTCTCCCTTTGTAATTTGTGTTAATATATCACATATAAATATTTCCTTTTATTTTTACTGGGAATAGGTTGTTAAATCACACTAATCAAAAATTTTTTGTTGCTTCTAATTAGTCTATAATAGTTTAACATCAGGAAACCTAATAATGTTATTTTATTGTCACTGGAATAACACTGGCTCCTGGGTAGTGAAAATTAACCTGCACAAAGAGAAGTCTGGCCTTTGCTCTTGATTAATATGGGATCCTCTCGTCATCCCTGGAATGTTCTGCCTGATAGGGATCTCTCCATTTGCCTAGGAATTTAGACCACTGGGTGGTCTAATAACATTATTTATGATGGAGTAAATATCAAAATATGAATTCTGACTTCCAAAGCAATTGGGGATTAAAGGTATTTGCCCGACCTCTCAAAGAGCATGGAGACTAGAACCAAAGATGTGGAAAGTAAGTGACTGATTCTCAGTTGAAACTCTTTTGCATCAAAGTCATGGGTGTATTCCTCTGGGTGGCAGTGCACTGTGACATCGTACATCATGGACAGAGAGAGGTACCACCGTGTGTCACTGTATGGGGGAAAAGAATTAGAAGCTCTGAATCTGGACCCTTCCTGGATGTGGCCCTAGGAATCTTTTTTCTTGTCTGGGTTGAATTTATATTCTTCCTCCATAATAAATTGTAACCATGAGTATAACAGTTTGCAGTGAGTTCTGTGAGACCTTCTAGTGAATAATTGAAGCAGAGGTTTTTAGAAACTCCCTGAAATTTCAAGGAAGATCATAAGTGTCAAGTGAGGGCAGCCTTATGGGAACTGTCCCTTCATCCTTTGTAATTTGGCTGATTAACTCCTGATATAGGAAATAGAAGTATAATTATTTCTCTTCTGATGAGCTAGAAACTTAACTTCAATAACATTATATAGTAAAATGGGTCCTTAAACTCAATGATTAAAAAGAAATATATATTTTATTAATAAAACTTATAAGGTTGCTATTCATACAAAATCAAAGAATCTAAGGTATTACATGAATTCACTGAGTAGAATCAAAATCCTTTTGATTATCACATCAAGTTTGAGAAGTTCAATTTAAAAGAACAGTGATCAAAAATTAAGAGATAGTTAAAATATTGAAGCATGATTTTAATACTGCACAATAACATTTTCTGTGCTCCTAATTAACCTTTGCCAAATTATTTGTGACTTTTCAGAAATATTTTACATACTATATTGTACTAAATTATCAAAAATAGTAATAAAATATAATATTTACTGTGTAACTTTCAGGCTTATCAAATAATTACTTTATCAACATTGTGAGAAGTAATACTGTCTTCAATATTCAGTTGTCAGAATAGATTCGGAGCTACAGAATTTGACTAAATTCATATAATTTGTAAGTTGCAGGCCTAAGATTTATATCAAGCCATTGTGATATCAGAGCACTGACATCAGGGATTTTTATATAATTTTTGTAATCCAATATAACTTTGTATTTATTAGATATCATTTATTTGTACTCAGCTGCATTTCTACCATTTTAATTATCCCTCCTTTATCTGGGCTAGATGCCCAGGCATTTTCCAACTTTCCTTAATGTTGAGATTTTAGATTATACTCTTCAACAAGAGATACTTGCATAAAACTGGAAGACAGAAAAGGAAGCAAAAGCTATTATTTCCTTCTAACATCTATGGGTTGGTCCACAGACAAATGGTGTATGAGAAGTTCTGCCATGACTTCTGGAAAATTCTTGGCAAATCATCTGCTTTTGTGATGCAGTCAGCTGAGATCATTAGTAGCAATTTTCTGACTTCTCAAAAGCAAGTATGGTTTTCCAAATCTTTGCTTCTCTCAGCCCTTCTGCTAGTTTAAATACCTAATTCCCTATATAAAATTCCTTCTTAATGAAAAATCTGGGCTGTTTTATTCAGATCAGATTGTGACTGAGGTATGCAGAAAAACTATTTATTTATTTTTAAATGATTTTTTAATTTAATTTTACTTTTAGTTTCAATTATATAATACATTGGTTAGACATTTTTACAGATTTTGAAACAATTCCCCTGATTATTCTTTGTCTTCTCTTCCTCTCTACTTAGCCATTACATTACTGCTGACTACATTCCCTATGCCGTGCTCCCCATCCTTGTGACCATCTATCAACTGCTAATTTGTATTTCTTTAACTCTTCACCACTTTCTTCCAGACCCCAATCCTGCTCCTTTCTGGCTGTCACCAGATTGTTCTCTATATTTGTGACTCTATTTTTGATTACTTTTTTCTTTTTGTTCCATAGATTCCACATATAAGTGAAATCATATGATATTTATCTTTATCTGACTTATTTCACTCAGCATAATAACCCCTAATTCCATCCATGTCCTAGTGAATGGTAAGATTTCATTTATTTAATGGCTAAATTTATATGAATCAGAACTTCTTTATCCAGTTGTCTGTTGACGGGCATTTAGTTTGCTTCCATTTCTTGGTTTATGTAAATTGTGCTACCATGAATATAGGACTAAATAAATCTTTACAAATTATTGTTTGGTTTGGTATTTAGATAAATACCCAGAAGTACAATTTCTGGGTCAATAGGTAGGTCCATTTTTAATTTCTTAGGAACCTCCAAACTGTTTTTCATAGTGGCTGTACTAGTTAGTTTTCAATCACAACAACAGGGTATGAGGGTTCCCTTCTCTTCACATCCTCACCAATACTTATTCTTTGATTTATTGATAATAGCCATTCTGACAGGTGTGAAATGATATTTCATTATGGTTTTAATTTGTATTTCTATGATGGTTAGTGATAAATCATGTCTCTTTTAGATGACTTTATATAGAAAGTATGGAGATTTGATCAGCTGGTCTCAGAAACTTTGACTGCCAGTTCAATTACACCATAATTTGACATAACTGTGGCTTCTTAATCATGACAGTGAAAGAACTTTTATGACTAGGAATGACAGAATTTTTGTGTTATTAAATACTTAAATTGTGAAATTCTAAGCCTCGTGAATCACTGTTTTCTAATTTACCATGGAAAGATATTCATACACATTCTGCTTTAAAATTTGTAATAAATGTTCATTTTGAATATAGATTGGATGACATAAGACAAAATGCCTTTATTACCAGTGTAGAAGTCTTTTGTTTTACATGTTGTTCTCAAACATCTACTTGATTCTTTGAGAAAACCTTACTTACGGTGAGAAGTGAACATATACCAAGAATCAGAAGTCACTGAATAAAATACAGAGTAGCTTCTCCCATACACTACTTTTCTAAGAATGTTGATAGCTCTGATTATCTCACCTAGTCTCTTCTAATTATCATTAGATGAGTTAGTAGCAGTAATAGAGAAGTAAACAAAAAACAAACAAGAAAAAGCTAGAGGAGATATCTAAGATATTTCTGCCAAATGACATTCTCAGAAGATTTGAACAAAAAAATTGAAATATTCTAAAATATTTTTATTATGACTAATGGAGGCATTTTTAAGTTAGGTATATCTGGAAGGGTTTAACATTTAATTTTTCATCCCAAACTGAGACAATTTCAGATCTACAAGAAAGCTAAAGAACCATTTTAATAAACATCTGTGATATTACATCATTAATTTTTCCAGTTATAATTGACTCAGTGTTTATAGTAACTCAAATGTTGCACAAAACCTTGGGGATACTAAATTAACAGATAAGACAAAACCAGTGAGATAACAGTTTGTTGTCACAGATAACAATTTCTACTAAGGAATTAGCAAAGGGAGAATCTCCTACTTGCTCTAACTCATTCACAGAGTGGTCTGTACTCACTACCTTTATTTCTTCATGTCCTGTTCACTTTTTCACACTAAGCACACTAACTTACAAACCTAAAACTGTAACTTCTTACTTTAAATTGCATGATTAAGGTTGACAGTTCACCAGTGATTTTCCAGATGCAGCACTAATTAGACTTTTTATGTGCTGGAAAGATATATAAACTCTTTCCTACCATTCTTTGCATTCATAACATCATTTATTTTGGTGTCTCTAGCCTTCAGGTATATTTTTTTAGAGTGTGCTTTTGTATACTTTTTATACATTTATGGTTTTGGCTTCTCAAAACATTATGATATATCACTAAAAATATTGCTGATAATTTTATTTGTCTCTCAGTCTATTTTCCAAATATCGCTGATACTCTCCCCTTCTGTGGACATGGTTGGATTGTATTGCTTTTGACTGTTTAGCTGTCTTAATAGTTGAGGTAAGAAGAAACATGATTCCCTGGAAGACAGAAGCATTTAATCACTGCTGTGATACACCGTGGAAGACTTTTTTCTCTAACATAGTAACAGGTAATATTCAAGATGGCACATGTTCTGTTTGTAGGGGCCTCTGCCAAACCAGAATGAGCATAGTGTTCAGAGACACCTGATAGATATGAAGTGTGAGGGGTTAAGAATTGAAGCAGTTGTGTGTGTGTGTATACACATGTATATATGTGCCT